>CM077935.1:46269101-47469101 GCA_039797435.1 Crotalus adamanteus | reverse complement strand
TAAATCCAATGGATAATCATTTGAAAGCTTTTATAACTCTGCTTAAGGAACAATTTAATATGTTAATAGCGGATCAGATGGCAATTAATTTGAGGTATATGAAGTAAAATACATTTTTTTTTTTTTTACCAAAGTTTCTTTATTGAAAATTTTTAAATTTTTACAAAAACAAATCCCCTTCCCATACCCCCCCAACCCTACCTCACCCCCCTCCTCCCCAACCTCCCAACCCCTCCCCTGGACTTCCCAGAGCTAAGTACAGGCTTAATTAAGAAAAAAAAACTTAAAACACTTTTAAAACTTAAACAAATTTGAATACAATCATCATTCTATATAAACTCCCTCCAAAAACACAAATTTAAACATTACTTTCTTTGAATATCTATGCCTATAATATAAAATCTAATTTCTCCCTCTTTCTTTATCCTAATACAAAAAAATAAACATATAAACCTTTGTTATACCATTAAAACTAAATACTCTTAGAAAACTTAAAGTAAATACATATTTCCTTCAATCTTCATAATCTTCTCACCTATCCCAAAAAAAAAAAAAAAAAAACAAAAAACTTAAAAATCCTAAACAAATCTAGACACATTTAGTTAAGCAAATTATTTTCTCTTAAAAATATTAATAATAATATTTAAAAACTTGAAACACTTTTGAATCCTAAACAAATCTAAATACAATCATCTTTAAACATTACTTTCTTTCCTAAACAAATCTAGACATTTAATTAAACAAATTATTTTCTCTTAGAAATATTAATAATAATATTTAAAAACCAAATTTAAACATTACTTGAAACTTAAACAAGTTATACTCCCTTCGAAACACAAATTTATTAGAATCCCCTCACTGAAATAAACAAATTATAATCCCTTCAAAACACAAGTTTAAACAATATTATCATTAAAGGTTTAAAACTTAAAGCTGAAATATATTATTATCCCAAAACACATGTTTAGACATTACATAAGACATTTTCCAAAAACGATATAAGTTTTACCTCTCCCACAATCTCAATAGTAAACTTCTTGTCTAAAGTTCTCATTCAATGTCCATAATTTTCTGTCCAATAACCAGTTACACCCACTATAAACACAAACTTCTTATCTAAAATTTTCATTCAATATCCATAATCTTCTGTCTAATAGCCAGTTGCATCTACTATAAGCACAATCCATATCAGTCTCTCTTGCCCGCAAGCATCGCAAAGAATGCGTGGAATTCTGCCCTTGAAGATCGCTCCAAAGAGTTTGTAAATCCTGGTTGACCCACAAGCTCAGGAATCAGTACCTGTGAAACTTCCTCAACCTCCTTCTTCTGTTGGTCTCTCTCTTTACATTTATATGTTACTTTTTCTTTACATTTGTATGTTGCACAAGTCTCAGGGACCGATACCTGTAAAACTTCCTCAGTGAATTCCTCCTTGTGTTGATCTTCACAATTAAAAGTTGTACAAGTTATCCTCTGCCCGTTCCTCTCTTGTTGGTGCCCCTCAAGCTGAAATTTCCCAATTTCCATTTCTGAAGATTGCTCCAAAGACTTTGTAGGTCTAACTTCCGAAGCCAATACAGGTAAGGATTCCTTAAATTCCTCCTTGTGTTGATCTTTACAATTATAAGTTATACAAGTTATCCTCTGCCCGTTCCTCTCTTGTTGATGCCCCTCAAACTGAGATTTCCCAATTTCCATTTCAGGCAGCAATTCCACCCTTGAAGATTGCTCCAAAGACTTTGTAGGTCCAACATCTCCCAGAGATTCAGAGACCACTGAATATGAAACTTCCTTAAGCTTCTTCTGTTGCTGCTTTTCTTTGGAATTATGTGCTACACAAGTTGTCTTCTGCTCCTCAATCTGGACTTGTTGAGACCTAATAGATGGCGATGCACATATACCCAGGACCGAAGTATAAAAATCTTTTGCTTGAGAAACAGTATTAAGTCTATGACATGTCCCCAGGTAGTTCACCACCATTCCAGTCGGAACATCCCATCTGAATAGAATTTTTCTCTTTTTAAGTTCATTTACTAGAAAAGCAAACTCCTTTCTTCTTCTTAAAATTTTAGATGGGATCTCCTTAAAAATTATGACATCTTGTGAAGCAATTTGAAATCTCTTCTTATAATAGGCTTGCACAATTTCATTGCGTAAAGATCTTTTACCAAAGTAAATTACCACATCTCTTGGCAGATTCTTCTGTACTGCCACCACAGAATTAACCCTAAATAATTTTTCAATTTCACTAAGTATTCCCTCTTTTTCTTTATTCAAAATCAATGCAAAGTCCTTTGCAACCATCTCTTTCAAATCTCCTTGCAAAGACTCTCCCAGGCCTCTGATTCTTAAGGCATATTCCATTTGTCCATATTGAAGCATAAGAATCTCATTTTCCATTTCTTTTTCCATACTTTCAATTTTCCCCTCCATTATGTCCACTTTTTCAGCTACCTCTTCCACATGGGAGTTCACCTTTTCAAGAACAGAAGCAACTCCTTCTAAAGCCAAAACAAAATCTTGTCTCAAGATCTTATTATTTTCCTCTAAAATCTTTTTCATTTCTGCCCTAATTTGAATTATAACATCTCCCATCATGTTTTGCAAATCCTTCATAGTTATTAGCTGACCCCCAGAAGAGGGTGAAACTGTTGATTTAGAAGCTGTAGAAATCCCTGGACGCTTTGGAGCCATCTTAAAAAAAAAAACCTTTAGCCCTTCTTAAAAAATTATAAAAATTCCTTCAAAAATCATAACTCCCTCCAAAGAAGGTCATTATAATAAAAAGAAAAAAGGGGAAAAAAAAGGAAGAGAAAAAGAGTTTAAAAAAAAGCTTTACTCCTTCTTAAAAATTGCAAAAAATTAAACAGAAAAAAGTCCTTCAAAAAAGGGTCATTACAATAAAAAGAAGGGAGAAGAAAAAAAAAATAATAATAATTAAATAGAAAAAGTCCGTTCCCAAAAGAATACTTAGAGATACCAAAAAACAACCATTCCAATCATAAGAAAAATAAAAAGGGAAAGGGAAAGAAAAGAAAGAGAAACACCAAAAAGCCTGCCGGTCAGCATTCTAACTTCAGAAAAAAAAACACCGAGAGATTTGCCGATCGCCATTTTACTTTCCCTTTCAACAAAGAAAAAAAAAATAAAAAGAGAGAATAAAAATAGAAGCAAGTCTTAAAACTTAAAATCCAAATAAATCAAAGAAAGCAAAAACTAAATCCTCTACTCAGCTCTGTCCATTTATAAAAAAACTCACCAGTTCTCTTTAAGCACGGAGGTGTTTGCAGCGGCTCGTTTTGTCCCTGAGGACAAAAACAGCTGGGAAGCGGAGACAAGTCTGAACTCCGTGGGAGCACTCCTTTCACCCCCCCCCAAAAAAAACTTGGGGGGTGCAAAGGAGGCTCTACCACTATTCAGACACTCTCTACCCCCCCCCTTTGCCCGGGAGGGGGATTTTGAACCGCTGAACAGCTGATGTCTGGAGAGACGGCTACAAAGTAGCCGCCATCACGCGCGCAAAATCCACCGGAAGTCAAGTAAAATACATTTTGTAATGCAAATAAACCTGGTAGATGGTTGGCTTATCAATTACGTAAGAAGCAGAAATCAAGGATTATAAACAAAATATGTTATAAAGGCAAAGAAGTGTATCAACAAAATTTGATTAAAAAGGCTTTTTTAGATTTTTATTCTAAGTTATATACTAGTGAAGTTATACAAATTTCAGAAATAGAAAACTATTTACAACAAGCCAATTTTCCCAGACTTACGACTGATCAGCGTGATGGGATTAATGCTTCAGTTACTGCTGAAGAGATTACCTCTGCAATTAAACAATTAAAGGTTGGTAAGACGCCAGGCACTGATGGATTAACTGCAATTTATTACAAGATGCTATCGGAAGAAATGATAGAACCATTGAAGGAACTTTTTAATGACATTTTGCTGGGAGCAGAGTTACCTCCATCTTGGAAAAGGGCCTTCATATCATTGATTCCAAAGGACGACCAGGACTTGTCCCAACCTAGAAATTATAGGCCTATATCTTTGTTAAATACGGACTATAAGATTTTTGCAAAGATATTGGCAGATAGATTAATGCAGGTTTTGAAACAACTGATTCATACTATAATAATAATAGTAGTAAAGTTGGAAGGGACCTTGGAGGTCATCTAGTCCAACCCCCTGCTCGGGCAGGAAACCCTACACCATTTCGGACAAATGGCTGTCCAGTCTCTTCTTAAAAACTTCCAGTGTTGGAGCATTTACTGCTTCTGGAGGCAAGCTGTTCCACTGATTAATTGTTCTCACTGTCAGGAAGTTTCTCCTTAGTTCTAGGTTGCTTCTCTCCTTGATTAGTTTCCACCCGTTGCTTCTTGTCCTGCCTTCAGGTGCTTTGGAGAATAGCTTGACTCCCTCTTCTTTGGGGCAGCCCCTGAGATATTGGAATACTGCTATCATGTCCCCCCTTGTCCTTCTCTTCGTTAAACTAGACATACCCAATTCTAGCAACCGTTCCTTATATGTTTTAGCCTCCAGTCCCCTAATCATCTTTGTTGCTCTTCTCTGTACTCTTTCTAGAGTCTCAACATCTTTTTTACATCGTGGTGACCAAAACTGGATGCAGTATTCCAAGTGTGGCCTTACCAAGGCATTGAAGAGTGGTATTAATACTTCACGTGATCTTGATTCTATCCCTCTGTTAATGCAGCCTAGCACTGTGTTGGCCTTTTTGGCAGCTGCAGCACACTGCTGGCTCATATTTAAGTGATTGTCTACTAGGACTCCGAGGTCCCTCTCACAGTTACTACTATTGAGCATGGTGCCACCTATACTGTACTTGTGCATTTGGTTTTTCTTGCCTAAATGTAGAACCTTGCTTTTTTCACCATTGAATTTCATTTTGTTAGTTAGTGCCCAGTGTTCAAGTCTGTCCAGATCCTTCTGTATCTTAAGCCTGTCTTCTGGAGTGTTGGCTATTCCTGCCAGATTGGTGTCGTCTGCAAATTTGATGAGTTCCCCATCTATCCCTTCATCCAGATCGTTGATGAAGATGTTGAAGAGTACTGGGCCCAGAACAGAGCCCTGGGGCACCCCACTACACACTTCCCTCCATATAGATGCAGTTCCATTGAGGACCACTCGCTGAGTATGGCCGGTCAGCCAGCTACAGATCCATCTGGTGGTGGTTCTGTCTACCCCACATTTTTCTATCTTGTCAAGTAGTAGGTTGTGATCTACTTTATCAAATGCCTTACTGAAGTCCAAGTAAATTATGTCCACAGCATTCCTCTGATCCACTAATTTTGTCACTTGGTCAAAGAATGCAATAAGATTTGTCTGGCATGATCTATTTTTTTTTTTTTTTTTTTTAATTGAAAATTTTTAAATTTTTACAAAAACAAATCCCCTTCCCATACCCCCCCCAACCCTACCTCACCCCCCTCCTCCCCAACCTCCCAACCCCTCCCCTGGACTTCCCAGAGCTAAGTACAGGCTTAATTAAGAAAAAAAACTTAAAACACTTTTAAAACTTAAACAAATTTGAATACAATCATCATTCTATATAAACTCCCTCCAAAAACACAAATTTAAACATTACTTTCTTTGAATATCTATGCCTATAATATAAAATCTAATTTCTCCCTCTTTCTTTATCCTAATACAAAAAAATAAACATATAAACCTTTGTTATACCATTAAAACTAAATACTCTTAGCAAACTTAAAATAAATACATATTTCCTTCAATCTTCATAATCTTCTCACCTATCCAAAAAAAAAAAAAAAAAAAAACTTAAAAATCCTAAACAAATCTAGACACATTTAGTTAAGCAAATTATTTTCTCTTAAAAATATTAATAATAATATTTAAAAACTTAAAACACTTTTGAATCCTAAACAAATCTAAATACAATCATCTTTAAACATTACTTTCTTTCCTAAACAAATCTAGACATTTAATTAAACAAATTATTTTCTCTTAGAAATATTAATGATAATATTTAAAAACCAAATTTAAACATTACTTGAAATTTAAACAAGTTATACTCCCTTCGAAACACAAATTTATTAGAATCCCCTCACTGAAATAAACAAATTATAATCCCTTCAAGACACAAGTTTAAACAATATTATCATTAAAGGTTTAAAACTTAAAGCTGAAATATATTATTATCCCAAAACACATGTTTAGACATTACATAAGACATTTTCCAAAAACGATATAAGTTTTACCTCTCCCACAATCTCAATAGTAAACTTCTTGTCTAAAGTTCTCATTCAATGTCCATAATTTTCTGTCCAATAACCAGTTACACCCACTATAAACACAAACTTCTTATCTAAAATTTTCATTCAATATCCATAATCTTCTGTCTAATAGCCAGTTGCATCTACTATAAGCACAATCCATATCAGTCTCTTTTGCCCGCAAGCATCGCAAAGAATGCGTGGAATTCTGCCCTTGAAGATCGCTCCAAAGAGTTTGTAAATCCTGGTTGACCCACAAGCTCAGGAATCAGTACCTGTGAAACTTCCTCAACCTCCTTCTTCTGTTGGTCTCTCTCTTTACATTTATATGTTACTTTTTCTTTACATTTGTATGTTGCACAAGTCTCAGGGACCGATACCTGTAAAACTTCCTCAGTGAATTCCTCCTTGTGTTGATCTTCACAATTAAAAGTTGTACAAGTTATCCTCTGCCCATTCCTCTCTTGTTGGTGCCCCTCAAGCTGAAATTTCCCAATTTCCATTTCTGAAGATTGCTCCAAAGACTTTGTAGGTCTAACTTCCGAAGCCAATACAGGTAAGGATTCCTTAAATTCCTCCTTGTGTTGATCTTTACAATTATAAGTTATACAAGTTATCCTCTGCCCGTTCCTCTCTTGTTGATGCCCCTCAAACTGAGATTTCCCAATTTCCATTTCAGGCAGCAATTCCACCCTTGAAGATTGCTCCAAAGACTTTGTAGGTCCAACATCTCCCAGAGATTCAGAAACCACTGAATATGAAACTTCCTTAAGCTTCTTCTGTTGCTGCTTTTCTTTGGAATGATGTGCTACACAAGTTGTCTTCTGCTCCTCAATCTGGACTTGTTGAGACCTAATAGATGGCGATGCACATACTCCCAGGACCGAAGTATAAAAATCTTTTGCCTGAGAAACAGTATTAAGTCTATGACATGTCCCCAGGTAGTTCACCACCATTCCAGTCGGAACATCCCATCTGAATAGAATTTTTCTCTTTTTAAGTTCATTTACTAGAAAAGCAAACTCCTTTCTTCTTCTTAAAATTTTAGATGGGATCTCCTTAAAAATTATGACATCTTGTGAAGCAATTTGAAATCTCTTCTTATAATAGGCTTGCACAATTTCATTGCGTAAAGATCTTTTACCAAAGTAAATTACCACATCTCTTGGCAGATTCTTCTGTACTGCCACCACAGAATTAACCCTAAATAATTTTTCAATTTCACTAAGTATTCCCTCTTTTTCTTTATTCAAAATCAATGCAAAATCCTTTGCAACCATCTCTTTCAAATCTCCTTGCAAAGACTCTCCCAGGCCTCTGATTCTTAAGGCATATTCCATTTGTCCATATTGAAGCATAAGAATCTCATTTTCCATTTCTTTTTCCATACTTTCAATTTTCCCCTCCATTATGTCCACTTTTTCAGCTACCTCTTCCACATGGGAGTTCACCTTTTCAAGAACAGAAGCAACTCCTTCTAAAGCCAAAACAAAATCTTGTCTCAAGATCTTATTATTTTCCTCTAAAATCTTTTTCATTTCTGCCCTAATTTGAATTATAACATCTCCCATCATGTTTTGCAAATCCTTCATAGTTATTAGCTGACCCCCAGAAGAGGGTGAAACTGTTGATTTAGAAGCTGTAGAAATCCCTGGACGCTTTGGAGCCATCTTAAAAAAAAAACCTTTAGCCCTTCTTAAAAAATTATAAAAATTCCTTCAAAAATCATAACTCCCTCCAAAGAAGGTCATTATAATAAAAAGAAAAAAGGGAAAAAAAAAGGAAGAGAAAAAGAGTTAAAAAAAAAGCTTTACTCCTTCTTAAAAATTGCAAAAAATTAAACAGAAAAAAGTCCTTCAAAAAAGGGTCATTACAATAAAAAGGAAAAAAAAAAAATAAAATAAAATAATTAAATAGAAAAAGTCCGTTCCCAAAAGAATACTTAGAGATACCAAAAAACAACCATTCCAATCATAAGAAAATAAAAAGGGAAAGGGAAAGAAAAGAAAGAGAAACACCAAAAAACCTGCCGGTCAGCATTCTAACCTCAAAAAAAAAAACACCGAGAGATTTGCCGATCGCCATTTTACTTTCCCTTTCAACAAAGAAAAATAAAAAATAAAAAGAGAGAATAAAAATAGAAGCAAGTCTTAAAACTTAAAATCCAAATAAATCAAAGAAAGCAAAAACTAAATCCTCTACTCAGCTCTGTCCGTTTATAAAAAAACTCACCAGTTCTCTTTAAGCACGGAGGTGTTTGCAGCGGCTCGTTTTGTCCCTGAGGACAAAAACGGCTGGGAAGCGGAGACAAGTCTGAACTCCGTGGGAGCACTCCTTTCACCCCCCCCCAAAAAAACTTGGGGGGTGCAAAAGAGGCTCTACCACTATTCAGACACTCTCTACCCCCCCCTTTGCCCGGGAGGGGGATTTTGAACCGCTGAACAGCTGATGTCTGCTGTTCATAGCGGTTCTTACACTTACCCAGGAGAGACGGCTACAAAGTAGCCGCCATCACGCGCGCAAAATCCACCGGAAGTCCGGCATGATCTATTTTTGACAAACCCATGTTGGCTTTTAGTAATGACTTTGTTTGCCTCTAGGTGTTCGTTGATTCGTTGTTTGATTATCTTTTCCAGGATCTTCCCAGGTATTGAGGTCAGGCTGATAGGTCTGTAATTTCCTGGATCCATTTTTTTTTTTTTTTTTTTTTTTTTTCCTTTTTTGAGGATGGGAACTACATCAGCTCTTTTCCAGTCCTCTGGTAGTTCCCCTGTGCTCCAGGATCTTTGAAAAATATAGTTGAGTGGCTCCGATATCACATCTGCCAGTTCCTTGAGAACTCTGGGGTGTAATCCATCTGGTCCTGGCGATTTGAACTCATCTAGGCTGGACAGGTGCTCCCTAACCATTTTCTTGCCTATCTTAACTTGTGTTTCTGTTTTGTTTTTTATGGCACTATTTTTGATAGGTTGGTCTGTTTTTTTCCCTTTGTGTAAAGACTGATCAATCGGGATTTATAACGGGAAGATATATGAAAAATAATGTAAGACAATTGGTTAATATAATAGAATATTTGGATAAGAATAATCAAATTCCTGCTGCCTTAATATTTATAGACGCGGAGAAAGCGTTTGATCAATTAGATTGGAAATTTTTATTGAAAGTGGTAGAGGAAATGAATTTTGGAGATAAATTTTTGTGTGCTCTTAAAGCTGTGTATCAGCAACAATCAGCACAAATTATAATTAATGGGGGATTAACAGAGCAATTTAAAATAGAAAAAGGTACTAGACAGGGTTGTCCTCTATCCCCTTTGTTATTTGTATTAACTATGGAAATCTTACTTATTAAAATTCAAGAATCCCCTAGATTAAAAGGAATAAAAATAAACAAGATTGATTATAGGTTGAAAGCTTTTGCTGATGATTTGGTGGTGACATTATCTTATCCAATAGATTCGATTAATGAATTGGTTGAAATTTTAGCGCAGTATGGACAGGTCTCTGGTTTTAAGGTGAATAAGAATAAAACTAAAATTTTATTGAAAAATGTGTCTATGAAGGGAAAAGATACTATAGCTGAAGTAACAGGTTATGAAGTAGTCAATAAGGTTAAGTATTTAGGAGTATATATTACAACATCTAATGGTAGATTGTATAAGAATAATTATGAACAATTGTGGATAAAGGTACAAAAAGACTTCAATGACTGGCAAAAACTACAATTATCATTGTTGTGGAGAATTTCAGTAGTAAAGATGAATGTTCTCCCAAAGTTTCTTTTTTTATTTCAGATGTTACCCATTTTGAAAAAGGATGCAAATTTGGAAGAGTGGCAGAAGGGTATTAATAAATTTATATGGGGTGGCAAGAAATCAAGGGTTACGTTTAAGATTTTACAAGATGCTCGAGAAAGGGGTGGACTTAAAGCACCTAATCTGAAATTATATTATGATGTGGCCACCTTAACTTTAGTAAGTGATTGGCTCAATTTAACAAATAAAAATATTTTGGTTCTTGAAGGCTGGGATTTATTATTTGGTTGGCACGCATATTTAGTTTTTGATAAGAAAGTAGATTGGGTGTTTAAGTCACATATTTTAAGAAATGCCATACTTCGAGTCTGGAAGAAGTATTATTACAAATTAAACTATAAAATACCCATTTGGGGGATTCCTGGACAGGCAATTCAAGGGGTTTCTAAGGGGGTGAATTTTGATAATATTTCATATAAAGAGTTGCTCATTTGGTCAGGTACAGATTGGCAATTAAAGTCTTTTGATTTGTTAAGGCAAGAAAATATTTTACAATCATGGTTTCAATATTTACAAATAATGGAGAGATGGAGGGTAGATAAGAAGGTGGGAATTACTTTAACAGATGAAAACTTGGTAATTCAGATTAAAGATCAGAAATTTGCTCATATCAAAAGAATTTATAATGAGTTAATAAAATTGGATTCAGAAACAGAGTTAGTAAAAGATTGTATGATCAAATGGGCTCAGAATATACAGGAACCGATCTTAATGGATTCCTGGGAGATAATTTGGGTAAGAAATGTTAAATTTACTCAAGCACAAAATTTGAGGGAAAAGTTTTATAAAATGTTTTATAGATGGCATTTGGATCCCAAAAAGTTATCTTGTATGTATCCGAATTTGCAACCCAAATGTTGGAGATGTGGTTCCTTGGATGCAACTTATTTTCATGTTTGGTGGACTTGCAAAAATATTAAAGCTTTTTGGATTATTATTTGGTGGAACATTCAAAAGGTTTTTAAAAGGAAAATTAAATTTACTCCCCAATTATTTCTTTTGGGTATTTTTGTGGATTTTGATGTTAAAGAAACTATTTTAATGCTGAATTTAATAACAGCAGCAAGACTATTGGTGGGTCAGTATTGGAAAAAAGATTCTCTGCCTTCTTTAGAAGAATGGGTATTCAAGGTTTCTAATTTAGCAGAAATGGCTAAAATTTCTGCTTACTTAAAGGACCATTCACAAAACAGATATGTTTCTGTATGGAGAAGATGGATAGAATATATTCAGAAGAAGTATGGAACAACAAAGTTTCATTTATTTTATGAATAATGGATTTTTATTAAATTATGAATTGAAGTTTGCAGAGAGTTAAGGGTTATTATGATTTTGGTTATTGTATAAGTAGTAAATTTAAGTTGGTTATGTTTAGTTTCTTTTTTTTGTGTGTGTAACCCTGTAGTGAGCTCTGGGAAGCCGGGGGGAGAAGGGGGTGGGGGGAGGGGGGAGGGGAGAGTATGGGTAGTATGTTCAATAGTTCAGATAAGTAGGAATAGTTTTATATTTTTAAGATTTTTTTTTCTTTTTTTTGGTGATAGAGGATTGCTCGGGCATTTTCCCCTAGACCACATCCGATTGAGAAGAAGAGGAGAGGGATAAGCAAGTAGAAAGATGGAGGAGAGAGGGAGGAGAGGACGAGAGTGAGGAAGTAGAAGGAAGGGGGAAGTGAAGAGATGAGAGGGGGATGCGGTTTGGGGGGAAATGGGTGAGCAATGCCGGAATTTGTGTGTTGTATTTTAACTTGTTATGTATCTGAATTTTTTTTCTTATGATTGTATTGAAAATAAAATAATAAAATTTAAAAAAAAAACACTTCACTCTGAGGGAGTACATTTGGATTTATGTCTCTAACTAATCAGCAAAGAATTAGCCTCCTCAGAAGAAGCTGAAAATCCAATTAAAGATGTTTTTAGGAGTAATAAATTTTACTTAGTTGCAAGCAGAAGGGGGCTGATAATTAATTGCCCTTCTGAAGTATTTGGGTCCATTTTTTTTCCCTTTTCTGACAGGACTGAACACTATAGATGTAATACTGAAGCCCAAGGTTCAAGATGTAATTTATGCTCTATCTTTTAGCCTAAGCGTCCGATGCTCAGGATTCGAAGAACACTGTTTTCCTATCTCCCCAATCAGCTTCCTTATGTCCGTTTCAAGCATTGCCATGCCTGACTTCTGTAGCAGGAGTCTGAGCTCCTGTACGTGCTTTTGCTGAGGGTGAGATAATTTACAGCCCATACTTACTCACTGAGGGGTCACGTAAGACGAAAGTGCACTTAGGGGTCTGTTCCAGACGATGGTAAGTATGTTGGCAGCTGCTTCTTCCCGTAGGGGTCCCAAAACGAAATGTCCCTGCTGAGGGCACCAGCTGTAGTAATCAGTCCTTAGTCATTGAAGGGTGCAAAGAAATGGCCGCCCGCTCGGAGCCTTTATTTGTTTATATAGAGTTTTACAAATAGCAAAAGTTACTGCATGGCAATAGCATTTCATTGGCTAAAATCCTTTACCAATCCTCAAGAGTAAAAAGCTAGAGGCCATAAACAGGGAAACTTGTTCACCAGCCAGCCTTATCAAACTGGCCAAGGTCACACGGACCTGTGTATTTTCACATCACTATGGTGATGTGAGCGGGGGGGAGATAGATATAGAGAAGACACACAAGCGTTGGGGGGGCAGTTTTCTGCACACAACTTTTGCCTGTCTCTCACCTCTACAAGGTTGGAAGGGCCAGGAAGGGAAAGCCCTCACAACTGAATGCAAGCCTACATTGATGACCAGAGCACGTTTCAACATGGGCAGGTGGAAGCACTGCAGCTACCCACAAGTCCCCCAAGACCAAGTAGACAGGAATATTCCTCGTCCGTGCCACTGGAAGTCGACACCAACAAGACGTTTTCTGAAGAAAAATGCCAGCCGTCTGTGCCACGTTTCCCTGCTCTTGGAAACAATGTTTATGAGGTCCACCCGAAAGCCACTGTGCTCCAGATGACCTCAAGACCGTACCAACCCAGCCTGATGACAAACCCTGCACAGCACCATTGGATTCCCCAACACCCTGGGGAAGAAAGTTGGACTTAGGACAGTACAAGGCTGATTTCAAATGCTGTGAGTTTCCGGAAGACACAGCCAAAGCTGATGAAGCTGAGGGGAAGTGTCAACCAAGGAAGAGTGACAAGCACTCAGAAGCTCTGCATCCAGACCCTGGACAGCTACAACGAGCAGCTTCTACTCCTCCTTCAACCAAGGAGCCCCAGCGTGGCTCTGAAGAGCACCCAGAGGCGCCTGTCAAGGTCAACTGCATTTTAGTGTGTAACGGCCCACCATTCCCCAGCGAACCCCCAAGCAAAGAAATGTGCTCTGTGTCACAGAGCACAGTGGGGAGGAAAGCCACGTTCTGTGTCAACCAGCTCCCCCCAATTGCCTTACGGTTCCTAACTCCTGAAGCAGAAAATTTGTCTCCGTTGAGAGTAGATGCCCCTGACCCCTTTGCCTACCACGGAATGGTCAGACGCCCAACAAGCTCCTCAACTGCCTTTAAGATGGAACCTGAATGGGTCATCTCAGAGACGGTTTGTGTTGATCAACCGCAAACCCCAACCCAGGTGAGCATCTCTAAAACCTCCATTCTCAGTAATGGAACAGCACCTCACCTAAAGCCACACCTAGAACACTGCATGCTTGTGACAACCAAACCTGTTTTGGAAGCAACAGTGTTCCAGACCAGTAAGAATTACAACAACTTAGCCTTGTCCATAGAGGACAAACAATGTCTGCAGCTACGTGTGTTCTCCCTGAGCAACACACACTGGGATGAGCCGTGTCTACCAGAACAGAAACAAGACTGGGAGTCATGGAATGCACTCCCCAGATGTCTCCAGAGTATGCAAGTACAGCGCATGTATGTTTCCAGCTCACCCACCACCGTACAAAGGAAAGAATTGTACGCTTCTTCAGAAGTGCCAACAAAGGTAAATGCAGCCTTAAGATGTGTCACAGTCCACAGCAGGGAGAGCCACACTTACGTCGTCTTGATTGCAACCATAAGATACATCAGAGTCTACAGCGGGGAGAGCTGCAGTCTCGGTGTCTTCTTTGGAAAAGCGAGACTAACAATACAAGAAGACCACACTGTACCAAGGTTAGAGCTATGTGGTACCACTTTAGCTGTAAAGCTCACCAACTTGACAGCGAAGACGTTGTGCCTTGAACTACAGTCTACCACCCTCTACGCAGACAGCAAGGTGATATCAAGCTACATCTGCAAACAAAGCAGACATTTCTACGTCTATGTAGGCAATAGAGTAGAAAAGATTGAAACATCTTTAAGCCCTGAACAATGGCAACATGTGCCAACAGATAAGAACATTGTGAATCAAGTTAAGTGGCCCAACCTTGCCACACAGTTAACAGAATTGATCTGGCTAGAAAGTCCTGAGTTCTTGGCTAGTTAAAATAGCCAGTTGTCGCAGAGACCACAACGCTATATGCTTCCAGCTCCAGATCAACGTGCCAATGTTCAACCTCAGGCACCCAGTAAACTTCAACCAAACTGCTTCAAACCCACCTCTAAGTGGGGACACCTGAGATTGGGCATAGTTTTGATCATCTTGATCACTTGTCTTAGCATCTCAAGAATTAACCTTGTAGGAGTCTGCAAGGACCTACAGACTATTGAAGATATTTCCCATGATCCAGTGATTAACAAATGTCTGAAGGCCAAAAATTACCCCCCCATACACCTCACATGGGCGAAGCGTGGGAGCATGTGATTGGTGCACCCCGCAAAATCATGGACTCTATGTCATCAAAGACACCCACGCCCACACATGAAGTCCTCACTACCCTGATGACAACAGTAGCAGCCATCTTCAATGCTCCATCGGTGGTTCCAGACCCTGCGGTTCCTAAGTCTTCTGCCCCTGCTGTTGTTCCTGAGTTTCCAGCTCCAGCTGTTCCTGAGTTTCCAGCTGTTCCTGATTCTCCAGCTCCAGCTGTTCCTGTGGCTCCTGAGTTCCCTGTGTTTCCAGGTTCTTCGTTTCCTAAGTATCCTGAGTCTTCTGTTCCTGATTCTCCAGCTCCTGCTGTCTCTGAGTTTCCAGTAGTTCCAGATTCTTCGGTTCCTGAGCATCCTGTGAATCCAGTTTCCTTTGTTCCTGAGAAATTTTGGGTTCCAGTTTTTCTGTTCCAGATTTGGTTCCAGTTTCTTTTACAGGGAGAAGACCTTGTCTCACTGAGAGGCAAGAATGCATACCAGAACTATTGGCCCATGGGACTTGCGCAGCGGGCCCACCCAGTCGATGAACTAGTTTGCCAATCTGAGGTCCAAATTGTGAAGCCATGTGAGTCAGGTCGTGACTCAAAGACTCTTGTACCAGGCTGATTACCAATTTGGTCCTGTTGCTGACGAAGACTGAACTCGAAGATGGAACCTCAAACTATGTATTTGTGTTCATGCATTGTTTGATGTAACATTTGCTTATTTTGGTATACAGTAATTGTGCATGTGTTTATATTTACCCTACAGTTATGCATGTTTGATACCATATTTTACCTATTTAGTCACAAGTTAGTTAACAATGAGTATTGCATGCCTTAATGCTATGTCTTTTGCTTATTTCGGTTAGTTAGTAGTGGAAATTTATATTTCCAAGCAGGGAGTGTTCTGAATCGTGTTTGGTGTTTATTGGGTTAAGTGCTGTCTCCTTAAGAGGTGGCTTATGGGAAATGTAGTTTTAGCTAGTTAGCTCACATTAACAGGTCAGTAGTAGGAGGAGCCTTTTAGCTCTTCTCAGGACATACTGGCTACGTGCCCAGTTTGGAATGCCTTTGTTTTCATCGAGCCTCATGTCTCCTAGCCACACGGCTTGGAGGTCCTATGCCAACATGTGATGCTTATGCAGCAGAAGAGGGGAAAATCCATTATCAAATTACCTGTTGAATGAACCAATACGTATCTCTGCATAACAGTGAGTTATTGTTTAGGATTCCTAGAAATAAAAGCGAAATTTTCTGTTTATTCCTCTGAGTTATCTGTCTGTCCCAGATGGGACTAAAAGCAATCTGTTCTGTCTGGGTCAGAACAGTGCCAGTGAAGCTCTGCCCAAGCCCTCAGTTTCCCCTCAGTCTGAATTCCCTGGTTCCACAAACTAAGTCCTAGCCAACCCATCAGGCGAAGAGGGAAGTAACAACACCCACAAGTACCAAGTCCATAACACAAGTCCAAAGTTCCAACAACCAAAGCACAGTCCAAGAGTCTGAAGTCAGAGAGCCAAGTCCAAAGTCCATAAGCAAAGTCCAAGGTTCAGAGTCCAAAACACAGTACAAAGTTCAAGAAACAGGATCCAGGTAAGCTGGAAAGGTGCACATCAAAGCAGATGTTCCTGACAAACAGACCTTCCCCCAGTGTCTGGTTAAATCACCCTTCCCCAGGTGTTCCTTGTGAAGAGGGATGGGGCTGCTCTTCATTAGAGGTGGTCTGGAGCCTGTCAACTCCATTGGCCCTCTGCAGCTGCTCTGCTCCTGCAGGCGGCTCTCCATTTGGTCACCCCCCCCCTCCAGACAGCACTGGGACTGCTTCATCCTCAGCCACTGGCCTCTCCACTCATTCGGAGGGAACCATGCCCTTCCCATCGGACAGTCCTGGTTCAAACTCCTCTTCTTCCTCCAAACCGTGATCCAACAAAGCCATAACAGGTTCTTTGGTTGGGCTGTTTACAGTTGGCTTGTTTGGCAGTTCCTTGATTGGGGTATTGTTTACTTGATTGTTGGTTTGACATTAATCTATGCTCATCTGGGTGCTGATTGCTTGTAGGGAGGTGTTTTGGTCTTTTTGTTCCCCTTTTAGCTTGTTAATTGTTTCTTTTGCACAGTATGTAGATACTGTTTATGTCTATGTGTCTATTGATGGCTAATTTGTCAAAGTGTCAGGCTTCTAGAAATTCCCTAGCATTTTTGGACTTGGCTTGGTCTAGGATGGTCACAGTTTCCCAGTTGAAACTATGATTAAGTCTGTCCATATGTTGTGAAATTAAAGAGTTTTCATGATGTCTTCTGACAGGTCTAGGACAACTTGCCACAGCCAACTCACCACAGGACAACTTGCCACGGGACAATTCAACACTGTTAATCATTTCATTCAGGTACTTCTATTATTGGTGAACACATTTTCATCGAAATTATTGTAACTCTTGTATTTCTGGATTGACTTTATTTTATTATTATTGGCCATGATTCCATCGAAATTAATTTAACTTTTGTATTTGTTGAATTGTCCTGCGGTGAGTTGTCCCATGATGAGTTAGCTGTGGTGAGTTGACTGTGGCAAGTTGGCCATGGCGAGTTGTCCCATTCTGCCTTCTGACTGCTAGTTGGGTGTTCATGGATGCGTTCTGCCAGTCTTATGTCTGTCCTATGTAGTGGCTGTTGCAGACTGTTCTGACTCAGGTCACATAGGCAGATGCAGGCACCAATAAAGTTGTTTATTGCACTGGTAAAAATGACAGATGGCCCTCCAGGGGTGTTGGTAAAACTCCACTTTTCCCCACAAAACAACCACCAACAGTCAATGTAACCCAGTCCCACCAGCTGGGTCCATGTAACCAGAACCAAGTCCCCAAACAGGAAGAAAGTCAGAGTCCACAAACCCAGTGCAGAGGTTGCAAAACAAAGTTCATAAGCCACAATCCAGATTCGGAGTCTGCAAAGCAAGGTATGCAAACCCAGAGGCTGAAATATGAGTCAAAGTCAAGGTTTCTAAAAGTCAGGGGAGTGAGTACTGAGACAAACAGTTGTTCCCGATGAATGCAATCTCCCCCGGCCTCTGGTTAATTCTCCCCAAGCCAGGTATTCCTTGTGAGGAGGGGCATGGTAGACTCTTCATGAGCAGCCTTGCAGACCTCTTCTGAGCTTCCTTTGCATCCGTGGATCGGGTGGGGGAGGCAGCTGTTCCTCATCAGAAGGAATCTTGTCTCTCATTGCTACTGCCCATCTGTAGTCAATCCTCCCCTGTGTTCATGGAGGCAAGTGGCTCCCTGTCCGGTTGACCACTTCCCCCAATGCCAGAGAAGCCTGGGACAGCATCTTCCTCAGCCCCTGGACTCTCTGGACATTCCAGGGGAGATGTGCCTTCCTCCTCCTCTTCTGTACTGGGATACGATGGGGCCATGACACAGTCATTACACTGTTGTAAATGACTCCTGTTTTTTTTCTTCTGGGGCTGCTAGGTCTTTTGGTTTCTTGGGATGTTTTGAAGAGCTTTAGTTGGCTTGTGTGCTATGCTGATTCCATGTGGTTGTAGAAGTCTGTTGCTGGTTTCTGAGATGTTCTTGATGTATGGCAGTGTTATTCTTTGTAGGGTTTGTGTTGGTTGTGCTGTATTGGGTTGAGTGGTCAGGCCCTTTTTGATGAAGTTGTGTGCATATCCATTTTGTTGCAAGATATTGTATATATGCTCTATTTCCTTTTTCTGCTGTTCAGGGTTGCTGCAGTGAGTTTGTACTCATCTAAATGAAGTCCTTACACAGCTTCTCTTGTGGAAGGTTGGATTATTGTTTTGGTAGTGGAACACTTGGTTTGTGTGGGTGGTTTTTCTGTAAACTTGTGTTTCCAGTTTGCCATTGTGGTCTCTGCTGATCAGGATATCCAGGAAGGGTATTGAGTTGTTGTTTTCTTCTCTGGTAAACTGTATTACTTTGAAGATGTTGTTGATGGTTTTGTGGGTGTTCTCCAATTGGTCCTTTTTTATTATGGTAAAGGTGTCATGTACGTATCTGACCCATATTTTGGGATGTATTTGTGGAACTGCTATGGCTTCCAGATGTTGCATAATGACCTCCACTATAAGTTCTGAAAGCAGTGATCCCATAGGTGTACCTTTAATTTGTTGGCAAGTTTGTCCATCAAATTGGAAGTACAGTATGTGGTTAGCCAGAGGTTTATGGGATCCATAATCTTGGGTATTTCAATCTTCATGTGTTTGGTTAAGTCAGGTGTGCTGTGGAGCAATGTGGTCATAGATTCCTTGGCTAATTCTGGATCTATGTATGTGAAAAGGGCTGTGACATCAAACAAGACCATAATTTCATCCTCATCTGTAGTCACATCTCTGATTGTTTCAAGGCACTGAAGTGGAGAGTTGATGGAGTGTTTGCTTCCTCTTGTGAGGCTCCCAAGCTTTTTAATTAATTTTTTGAGATGTTGTGGTTAGGGGTCCCAGGTAATGATACAATTGGATGGAGAGGTATGTCAGACTTGTGTATTTTGAGGTGTCCGTAGAAGTGTGGGAGGTTGGGTCCATTCTTTTACTTTTTGTAAATATTGTGATCTGTCCATAGTAACAATGGTTTAGCCTTTGTCTGCTGACATATCTCTTCATACAGAACAGAACAGAACAAAAGAGTTGGAAGGGACCTTGGAGGTCTTCTAGTCCAACCCCCTGCTCAAGCAGGAGACCCTATACCATTGCAGACAAGTGGGTGTCCAGTTTCTTCTTAAGAGCCTTCAGTGATGGAGCATTCACAACTTCTGAAGGCAAGCCATTCCACTGGTTAATTGTTCTCACTTTTAGGAAATTTCTCCTTAGTTCTAGGTTGCTTCTCTCTTTGATTAGTTTCCATCCATTGTTTCTTGTTTTGCCTTCTGGTGGTTTGGAAAATAGGTTGACCCCTTCTTCTTTCTGGCAGCCCCTCAAATATTGGAACACTGCTATCATGTCACCCCTAGTCCTTCTTTTCACTAGACTAGCCATACTCAATTCCTGCAACTGTTCTTCGTATGTTCTAGCCTTCAGCCCCCTAATCATCCCTATGGTGACCAAAACTGGATGCAGTATTCTAAGTATGGTCTTACTAAGGCTTTATAAAGTGGTACTAATATTTCACGTGATCTTGATTCTATCCCTCTGTTAATGAAAACTAGGATTGCGTTGGCTTTTTTGGTTGCTGCCACATAGTGCTGGCTCATATTTAAGTGGTTGTCCACTAGGATTCTTAGATCCCTTTCACAGTTACTGCTATTGATCCAGGTACCACCTATACTGTACCCGTGCATTTGGTTTTTCTTGCCTAAATGTAAAACCTTACTTTTCTATACATTGAATTTCATTTTGTTAGATAGGGCCCAATGTTCAAGTATGTTGAGATTCTTCTGGATCTTAAGCCTATCTTCTGGTGTGTTGGCGATTCCTGCCAGTTTACTGTCATCTGCAAATTTAATGAGTTCCCCTTCTATTCCCTCATCTAAATCATTTATGAAGATATTGAAGAGTACTGGGCCTAAAACAGAACCATAGGGTACCTCACTGCTTACTTCTCTCCATGTAGATGTAGTTCCATTAAGGACTACATGTTGTATGTGGTTTGTCAACCAGTTATAAATCCACCTGGTGGTGATGCTGTCTATCCCACAGTTTTCTAGCTTACCAAGAAGTAGGCTGTGGTCTACTTTGTCAAATGCCTTACTGAAATCCAAATACTGTATACTATGTCCACTGCATTTCGCTGGTCCACTAATTTAGTCACTTTGTCAAAGAATGAAATAAGATTTGTTTGGCATGATCTGTTTTTGATAAACCCATGTTGGCTTCTGGTTATAAATTTGTTTGCTTCTTTGCTTGAGCCATGGTGGCACAGTAGTTACAGTGCAGTACTGCAGGCTACTTCTGCTGACTGCCAACTGCCTGCAGTTTGGCAGTTCGATTCTCACTGGCTTAAGGTTGACTCAGCCTTCCATCCTTCCAAGGTTAGTAAAATGAGGACCCAGATGTCAAGCCCTCCCGGGCTCCACATACAGGAGGGGGGAAGGTGAAGGATTGCATGTTGGGGAAGATGACGGCCAGCACCGGTTCCAAGCAGCTCACCGTCTCGATGATGCTCTGGAGGGACCCGTTTGAACCACCAAACAGCTGATGGGCGGTTGGCGTGCAGCGCACGCTGAACGGAATGCCGGGAGATGTTGGGAGCCGTGCCCATGCAGAAGAGACGCCGGAATGATCAACAAGCGGCCGCTGAACAGCTGACAAGCGGGAGTGGCGTGCTGTCGGAGCGGGGCTTCTCAGAACGCGCAAACAGGAGAGAGGGAGTCAAGCTGGGACAGCTGCTACAATTTGGACTGACTCCTGTCAGATGCTGGTTGGGTGATTAGAGGGTGGGGTGGTGGGTGATTGGAGGGTGGAGTTGCTGGGTAATTAGGTGGAGGGTGAAGTTGCTGGCTAATTGGACAGAGGGTGGGGTGGCACTGAAGCAAGTGTATTTAACCTGCACTGGGAGGCGGTTGCTCCCAGCGCGAACTTTGTTCAGCAAGAAGCTTTGATGCTGTATATCTGTGCTGATGCCAACGATGCCTTAAAGTAAACCGCTGATTCCTGAGTCTGGTTGTCTTCACGTCCTTCTTTACCCAGGGCCCCGGTAGGATTGTTGACACCAGATTCTTGGGGGCAATATGCTGACTCTGTAAACCACTTAGAGAGGACTGTAAAGCACTATGAAGTGGTATATAAGTGCTATTGCTATTGCTAGGTGTTTGCAGATCTCTTGCTTGATTATCTTTTCCAGGCTCTTCCCAGGTATTAATGTCAGACTGATTGGTCTGTATTTTCCTGAATCTGTTTTTTTCCCTTTTTTGAAGATGGGAGCCACATCAGCTCTTTTCCAGTCCTTTGGTAGATCCCTAGTGCTCCTGGATCTTTGAAAGATATGGTTCAATGGTTCCGAGATCACATCTGCCAACTCCTTCACAACTCTGGGATGTAATCTGTCATATCCCAGTGATTTGAACTCATCTTGAGTGGACAGGCGTTCTCTTACCATTTTATCGCTTATTTTAATTTGTATTCCTAGTCTGTTTTTACTGTTATGTTTTTGGTAGACTGGTCTGTATTAGCTTTTTGCATAAAGACAGATGCAAAGAAAGAATTAAGCAGCTCTGCTTTCTCTCTACTGTCTATTACTTCCTTGCCATCTTCTCTCATGAGTGGACTGATAGTTTCCTTCACTTTTTTCTTGTTTTTTATACGTTTTTATATGTTTTTATACATATGTTGCAAATCTTACTTCATTCTGAGCCTTAGCTTTCCCAACTTCATCTCTACAAGTTCAGACTGTTTCTTGGTATTCTGCCTTTGTTATGTGCCCCTCTTTCCATTTTTTGTACTTATCCTTTTTATCTTTCAGTTTATCAGAGAGGTCTTTGTGAAAGCATGCTGGTTTCTTCTTGGATTTCTTGTTTTTCTTTTTCAGTGATATTGTGCTGGACTGGGCTTTTATAGTCACAGTTTTCAGAGTTTCCCAAGCTTCTTGAGTTGTTTTTCTCTTTAAGATTTTCATCCATGGAATCCTTCCCAAGCTCCCTCTAAGTTTGTTGAAATCAGCTCTTTTAAAGTCCAAGACACTGGTTTTATTATATTCTATTGTTTGTGTTTGCATTATATTAAATTCCAATATGACATGGTCACTCTCACCCAAAGTTCCAGCCACTTCAACCACCTCTATCACCTTTTCTCTGTTAGTAAGAATTAGGTCTAGTATAGTTGTGCTTCTAGTTTCTGCCTCTACCTTTTGAATGACAAAGTTGTCAGCTAGGTTGGTCAGGAACCTGTTCAATCTCCCGTGTGATGGAGAGTTTTTCGTGAGCTGTGGTGGTGCAGTACTGCAGGCTACATCTGCTGACTGCCAGCTGCCTGCAGTTCAGCAGTTTGATTCTCACTGGCTCAAGGTTGACTCAGCCTTCCATCCTTCCAAGGTCAGTAAAATGAGGACCCAGATTGTTGGGGGTAACATGCTGACTCTGTAAACCACTTAGAGAGGGCTGTAAAGCACCGTGATGTGGTATATTAGTCTAAGTGCTATTTCTAAGGTATATTGCTAAGTGCTATTGTCTCCCAGTTAATGTCAGGGTAGTTAAAGTCCTCCATTACTACTGTGGTGTGTTTCCTACATACTGTACATTGGTTAACTAATTAGCAAAAAGTTCATCTATTTCTTCTGCTTGGTTGGGTGGCCTGTAGTATACACCTATGGCAATGTCATTCTTTTATATTGATCCATATGCATTCTAGGAGGCTTTCATTCATGGTGAATGAAGGAATCCAATTGTGCCTTCAAACAATCAGAGACATCAGACCAACATCAAATGAACTATACCCCAATCAAGATACTTCCAAAGAAGCCAACAATAAATAGCCCAACCAAAGAACCTCCAAGACCACTCCCACCAACCCTGACAGGGTAAGCCACTAGAATATAAACTGAGAACAAACCACACTCCTTACTAGCACTGATGATGTTACCTAGTTTGGGTAATGAAATGTCTGCACGAAAACAATAAAGTTCAGAGAGCACCAAGGACCCCTCATATTGGGTATTGGTGGACCAAGGATCTCCTAATGGAGTATGTTGCCACATTCAGAAACTCAGTGTGCAACCTGTGCTGTTGCTGCAGCATCCATGCATCAAGCAGCAGAAATGTTCAACAAAACAGAACATAATTAGGAGCACAAGTGGTGCGTTTATCTGTACTTCCAATAAAAGGTCAACATCCAGTGAGGGAATGGAAGATTTTAGAAATAAACCACTGGCTTAAGGCAGAGGTCCCCAACCTTTTGGGCACCAGGGACCGGTTCCATGGAGAGAGGTTTTTCTGTGGACCAGAGGAGGAGTGATTTTGTGTGCTGCCTGCATCCCGTGGATGGGGCTTTCCTTGTTTACACAACCCGGTTTCTGGCATGCCGCAGCCCGGTGCCACTCCTTGGACCAGGAGTTGGGGACCCCTGGCTTAAGGGATGATGCCATTGAGAGAATTTCAGATTCCAGCTGAGGACCCTATCGTGAGTGAGCCGATACGCCCTTTTGCCATCCCTATCATGCTGTACCAGGGGAGAAAAACTTTCTAGCTGACACCTTGTCGAGAATGCCCCAGTACAACAGTAAGTGGGAGGAGGTGGTACAGGCAATCATGCCCCCCTACTGGCAAGCCGCAGCATGGGCAGTACCCTGTAATGTGGCAAGCGACCTTGTCCAAGAGATGCAGAAGGCAGTCCAAGACGACCCCTGGTTACAGGACCATCCAGACCTGCTGACAAGACATGAGAGGCTAGCCTGGAAAGGTGACAAACTCTATGTCCCACAAGCTCTGAGACAGGGAGTGTTACAATGGTGCCATGACGTAAAGCAAGAGGGTCATTTCAGGTTTCTTAAGACCCTGCATTTGGTGAGGCGTCAGTTCTGGTGGCTGCAGATGAAAGCAGACGTAGAGGTCTATGTCCGGAGGTGCCATGTCTGTGCCACCACAAAGCCCCATACAGGGAAGCCCTTGGGGCTGTTGCAAACAGTGGCAGACCCAACTCGAACATGGGAGGATATTGCAATGGACTTCATCAAGTTGCTGGAGAGTCGTGGCTACACTGTAATCTGGACCATCATAGACCTCTTCTCTAAGCAGGCCCACTTTGTCCTGTGTAAGGGGTTGCCATCTGCCCGGAGGCTGGCCAGGCTCTTTATCACACAGGTGGTACCCCGACGAATCATCTTAGACCGGGGGTTGCAGATCACGGCCTGGTTCTGGTGTGAGTTCATCCGGTTCATTGGGTCGTCCCAAAGTCTCAGCTCGGCGTATCACCCTAACACCAACAAAGCAGTGGAATGAGCGAATGCCATGGTGGAGCGCTACCTGCGGAGCTACGTGTCATACCAACAAACGGACTGGGTTGACCTACTGCCGTTTGCAGAAGTGGCATACAATAATGCTGTGCACAGCAGCACCGGTTTTGCTCTCTTCCAGATGGTGCATGGCATAGACTTTGTCCCCATCCCTGAGTATAAACAAGGGGACCCCTCACCTTGCCAACCCCAGGATTGGATAATGCACATGAGGGGTTGGGATGATGTTAAGAAGACCCTAGTGAAAGCTGAAGAGACCACAAAAGCTCAGGCCAATAGGAAAAGGAGGCCCCAAAAGCCTTTTTGGGTGGGCGACCTGGTGTACCTATCGACGAAATATCTATGCCTGAGGGTGCCCTGTAAGAAGCTAGGGCCAAAATTCCTAGGGCCATTCTGGGTCACACACGTCATCAACCCGGTGGCTGTACGGTTACAGCTACCTCGGTTCTTGGGGAGAATACACCCAGTTTTCCACAGTCTGTTGAAGCCGATAGGGGGTTCCACCTGTAGGCCCATGAAAGGGGTACCAGGGCCTGTCACGGGGGACCATTATGAGATACAGGAGATCCTGGACTCTCAGATCTGATGGGGATGGTTACAGTATCTGGTACAATGGAAGGGGTACCCTATTATGGAGGCATCCTGGGTGGGGGAAGCGGACGTCCATGCCCCCCGCTTTTTATGAATGTTCCATTGCCAGTGTCCCGGTAAGCCGGGTGGGGGGTTCAGCTGAACCGTCCACCATGGCGGATGAACGCTCACATGTTTCTTCTTGCCTTCCAGGTGGAGCCCTGGTACAGAGAGCTGCCTGTCAAGCCCTGTGGGCTGGACATACATAGGAGGAGGGAAGGAGAAAGCACCAGAAGGCCGCCTCGCAGCCCGAAGCCAGCGGCCCAGATCTGGCAATGTCCACCAGGGAGGCCGTGGAGATCGGCTCCAACATCATCAGCGAGGAGACTCACCGGCCAGCTTGCGAACCTGCGGCTCGATCCCAGAGACGCTGATGGCGATCACAGAGAACTGGTGATGCCGCCGTGGGGCAGGGAAGCCCTGCGGCTCGGTTCTGGCATGGCTCGCTTCTGGCAGCACAGGCAACAGACTGGCGCTGCTGCTGTAGGGCGGGGAAGCCCCGTGGCCCGGCTCCTGCACGGCTCACTTCTAGCAGCACAGGCGAGTGGGGAGGCCTAGCAACGCCGACGCGGGGCAGGAGCGGCCCCGCGGCCCAGAACTGGTGCCACTGACCAGCGGAGTAGCCTCAGTACCAGCAAGGCCACCAAACACCCGTGGACTGAGGGGCGGCGCCAGGCCAAAGGGGCTTGCTGCGGAGTCGAGAGGAGGACAGGGTTCCTACCTGGATTCTGCCACTGCGCTACACGACATGCTGTGCACCAACTGGTAGAGACTGGACAGCGGGCCAGGAGGGAGGCAGGGCTCTGGGCTGCTGGTTTTCAGAACAGGCGCTGGATGGTGGCTTGCTGAATGGGGGGTGGAGCTGCGGAGCGGGGAAGCTATGTAAAGCTCTGGGAGCAGATCACTCCCAGCACTGACTTTGTTTGTTCGGATTAAACCGCATGTCAACCCATTCCTGTTTACTAGTCATCCTCCAGGGACTGGTAAGGACATGTGACACATAGAATAGAATAAAATAGAGCTGGAAGGAACCTTGGAGGCCTTCTAGTCCAGCATTCTGCTCAAGCAGGAGAACCTATAGAGGCTATAAAAAGGCAAAAAATGATAAGACTCCAGGTCCAGATGGATTACCTGCAGAGCTTTATAAAGCATTACAAGATGTATTCAGTCCTGCTTTGAAAGAACTGTTTAATGAAATACTCCTGGAGGCTAAAATACCAAATACATGGACTGAAGCCAACATTACTTCAATACCCAAAGAAGACTCTGACCTAACGCAAATAAAAAACTATAGACCAATATCGCTATTAAATGTAGACTATAAAATTTTTGTCTCAATAATAGCAGAAAGACTAAAGAAATTTTTGACCGAATTTATACATATAGACTAAAATGGTTTTCTACCTAAAAGACAGATAAATATAATTTAAGAATGATTATTGATGTGTTAGAGTACTATGAAATTCATCCAGGGAAACAGATGGCTTTAATATTGCTTGATGCACAGAAAGCGTTTGACAATGTAAACTGGCAATTCATGTTTCAGCAACTTGCGGAAATGGACTTTGGAAAAAACTTTATAAATGCAATTAAAACAATTTATCATAAACAAACAGCCAAAAGAATTGTAAATGGAGATTTCACAGAAAACTTTAACATTATAAAAGGCACAAGACAGGGATGCCCACTATCTCCATTACTATTTATGCTAACACTGGAAGTATTGAATAGAAACATCAGACAAGATATAGAAATTAAAGGTCTGGAGATAAAAGATGAAAAATATAAACTACAAGCATTTGCAGATGACTTGGTTTTTATATTGGAAGATCCATTGGAAACAAGCACTAAACTTATGGAGAAAATAGAAAAATTTGGAGAAACGGCAGGGTTGAAAATAAACAGAAAAGACTAAAGTGCTAACAAAGAATCTAACCGAAAAACAAAAAAATCATCTAACAAAAAAAAATCTTCTTGCTGCTCTCGTTCTGTTCTATCGCTCCCTTCTCTGCTCTATTCCATTTCAGTTGCTGCTGTGTCTCTCTCCTTATCGCTTTGCTTTTTCCACGCCTTCTCTCCGCCAAATATTCCTCACCTCCTTCAGGGGTTTTCCTCATCTCCCGTACGAAGCTGTCAGTTCTACTTTTCGCTTCCCTCTCAGACTGCCACCATCACTCCAGGCCGGCCTTAGAGACTAGCTTCTTCTCCGTGAAATGGCTGAATATTTCAACCCATCTTTTATCAATTTCAACATGTTTATTTTCCCATTGTATTAATTTTTCAGAATTTAAAAATACATTCAGTCTTCTAATTTCTTCAAAGAGACAATTGTCATCTATTTTAATGTCTGGCATTTCTTTAGATAAAAACTCAACACAAGATTCGATATCTGTCCAATATACTTGCGATGAAGTCAAAAAACACCATTGAAAACTGTTATTTCCTGTGATGTTTGTTTCAGACCATTCTTCGACATATTGAAAACATGTTTGGAAAAATTCTGTGCTTCTTTGATAAACTTTTCCGTTATTCCTGGATTTGATTCCTCTAAGTCTGACAATTTTCTTTTTATAACTAAAGGAAGAATTTTTTCTTCAAATTGAGTTTTATATTGAAGGATAAAGTCATTCAAAATAAGACTAACTTCTGCAGCTGAAATGTGTTCACCTTCAATCTTTTGAATCGTTTTGTGAAAAATAGATGCTTGATTATGTACAAAATACATTAATATCTCAGATATTTCATTACTGAAAAACGATTCCAGGATTTTAGGACATTTGTCTAAACTTATATGAACGGAGAGGCTCAAATAATTGTAGAACATGCTTTATAGCAGGTGTTAGAGCAAGCCATCTAACTTTTGAATATCGTAAAAGTTTTTTGTATTGAACATTCACTTCTTCACAAAATTGTTTTAAAGTAGCCACGCGAACGGTAAAACGACTAAAATACAAATAAATTGTAGTTATTATTACTTCTACATCAATTGGCATGGCACATGATGCCGTGTTGATTGCATTTGACAAAATATGTGCATTACAACCTATTCCTAGTATTTTCTTTTGGAGTAAATCTTGTAATTTTACATACACATTATTCACCCCTTTGCGTCTTCGCCCACCAAAATTTTTGTTTGTATTATCAGCTGTTAGTGCAACAACTTTGGATTTCAAATTGTTTTCATTTATTACTCTGTATAGATGGTTTGACAAAATTTTAGCAGTTTCGCCCTCAATGGATTCTAAATTTAAAATTTTTACTTGAATGCCCTTGGTAACATTAAAATATCTTACTAGTATTGGATACAGTTTAGTTTCATTATGATTGGAAGCATCAGATAAAACAGTTACAAATGCTGCAGTTTCCAAGTCTTCTGTAAGTATTTTGTCACAGTAATTTTTAAATACTGATTTAATAATAGCCTCGCATTTTGTCCTGGTGCATGAAAATTTAGCATCGTGAAACTTTTTCAATAATTTACTTGTACAATCCATACTACGAAAACTTTGATTGTGAATTATGGTATAAAATGCAAATGTTCCCTCCATTGCAGCTGTTTTTCATTTTCAGAATAATTTGAAGTTTTAAAAAAACTTGTTACTTTACAACTGGAAGCAGATGCATCTGATGATTGCTTATGTTTCTTGGTGGTCAAGTGTTTCGTAATAGCTGCTCTGCCCCCAACTGCAATACAAAATTCTCCACTGCAAATATTGCAGAAAACAATGTTATCCTTCTTTGATATGAGGAATGGAAATTCCTTATTCAATTTATCGTTGAAATGGCATTTACTCTTTTTGGATTTTTCCATCCCTAAATGAAATTAAAAATTAAAAATAAAATATAGAGCTACACGAACGATGCAAGCACATTCATTATGAATAAATAAAATTAATTATTAAAACTGAAACAATAACATAAGCAAATAAACTTGTAAATAAAATTATACATATTTGGAAATTATGAAATAGATAATGAATTAATAAAACGTGAATTATTGTGCTCACCTCTGTATGATTGAATATTCACTAAGAAGTGAGTCTAATGCGTGCGTGTGTGCCATGTCGTGTTTCGGTAAGAAGTAAACAAAGCCACTTGCGCATGGCGCACTCTCTCAAAACAATTCTCCTTTGTGGAGCGCATGCGTCTCATAATCGCGTCTCGCTGCTCTGTACTGAGCCTTGACGAATCGTCATGTCAAATACAAATACGTCACATCACATGCAATGGATCGGATTGGCATCAATTGAATACGAAGATTTACAGATTAGTCTTCAAATATCGAAAAGGAGGACATGTAGGAGGACACTTTTCAAGAGAGGACAGAACTTACAAAAGAAGGACTGTCCTCCCTAAAGGAGGATGATTGGTCACCTTAGCATTCTGCATATGGGTGTTGGAACCCTAAATTCCTAAAGAGGGGCTGGGAATTGGGAACTACTCTGCCCCTCCATAATAATAGGAAAGATGGGGAAGAATGTCTGTAATTCCTTAGGCTTTTCAGGCACCAGTGTTTTGGGGAGCATCTGGCTGAAATCCTAGAGCTATCTTTTCAGGTTGGGATACTCGAGAAGGGGCTTTTGGGTTTTCCTCTCCAGTGTTCAGACTCACCCAACCATGGGTAAGAAGAAACCGTCCTTGCCGAGATATGGGGGGGGGGGCACTGGTTATGGCAAAGCAACAGGAGAGTTCATGCTTGGAGGGTGTGTCAGATTGTACAATCTGACCCATCCCAGTCCACAGCAGCTGTCCCCATAGTCATGTCACATACCTTGACCATGACCAGAACCTGACCTCGAACTTGACCACCGTTCCCATAATCCCCCCTGGAAGGGCAGAGCAAGCTCCACAGAAGAAAGAAGGAAGAAAGAGAAACCCATAGTATGAAGAGGAAAATAACATAGAGCAACAGAAAAGAAATGAACAATTCAAACAAAGTACAAGATGGATACCAAGGCAGAGAGGAGCAACATCCGCAACATAAGTAAACAGGGAGCTAGTGAGAGAAAATAGCCAGAGAAGAAGCCCTGAAGGCACAGGGATCGCAGCAACCAAAATGCCAAGGCATCCAGGTCAACATAGCCTGTGAAACAAATTCTCCAGCCCAAGGTCATCTGCAGCACCAGGGGCAACAGTCCAAGCAACCCAGTGTTTGTAACAATGCTAAGAAAAAGACTCAGGCATGTCTTGAACAGAAGTTTGAAGCTGCATGACACATCTTCACACAGCTTGACAAACTCTGAGTTTATTGTTTCTTATATACTTTTTACATACATAGGCTTTACCATTAACTGCTGACATTTTACATTTAGAAGTTTAACCTTTAGCTGTTGACATAAAGCAATTAAAAAATTCCTTCATATAAGCAAATATTTTCTAGTAACACATTACCTGTTGAGAGCAGGTAAAAACAAATACAGGTAAATTAGAAAAGGAGAAAGAACTGATAAAGACAAGAAGAGATAAAGACAGGAAGAGATAAGGGGGAACTTATTATTTAGGTAGGTAAGATATTAAGTCAAAAGGGGGTGATCTTTTGGCTGCTTCCTTGGGACAAAGGGTATCAAAAGGTTATGAGGTTTGTGGGGGGCAATGCATGGCAGTTTGCTGCACGTGCAAATTCCTCCACATCTCACCTTTTTCTATTTTATTAATGAAGACATCTTAAGCAGGAGTAGTTAGTGGGTCTTAGCTTAGTATGGAAGATTGCAAGACATCTTATTAAGTAAAGAAAAAAGACATTGAAATAAACAACAACAGCTGATAAGGATAGCAACTATTATAATGAGATATTGAACAATCTTTCCAAGAAGGCCAATGGGAAGCCATGACCATAGAGCACTCCACCAATTTCCTAAGGTATCAATTTTTAAATCAGAGCTCCCAAAAATTTATGAATCTTACTTCTCCCGCAATCTCAATAGTCTTCTGAATACTTAAACTAAGTACTTAAACTTAAACTTCTTATCTAAAATTTTCATTCAATCTCCATAATCTTCTCTCCAATAATCAGTTCCATCCACTATAAACACAATCCTTATCAGTCTCTCTTGTCCATAAACCTCGAAAGAAGTGCTTTAAAATCTGCCCTTAAAGGTAGCTCCAAAAATTTTGTAAATCCTGGTTCTCCCACAAACTCAGGAACCAATACTTGTGAAGCTTCCTTAACCTCCTTTGGATGTTAGGTTCTTTTTTTTTTTATTGAAAATTTTTGAATTTTACAAAACAAATCCCTTCCCCACCCCACCCCCCCGCCCTCCCATACCCTCCCCCATCTCCCCAAACCTCCCATACCCTCCCTCAACCTTCCCAGAGCTGAGTACAGGCTTAATTAAAATTTTTCAAAAAAAAATAAAAAACAATAAAAAAAACTTAAAACACATATAAATCCTAAACAAATCTAAATACATTAAATTAAACAGATTATCTTCTCTAAAAGATAATAATTGCAAACATTAAACACACATTATAATATACTCTAAACATTTTCTAGTATTATACTTATATTATTATCCATCATTCTATATAGAATCCCCAAAACACAAATTTAAACATTACTTTCTTTAAATATCTATACCTACAATATAAGATCTAATCTCCCTCTTTCTTTACTCTAAAACACAAAAATAAGCATATAAACATTCATTATACCGTTAAAACTGAATACTCTTTTGAATAGTTAAACTAAATGCTTAAATTTAAACTTCTTATCTAAAATTTTCATTCAATCTCCATAATCTTCTCTCCTATCAAATAAAAAAGAACTTAAAAAACATATAAATCCTAAACAAGTCCAAATACGTTTAATTAAACAAATTACCTTCTCTTAAAAATAATAATAATAATAGAAAGAGAAAAAGAAAAGAAGAGAAAAAAAAACCAATCTTTAAACAAATTATAATATACTCTAAACCTTTTCATATCATACTTATATTATTATCCATCATTTTATAATATACTCTAAACCTTTTCATATCATACTTATATTGTTATCCCAAAACACATATTTAAACATTACTTAAAACATTAAAATTCCCTTATACCTATTTAAATCTTTACCAATAACAAATTCCTCCACAGTAAACACATTCCTTCTCTTATCCATAAACCTCTTAAAGGTAGCTCCAAAAAATTTATGAATCTTACTTCTCCCGCAATCTCAATAGTCTTCTGAATACTTAAACTAAGTACTTAAACTTAAACTTCTTATCTAAAATTTTCATTCAATCTCCATAATCTTCTCTCCAATAATCAGTTCCATCCACTATAAACACAATCCTTATCAGTCTCTCTTGTCCATAAACCTCGAAAGAAGTGCTTTAAAATCTGCCCTTAAAGGTAGCTCCAAAAATTTTGTAAATCCTGGTTCTCCCACAAACTCAGGAACCAATACTTGTGAAGCTTCCTTAACCTCCTTCTTCTGTTGGTCTTTTTCTTTACGTTTATATGTTGCACAAGTTGTCCTCTGCTCCTTCATCTCGACTTGTTGAGGCCCCTCAAACTGAGATTTCACATTTTTCATTAATATAGGCTCTTCACACTGCAATTCTGCCCTTAAAGGTTGCTCCCAAAAGTTTATAAATCCTACTTCTCCCGCAGATTCAGAAACCAATACTTGTGAAACTTCCTTGAGCTTCTTCTGTTGATCCTTTTCTTTACAATTGTATGTTACACAGGTTGTCCTCTTCTCCTCCATCTCTACTTGTTGAGGCCCCTCAAACTGAGATTTCCCAATTTTCATAAGTGTAAGCACTTCAGACTGCAATTCTGCCTTTTTTTCTTCCAAAGCTTTAAACGTGGTAGGTGGCGATAAACATACCCCCAGGACCGAAGTATAAAAGTCTTTTGCTTTAGAAACAGTATTAAGACTATAACGTATCCCCAGGTAACTCACCACCATTCCAGTCGGAACATCCCATCTAAACAAAATTTGTCTCTTTTTAAGTTCGTCTGCTAAAAAAGCAAACTCCTTTCTTCTTCTTAAAATTTTAGATGGGATCTCTTTTAAAATTATAACATCTTGTGAAGCAATTTGAAACCTCTTCTTATAAAAAGCTTGTATAATTTCATTGCGTAGGGATCTTTTCCCAAAATAAATTACCACATCTCTTGGCAAATTCTTTTGCTCTGCCACCACAGAGTTAACTCTAAATGTCTGTTCAATTTCACTAAGTATTTCCTCTTTTTCTCTATTCAAAATCACAGCAAAGTCCTTTGCAACTATCTCTCTCAGATCTCCTTGCACAGACTCACCCAAACCTCTGATTCTTAAGGCATATTCAATTTGTTTATATTGAAGCATAAGAATCTCATCTTGAAAGTTTTTCATCTCTTTTTCCATGCTTTCAAATTTTCCCTCCATCAATTCCACTTTTTCTACTACTTCTTCTACGCGAGAATTCAGCTTTTCAAGAACAGAGGCAACTCCTTTTAGAGCCAGAACTATCTCTTGCCTCAAAATCTTATTGTTTTCCTCTAAAATCTCTTTCATTTCTCCCCTAATTTGAAGTATAACATCTCCCATCATATCTTGCAAATCCTTCGCCATTGTTGACTGTGCCAAAGAAGAAGGTAAAGCTATTGATTTAAATTGTTGCGCTGATGATGACACCGAAGAAGAAGCCACCTTAGGAGCTGTAGGGATTACTGGACGCTTTGGAGCCATCTTAAAAAAAATCTTTGCTCCTTCTTAGAAATTGCAAAAATTAAGCAAAGGAAAAAAAGAAATTAACTCCATAAAATCAAAAAAAAAATAATCCTTCAAGAGGAGATCATTATAATAAAAAAGGAGTTCAAAAAAAGAGAAGAGAAAAAGAAAAAAAAATTAAATAGAAAAAATCCATTCCATTTTTTAAAAGTACAAAAAGTACAAAAAACAAAACAAAAAAGTTAAACAAAAATAATAATACTGACACTCCATTCCAATCATTAAAAAAAAAAAAAAGGAAAAGGGAAAGGGAAAAAAGAAACACCAAAAAGCCTGCCGATCGCCATTCTATCTTCCCCCCCAAAAAAAACACCGAAAGGCTTGCCGATCGCCATTTTACTTTCCCTTTCAACAAAGGAAAAAAAAAATAAAAAGAGGGAATATAAAAGTGAAAATAAATCTTTAAACTTAAAATCCAAATAAAATCAAAGAAAGCAAAAACTAAATCCTCTACTCAGCTCTGTCCGCTTCTAAGAAAAACTCACCAGTTCACTTTAATCGCGGAGGTGGTTGCAGCGGCTTGTTTTGTCCCTAGGGACAAAAGCAGCTGGGAAGCGGAGACAGTCTGAACTCCGTGGGAGCACTCTTTTCACCCCCCCCAAAAAAACTTTGGGGGTGCATAAGAGGCTCTACCACTATTCAGACAACCCTCTTCCCCCCCCCTTTGCCCGGGAGGGGGTTTTTGAACCGCTGAACAGCTGATGTCCGCTGTTCATAGCGATTCAAACACTTACCCAGGAGGACGGCTACAAAGTAGCCGCCATCACGCGCGCAGATCCACCGGAAGCCCGGATGTTAGGTTCTTTACATCGCCCCAGGTTGTTGGCCGACTGCGATGGCGAGAGCGAAAGGGACGTTGCGCTGTCTGAAGAGTCACCTGCTTCATTTCCGGTATTGGGTTCTGGACTTGATGCCACAACATCTTTGGCTGGTCGCACACACCGGGCTGGAATCCAGAGAGGGCCTGTAGGAGCAAGCACAGCCGCATAGCCTCGTCCCCATGTTAATAAAGGAACTGGACCTAGCCAGGTTTTATCAGGCAATTGCCGATAATATACCAATGGATTAGGAAGCACAGCTTTCTGCTGAAAGTGACGCTGGTAGGCAGTAGTGTTTTGAAAAGAAATATTTAGCTGGTTTAATGTTATTAAGACTTTATTGACTTGATGCAAATTGCAAATTAGGTACCCTTGATCCCTCCTTTTTTAATTGTTTATGAAGGCAGTCCTTAAAGGACCGATACATATGTGAGAAACAAAGGATAGCTGCTGTAAAGTTAAAAACAAAGCCATAAGATTGGAGTTGATCCTGGGCATGATGTAAGCACCTGTAAGATTAAAAATAAGTTGTCACACATAATGAGAGTCAGAGATTAAGTTAAAAGTCTGTTGAGAAAAGGTGTGGAAAGCTAAAATAACAGCAGAAGAGATAAGTTATTCTGAAAATAAAATTGAAAATCAAATTTTGGGATAAGAAGAACAATATTAATTAAATCAGTCCCATTTCAAGGACAAGCTTGATTGTGTCCTGAGGTTATTTCAGCAACAGCCTGGATAAAAGATAACACATTTTGGGATGGGATAAGTAAAGCCATTCAATACAATATACTTTTTGCGCTTCTAACACAGCTAATACTCCTGTAAGTAGCTTACTAGTAAGAAATATCAAAAGTGTTAAGTGACAATTTTTATATGGAATTCTGTCCACAAATTGAGTACTTAAGTACTTAATTTGCCAACTGTGGTAAATGCTGCAAGTGGAACTACAAATGAGATCTCCAGGTTGTTTTCCTTTGGCCAATAAGTTAAATTCCAAGTTAATCAAAGATGCAAACAAATTTCTATTAAGTAGGTTAAACATTTACAAAACTTAAGTTTTGTTAGCTGAAACTGCAAGAGCGGGGATTAAATTTCATCTCCATTCACAAACTGGAATTCTAAGCAGAGAAGGAAAAAAAAAGTTTAAAACGAACAGTTCCCCCCCCCCCTTCTTTCTTTTGATCTCTCTTGCTCTTAAAGCAACACAGCCAGTTGAAAAACAAAAGAGACAGGAAAAATTTTTTGTTACAAACTTCTCACTACTTATTTTTGATAACAAAAACTGGAGTGTTCCATGGACTAGTGGAAGGGGCAATGTGTTTGGCTTGTAATTGTTCTTGAACAAGAATTTTTAAGGCCTGTAATCTGTACAGAGGAAGAGGCCATTGTTCCACCCAAACAGGGGTAGTAGTTAACCAAGTTAAGGGTAAGGCAGACAGTTTATTCATCGAAGGTGACAGTAGCCCCCCATTTACTAAGCAAGTCTCGTCCCCAAAGGTTGACATGAATGTCAAGAATGAAAGGACGAAGTTGAACAGTTACAGTAGAATTAGGAAGACTTGCAGAAAGAAATTGTGTACTTTGTCGTGCACCTTGTCGCCCTCCTACACCCCAGACACTAGGGCATGGGTCAGTGGGCCAAGATGCAGGCCAATCTTTAGCTGAAATTACTGAAACAGCAGCCCCTGTATCAATTATGCCCTCAAAAGCCTTACCCTGAAAAAAGACTGTCTGACGGGGTCGCTGGGTGGTGATTGGGGTGGTTAATGCAATTACAACAGGATCTGTGGAACCAAACCTGCCGTCCCCTCGATCCCTATCACGACCCCCTGCAGGGACAAAATAGGGCAAATGGAGTAATTGTGCAGGACTAGTATTGCTTGGCAAAGTCTGTGGCATGTTAGTCCATAATTGAATAAAGATGACACCTGTATAGTCAGAATCAATTACTCCAGGTATTACAAAAATTCCCTTTTTTCCCATGCTAGAGCGAGGCAAAATTAATCCAACATATCCAGAAGGGAGAGGTCCAGAAAGTTGTGAAGGAACTATTTGTATTTCTCCTGGAAATTTGAAACATACTTCTTGTTGGATAGTTAAATCTATCCCAGCACTCCCTCTAGTGGCAGCAGGGCTATTGTTAATTGTTGATGGGATTACTGAAGGGTCTCTGTTTGGACCGGGGCCAGAGACCCGCCCGCTTTGAAGTTTCCTGACCTACATTCATTAGCCCAATGAAATCCCTTATTACACTTAGGGCATTTTGTTTTTGGACGTCTCCCAGCATTATTTTTAAATGGTCGGGAGGCATACTTTCCTTCCCCAGGATTTCTGTAATCCTGTTTAAAGTGTCCAATTTTACCACAATTATAACATTTCCCCTGAGGTTTTGTAAGAGCTGCAGCTAAGAGATTAGTTTGAAAAGAAACAGTCCCTATGTCCTGACATGCTTTTATCATTTCTGCTAAATCTGGTTGAGCTCCTAATCCAATGATGGCCCGTTTACATTCAGAGGTGGCATTTTCTTTAGCCAATTTCATAAGCAATTCAGCTTGGGCATCAGGATTATCAATTTGTCATCTCAAGGCATCTTGCAGATGGTTAATAAAATCTGCATATGGTTCATTTGCCTTTTGACGAATATTTGAAAATGCTTGAGATGGTTTCCCAGTTATAGGAACTTTTCCAAAAGCTTTGTAAGCACATTCAGAGGATATTTGAAGAGTAGCTATAGGCAAAACAATTTGTGCATCCACTGGAGTGTAATCACCAGAGCCATATAACTGCTCTGGGAGGTAAGCACCTCCAGAAGTTGCTGCTCTTAATGCACATTGATGTCTAAACTCACTATCCCATACTACATACTGAGCTGGTGTTAATAACATACGAATTGTTGTTTTCCAATCTTCTGGTACCAAAACATGATTCCTCATTGTTGCTTCTAACATACCTTGCACATATGAACTACCTAACCCAGTATCTCTTATACCCTTACACAATTCTGTTAAGATTGCATAAGAAAGTGGTCGATATTCAACCACTGGGGCTCCATTTGCATCTACCTGCCCAGTCAAATGTACAGGACAAACTGAGAGCATATCTGCTATTTCCTGCATATCTCCCTCTCCTTTCGCCATTTGATTTTCTAATACATGGCGAATAGAAACATAAGATCTAGAATTCTTTTGCTCTGAAGGTGTTACATCTATCGTGGAAGATATAGGAGCTGATGGAACTGAAACCTTTTCATGATTAAAACCTGGAGAGGGAGTAGAACTTAATTGTACTGCATTAGCTCCATATTTTTCCACTGCATGGCGACATTGATGCCAACAATGCAAAACATCCACTGAGGCTCGGGGTTCCTGATGAAGGGTGTTACCTATTCTTTCCCAGTCCTTAAGTTGGAGTGTCCCCCTTTCAGGATACCAAGGACAGTTTTTTCCTATCTCACCCACCAGCTTCTTAAGCTCCCTTTCAGGCATGGTCATGCCCGATTTGTGTAAGAGAAACTTTAACTCCCTTACATGCTTTTGCTGATGGTGAGATATATTGCAGCCCATACTTACAGTTTGAGAAATCTCGTAGGACGAGAAGACGAGAAGGTGCACCAAGGGGTCTGTTCCAGACGACTGTAAATATGTTGGTTGCTGCTTTCCCTCGGAAGGGGATGTCCTAGTTCAAGGCGCCATTTGTAACGATGTTAAGAAAAAGACTCAGGCATGTCTTGAGCAGAAGTTTGAAGCTGCATGACACATCTTCACACAGCTTGACAAACTCTGAGTTTATTGTTTCTTATATACTTTTTACATACATAGGCTTTACCATTAACTGCTGACAGTTTACATTTAAAAGTTTAATCTTTAGCTGTTGACATAAAGTAATTGAAAAATTCCTTCATATAAGCAATTATTTTCTAGTAACACATTACCTGTTGAGAGCAGGTAAAAACAAATACAGGTAAATTAGAAAAGGAGAAAGAACTGATAAAGACAAGAAGAGATAAAGACAGGAAGAGATAAGGGGGAACTTATTATTTAGGTAGGTAAGATATTAAGTCAAAAGGGGGTGATCTTTTGGCTGCTTCCTTGGGACAAAGGGTATCAAAAGGTTATGAGGTTTGTGGGGGGCAATGCATGGCAGTTTGCTGCACGTGCTAATTCCTCCACAAGTGGTCCTCAGCATTGGGCGGTAGGGAAGAAGAGCTAAGGCGGGCATGATGAATCCCAGTATGAAGCCCAGTAATCTCGACTGCTGTGTGAGTAGCGAGAACAACGAAGGACCCTCTTTAGCATTCAGCCAAAGGGCCAGAATCAGACCAGGACGTGACAAGCACCCAATAACCAGGAAGAAAAGGATGGAGTGGATGATCCAATCCTGGATAATGGAGGGCGTGAACAGCTTGAGAAATGGAAGAAACATCATAAGCAAGAGAGTGCATATATTCCCTGAGGGCCTGGTCCCCTCCAAAAAACAAACAAACAAACAAAAACAGGGAGGGAAGTGGATAAGGAAGAATAGTAAAGAAAGGGACGGCCATACATGATCTCAAAGGGGGACAGGCCTTTGGAGGAAAAGGCCATTGGGTGAGACCAAGTACCAAGGGTCTGAGTAAGGACTCCAGCAGCCACCCTTTTGCTTTCAGCCACATATAAGGTGAACGGTTTCCCGTGGTAGCTCGATGCAAGGGCTTAGCCATTAGAGTAAAGATGGTGGCTTGTAACTTAGCAAGCAAATCACAACCTAAAAGGGGCATAGGGCAGTCTGGAAGGTAAAGAAATTGATGAGTAAGGCGAATACCAACCATAAAGCATTCCAAAGGGTTGAGTATTGCAGCTGACACAGAATGGCCATTGGCCTCAAAGACCTGGAATGTTTGTGAGGAAAGGTTTCCAAGGGGTTTATTTAATACTGAATGTGATGCTCCTGTATCAATCAAAAAGGGTATTGTTTTCCTCTGACTTTGAACTTTACCAGGGGTGAAGAGGAAGAATCATCCATAAGGGCAGGGAGACAAAGGCCCCCAGCCCCTCACCCCCCCCCTTATATCTGGAGCATGGTTGTGGAACAGCACCTTATAGGACAGTTAGGAAGGGAACATAAAAGACATTCCCTGCTCCAGTGGCCAAATGTCATGCATATACAACACTGGTCCTGTCTTAGGGCAAAAGACTGCAGTGGGTAGTCTGGGGGTGTGTGCCTAAAATCTGGGTGACATTGTCCCATTTTTCTCTTGAGGGGGCCCTACTACTCCTCGCCTCCTCTTTCACAAGTCCCACTTCTTCCCCCTTCCACTAGGGGCACCTGTTGCAGAGCTTAAGCCGGCAAGACAATACTTTGTTTTTCATCCTTTTTAGCCCCTGGTCATGTCATGTAGGCTTTATAAACTCCTTCCAACAATTTTTCTATCGTCAGCTGAAGTCCCCTCCATCTTCTGTAATTTGCACTTAACATCTGGGGTGCTCAAGGAAGTCAATGGGACTTTCAGCTGGCAACTGATGAACATCATAAATTTTGCCCAAATTTTTCTGTTTAGGGAGGGCAATCTCCAATTCAGTGACAATAATGTCTTGGAAACCTTTTAAGTTGCAGGACAAAGGGCCTTCCTTTCTTTTTAGCAGCATTTCCTACCAGATGCCTTTCCTCTGTTGTTAAAAAGACATCCAGCATGGCTTGGAGGTCTGCCCAGTTAGTGGTATAAGTTTGAATAATGGACAGAACCAATTCAGAATATTTGTGTGGGGTTTCAGTGTAAGAACCCAATCGGTCCTCCCATGCATAAAGGTTAGATATGGAGAAGGGGGTATGAACCAGGACCTTATTAGTGTCCCCCCTTCCAATGGCTACCTGCCCTGTGAGGGAGTAGATCCCCTTATAGGGTGGTGGAGCAGAAGATAAAGCAGGAAAAGGTGGTGCCACGGAAGGTCACCACAACCCACAGTCTTTAAGCACCTGCTTATTCTTTTTTATTATTATTAAAAAGTTTTACAAAAATTACAAAATATACCCCAAACCCACCCACCCTTCCCCCCCTCCCCCCTCCCCCACTTCCCAGAGCTGAATACAGGGTAAAAAATATAATAATCATAATCTAACTAACATTAACCAACTATGTAGATAAACAAATATAATGCGCTTTAACTCCCTTTTAACACAGAATAAACAATTTGCAAATAAACTTAATCATATAAACAAATTAAAGTTTTTTAAGCTCCTCAGCCAAAAAAGCAAAGTCCTTTCTTTTTCTAAGAATTTTTGGAGGTATTTCTTTTAAAATTATAACATCTTGAGCTGCAATTTGAAATCTCTGCTTGTAAAAAGCCTGTATAATTTCATTACGAAGTACTCTTCTGGAAAAATAAATCACTACATCTCTTGGTAAATTTCTCTGTCTCACAATCCATGAATTAACCCTAAAAAATTTTTCTGTCTCTCTCAAAATTTCTTCAGGATCACATCCCAAAATAGGAGCTAAATCTGCTGCAATTTCTTCTTTCAAATTCTCTTGCAAATTCTCTTTCAGCCCTCTTATTCGCAAAACATATTCCATATCCCTATATTGTGCCATAATAATTTCATTCTGTGCTGTATCAACACTATTTTCTACTTTTTCAACTCTATCTTCTAACCTTTCAACATTTCCCACCACATCATCCACACGCTCATCCAGACGTTCTACGTGAGCTGCTAGCCCTTGGAGAGCCAGCACTATATCTTCTCTCATCTCCCTATTTTTCTCCTCAAAAAGCTCTGCTGTCTCTTTTTTGATCTGTCGTACTGTTTTCTCCAAAGCATCCTGTAAATCTTTAAGTGTGAATGCCGGTGGTGGGGGAGAGGGTGGTGGAGACTTAGGCTTGGATTGCTGTACAGTCTGAATTACCAGAGAGGAAACTGAGCTTTTAGGAAGAGCAGAAATTCCAGGACGTTTAGAAGCCATTTTCAAACCATTTAAAACCACTTCTCTTATAAAACCAACAATCACAAAAAATAAAAAGAGGGGACAGTAAAAACAAATCCCCCCCCCAATAAAAAAGGGGGCTTATTCTTTAAATGAGTAACCAAAATCCGTTACTTTGTTTAAATTTTGTTGCCAAGTGAAAGTGAAAGTCTTTCTTAACGATGTCCTTTCAAAGAAAGAAACGGCATTGCTCCGCCATTTTTCACTTCCTCCCTTTGTTAAAATAATAGGTGGAGAAGATACTTTAATTATTTCCTGAGTTAAAGTCCCAATTTATCACAATTCTAATCCTCCTGGTCAGCTCCGTCTGCTTTTGATTTTACTCACAGATCTCTTTAAACAGCAGATGTGGAAGCAGCATCTGGCTTTGTTCCTAAGAACAAAGGCATCCCGGGATGCGGAGAAGAACCCAGACTCTGAGGGAGTTCTCCCCCTTCGCCCTCCCCAAAAAAATTTATGGAGGACCTGGGGAACTTGACCTCTATCTGAGTAAGCTCACCTTCTCCCGGAGAGAAAGTCTCCAAGCCGTGAAACAGCTGTTGATCGCTGTCTCCGCAGGCTTTAATGCATTCCCAGGGCGGACGGCTAAAAAGAAGCCGCCATCGGCGCGGCGATTGCCACCGTAAGTCAAGCACCTGCTTCTTCTTGTGTAAGGTCCAAAAAAGTGCATATTAAGCTTGCTGATCATGATCCATGCCTCTTTAAGCATAGTCTCCCATGGTTTCAAAAACTCCCAAATCTATGGATCTCCTTGTGGGCCAAACAGTGGGCATGTCCTGGTGACAGAGGGCATTGTACTTAATTAGAGTGTCAATTTCATATCCTGATGGGTTTTAAGCTTACCAAAGTTCCTTACGACACACTCAAGGGGGCTGAGGGCACATTCCTTTTTTTATTCATTCTAACAGGTCTTCCTGGGGCTGAGCCCATGTGTCTAAGTCACTCACACCACTTGCACAGCCTGTTGGGCCACAAGACATCCACTGACCTTCGGCTAAGACCAGTATCACGCCTAGGCCTGGTAAACAGCAGGAAATATATATAAAGAGCAACCACAAACCTCAGAGCAACCACAAGTTCAACACTCACAACCCGTTGGAGCATGAGAGTACAAGGTTAGCCCCCCTTGCTTTCTAAACACCCCCAGACATGGGGGGGTGGTCTAGGTGCAGCTAAGGCAAACCCTTCCACCCAGCTCTGGTCAATGGTGGGAAATGATTCAAGGAAACAAGCACACTTTTACACACATACACACATACACTCCTCTAGGCAAGCCTCTGCAACAAAGCAATGTGTATCTTTGTATCTTACCTTATCTTCAGCCCTCCTGAGTATGCAGGAACCAAGTAAAAGGCAACCCAAAAGAAGAAAAAAACTGGTTCCTGTAAAAAAACCACAGTGAAGAGTCAAGAAGGGGGGCACCTCCAGGAAATCCCCGAGCGCGCTTGGTGCCTTCCCCTTTCCTGAGCCTCCCTAGGACCAAGCACCTCTGCTGCCTGGCTTGCCAAAAATGCTGTGCAGGTTCTGAGGTTTTGCTTGATAAAAAAATACAGGAAACCAGAAGTTGCCTTTAAGCTTTACATTTTTATTCAGCTGAATAGAGACGGACTCCTCTAAATGAGAGAAGCCCTGAATGACAAGAAATCCTTGTATTTATTCTTTCTGATTACATAAGCAACCCATCCAGCAAAACTGACACACATAAGATAAAGATTTCACCCAGTAAGTCTGGCACGCTGTAGATAAGAAGGGAGAAAGCAGAAGTAGCTAAACATGTTCCCTTTTGGGTGTTCCCCTAAAGATATCATATGTTCTCGGGTGGGTTAGGACATTGGGTGTTTTCCTTGCTGTCCTTTCATGACCCTGCATCCATGACTCTGCAAGTGCCCAAAAACAGCAGAGCCATCTGCACATATTCACAATTGATACTTCCTATGCTGTCTCCTAATTCCGGGTCAACAAGATTGACTTTAAAGATAAAAGAGAAAGAAGACTCAGTGTATTTTAGAACATGGGATAATTTCTATCAATGGCTAGAAACATGAGTTAGAGAGAAAGGAATGTGATATGTAACTTTGAATATATATTAGTAAGAAGAAGACTATTGAGCGATTAATTAACATATTTTTATGATAATTAACTATCTATTATTTCTTGTTAAACACATGAACCCAGACATTATGCTGTTTACTAAATATTGAGAAAGTTATTTGGAAAAACCCTAACCCCAACCCCAACCCTAATTCTAACCCAAATCCCAATCCCAATCCTGATCCCACCTCATCCCTAACCCTATAAAACTAATAAAATTTATACAAAAAAAATAATCTGGCCGCTTATCGGTTAACATTACCACGTTTGTTACGGGTACATCTGGTCTTTCACCAGTCCCTCTTGGTCCCAGAATAACTGGTGTGTCTGCTCCACTGATCAGAACATCCCCCAACAGAACAGCGGGATGAAGACAGTGCTCTCGAGTATGAGGTCGCCAGTATTCGACACTCCTGTTGGTTGAAAGGCTGATTCCAGTATTTGATTGAGTGGAAGGGCTATGGACCAGAGGAGTTCACCTGGGACGACGCAACCACCATGCATGCTCCTGCCTTGGTGATGGTGTTCCACGAACAATTCCCTTCACGGTCGCATCCGGCCCATCAGACCCAGGGGAAGGGTCCTGCGGTGAGGGATAGTGTTCTGAATCCTTGCCTGCCAGCAGATCTGGCAGCCAAGTCAGATGAATCGGATGAGGGGGAAGGGTTGCCTGGGTTCACATCAGAGTCTGTGAAAGGCTCTGAGGAGCATGAAGACTCAGAGCTAGATGTGACACCAGGCCCATCTACTCATGCTCAGGCAGAGAGACAGCTGGGTTGGGGGCCTGAACTGAGTGAAGAGGAGGAACAGCTGGGGCCTGTTCCAGATGCATGGATGCATAGAGAGGAAAGGCGTGCAGGACAACAGAGGGCGGTGGGGCAGCTCTCCAGGAAAAGTAAAAGACTCTAAGAAGCCACACCCTGGCTGGACTGTAAAGAGGAGAGGTGTGGGAGGGGCTAGTTGCCAAAGGCAACCATTCATGCTACAGCTTCATGCTTCTGTTGTTGGATTTCTTGCCTCAGGATTCTTGGACATTTAACCAGGTTTGTCAGATTTCTCTGTGTTTGAGTGACTTAAACCTTGAGCATTCCAGCTGAGAACTCAGAGACTGATCTTGTTCATTTCAACAGCTAAAGGACTGGTTGGAGTTTTGTTCCATAAAAGCTGTGTCAAAATAAAAGGGGTTTATCTTACAAAGTCCTGCCTTGTTCAATGCAAAGGGGTTTTTCCTTGCGAGTTAGTGGTTGAGCAGTATTCGCGTAGGCTTAGACAGAACACTGTCCTCACACAGGGCCTCAATTTCAACCACAAAGATCCCAACCCCTTTGAATTCCTTGCCAATCTCAAATCCATTCTAAAAACACTGCCTGGACCAAGAAACACAAGAAGACATCAGACAAAGAATCATCCCCAATGTGCAATGCAACAGACAAAACAAAACACTCAGCCAAAAGGAGAAGAGCGCAATAAAGACACTGAAACAAGATGAAAGTATCATCCTACCAGCAGACAAAGGCAGACTGATGGTAGTAATGGACAAAACCCACAAAGCTGAAAACCATCCACAAAGCTGAAAACCATCTCAATGTCACTAACACCTACCAAATAATCCACAACGATCCTACAAAACAGCTAGAGAACAAACTAAAAGACACCCTAAGAAACATGGAAAAAGAAAAACAGCTAACACCACTAGAGAGAAAGCACATGCAACCACAAGATTCCTCCACACCCAGGTTCTACGGACTCCCCCAAATACACAAGAACGGAATCCCCTTACACCCAATTGTGTCTCTACCTGGAACACTGACATACAAACTAGCAAAAACTCTGCAGAGGAAACTCAGACACCTGCTCAACGACTCAACCAACTCAATAAACTCCCTAGAACAATTTCTCCAATGCATCAAACACACTAAGATCAACAAGGAAGAAATTATGGTCTCCTTCGACATCACCGCCCTCTTCACCTCGATTGACATAGACCTGGCTAAACAAACCATACACCACCTACTCACCAAACACCATACCCACAAAGATTATGCCACCACAAAACACTCCATGTCCACAGAAATCATCATGAAACTCCTGGATCTATGCCTCAACACATACTTCAAGTTCAATGGGAAAATGTACAAGCAAGTACAAGGTACCCCGATGGGATCCCCCATATCAGGCCTTATAGCAGAAGCAGTCATGTAATGACTCGAATCCATAGCTATACCCACCATCCAACCAAAATTCTGGACACGCTACGTCGATGACACCTTCGTCATCATCAAATGCTCCCAAATTGAAGAAACACACCATCTACTTAATAACATATTCTCTGGGATCAAATTTACATGTGAAGAGGAAACAGACAACAGACTCCCATTCCTCGACATTGACATAAGGAGACTGGACAATGACTCACACCTGACCCATCACAAGACCCTCACTTGACACACCCACACCTGAAGCCCTGATAAACAGAACAGCACTGACACAGACATCCCCTAAACGTCGCTGAAGATGTTACCTAGCCTGGTAATGAAACATTTGGAAACCAACCCACAAGCTCAGAGAACAAACCTTCACCCTCATCCTACACCCGAGCTACAGATATTCACCACTATTGTAAACTCTATACTATTTTATACAGCATATAAAACATAATAACATTTGTCTAAATCAAGCTGTGCAACAGGTAACTAGCTGGTTTCTGGTACAGCGAGGGCACAGTAGAACCACCACTGGGGTGCAGCGGGGGCACAGTGTGGGTGTTGGTTTGAGATGTATAATATCTGTTTTTCGGGTCAACTGGATGTGCCGGGTGTGGGAAGCCACTGGTCTTTTGTTGTTGCATTGCAACGGGTTGGCTCATTGCTTCACAACATTTGGACATACCCATTACAATAAGTATACTGAGGTATAATGAAGGGGACAAACAAATAGTGGCTCACTATGAACTCTACAGAGCCTTGCAGTCGGAGCAGCATCTACGATATGTGCAGGCAACACTGCGGCCAGTTAAGGTGATGCCCATACTCCGAGCCTAATTCTGGTTGTAAATGTGGGCATGGGACCCAGGTGGAGAGCTGGCTCTGTGGACTGTGTGGGGCTAATTGGATCCAGCACCTGCTTGCCTACAAGGGAAAGAGGGCAAAGATTGTCTTTCAATCTGTGCTGGCAGAGCTTAGAGCCCGCTTCTCTGAATAGGGCAATGCAACCACATAAATTTTGATTTGAAGAAGTGTCTCATATATGTTATATCCAATCTTTCCTGTGTTATATCCTTCAAAATGCCTATGCTATCAGAACTGCACCAGCAAGCGGTGAGATATGGGGTCCAAAAATCAGGGTGCAAAGCAATTCTCACCAAGAGGATTGTGGAAGCTCGTGCAGCAGCATGGAGCAAGCAAGTTCGTTGGGCTGCACAAACCAGGTAGGTCTCCAGTTCTTTGGGATGATGTTGAAAACCCCCAAAAAGTGGCCCAGCACCAGCAAGAGTTGCATCAGCTGGGCGATGAATTAGAGGCTGCTTTGAGAGCCTCAAAATCTGAAGAGGCAAAAAGCTCTAACCCCCACTCCAGGGAATCACATGAAGGCTGTTGAGGAAGACCAACAAAGACTGCAGAAGAGAGATTGCAGCCATGCTGGTCCATGAAGTGTCAGACAACCTTGCTGTATGGAGAGTGGTATTACCAGACTTTGTCTTACACAAGGAAGACAATCTCATACAAGATTACCGTGCATATGTACCAGATGGCCACAGGTTTGAAAAGGATGCAACAGCATTCTTAGATGCTATGACCCCAAAAATCACAGTGAAAATTGAACAAGAGCTGAAATGATGGGTCAGCATGAAGATCACTCTCATTCTTATGGCTGTCCTTGAGAACCTGGCTCCTAATGTCAACCAGGTGTTGAATGAGAATGCTGAGTCTGACAAGATAACAACCACAGTCTACTTTTGGAGTGTTGCAGCAGCAATCCTACATGATGGTGAAATCATTGAGGCTTTGGAAATGGCAAAGACAAGGATTATTGAGGTGCTGGAGATATTTACTAATGATGGTAGTGGTTGGAAACTTAAATGATGTGTGAAACTAGATCTGGGTGTGGTGCAGTTATACCCTTTCCATGGTAGAAGCTACTTCATAATGCCAAAGTACATACCACCCTCCCCTCTTATTAATGTGAAAAACAAGGACAACTGCTACTTCAAGTGAGCCATTTATTAGCAATGTACCTGGCAGTGCATGGACAGCACCCAGACTGCCCAGCTACATACCAAATGCATCGCAACAGGCTCAACTTTGATGGAATTGAGTTTCTGGTGAAACTTACCAGCATTGATAAGTTTGAGTGCCAAAATGTTGGAATTACAGTGAATGTGTTTATCTGGAATAAAGGGCTGCACCCTAGATGCTTATCAAAGCATAAAGACAGGCCTCACAACCTAGAATTAATCTTGCTCAAGCATTGTGTTTGACTCAAGGACCTAGCCTGCATGTGCAATAAAAATAGCAAGTGTGGTAATCAACTATGCCCATGCCGCAAATGTATGCATACATTTTCCTTGCAGCACCTGCTAGACAACCACACTTCCAATTGTCACAGTATTGGTGAGAAGCCACAGTACACCAAGTTGCCAAAAATATGGGAGAACATCTTAGAGTTCATAAACCACCACAGAAAGATGTTGGTCCCCTTTGTCATCTATGTGGTCTTCAAGTCTCAGAATGTGAAAATCACTATTAACCATGATGGAACCATCATCTTTAAGACCAAAAAGCAGTTGGCTAAACATGTCCCATGCAGCTTTTGCTATATAATAGTCCGCTGTGATGGTGTTGTCAAAGCCCCAGTCCTCTACCATGGTCATAATGCAGTGGAAGTCTTTATGCAGAGGATTCAAGCAGAGTTGAATGAAATCCGTGAGGTATTTTGCAGAGAGGTAGAAATGGTGATGATGGATGAAGACGAAGAGGCCTACAGAGATGCAAGAGTGTGCCACATCTGTGAGAAGGAACTCACTGACAAAAAAAGTGTGTGATCACTGTTACATCACAGGCAAATACCACGGGGTAGCTGACAAGGCGTGTAACCTCAAACGGCGCATCTATCCAGAAAAGATGAAGGTACCAGTGGTCTTTCACAAACTCCATAGCTATGTCAGGCATCTATTGATGTCTGCCGTAGGGACAATAGGAATGGGTGGAAAGATCACATGCATCCCAAATAACATGGAATAGTACATGACTTTTAGTGTGGGGCAACTACAGTTTATGAACAGTTCTCTGGATAAGCTTGCAGCCAACCTTTCAAAGAACATGAAAATAATGGCCATGCATGGGCAAGCAACAAACAGCACTTTGGTGCTGCTACAACACAAGGGGGTGTATCTGTACAAGTACACAGACAGCTTTGCCTGGTTTCAAGTGCAACAGCTTCCATCCAAGGATGCCTTCTACAATATGGTCTTGAGAAAGCAAATTTCTGACCAGGACTATGTCCTTGCATAGAAGGTGTGAGAGACCTTCTGCTGCCAGAACCTCAAGGACTACCATGACCTGTACCTGTGGACTGATGTGCTTCTTCTGCCTGATGTATTTGAAACATTCCAAGTGATGGCAATCCAGCACTACTGTCTTGATCCAGTACATTACTATTCTGCCCCAGGCATGGCATAGGATGCATTGCTCAAACAAACACACACAAGTCAAGCTAGAGCTTTTAACCAACATTGATCTGCATCTCTTCGTGAAGAAAGGTCTGCACGCTGGCATGTCTATGTTATTGAAGCATCTTGCAAAGGCAAACAATCCACTGTGCCCAGACTACAACCAGAGAAAGCCCAATAGATGGATCTTGTGAACAAACTGGGGGGTAAGTACACACAGTATATAAAGCTGGTCCCAAACCTGCACAAAAAGGAATGTTATGTGGTCCATATGTTTTAGTCTCCAGGCCTTTGATTATCTTAGTTGCTCTTCTCTGAATTTTTTCCAAACTCTCAACATCTTTTTTGTGATATGGTGACCAAAATTGGTTGCAGTATTCCAGGTGTGGTCTTAGTAGGGTTTTATAAAGTGGTACTAATACCTCACATAATCTTGATTCTATGCCTCTGTTTATACAACCCAGGATTGTATTAGCTTTTTTGGCTGCTACTGCACACTGCTGGCTCATGGTCAAGTGATCATCCAAGGTCCCTCTCACAGCTACTGTTTTTAAGCCAGGTCTCGCCCAATCTGTACTTGTACCTTTGATTTTTCCTGCCTAAATGTAAAACTTTGCTTTTCTCCACATTGAAACTCATTTTGTTGGATAGGGCCTATTGTTCAAGTTTGTCAAGATCTTTTTGGATCCTGAGTTTGTGTTCTGGGGTGTTGGCTATTCCTGCCAGTTTAGTGTCATCTGCAAATTCCATCAGTTCCCCTTCTATTCCCTCATCTAGGTCATTGATGAAGATACTGAAGAGTACTGGGCCTAAGACGGAACCTTGTGGAGCCCGCTACAAACTTCCCTCCATGTGGATGTAGTACCATTGAGGACTACTCATTTAGTAGGGTTTGTCAGCCAGCTACAGATCCATCTGGTGGTGATGTTGTCTATTCCACCTTTTTCTAGCTTACCGAGGACTAGGTTGTGGTCTACTTTATCAAATGCCTTACTGAAGTCTAAGTATACTATGTCCACAGTATTTTGCTGGTCTATTAGTTTAGTCACTTTGTCGAAGAATGAAATAAGATTGGTTTGGCATGATCTGTTTTTAACAAACCTGTGCTGGCTACTAGTTATGACTTTGTTTGCTTCTAGTTGTTCGCAGATCTGTTTTTTGATTATCTTTTGTAGGATCTTCCCAGATATTGATGTTAAACTGATTGGTCTGTAGTTTCCTGGGTTTGTTTTTTTTTCCTTTCTTGAAGATGGGAACCACATCAGCCCTTTTCCAATCCTCAGGTACTTCCCTGGTGCTCCAGGATTTATGAAAGATGTGGTGCAACAGTTCTGAGATAACATCTGCCAGCTCTTTTAGTACTCTGGGATGTAATCTTTCGGGTCCTGGTGATTTATATTCATCAAGGTTGGATAGGTGTTCTCTTACCATTTTCTTGCTTATTTTAATTTTTGTTTCTAGTATGTCTTCTGCAGTGGTTTTTTTGATATGTTGGGCTATAATTTCTTTTTGTGTGAAGACTGATGCAAAGAATGAGTTAAGCAGCTCTGCTTTCTCCCTGTTGCCTGTTATTTCCTTGCCATCTTCTCTCTTTAGTGGACCTACAGTTTCCTTGACTTTTTTCTTGTTATTAATGTGTTGGAAGAAACTTTTTTTTTATTATCCTTGATTTCTGTTGCAAGTCTTTGTTCGTTCTGAGCCTTTGCTTTCCTGACTTCATCTTTGCATGTTCTGTCTGTCTGCTGATAATCGGCCTTAGTTATGTGTCCCTCTTTCCATTTTTTGTATTTGTCTTTTTTGTTTTTCAGTTTGTCTGAGAGATCTTTTTGCAGCCATGCTGGTTTCTTCTTGAATTTCTTGTTTTTCTTTTCCAGTGGTATTGTGCTGGTATGGGCTTTTATGATCACATTTTTCAGAGTTTCCCACGCTTCTTGGGTTGTTTTCCCCTTTAGGATTTTCATCCATGGGATCTTTCCTAGGTTCTCTCTGAGTTTGTTAAAGTCAGCTCTTTTGAAGTTGGTTTGTTTTCTGTTGCTAGTGTTTGTGTTATATTAAATTCCAGTATAACTTGGTCACTTTTTCCCAAGGTTCCAGCAACTTCAGCTCCCTCTAACACTTCTCTATTAGTTATAATTAAGTCCAGTATGGCTTTACGTGTAGTTTCCTCCTCCACCTTTTGGATGACAAAGTTGTTGGCTAGGTTGTTTAGGAATCTGTTTGATCTCCCGCTCGCTGCAGAGTTTGTCTCCCAGTTGATATCTTGATAGTTGAAGTCTCCCATTACTATTGTGGTATGCTTCCTGCATATATTTGTTAACTGTTAATGCCTCCTCCAACCCAATAGCAGAAGGACAGGCGACTGACATGCAGGAACGCTGCAACAGATGCACACAAAGTCAGCACTGGGAGTGTTTTGCTCCCAGCACATTAAATACCTTCCCCCCTGCAGCTCCACCCTTCCCCTCACAGCAGGCCAGCATCCGGTGTCTATCCTTAAAGGCAGCCAGATCTCCCTGGCCTGCCTTCCTGTTGCTGCTGCCCGGCGTTGCTCAACGGAGCGTCTGTCCCAGTAAGTCCTTATCCCCGAGCACCCCCAGGGTCTGTACAGCATTGGTGCTACCTCCCCTTGCCATCTGTAGCCAGCCGCAGACTCCCCAGCCATCCGGTGGCGCCGCGAGCTGCTGTGGATAGTTGCCTGCTTGGCGGATGTAGAGATAGGGGCCTGGTAGAGGTCGTGAGCAGCAAACTGCCCTTCCAATGCCTGCGTGCCTCTTCTCTCTACATGATCTCATCCATTCACATAACCATGGCAATGTGGGAAACTACCCCAGGGTGATACAATGATATCACCTGGTTCACATGATATCAGCCAGGTTACATCAACAGGATGTGGTAGAAACTGCTCCCTGGCTGGGCCTCCTGGCTGATGTCTTCTTAAGGATTGGTAAGGAGTTTAACCAATGAAATGCTATTGCTACGCTATTGCCATGTTAAGCTTTTGCTGCTTGGAAAACTGTATAAAAGAATAAATGCTGCGAAGGCGGTCAGCCATATTTGCACCCTGCAATGACTGAGCACTGATTACTACAGCTGGCTGCCTGAACAGGGACGTTTGGGACCCCCTCCGGGGAAGAGCAACAGCCAACATACTTACCAGCATCTGGAACAGACCTCAAAGTGCACTTTCGATCTCTAGGACCCCTCAGTGGTATGGGTTGCAAGTCATCTCAGCACCAGCAGAAACAGGCACAGGAACTCAGATTCCTGTTACATAAATCAGGCGTGACAGAGCCTGAGGCAGACATAAGGAAGCTGGCGGCTGAGGTAGGGAAACATTGCCCTTGGAATCCTGAGCGGCTACGAGTTTGGGAAAAGATAGGGCATACTTTACATCTTGAACCTTGGGCTCCAGTACAGATCTTACATCGATGGTATCAGTGCCGCCAGGCAGTGGAAAAATATGGCTCAGATGCTTCAGAAGGGCAGCAATTAACTACCAGCCCCCCTTCTGCTTACCAAGTAAAATTTATCCCTCCTGGAGCATCTTTAATTGGATTTCCAGCTCCTTCTGAAGAGGCTAATTCTTTTGCTTCTTCCCAGCCATCATACACCCCCACAAGGAAAATATTAGAGGAACTATCTTGAAGTAGAAAAAAGATAATAAGGGGAATCGTCAGAGTAATTTAAAGACATAAATTAACTCAAAATGTACTCCTCTGCAATGTGTTTTGAACAATTGGAATGTTCTGAAACTTCATGTGGCTGTTAAGTTTAACCCTGTCAGACAATGTCTGGTGGTGCTTTGTGCTGATGTGTAGTATGTTTTGTTTATATGTATGTATGTATGTATATATATATATATATATATATATATATATATATATATATATATATATATATATATATATATATGTGTGTGTGTGTGTGTGTGTGTGTGTGTGTGTGTGTGTGTGTGTGTGTGTGTGTGTGTGCGGCCACCCAGAACATTATGCTTGGGCTTGGAATGGTGAGAAAAATAGAAGATGATTAAAGGGCCCTATAAAAAAACCACTTTTGGTTGGAATCACCTCATGATTTTTCTCGCTTCTTGCAGGACAAGTCATATGTTTAAATAAATGTTGTTTTAACAGTATTTATGTATATATGTTTGTCTGTGTTGTTCTGTGTTATTTCCAAGACTTGGAAGAGGGTCAAACCCTCTCTGATAACAATACAAAAAGGCCTTATTAAAAAATAAATTGTTTGTCTGGAGAAAGTATGGAATGAAATATTTGTATGTGGAATTGTTTATGCAAGCAGTTAGCATGGAAATGAATGAATTAATTTGTTGCTACCTAAGCGTGTGTTAGCCCTCAAACCCCATCCCCCACCCACTCTCTCCCAGGCTGTGAAAGAAATAGTAAATTGCAGATTTTATTGTTGTAAAAGTAAATTGAAAAGTAATAGTAAGTGTTTGCATGAAAAGAGTTCTATGGAGGATGTGTGAGAGAATTTATGGAAAATGCATATGAAGGAGAGAAAACTATTTTTTGGTGGTGTGATTTTTTTTCCTGTCTCTTTCATCTTTCTGCTGGCTATGTTGCTTTAGGAGCGAGAGAGACAGAAAGAAGAAGGGGGAGCTGTTCGTTTAAAACTTTTTTCTCCTCTGCTTAGAATTGCGATTTGAGAAGGGTGGAGTGGATCTGAAATTTGATACTCACTCTTGCAGTTTCGGCTTGCAACTTTTTTTACTCGAAAGAGGAAACAGTAATTGTTGGACAATATTTTTTGAGGGAAAAATTGTTGAGTTTAAATTGTTTAGTTAGACCTATATATCCATCAACCAAAAGAAATGATTCTGAATTGTTTTGCTTAGATTTATAAATGTTTAACCTATTTACTGGAAATTTGTTTTCATCTGAATGGAATTTGATTAAATTGGAACACCCCTGTTTTTGTCATAAAAAGAAAAGTGGTAGATGGCTTGCAGTGTGGAACCCCTAACCCTAATTTGATTCCTCAAGATCATGAAGTAATGGTAATTGACTTAAAGGATTGTTGTTTTCCATTCCTTTATGCCCACTCTCAGGAAAAGTTTGCATTTACTGTGCCTGCAGTGAATCATTCCGAACCTAATAAATGTTATCACTGGACAGTTTTGCCACAAGGAATGCTAAGCAGTCCCACATTATCTCAGCTTTATGTTGTTGCACCATTGGCTCCTTTTCTCAAACATCATCCATTGGCTTTGGTATATCATTATATGGATGATATTTTAATTGGAGCACCAAAGATACAATCTAATTGGCTTTCAGAAATACAAAATGATTTAGGATTGCAAGTTGCCCCAGAAAAAATACAGTTGCATTCTCCCTATCTTTATTTAGGGCATAAAATGTTGCAATCTTATTCTGCCCCAGCTTTTCCTCGTTTGAGTCTACCCAAAATTATTTCATTGGTCAAATTACAGCAATTGTTATACACCCTTAATTGGGTTTGTCCATATTTTTCTTTGCCTACAAATTTGGTCAGTCCATTATTTGATTTATTGACCAAAGGAAAGCAACCTGGAGATCTCATTGTAGTTCCACCTGTAGCACTTGCCACAGTGGAACAAATTAATGATATCATGAGTACTCAATTTGAGTACTGGGGTGATATGCTGAACTAAGACCCTGAGACGACCCAATGGACTGGATAAATGTTCGCCAAAACCGAGCCGTGAACTGCAGCCCCCGATCCAAAATGATCCACCGGGGCACTCCGTGCAAGCGGTATACGTGTTGAATAAAGAGGTTGGCCAGCTTTCGGTTGGATGGTAGCCTCTTACATGGGACAAAGTGAGCCTGCTTGGAGAAAAGGTCTATGATGGTCCAGATCACAGTGTAACCATGATGTACAGCTTGTTGCCTTTTCATGCTAGGTCATTCCTCCATGTCAATAAGTCTGAATGTTCCTGTAACCAGGGGTCATCCCGGACTGCCTTGTGCAGCTCCTGGATCAGGTTGACCTCCAGGTTGTGTGGTACCGCCCGTGCTGTGGCTTGCCGGTAGGGGGGCATGATCACCTGTACTACCTCCTCCCACTTGCTATCATATTGGGGCATCCGCGATAATGCATTGGCGAGAAAGTTCTTTCCCCCGGTACATACTTCAACCAGAAATGGAAGCGTTGGAAGTACTGCGCCCACTGGATGTCTTTGGAGGACAGGCGCCTTGGCGACTGCAACACCTCGAGGTTCTTGTGGTCTGTCCAGACCTCAAATGGTTCTGTTGCCCCCTCCAGTAGGTGTCGCCATGTGGACAATGCCCACCTCACTGCAAACAAGCTCCTTCTCCCAAATGGCCCATGCCCTCTTGGTCTCCATCAGTTTTCGCAATGTATAGGCACATGGCTGTAGCATCCCCTGGCTGTTCTTTTGCAGTAACACCGGCCCCACCACTACATCACTGGTGTCGGCCTATACCACAAATGGCATGTCGGGGTTTGGGTGGAGCAAGACCGGTTCTCTTGCGAACAGGCCCTTTAGGTCCTCAAAGGCCTTTTGGCATACCATGGTCCATGCTAGTGGCTGACTGGGCCGTGGCTTCGTCCCGGTTTGTCGTGTGCGGAGCAGGTCTGTCAGGGGTAGAGCTACCACTGCGAACAAGGGGATGAATTGCCTATAAAAGTTGGCAAATCCCAGGAAGCTCTGCAGTTGACGATGGGTCCGTGGTGCTTGCCATTCCAGCACGGCCTTGACCTTGTTAGGGTCCATTTCCACTCCTTCCCCTGATATCCTGTAGCCCACGTAGTCCAGTCGGGTTAGATGGAAGTCACACTTGGAGAGTTTGTTATGCCTCCGTCCGAGCCTGACTCTGAGGATAACATGGAGTTCCCTGTTGAGGCCCAGGAGGGGGTGTCTGTGGCTTCGGAGGACTGTGGGGAGGAACAGGCTGAAGCAGGCCAGGGCCCTTCAAGTTTGGAACAGGGAAGGCAGAACTCAGGTGAGGAGCAAGGCCCCTCCCCACCAGATCCCAGAGCAAGGAGAGCAGAGAGGAGGAGGGAACAACGGAGGCAGGCTCACTTGCTCAGGAGGAGAGTGTCATGCCCCACTTCACAAGGCACACCTGGGGAGTAGGTATTTAAGGAGACGCTGTGGGGTGGGGCATTTGCTGGGAACAAACGTGAACTCTTGTGATGTGAGCTCTTGTACCTGGACTCTTTGTATTTTGGATCAAGTGTTTCCTGCTGAGTTTTCCTTGCTGTCTTCAGTTTTGCAGTTTGCAGGTTACAGGAAAGCTGGGCGTTGAAAATGTGGCAGGTAGAAAATGCCATTAAGGGAGATGTAAAAATACTATAAACAACATTTTAATTAACAGAGGTGATGTTTTGCAAGCATTAACTAATATTATAAACTGGCTGAATGTGATAACCTGTGTGCAATTCTATGAAGAAACATTTTACAAGAAGTGCCAACCGAAAGTCACAAATGGTGTAAGATATTACATGTTTAGGGGAGTGTGGTTTTCTGCACATTGTATAAACTTCCTTTTTTCCTATGTGTGTGGTCTCAGGACATGAACTTCTCTCTTTTAGTATGTTAAAGGTAGATAAGAAGTCATCCATTAGGTTAAGTGTGGGCAGCAAGCTGTATAAAAATGACACCCTGGGAGTAACTCAGGGTTCAGAATTTGTCATATGAATACTCTGAACCTTTGCACAAATAAAACCTGTTTTCTCCAACCCTTCGTGGTCTTGTCTTCTGATGTAAGTATCGTGGTTTTTCCACTACAAAAAGATCATACTTTGTTTGTTATCTGTTTTAATTTAAAGAACTGTTTAACTCAGTTAACTGTTTTATTGAACTTGTGCCAGCATATGTGGGGGCTGTTGGGTGCATGTTGGCAGTGCTTACAAAGACAATTATTCTGACCAGCTAATAGCTTTGCCTCCATTCGGGGCCCTGGGTCATCACAGAGTTTGACGAACAGGTGTGCCTTCAATAGTTTCTCCAGCACCTGTCTCACCAACCGAATATATTCCTCCATGGTAGCAGTGTATATTAAGATGTCCTCTAGGTAAACCAGCACCCCACGGTACAGGTGTTCATGCAGCACCTCATTGATGAGCTGCATAAATACCGTGGGGGCTCCCTGTAACCCAAACGGCATCACCCTGAACTGGTAGCTACCAAGCGGGCAGTTGAAGGCTGTCTTCCATTCATCCCCTCGTTTGATGTGGACCCTGTAATATGCCTCCCATAAATCCAGTTTGGTAAACACCTTCTCCTTCGCCAGATGAGCCAACAGGTCTTTCATGAGTGGCAGGGGGTACATATTCTCCACACAAACCCCGTTGATGCCACAGAAGTTGACGCACAACCGCAAGGAGCCATCTTTCTTCTCCTTGAACAGGACGGGAGCTGCTATCTGTGAACAGGCCGGCTGGATGAAGCCCCTCGCTAGGTTCCGATCAATGTACCTACGCAACTCCTCCATCTCCCAAGGCACCATTGCGTACATCCAGGGTTTGGGCAGTTTGGCGTCTGGCACGATGTCGATTGCGCAGTCAGTTGGCTGGTGTGGAGGCAAGATATCGCACTCTTGCTTGCTGAATACCTCAGCGAGATCGGCATACACAGCTGGATAGGGGACCTCCCCCTCTGCGCTCTCCTGACTTGCATTTACCACCCCACTCCCTGCTCCACATCTTTTTTCCCCTTCTTGGTCTGGTGGCTGGGGACCGACCCCAATCTGTAATTTCCGGTATCCCCCTTCCCACCAAATGGTAGGGCCCCACTTATCCAGCCATGCCAGCCCTAGGATCACGGCCTCAGTCATGGAGGGAACCACAATAAAGCGGAGGACCTCCCAATGGGCTCCCATCTCTAGTCGGATGGGCTCCATTAGGTGGGTGGTGGCCCGCCCAGAAGGGATCCATCCACCTGTTTGAATCTAATAGGGGTGGCCAGTTGCTTTACCCCGATCCTGGCCTCCACCACCATGGCTTTACTAATTAGACTGCGGGTGCAGCCGGAGTCAATCAGGGCCCTGTAGTCCCCCCGACGGCCCGTTTGTGGACTTGTTAGAACAATGGGGACGGTGAATGGATGTATCAGCTCACTCACCATAGGATCGTCCTCCGACTCATCCTCACTTTCGTACGCCACCAGCTGGTATCTGGTGGCTGTCATTGCCACCTCCTTCTCCTGAGGCTTCTGCCAGGAGGTGGCCCCCTCTCCTTGACCTCTCCAGTTCCTTCTTGGGTGTGGGTCTGCCCTTCCCGGGGGTCGGTGGGATTCCCTGTGGAACAGGACACTCTGCTGCTCAATGCCCTGGCTGCTTGCATCAGAAACATTTGAACGATGGTCAAGAAGGAGGCCCAGAGGAACCTGTACCCGGAACCTGGGGCCTGCATCCTTCATCCCACACTCCACACTCCTGTGTCGTACTGCCCGGTCCTCCTCTTTTTTCCGGAACTCTTGAAACCCTGCGTCCAGGTCCACCACCACACAGAACCACTCCTGGACCCTACTCGGGACCCCCCGGTATACACACGCCTGGCGTAGGTCCTGGTCCAGGCCAGTCCAGAACTGGTAGATCAACAGACATTCCAGCCAGGAGCGCAGCCTACCAGCCACCCACCTGAAGTCCCAAACGTATTCTGTTGCAGGCCGGCTTCGCTGCTTCAGTGTCAGGATTTCTGCCTCAGACCGCTGACCCCATGAGACGTCCTCAAACCGGGACCTCAGGGCCTCCAGGAACAAACCGGCATCGGCTAATTCCCTGGCATGGTCAGTATAAAGGTCAGCCACCCAGTCTGCTGCTTCGCCCTGCAATCCTGCCATTAGCGCCACCACCATAGCCCACTGGGATGGGTAGAAGCCGGCGTACCGATCCAGATGACTTATGGCCTGGCTAAGATACATCACCAGGTGGTCTGGGTTCCCGTCAAATGTGGCTGGTAATGGTGGAGGACCCCAGACCAGCCCTGGGCCCCATGGGGCCCCAGGCACTCCCAGGCCCCGTAGAGTACTCCCCATGGGTGCAGAGCTTTGATCCCCAAATCCCACCACTTGCCGGATTGAAGGTCCAAGTGGCCTAGCCATCAGTCTAGTGGGCTCTCTTCCAGCATCCACTACTGTCCTGCCTTCCCACAGAAGCCGTGAATGGTCCACCGGTCCTCCCAGACTGGAGCCTACAACCTGGGGAGCCACCCTGAACCTAGGGCTGGCCAAACAGAACCGGGGTGGGCCTGACCTGGATGGCTGTGTCTCTGTGCGGGGCCATGAATCTGTCTCACGACCTGCCTCCCATCTTGACCACGAGGATGGGTCCTGGAACCCAGCTTCACCAAATCTATCCCGCAGGATGTCCATGGTGGTTTTCCCAGGTGCTATGGAGTAAGTCCAGTCCCCGTCATCCTCCTCCGTAAGACGCCTCTCCCTCCACTCCATTGGGGGTCCTGCAGGCCCTGGTGTGTGTGCATGGCCAGCATCCAGGTTGGTAAGTGCTGAGCTGTGCCACCACTCCCCCAAAGACCCTGGGGCCCCTGCATCCTGGGCCTCACTCACCGGTGCTGCTGGCCGTGCCTCCTGCACCTTGGGCCTTACCACTGGCTGGGCCTGCCCAACCTCAGCATCAGGTGTTGGGCCGGTGGCCTCAGCTGGCTCACCTCCTTCAGCCACCGGTGTTGCCTCTTGCGTTCCCTCAGCCATTCCCTAGAGGGTAATGGAAAGGGTAACACGAAATAAGAGGAGCGCTGACTTTCCTGTCGAAATCCTTACCGGTCCCTAGCCTCCTCCAACCCGATAGCAGAAGGACAGGCAACTGGCATGCAGGAACGTTGCAACAGATACTTTAATGGTTCGCACACAAAGTCAGCGCTGGGAGTGTTTTGCTCCCAGCATGTTAAATTCCTTCCCCCCTGCAGCTCCACCCTTTCCCTCACAGCAGGCCAGCATCCGGTGTCTATCCTTAAAGGCAGCTGGATCTCCCTGGCCTGTCTTCCTGTCACTGCCAGCCGGCGTTGCTCAGCGGAGCATCTGTTCTGGTATGTCCTTATCCCTGAGCACCCCCAGGGTCTGTGCAGCATTGGTGCTGCCTCCCCTTGCCACCCGTAGCCAGCCACAGACTCCCCAGCCATCCGGTGGTGCTGCAAGCCACTGTGGATGGTCGCCTGCTTGGCGGAGGCTGTCCTGGTCCTCCAGCTGATCGGTGGCTGGCTGAGCAGACTTCCTGGCTGTTCGGCAGTGCCGTGGTTTTGCGGGATCTGTCCTGGGCCACCAGCTGATCAACGGCATCAGGGATGATGTGGTAGGTCTCCTGGCTGCACAGTGGTGCTGCAGCTGCGTGGAGGCCGTCCTGGACCATCAGCTGATCGCCGGTGGTGAGAACGGGCCGACGGACCTCCCAGCTGGTTGTCTCTGCCGGCGGAGCTGCTTTCAGCGGTGTGCTGGTTCCCCCCCCCCTTCCCTTGATTGTCGAGCCCATGGGGCTTGACAGTTGGTAATGTCACTTTTTTTCTTTTATATTTACCCATATACATTCTAGAGTGATTTTTTCTTGGATCATGTGCATTTCTGTACATATGTAGTGTTCTCTTACATATAGTGCAACTCCCCCTCCTCTTTTTGTAGACCTGTTTCTTTTGAACAATTTGTATCCATCAGTCCATTCCATTCATGGGTTTCATCCCATCAGGTTTCTGTAATGCCAACTATGTCTTACCCTCCCTAGTGTACTATTGCTTCTAGTTCACCCTGTTTGTTCCCCAAGCTTTGAGCATTCGTATATAAGCATTTAAGACTTTTATGCCTATTTGTGGGAACGTTTCCTGTATCTCCTGATTGTTGTTTGGGGTTTTTTTTCCTTGTCTCTGCCTACCTCATTGTTTGATTTGTTTTCTTGGGATTTATGATTGGTTTGGGGTTCTAGAGATTCTAAAGATTGGTCCCCCTCCCCCCTCAATTTTAGTTTAAAGCCCTCCTGATGAGTTGGGCCAGTCCTTTTCCGAGTACATTTTTCCGCTGTTTTTGTGAGGTGCAGCCCATCCCTTGCCAAGAGTCCTTTGCATAGGAAATGCAGTCCATGATCCAGGAAACCAACATTTTCTTGGCAACACCAACCCTTTAGCCAATGGTTTATTTCTAGAATTCTTTTTTCTCTCAATGGGTGTTGGCCTTTCATTGGGAGTACGGATGAGAACACCACTTGTGCCCCTAGCTTCTTAACTTTATTGCCTAGTTATTTGTAATCTCTCACTATTTTACTCAGGCTCTTTGTTGTGTCATTCATCCCAATGTGGAGGAGGAGGACAGGGTAGTAATCAGTAGGTCTAATTATTTTGGTTAGGTTCTCAGCCACATCCTTGATTTTTGCTCCAGGGAGACAATTTACCTCCCTGGATTGTGTGTCTGGTCTGCAGATGGATGATTTCATTCCTTTGAGGATAGAATCTCCTATTACCAACACTTGCCTTCCTTTTTTGGGGGCTGCAGTCTGGGGTGCTTTTCTGTTTAACTCTGGTGTGTTTGTTGATGTGACTTTTTAAGGGATATTTGAAGTTGTTTCTTTGCTATGTGTCTGCATGTTTTCTTTGAGGGGGAGGTTGTGGGTCTGCGTGTTTCCATCTAAGGGGAGAAATCGATTGCTCAGTTTTAGTGGGGCTTTTTCTTGTTGGGTTGGATTGGGCAGAAGGAGTTTGTTAGTTGTATGCTGCTTCTTTCTTTGAATATTGTGTTTCCTTCTATGTGTGACATACCTCCATTTGTCTTCCTCCAAGGGTTTGTCAGTAGGGTTAAATCCTCTGGGAGTTATTTGTTCATTAATTGGTTCAGTTTGGGTAGAGCTTTCTTTTGTACGTTGGGGTTTGGCTAGAATTGCCTCTAAGTTCCTTACTTTTTCCTCCAGTAGTTTACATAGTTTACATCTAATGCATGTATAGTTTGGGTGTTCTTTGGGCATAAGCACATACATGGAACATGTATTGCATACGACAATAGTATCAGTCACCTGTACCATGAGTTTCTTGTTTGGAAATCCCTCTTTTTGGTTGGTGGATGTGCTTTGCTGTTAGCCTTGTTTCTAGCTTCTCTGTTCTATGTAATTATGCCTATTTTTTTCCATCCTTTTTTTCTGACTTTTTGTGCTTGGTTTTTTGCCTTGTTATTTAGGTATAGATAAAAGTATGTGGCAGTATGCCCTTTGGTTTTAATGGAAAAAAATTACAGTTTATATTGAAGTTAAAAGTTAATGTTAGGATAGGGCTATTTACCAAAGGGAAGGGCTACTTTCTCCTCAACAAGGGATTTGCTTTTTGCTTTCTGGTCTCTGCCTAAACATTCATCCCTAGCCTTCCTTTTCTTAATTTGCTCCTTATTTATCTCTATCCTCTCTGCATTGCTTTTTTGACTGCCTTCCTGTGCTCAGCCGGTCTTTCTAATTGCCCCCAGTTGCCTCCAGCCGTTGCTCCTCTGAGGTCTCTTCTATGTTCAGCTAGTTTTTCTGTGCTGTGCTGGTCTAATAGCCGGTCTTTCTGAGCTGGGCAGGTTTTCTAGTTGGTTTTTCTCTCTGAGCAGGTTTAATAGCCGGGTTTTCTCCACTGGGCCTTCCTACCAACTGCCTCCATCCGCCGCTCCACTGCTTCATCTCTGGCCGTTGCTCCGTCTCCAACGTTCAGCCAGGTTCTCTCGAGCTGCTGGTCGGGTCCTCTGCTGCTCTGCTGCCTCTGTCGTGCTGCCTGGTTGCCACCTGCAGGCCTCCCAGGCAAATCCTGGTAGCACCTGGTCTGCTGCCATCTGTAGCACCTGGTCTGCTGCAGTCTGTAGGCCATGGTCAACACTACGTACATGAAGGGCTTCTGGCAGTGGATAGGCTCACCTCACAAGAACCAGGAAGAATGTATTTGGAAAATGACTGATGCAGCTTATTTGAAGGGCTTTAAACTAAAATTGAGGAGGGAGGGTGACCAATCTTTGGGATCTTTAGGACCTAATCCCAAGCATAAACCACAAGACAACCAATCAAACAAGGTGGTAATGAGTAGTGGGAAGGAAGGAAAACTCAGATATGAAACAGGAGATGTAGAAAGCAAACTCAGGGCAAGACTCAGATGCCTACACACTAATGCTCAAAGTATGAGGAACAAGCAGGTTGAACTAGTACTAATATATGAGAGCAGGTACGATATAGTTGCCTTTACCAAAACTTGGTGGGATGAAACTCATGACTGGAATGTACTGCTGGAAGGATATAAACTGTTCAAAAGAAACAGCTCTAACAAAAGAAGAGGTGGAGTTGTATTATATGTAAAAATCAACACACCTCCACAGAAAGGCATAAAACTAAGGATGAAAGCTTCCTTGAATGCATATGGCTTAATATAAAAGGAAAAAATAATGACATTGCCATAGGTGTATACTACAGGCCACCCAACCAAGCAGGAGAAATAGATGAACTCTTTGGTAATCAATTAACAAATGTATGTAGAAAGCACACCATAGTAGTGACGGGGGACTTAAACTACCCTGACATCGACTGGGAGACAAACTCTGCATAGAGTGGGAGGTCAAACAGGTTCCTGACAAGCTGTCAAGGTTCTGATTAATGAAGCCACATAAAACAGAACTCCAAGACTTGAAGTTTCCTCAAAGCACATGTTTATTGGATACATAATATCAGCATGGTCAAAAGTGAAACCAACACTGACATTTCCCTAGAGATTCAAAGTAACTCAAAGTAACACTCCCCTCCCCTCTACTATGCTATAAATCATGCTACCGAATAAAAGCAATTGGCGGGCTTCTCAAATAGTCATTGCTCCTCCTTCCAGCACCTGCGGGAATGACCTTGGTTCCCATGGGACTGCTCGGTGTTTTGTCTAATGATACAAATAGCAATACTACATCCCCCCTCTTTACCCCATCTATGTGGCAACTCAGAACGAAAAAGATGGCTTCAGCTACGTTTGTTTCAGAAGTTGACAGTCAGACCCCCCCCCAAAAGGGAAAGAAGTTCCTGTAAGATAATAAGCATAAATACACATTAATGTAATGCCAATCTCTTGATGGTTCCCTAGGCTTTGGGGGATGTTGTCATGAAATTTATTTATTAGTCTTTCTGCCTTTACATCTCTACTCTTTACCCAAGTAGCTTCTGATAAAGGGTAGCCCTTCCATTGAACTAGGTACTGTAACTTCCCCTTGTACAACCTAGAGTCAAGATTTTGCCTCCGCCCTCAGTGAGGCAGACTTGCAAAGCCTCCCAATGGAGTACTGAGACCTGGCTGAGGCGTTCAGCAAACAGGGAGCAGACAAACTCCCCCCTCACCGACCCACAGACTGTGCTATTGAAATCATTCCAGGGATGAAACTGGCAAAGCCAAAAATGTACTCTATGACTCCCAGGTAGTTGGATGAACTGGGAAAGTTTATCAAAAAGAATTTAGAGTAGGGTTTTATAGAACCAGCTAGACCCCAGGTACCAGGTATTATTCAGAGAGAAGAAAGATGGCTCTCTTTGTCTGTGTGTAGATTATAGAAGTCTGAATGCTGTGTGCGTGGAAAACTTGTATCCACTACCTTTAATGAAAGACATGTTAGCGCACTTGTCAAAAGGAAAGCTTATTACCACATACGAATAAAAAAAAAGGGATGAATGGAAAACTGCCTTCAACTGCCCATTGGGTTATTTCCAATTTAAAGTTCTCCCTTTTGGACTGCAAGGGGCCCCTGCAGTATTCATGCAATTAATCAATGAAGTTCTGCATGAGCACCTGTATAAGGGGGTTTTGGTTTACCTGGTGACATCCTTATTTACACAGAAACCAAAGATGAACACATTAAACTAGTCAGAGTAGTACTAAAAAAGCTGCACTCTGCCAAACTGTATGCCAAACTGTCAAAGTGTGAATTCCATAAAGATTGTATTGATTACTTGAGTTATTGTATATCTGTCAGACCCAGCGTAAAACATCTTGAATAAGCGGGCTGCGACGCTGCTGAGAGGCCTCGGCGATGCTGCAAGTCAGATGGGCGGCGCTAGAGATGCCGACGCTCAGCTGATGACGTCCTGCCTGCGACGCGCGTCTAGGGACTGATTTGGGCTACCGCGAATCAGATGGATGGTGTTAATTCCAGTAGGCTGCCGACGATCAGCTAATGACGCTCTGCCTGTGACGCGCGTCTGAAGGGACTTGAGTTGAATTAATCTGCTCTTTTCAGTTAACTGGGATACTGGGTCTGACAAACATGAGGGTGTGGCGAGGGTGGAGCGGTGATTGGTAATTGGGTGTGGTGGCGGGGCTTATTTAATACGCTGGAATGTGAGGTTTCTCAGGGCTGACTTTCTTTTCAACTTAGCAACATAATAAATCCTGAAACTTTGTTGAATCCTGCATCGTTCCTAATTCTTGGGTTCCGTGCCTATAGTCAGGACGAGCTTACATTAAGTCAGCCCTCACTCACATTAGTTGTTCCAATACCCGGCGCTCGCTAGGAACAAAGAGCTATGGCAGAGGGAACGCAGGGAGAAGACCCTGTCATGGCTGAAGACTCGGAGGAGTCCGGTGAACAGCTGGAGGGCCTGGCAGCGGGCGGCACAGGGGAGGAGCCAGCGGTGGTTCGACAGAAGGAAAGAATATGTGCTCCCGTAGTTGAGGGTCCAAACACCCGACAGCAACGTCCGGTGGATACGGGGGGCGAATGGTGGTTTAGCCCAACGCTGGGGCTCCCTGAGGATGGTCGCGGACGATGGTTGGCGCCAAGCTTCACCGGTTGGAGGGAACGCCGGGTCACTGGAGACCATGAAGAGGAATGGAGCTGCTCCACAGCCCCGGGGCAGTACACCCTGGATGTGCTCAGAGACCAGTTTGGGGAACGTATATACCCCACTACCATACATAGCCCTAGCAAGGATAGCTGACCTTACACCTCCCAGTTCCGGTTGTCCGGTACAGAGCTTAACCTGCACCCGGATGACCAGTTCACGTTGCGGGAACCTGCCACAAGGCAGGTGGGGACGGATCGTACACGTTATGGAATGGGGGTGAGGGGACTGGGGAACAGGCCGGCAGACCCTGATGACATGGGTGCAGGACCCACGGGGGGAGGAGCAGGGACTCGTCCTAGACCATCTCTGGAGGCTGGTCGGTATGGAGGACAGGTGCCACCTCCATGGCCTCAGAATATGGTGTGGAACCCTCCCCCTATAACGCTGACATTTGACGGGGACCCAGATCGCTTAACAGTCTTTCTTAGTCATGTACTGAACCATCTAGATCGCTACTCCACCCTGTATTCATCCAATTGGTCGATGGTGGTCGCAGTCACATCGAGTCTACAGGGAGAGGCAGCTGCATGGGCAGCTGATCTTTATAGTGACCAAGCCAGAGAGCTAGCTGATGTGGGGCTCTTCCTGGATGCGTTAAGAACTAGATTCGAAGACCCAACACGCTTACAATGGGCGGAGGCCCAACTAGTGGGCCTGCGACAAAGAGGGAGGCCGGCAAAAGAGTACATCCGTGAGTTCCAGAAATTAGCGGGGAGACTGCGATCGTGGCCGGATCGTTTATTGGTTCACCACTTTCGTAATGGCTTGGATAACGAGATACGCCGGGCATGTATAGTGAGAGGGATAGGGGGACGTCTGTCCGATTGGTTTAAAGCCACGATGGAACTGGACATCGGGTTGAGGGAGCATACCAGTGGGCGTGAGAACAGACTACCACCCCGCCGGGGCCAGGACCCGCCCACAGGCCGTATGGTCCAGGCCACACCGGAAGCAACGCGCCCAAAGACAACCTTTAGATGTTTCCGATGTAACCGACCAGGGCACCGAGCAGCAGAGTGCGGACTACCGGCAATACTAGGGACACCAACGGCGATCGGCAAACCAGGCTCTACACCGCAGAAAACAACGGAGAAGTCCCGAGTAGCCCACCAAACGGGGCAGACACCGATACAGCCAGCTTCCGGTGATCATTCCCCCGTGTTGCAGGAATACGAGGAGGACGGTCCTGTAGAAGATTCAATGGTGAGTGAACCAATCGTCCCATTCACCATTCCAGTAACTCTTACAAGCCCAAATACTGGGGAAGCGAGGTCTTTTCAGGCATTGCTTGATACCGGATGCACCCGGTGTTTAATTAATAGGGGGGTAGCACAGCAGATGGGGATTAGGGTGACTCGACTAAAATCCCCAATTCGATTCGAGCAGGTGGATGGTTCACTGCTAGGGGGGGCTCCAACCACGTTGGTGACCGAACCAGTCAGGATGGATGTAGGTGGTCATTGGGAGGTTATCAGATTCATCGTGGTCCCTTCCATGACCGAACCTCTCATTCTTGGTTTGACCTGGCTGGACAAATGGACACCGATCATCTGGTGGGAGGATGGGTCTCGACGATTGCGGTTGCCCGTGGGTCCTCAGCCACTACCCACATCTGATCATAATGGAGATAAAGGGCTAGGTGCTGTAGACCCAATACCGGAAGGGGACGGACCTGGATACCCGTCAGTCTACAACGACCTGGCAGCAGTATTTAGTGAACATGATTGCGACACTCTGCCACCCCATAGGGCAACAGATTGTGCCATCGAACTTATTCCTGGGGCAAAGTTGCCTAAGCCCAGAATGTACCCCATGACATTCGCTGAGCTAAAGGAAATGAGGGAGTATATCGATAAAAACCTGGCTAGGGGCTTTATAGAGCCGGCGCACTCTAAAATAGCAGCACCCGTAATATTTCATGAAAAAAAGGACGGAGGACTACGGTTATGTGTAGATTTCAGAGGACTGAACGCGGTATGCGTAGAACCCATTTATCCGCTACCTCTCATGAAAGACCTCCTTGCCCATTTGGCCACTGGCAAGATTTTCACAAAATTAGATCTTCGGGAGGCATATTATAGAATACGGATAAAGGAAGGGGATGAGTGGAAGACCACTTTTAACTGTCCCTTAGGGAGTTATCAGTTCAAGGTGATGCCTTTCGGTCTACAGGGAGCCCCAGCTGTATTCATGCAGTTAATAAACGAAGTGTTGCATGACCATCTTTATAGGGGTGTACTTGTATACTTAGATGATATACTTATATACTCGAGTACACTGGAAGACCACATACAATTAGTTCGAACGGTGTTGCGAAAATTACTAGATTCCAAACTATACTGTAAAGTATCAAAATGCGAATTCCACAAAGACCGTATTGATTACTTAGGATTCCGGGTTTCTGCGATGGGAATAGAGATGGATCCCAATAAGATACGTAGTGTATTAGAATGGCAAGCCCCAAGGACTCGTTGCCAATTACAGCGGTTTCTGGGGTTCGCTAATTTTTATCGTCAGTTCATACCGTCCTTCGCTGATGTGGCCCTACCATTGACTCAGTTGTTACGTACCAAACACAATACTGGTAAACCCCGGCCAAAACAACCGCTGGAATGGACCATGGCATGCCAACAGGCCTTTGAAAAGTTAAAAAGCCTGTTTGCACAGGAGCCGTTATTGGCACATCCTGACCCGGACAAGCCCTTTATTGTACAGGCGGACGCTAGCGATGTAGCCGTTGGCGCTATTCTATTGCAGCGTAATGAGAAAAATATGCTACAACCGTGTGCCTACACGTCCAAAAAATTCACTGAAACAGAACGACGTTGGGCAGTGTGGGAAAAAGAAGCATTTGCAGTGAAATGGGCATTGTCCACTTGGCGCCATCTGTTGGAAGGGGCTCAACATCCCTTCGAAGTCTGGACAGATCATCAAAATCTAACAGTGCTTCAAACACCAAGAAAACTAGCGCCTAAACACGTCCGATGGGCACAGTATTTTCAACGTTTCAAGTTCTGTTTAAAGGTTGTTCCGGGTGGAAAGAACTTTCTAGCGGACGCACTCTCCCGAATGCCCCAATATGACAGCAAACGGGAACAGGTGATCCAGGCTGTCATACCTCAGTGTAATGGGGAGCCCGAAAAGACAGAAGTTTGTACAAAGCTAGCAACTTTTGAAGAAGAAATAAAAACAGCTTTAGTAACTGATCCTTGGCTATCAGCGAATCCAGGGATATTGACCTATCGTGATGGTTTGGCCTGGTATGGCGATAAATTGTATATACCTCAGGAAGTGCGCAGCTGGGTATACCATCAATGTCATGACTCCAAAGTAGCCGGTCACTTTGGTTTTGTAAAAACATTACATCTAGCAAGAAGGCGATTTTGGTGGCCAAGCTTAAGGAAAGACATTGAAACATACGTAAAAGAATGTAGGGTTTGTGCACAAGCAAAGGTAATACCTAAGAAGCCAATGGGATTGTTACAGTCAGTGTCTGATCCGATACGGCCATGGCAAGATATTGGCATGGACTTCCTGGTGGAATTACCAAATGTAAAAGGTTACACAGTCATATGGACGGTAATAGACTTATTTTCGAAGCAGGCTCATTTTATACCCTGCAAAGGGCTGCCGTCTGCAGTGCAACTAGCGAAGCTATTTGTACAGCACATTTATCGTCTACATGGAGCTCCCCGACGGATTATATCAGACCGCGGGGTTCAATTCACAGCTCGATTCTGGCGTCAATTTCTGGCCTGTATTGGAACTACTCAAGGATTGAGCTCTGCATACCATCCATGTACCAATGGAGCAGCGGAACGAGCCAATGCGGCCGTGTCACGATATCTACGTTGCTATGTCTCTCACCAACAGACGGATTGGATGGATTATATACCCTTTGCCGAGCTAGCTTACAACAATGCAGTGCATAAGAGTACCGGGTTAACCCCCTTTCAAGTGGTATATGGCTACGATCTAAATCCCTTACCGGGTTGTGAACCCCTGACGTCCCTGGCCACGAAGCCAGGGGACTGGATGTCCTGTGCTAACCAAGTGTGGCATACAGTAAAGAAAGCGCTGATACAGGGGAGGCAAATAGCTAAGGAACAGGCAGATAAAGGTCGTAGAATGTCAACCCAATTCCGAGTAGGTGACCAGGTATATCTCTCGACCAAATATCTTAAGTTACAGGTACCCTGCAAGAAGTTGGCGGCGAAATACGTGGGTCCATTTCGCATAATACGCATCATTAATCCTGTTACGGTACAACTCCAACTGCCGGTCTTCCTTGGTAGAATACATCCGGTTTTCCACGTGAGTCTGTTGAAGCCGATAGAAAGGAACGCTCATACAGATCCTCCTGGACCTATAGCTCCGGGACAGTATGAGATACAGGATATCATGGACTCACGATGGCGGGGGGGCAAAGTATACTACCTGATATTATGGAAAGGATACCCCCTATCCGATGCCTCATGGGTGCAGAGTGAAAAGGTGTTCGCTCCGGAGCTGCTCCGAAGATACCATAAAATATGGCCAAATAAGCCGAAACCGAATGAGGGGGGGGGGGTGTTAAATAATATATAGATACTGTTAACCAAACGATGCATTAACCTGTAACGTTCTATTCCAGGGGATCCCGTGGTGAGGGGGGGCCAAATGTCAGACCCAGCGTAAAACATCTTGAATAAGCGGGCTGCGACGCTGCTGAGAGGCCTCGGCGATGCTGCAAGTCAGATGGGCGGCGCTAGAGATGCCGATGCTCAGCTGATGACGTCCTGCCTGCGACGCGCGTCTAGGGACTGATTTGGGCTACCGCGAATCAGATGGATGGTGTTAATTCCAGTAGGCTGCCGACGATCAGCTAATGACGCTCTGCCTGTGACGCGCGTCTGAAGGGACTTGAGTTGAATTAATCTGCTCTTTTCAGTTAACTGGGATACTGGGTCTGACAAACATGAGGGTGTGGCGAGGGTGGAGCGGTGATTGGTAATTGGGTGTGGTGGCGGGGCTTATTTAATACGCTGGAATGTGAGGTTTCTCAGGGCTGACTTTCTTTTCAACTTAGCAACATAATAAATCCTGAAACTTTGTTGAATCCTGCATCGTTCCTAATTCTTGGGTTCCGTGCCTATAGTCAGGACGAGCTTACAATATCTAATGAGGGGGTAGAGATGGACCCAGAGAAAGTGAGAGCAGTCTTGGACTGGGCTCCTCCAAAAACCAGGAAACAACCCCAAAGTTTGCTAGGATTTGTGAACTTTTACAGATAATTCATCCCATCTTTTGCACAGATTGCCCTCCCAATCACAAACTTGTTAAAAACCAGAGGGGGGGGGATAAACCGAAGCCCAGTCAACCGTTAAAATGGACAGGAGAGTGTCAATCCGCTTTTGAGAAACTTAAGAGACTTTTTTCTGTGGAGCCGGTTTTGAAACACCCGGACCCAGAACAGCCGTTTATAATCCAAGCTGATGCCAGCAATGTGGCTGTAGGAGCAGCTTTATTACAGAGAAATAAAGAGGGACAATTGCAACCTTGTGCTTACACCTCTAGGAAAATATCAGAGACTGAGCTGAGGTGGGCAGCTTGGGAGAAGGAGGCCTATGCTGTACAATGAGCTCTCCTCACTTGGAGGCATTTCCTGGAAGGGAGTAAAATACCGTTTCAAGTATGGACTGATCATAAGAATCTTGAAGCAATGAAAACTCCCAGGAAACTCTCATCCAAACAAGCAAGGTGGTCCCAACACTTTCATCATTTTGATTTCACTATCCATTACCTCCCTGGGGAAAAGAATTTTTTAGCAGACACATTGTCCAGACTACCACAATATAACAGCAAGAAAGCAGAAGTGACTAAACCATTTTTACATCCTCGTCAATTAGCAGCCCCTGTGACCACCAGGGCCCAGTCGAGACCTGTGGCTCCTATCGGAAAAACTTTGTTGCAGGACTTTAAAATTGTGTTAGAAACCGATGAGTGGTTTTGGAACAATAATTACCTGTGTGTGTCAAAAGATGGATTAGTCTGGATTGGAGAGAAACTTTATGTCCCAGCAGCCCTAAGACTCAAAGTAATGCAAGCAGGGTATGACTTGAAAACTGCTGGACATTTTGGATTTGTGAATTCCACATCTCCTTAAGAGGCAATTTTGGTGGCCTGCTTTAAAAAAGGACATAGAAAGCTATGTAGCTAGCTGCCCCACATGTGCAGTGGCTAAATGCCAGCAAGGGAAATCTCCAGGACTGCTTCAACTGGTAACAAGTCTGTCAGCACCCTGGAGAGAGATCCTGAAAGTGCTGGAAACACTGTAATTTGGGTTGTAACGGATTTGTTCTCTAGACAAATTCATTTCATTCCATTCTCTAAGATCCCAACTGCAAAGTCTTTAGCTAAACTCTTTGTGAAAAACGTATATCGATTTCACGGAGCCCCACAACACATAATTTCATACAGAGGGGTTCAATTCACTTCTAAGTTCTGAAAAGCTTTTCTGGACTTGATGGGTTCTAGTCAAGGGCTGTCATCTTCCCATCATCCTCAAATGAATGGGGGGACAGAGAGACTGAACTCAGTTCTAGAATAGTACCTGAGATGTTTTATTAATTATCAGCAGGACAATTGGTCTGACCTGTTACCATTTGCTGAAGTTGCTTATAATAATGCTGTGCATTCCAGTACAGGTTTCACTCCATTTCAAGTAGCTAATGGTCAAACTTTCGTAGCCATGCCTGAACTCCATACCAAGGAACCTGAAATTCCCTCCTTGCAGGAATGGATGAAATAGTCAGTAGTCAGGAAAGCTTTGGATGAAGCCAGGGAGGCCTATAAGGCTCAAGCCAATAAACGGAGGGTGGAAGAAACAACATATAAAGTTGGGGACAGGGTATAACTTTCCACTAAGTATTTGCAATCTTTACAACCTTCAAAGAAATTAGGCCCTAAATTTGTAGGACCTTTCCCTGTCAAGCGCATCATCAACCCTGTGATGGTTGAATTGGACTTGGCAAAAAACCTACGGAAAATCCACCCTGTTTTTCACTGCAGCTTACTCAACCTGGAGGTTACCTCTAACCTTAGGCCTCCTGCACCTCAGGTGCCCACACCTATCATGGTTGAGGGTGAACAACATTTTGAAATTAAATATATTTTGGATTCTCAAAAACATCATGTACCTAGTAGCCTGGAAGGATCTCCCTTCCACCCAGAATGAGTGGGTGTACAAGAAACATGTTAGAGCCAGGAAACTTTATCAAATGCCTTTTGAGCATCTAAAAATGCTAATGCTAATTGTTTCCCTGGATGTAATTCATAGTATTCTAATACGTCCATCACCCTTAAATTTTTTTAATTTGTCTCTTTGGTAAGAAGCTGTTTTGATCTGGATGTATAAACTCAACTAAGTATTTTTTTCAATCTCTCCGCCATTATTGAAGTAAAAATTTTATAATCCACATTGAATAATGAAATCGGTCTATAGTTCTTAATATACGTCAAGTCTGAATCTTCTTTTGGTATCAAAGCAATATTTGCTTCTATCCATGTATTTGAAAATTTAGCCTCTAACAATAGTTCATTACAAACATCTTTCAGTGGTTCGCTTAATATGTCTTGTAGACTTTTATAAAGTTCCGCTGGAAGCCCATATGGGCCTGCTGTTTTCCCATTTTTTTGTCGTTTTATAGCCTCTAGTATCTCCATTATTGTTATTCTTTCTTCTAACATAGTTTTAAATGTCTCTGGAATTTTTGGCAATTTATCATACAATTCCTTACAATATTTCTTAATTATCTTTTTTATTTCTTCCTTTTTAAATTGTAAACAACCTTTCCCATCTACTAAATTATGTATTATTTTCTTCTCTTTCTGTTTTTTAAGCTTATAGGCTAGCCATCTTCCTGGCTTATTAGCATTTTTGAAGAAGTTTTGTTTCGCTCTCTTTATCTGTTCCGCCAATTTTTCTGAGTCCAACAAATTCAGCTTATGTTTTATTATTTCCATTTCTCTTTTCAAGGTCTTTTTCTGTGGGTTTTGTTGTACTTCTGTCTTTAGTTTTCTAAATTTTTCTTTTAATGATAAATATTGCTGTCTTCTCTATTTATTTTTCTTTGCCATATATGTTATAGCTATGCCTCTAAAATACGCTTTAGCTATATCCCATAGATTTTGTAGTGATGTATCTTCTTCTTTATTTTCTTTAAAGAAAAATTCCATTTCTCTTTTCGCTGACTCTATATATTCTTTGTCTTTTAGTATGGATTGATTTAAAATCCATCTTGGGTTTTTTTTGTATTCCTTTCCATGTTACTTTTAGAGGATTGTGATCTGCCCATATACCTATTTCTATCTCAATTTCCTGAATATCCATCCTCAATTCAGAAGTCATCCAAATCATATCAATTCTTGACCAAGATTTATGGCTATTTGAGTAAAAAGTGTATTGTCGGTTTTCTGGATTAATTTCTCTCCAAACATCTTGTATTCCAATTTCTTCTGCCATATCAAAGAATCTCTTGGGTAGTCTTCTTCTTATGGGTTTTCCTGTTTTGTTACTTTTATAATCCATTGTTCTATCTACTATCGCATTAAAGTCCCCTATTTAACAAATATTTTGGTATTCCATTTCTATTAGTTTCCTGTGTAATCTTTGATAAAATTGTTCTTGATTGTTATTTGGGGCATAGATTGCCACTAACAGTATTTGTTTTTGATATAGATATATTTCAACCATTACAATTCTTCCTTCTTCATCTGAGTATATTAATTCAGAATCTATTGTCTCTTTAACATATACAGCAACCCCTCTTTTCTTTTGTTGTGCTGATGTGTAGTAAAGCTTCCCCATTTTCGGGTATTCCAACAGTTTATAATGTTGGATTGATTGATGATTCAGCAACTGCAAACAATGGACTTTGGAAAGAACTTTACAAATATGATAAAAACAATATATAGCAACCAGACAGCAAAAGTGATAGTGAATGGAGATTATACTGAGAGTTTTGAGATAAGAAAAGGCATGAGGCAAGGGTGTCCACTATCTCCATTATTATTTATCTTTACTTTGGAAGTGTTAAATAGAAGGATTAGACAGGATATAGAAATTAAGGGATTGAAAATAAAAGATGAAACATACAAGTTACAAGCATTTGCCGATGATTTAGTGTTTATCTTGGAAGAACCTTTACAGACGATTCCTAAACTATGGGGAAAGATAGAAGAGTATGGAGAAATGGCAGGACTAAAAATAAATAAAGAAAAAACTAAAGTAATAGTTAAGAACCTCACAGATAAACAAAAAAGGCAAATGCTAGTGAAAACAGAGGTACAAATAGTGAAAAAAGTTAAATATTTAGGTATTCATCTTTCGGCCAAGTGTTCGTCAATAAAAGAAGACAATTATACAAAATTATTGAAGCAAATAAAGCTAGACTTGGAAAGATGGAAAAATCTGCAGCTGTCAATATTAGGAAGAATTGCTACAGTTAAAATGAATGTGCTGCTGAAGATTTTATTTCTATTTCAAACAATTCTGATAAAACTTGAGAAATTTTTTTTTTCAAGATTTAAATTCATTAATTTTGAACTTTATTTGGCAGGGGAAGGAAGCTAGAATTAAGATGAAAACATTACAAGATGCTAAGGAAAATGGAGGATTTGGGCTGCTGGAATGGGCATTGTACTATCAAGCATCTGCATTAACATGGGTGAAAGAGTGGATAACACTTAGAAACAAAAGGTTGTTGTATTTAGAGGGACATGATTTACAACTGGGGTGGCACGCCTTCTTATGGTATGGGAAAAACAGAGTCCATAAGTATTTCCACAATCACTTTATAAGAAATGCCTTGTCAACAGTATGGGAAAAAATTAAAGCTAAAATATATCTAAAAATTCCAGGGTGGTTATCAACAATGGAGGCATTTATACATCCGAACTTGGTAGACTTTGAAAAATATGGACATATAGAGATATTCTAAATACTGATGGGAATTTAAAATCTAAACAAGAACTGGAAAACCAGGGAATCAACTTGTCATGGTGGGCACATTTACAGATACAAAGTAGATATGAAAAAGATGTAAAAATGTATGGATTTTATAAGGATCAAATTGCGTTTGATAAGATTTTGTTAACTTCAGATGAGAAATTAATAAAGAAAATGTATAATTTTTTGTTAATTTTGGATATGGAAAGCGAACAAGTGAAAAAAACAATGATAAGGTGGGCGAAAAATTTTGGCTATAATATAGAACTAGAAAAATGGCAAATGTTATGGGAGAGAAATTACAAACTAACAATGTCAACTTCATATAAAGAAAACGTGTATAAAATGTTTAATAGATGGCACCTTCCACCAGCAAGATTAGCAAAAATGTTTAAAAATATGTCAGATACAGTAGATGTTGGAAATGTAAACATAATACAGGCACATATTACCACATTTGGTGGACATGTGGCAAGGCTAAGGCTTATTGGAGAAAGATACATATGTGGTTAGAAAAAATATTGGGCGAACAAGTTGATTTTAAACCTGAACTTTTTTTATTAGGCATAATGCCTGAAAAGATTAATAAGCAGAGATTATATTTAATCTTACACATTACCACAGCAGCAAGAATAATTTTTGCACAATACTGGAAGAACAAAGGACTGCCACCAGAAGAAGAAATAATCAGGAAAATATTGGAATGTGCAGAGATGGACAGGCTAACTATGAGACTGAAAGATAAAAAAGATACAGACTATTATCAAACTTGGGATTTATTTTATTGTTGGTTATAGGAAAGAATGAAGGATTAGGAATTGAATATGTATTAGTATAGCTAATCCCAGAAAACTCATTGATTGGAAAAATTAACATATGTTTATGGAAAAAAAAACGAATAAAATCTTTATATATATAAAAAAAGAAACATGTTAGAGCCCCTAGACTTCTCAAATGTTTCCATGCTAAATATCCTGATAAACCTGATTGATATTTCTGTATTGTTTCTTTTCCCTCTCCTTTTTTCTCTCTTCTAGGTGGATTTCCCATTTTTCTAGGGGGGGGGGGCGTAAGTCAGGTCCCCAAATCCTTATTGTTTTCCCTGCATATGTGCTCTTGTTTGGGGCCTGCCATTCTGCTGGGGGGGATTTGCTTTTGTTTGGGATAACTTTTACTTTCTGCTTTTCCTCTCCCGCCCCTATCCACTTGGAAAAGAATGTGTGTCCCTTATCAGGGAGACAGCTACGGAGAAACAAAACTGGAGAAGACCTTGAGATGTGCGCCTACTGTGCCAGTTACCCAAACATCGTGCCACCTGTGGATTGGCTGGATTTCAAATGGACACTATGACTTTGGTGGGAGGAGGAAGATTGCTAGTTTAACTATCCCGTTTAAGCAGGGTTTTTCCCAGATCTCGCCTTGACTTCCCTACTGTCACTAACCCCTAATAAAAGTTTTCTTTTGAGACAATGCCTGTTTCAAGAGTTCTGCTTTCTTGGGTGGTTAGCTGAGATGGGTCCTTACACAAACTCTGCAGTGAGCAGGAGATCAAACAGATTCCTAAACAACCAAGCTGACAACTTTGTCACCCAAAAGGTGGAGGAGGGAACTAGACGTAAAGCTATACTGGACTTAATCCTTACAAATAGAGAAGAAGCGATAGAGGGAATCAAAATTGCTGGAACCTTGGGTGAAAGCGACCACATCATACTGGAAATTAATATAATGCAAACACTAGCAATAGAAAACAATCCAATCAATGTCTTAAACTTCAAAAGAGCTGACTTTAACAACCTCAGAGAAAACCTAGGAAAGATCCCATGGATGAAATTCCTAAACGGGAAAACAACCCAAGAAGCGTGGGAAACCTTGAAAAATGTGATCAGAAAAGCCCATACCAGCACAATACCACTGGAAAAGAAAAACAAGACATTCAAGAAGAAACCAGCATGGCTGCAAAAAGATCTCTCAGACAAACTGAAAGACAAAAAGGACAAATACAAAAAATGGAAAGAGGGGGACATAACTAAGGCTGATTATCAGCAGACAGACAGAACATGCAAAGATGAAGTCAGGAAAGCAAAGGCTCAGAATGAACAAAGACTTGCAACAGAAATCAAGGATAATAAAAGAAGTTTCTTCCAACATATTAATAACAAGAAAAAATCAAGGAAACTGTAGACCCACTAAGGATAGAAGATGGCAATGAAATTACAGGCAACAGGGAGAAAGCAGAGCTGCTTAACTCATACCTTGCATCAGACTTCACAGAAAAAGAAACTATAGCCCAACATACCAAAAAAAAAACCAAACCACTGCAGAAGACATACTAGAAACAAAAATTAAAATAAGCAAGAAAATGGTAAGAGAACACCTATCCAACCTTGATGAATATAAATCACCAGGACCCGACAGATTACATCCCAGAGTACTGAAAGAGCTGGCAGATGTTATCTCAGAACTGTTGCACCACATCTTTCATAAATCCTGGAGCACCAGGGAAGTACCTGAGGATTGGAAAAGGGCTGATGTGGTTCCCATCTTCAAGAAAGGAAATAGTTAATAAGGTTAAGTATTTAGGAGTTTATATTACAACATCTAATGGAAAATTGTATAAGAATAATTATGAACGCTTATGGGTTAAAGTTCAAAAAGATTTAAATGATTGGCAAAAGCTACAACTATCGTTATTGGGGAGAATTTCAGTAGTGAAGATGAATGTTCTACCAAAGTTTCTTTTTTTGTTTCAGATGATACCCATTTTAAAGAAGGATGCTAATTTGGATGAGTGGCAGAAGGGTATTAATAAATTTATTTGGGGCGGGAAGAAATCAAGGGTAAAGTTTAAGATTTTACAAGATGCTCGAGAAAGAGGTGGACTTAAAGCACCAAATTTGAAATTATATTATGATGCGGCCACTTTAACTTTAGTAAGTGACTGGCTTAATTTAACAAATAGAGATATTCTTGTTCTTGAAGGGTGGGATTTATTATATGGTTGGCATGCATATTTAATTTTTGATAAGAAAGTAGATTCGGTCTTTAAGTCACATATTTTAAGATATGCTTTACTTCGAGTTTGGAAAAAATATTATTATAAGTTAAATTATAAAATACCTATTTGGGGGATCCCTGGACAAGCAATCCAGGGGGTTTCTAAGGGGGTGAATTTTGACAACATTTCATATAAAGAGTTACTTATTTGGTCGGGCACTGATTGGCAATTAAAGTCTTCTGGTGTATTAAGGCAAGAAAACATTTTACAATCGTGGTTTCAATATTTGCAAATTGTGCAGAGATGGATTTTGGATAAGAAAGTAGGAATTACTTTAGTAGATGAAAATTTGGTAATTCAGATCAAGGATCAGAAATGTGCCCATATTAAAAGAATTTATAATGAGTTAATAAAATTGGATTCAGAAACAGAGTTAGTTAAAGATTGTATGATTAAATGGGCCCAGAATATTCAAGAACCGATCTCGTTGGACCTATGGGAGGTAATTTGGACTAGAAATGTTAAATTTATGCAGGCCCAGAATTTGAGGGAAAATTTTTATAAAATGTTTTATAGATGGCATCTGGATCCTAAAAAGCTGTCCTGTATGTACCCGAACCTGCAACCTAAATGTTGGAGATGTGGTTACATGGATGCAACCTATTTTCATGTTTGGTGGACTTGTAAAGTTCTGGATTATGATTTGGTGGAACATTCAAAAGGTTTTTAAAAGGAAGATTAAGTTTACTCCCCAACTGTTTCTTTTGGGAATTTTTGTGGATTTTAATGGTAAAGAAACTATTTTAATGTTGAATTTAATAACAGCAGCAAGATTACTGGTGGGTCAATATTGGAAGAAGGATACTCTGCCTTCTTTAGAAGAATGGGTATTTAAGGTTTCTAATTTAGCAGAAATGGCTAAAATTTCTGCTTATTTAAAGGACCATTCACAAGAGAGATATTTTAACGTATGGAGAAGATGGATAGAATATGTTCAGAAGAAATATGGAACTACAAAGTTTCACTTATTCTATGAGTAATGATTTTGTTTATAAACTTATGATGTTAAAGTTTGAAGAGAGTTAAGGGTTTTTATGATTTTGTTCATTGTATAATTAGTAAACTTAAATAGATTATGTTTAATATGTTTGCATAATCCTGTATTTTGCTCTGGGAAGTCGGGGGGGAGGGGGGAGGGGGATGGGGGGTGGATGGGTTGAAGTTTAAGTAGTTCAGATAAAGTAGAAATAGTCTTATTGTAAATAATATTAATGCTTTAATTTTGAGAGAGGAATTGCTCGGGCATTTCCCCTGGACCACATCAAGAGGGAGAAGAAGAAGGTGAGAAGTAAGTAGGAAGGTTGAGGTGAAGGAGGAGAGGGGGTGAGTGAAGAAAAAGAGGGAAAGAAGTAAGTTGGTTTGAGGTGGGATGCGGTTTGGGGGGAAATGGGCGGGCAAGACCGAATGTGGTGTGTATCAATTTGTTTTATTTTTTATCTGAAGTATTTGTAAGATTGTTATGTATTGTAAAATTGAAAATAAAAATTTTTACAAAACAAAAAAAAAGAAAGGAAAAAAAAAACCGGACACAGGAAACTACAGACCAATCAGTTTAACATCAATATCTGGGAAGATCCTACAAAAGATAATCAAAAAACAGATCTGCGAACAACTAGAAGCAAACAAAGTCATAACTAGTAGCCAGCACAGGTTTGTTAAAAACAGATCATGCCAAACCAATCTTATTTCATTCTTCGACAAAGTGACTAAACTAATAGACCAGCAAAATACTGTGGACATAGTATACTTAGACTTCAGTAAGGCATTTGATAAAGTAGACCACAACCTACTCCTTGGTAATCTAGAAAAAGGTGGAATAGACAACATCACCACCAGATGGATCTGTAGCTGGCTAGCAAATTGTACTCAATGAGTAGTCCTCAACAACACTACATCCACATGGAGAGAAGTAAGCAATGAGGTACCACAAGGTTCCATCTTAGGCCCAGTACTCTTCAATATCTTCATCAATGACTTAGATGAGGGAATAGAAGGGGAACTCATCAAATTTGCAGATGACACCAATCTGGCAGGAGTAGCCAACAACCCAGAACACAAACTCAGGATCCAAAAATATCTTGACAAACTTGAACATTGGGCCCTATCCAACAAAATGAGTTTCAATGTGGAGAAAAGCAAAGTTTTACATTTAGGCAGGAAAAATCAAAGGTACAAGTACAGATTGGGCGAGACCTGGCTTAAAAACAGTAGCTGTGAGAGGGACCTTGGAGTCCTAGTGGACAATCACTTGACTATGAGCCAGCAGTGTGCAACAGCAGCCAAAAAAGCTAATACAATCCTGGATTGTATAAACAGAGGCATAGAATCAAGATCATGTGAAGTATTAGTACCGCTTTATAAAACCCTAGTAAGACCACACATGGAATACTGCAGCCAATTTTGGTCACCATATTACAAAAAAGATGTCAAGAGCAACTAAGATAACGAAAGGCCTGGAGACTAAAATGTATGAAGAATGGCTACGGGACTTGGGTTTGGATTGTCTAAAGAAAAGAAGAAATAGGGGAGACATGATAGCAGTGTTCCAGTATCTGACGGGCTGCCACAAGGCAGAGGGGGCCAGGTTGTTCACCAGAGCACCAGAAGGAAGGACGAGAAACAATGGTTGGAAACTGATCAAAAAGAGAAGCAACCTGGAATTAAGGAGAAATTTCCTGACAGTGAGGACAATCTACCAGTGGAACAGCTTGCCCCCATAAATCATGGGCGCTCCATCACTGGAGATTTTTAAGAATAGACTAGACCAGACATGTCAAACTTGCAACGTCACATGATGTCGCACAACGTATCGGAGCTTTTTCACCTTTGCCAGCAATGGGGTGGGTGTGGCTCCAGTATGATGAAACCGGCCCGCGGGCCGGCAGTTTGACACCCCTGGACTAGACAATCACCTGTCTGGTTCTCCTGCTTGAGCAGGGTGCCGGACTAGAAGACCTCCAAGGTCCCTTCCAGCTCTATTCTATTCAATATTCTATTCAAAATAAAAGGGTTTTTTTTGTTACAAAGTCCTGCCTTTTTCAATGTAAAGGGGTTTTCCTGACAAGTAAGCGTTTGAACAGTACTTGCTTATTCTGGGACAGAACAGTGTGTCTACCCATTTGGTTAGTGTCTGGGAGGAGGGGGGCTCCTGAGTGTACTCTGGCATGGGTACAAACTTATTGCCTGTTGCCACTTTAAAGGGAGTAAGGCCAGTACTGCTGTGCACAGTATTGTTGTATGCCACTTCAGCAAAAGGAGGGAGGTTTGCCCAGTTAGTCTGCTGGTAGTTGACATAGCTGTTGTGATTCCGTGCCAGCCTGTGCTCACAACAGCTGAGTCTGAGGAATCTGAGGAGGAGGTGGAGGAGGCATTTGAAGGGCCATCAGAGCCAGAGGGAGGCTCTGATGAATTACAAGACTCACAGTTTGATGCAGAGCCTGGGCCATCCAGTCGTGTTTCTGATGAAGCTCAGCTGTGTGAGGAGAATGAGTCAGACTCGGAAGAATCACATCTGATGGACTTGCTAATTGATGCATGCTCCCGTCGTCAATTAGCAAGAGTAAATCAACAGAGGTCAATGAGGCAACTCCAGAGTAAAAAGAAAAGGCAATGAGAGGCAACGCCTTGGGACTGCTGAATAAAGGGAGGAGGTGTGGGTGGTGCTGGTTGCTGAAGGCATCCGTTTGCAAAATGCTTCTTGGAATCCTGGTCTGTTCGTCTTGCTTGTGACTTCTCTGTTCGTCTTGCTTGTGACTTCTCGTCTGTTTGCATCGTGTTTCCTTTGGACTTGAGTTTTGCTGTTTTGGACTATTTGACAGGTTTGTCAACCATATTAAAAGAGTTTTGTTTTGTTGTCAAGTCTCCAGCCTATTGCATCAGCAGGGGTTTGGTCCTTGTGCCTTTAACAAGGATGGCAATAGGCTGGGATAGAACAGTTTGCCTTCAGCCTCACCCCGTACTATCATGGAGCAGCTCCGTGCTGAGAACGCCCAGCTCGCCCAGCAGCTGGCTTTGTTATCTGCTCAAGTTGCTCAGCTATCTGCCCAGGTCACTGCTGCTCCACCACCACCCAGGAGAAAATGCCAAGTGGCGAGGCTGGACAAATTTGATGGCAACCCGGACATGTTTCCTGTGTTCATGGGACAATACCACTTGTACATTAGTGTCAAAGCAGAGGATTTCCCCACTGACCGGGATAAAGTGGGGTTTATGATAAGCCTGCTTTCTGGTTCTGCAGCTCGTTGGGGCACACCCTTGTTAGCCCAACGTAGCCTGTTGCTGGACAACTTTGTGGGGTTTTGTGAGTACATGCGGTTGATGTATGAGGACCCCATCAAGACTCAGACAACTACCCGGCGTTTGAAAGCCGTGAGACAAGGCCGACGCCCCCTGCAGGGCTATATGAGTGAATTTCGGCTGCTTAGCCAGGATTCAGCCTGGAATGAGGCTGCGCTCATGGACGCTTTCCAGGATAGCTTGTTGGAGGAGATGTTGGATGAGTTGGCCCATGTTGAGCTTCCCCCAGACCTTAATGGGCTCATTCATCTCTACCTGCGGATCGACGCCTGGCTGCAGAAGCGAAAGAGTCACCGTGCTACCCCAGAGATCCGTAAGCCCCCCATTGTGAGTGCGACCCCGGTCCAGAGGGAGGAGAAATGGAGTTAGGTGCTGCCAGACCTCGTCTATCGGTGGCAGAGATGAACAGGTGACGTTTGGGGGGGGTGTGTTTATTGTGGGAACCCTGGACATTTGGCTGCTTCCTGCCCTGACGAGGGGCATCTGTGACAGAGTTGGTCCTGAGACTGCCTTTGGCTTCCCTGTCGGGAAATGGGCCACACCCGACCTAAAAGGCCTTTTGGGCCGGGCGTCCCGCAACTCTGGATCACGTCCTTATGATGCTGCCCACGGACCCCCAAAACATCTGATCTTGGAGGCGCGCCTGCTTCTTCCTATGTTGCCCAAGGGGATTCCTGTCCATGCGTTGATTGATTCTGGGGCCACTACGAACTTTATGGACGCAGCATTTGTGGCTAAATGGACGATTCCCCAATGCCCGATGGATCCGCCGATGTTAGTGGAGACCATTGATGGTCGAGTGCTTCTGTCTGGGCCAATTAAGGCTGCCATGCAACCGCTATGTATGGCCATCAGTAATCATGAGGAGGCCATTCAGTTTCATATCACCTCAGACCTGCATTTTCCCGTGGTCTTGGGAATGGCGTGGCTCCGGGTGCATGACTGCCAAATCTATTGGTCTCAGAACTTGGTCACCTTTCCAAGCCTGCAGTGTGTGGACCACACCCACCACATCTGTGCCGATCAGGTAGAGGGGCCCACGGGGGTCTCCTTACCCTCTGAATTGGCAGCGTATGCTGATGTGTTCAGCGAGACTGAGGCAGATCGATTACCCCCGCACAGGCCTTATGACTGCCCCATTGACTTAGTCCCTAACGCGCCTCTCCCAGTGGGGCGCTTGTATTCCATGTCGGACCACGAGTTGATTGTGTTGAGGGACATTTTGGACAAGAATTTGCCTTGGGGGTTTATTTGGCCCTCGTCTTCACCAGTATCGGCACCCGTACTCTTCGTCAAGAAGAAGTCTGGTGAATTGCGGCTTTGCTGCGATTATCGGAAATTAAATGCCATCACAGTGCGCAACCGATATCCGCTGCCCCTCATCCCCGAACTCTTGGATCGGCTCCGTGAGGCCAAAATCTTCACAAAACTGGACTTGCGCGGAGCTGACAACCTTGTCAGAGTTCGGTCGGGTGATGAGTGGAAGACGGCATTTGGTACTCGATACGGGCACTTCAAATACATGGTGATGCCCTTTGGCCTGACCAACGCCCCTGCTGTTTTCCAACACTTTATGAATGACATTTTCCGTGACTTGTTAGATCAGTTTGTGGTGATTTACCTGGACGACATCCTGATCTATTCCCCATCGTGAGAGGAGCACCATCGGCATCTCCGTCAGGTCTTGCAGCAGCTTCGAGAACATCAGCTATATGCTAAAGTAGAGAAATACCAGTTCTACCAGATGACTATTGAGTTCCTGGGTCACCGCATTTCTCCAGAGGGCATCGCCATGGACCCGAGTAAGGTAGAGTCTTTGTAGAGTTGGCAACCACCATGTCGTGTGAAGGATGTCCAGCGATTTCTTGGGTTTGCCAACTATTATCGGATTTTCATCCCCGGATTTGCTACCATGACAGCTCCCCTTACTTGGCTCCTGCAGAAAAAGACTCGGTTTCAGTGGGATGCTCCAGAACAACGGGCTTTCCAGGCTTTGAAGGAAGCCTTCATGAAGGAGCCCATCCTGAAGCATCCTGACCCGCAATGGCCATTTGTCGTGGAGACGGATGCTTCCGACATTGCCATTGGGGCGATGTTACTCCAGGCGACGATGCTCAGTGGTGCCCTCTTCCGTTGCGCGTACTATTCACGGAAATTGAATCCGGCGGAGCGCAACTATACCATCTGGGAGAAGGAGCTATTGGCCATTAAAGTGGCATTCGAGACCTGGAGGCATCATCTGGAAGGGGCGCGGCATCAAATTGAGGTCCGGACGGACCATAAGAATTTAGAAAGCCTGCAGACCGCTCGGAAATTGAACCAACGCCCTATCCGATGGTCTCTCTCCTTTGCAAGGTTCAATTTCCGGGTGACGTACATACCGAGTGGTCACAATCAAAGAGCGGATGCTCTGTCCAGGAAGCCCGAATATTCCTGAGCAGAAGACAAGCTTCTGCCCAGGACAGTGCTCCCTATTGAGTCTTTTGCTGCGGTGAGGGAGCCAATAGATGTACGGGCTCGGATTCGGGAGGCCCAGCAGCAGGATGGGTGGGTGGCTCAGCAAAAGGAGGAGGTGGGGCCCAATTCACCCTGGACAGTTGTGGATGGACTCCTTCACTATCGTGATCGGCTCTATGTGCCTGGAGGCCCGCTCAGAGGACTCATCCTCAGCCAGTGTCACGATAATCCAGCAGCGGGGCATTTTGGCCTGTTCAAGACCCTGAATTTGGTATCCCATACCTTCTGGTGGCCCCGAATCCAACACGACGTTCAGACCTACGTCTCCTTGTGTATTTCCTGTAGGCAAGCCAAGTCAGCGACAGGGTCCCCATCCGGACTACTGCAACCCTTGCCGACACCCCCAAAAGACCCTGGGGAGTGGTGTCCATGGATTTTTTGACGGACTTACCCCCGTCTTCTGGATTCACGACGGTATTCGTGGTGGTTGACATGTTGACCAAGATGGCGCATTTCATTCCATGTCGTGGCTTACCATCTGCCCGCACCACCGCTCATATGTTCATCCAGCAGGTGTTCCGTCTGCATGGTCTTCCTGATAAGGTCGTGTCCGATAGCGGGGCCCAGTTCACAGCCCGTTTCTGGCAGGAGTTGATGCAGGCATTGGATATTAAGATCTGCCTCTCGTCCGCGCATCATCCCCAAACTGACAGAGGGACCGAGAAGGTCATTGGAATCCTGGAGCAATATCTGTGCTGCTATGTCAATCAGCAGCAGAACAATTGGGTGGACTATCTGGCGGTGGCTGAGTTTGCATTCAATAACTCCCAGCACACCTCCACGCAGATGACACCATTCTTAGCCAATGTGGGCTATCACCCTCGCTTTTTCCCTAGTTCCCCAATAGATGCACCGGAACCACCAGCAAACGACTACCTGGCAGAGTTACAGGCGATCCATCGATTGGTGCAACGACAATTGGAAAAAGCCAAGGCTGACTACAAATGGTTTGCTGATCAGTCAAGGCGGGATACGCCTCCACTATCGGTGGGAGATCTGGTATGGCTGTCCACCAGGAATCTACCATCAACCAGGCCAACCAAGAAATTAGACCACCGATATGTCGGACAGTTCCCAATCGAGGCTGTCATCAATCCGGTTGCCTATCGTTTAACTCTGCCACGTTCCATGCGGGTACATCCGGTCTTTCACTGTTCTCTGTTGGTCCCTGAGCAACCAGCATGTCCACTCCACCGAGCTGAACCGCCCCCACCAGAACAACGTGACGGAGACAGTGCCCCCGAGTATGATGTTGCCAGCATTCGGGACTCCTGTTGGGTGAAAGGACGCTTCCAGAACTTGATTGAATGGAAAGGCTACGGACCGGAGGAGTTCACCTGGGAGGATGCGTCTACCGTTCATGCTCCTGCCTTGGTGACCGCCTTTCATGAACAATTCCCATCTCGACCGCATCCGGATCGGCAGACCTGGGGGAAGGGCCCTGCGGTGCGGGATAGTGTTGTGATTCCGTGCCAGCCTGTGCTCACAACAGCTGAGTCAAAGGAATCTGAGGAGGAGGTGGAGGAGGCATTTGAAGGGCCATCAGGGCCAGAGGGAGGCTCTGATGAATTACAGGACTCACAGTTTGATGCAGAGCCTGGGCCCTCCAGTTGTGTTTCTGATGAAGCTCAGCTGTGTGAGGAGAATGAGTCAGACTCGGAAGAATCACATCTGATGGACTTGCTAATTGATGCACGCTCCCATCGTCAATTAGCAAGAGTAAATCAACAGAGGTCAATGAGGCACCTCCAGAGTAAAAAGAAAAGGCAATGAGAGGCAACGCCTTGGGACTGCTGAATAAAGGGAGGAGGTGTGGGTGGTGCTGGTTGCTGAAGGCAACCGTTTGCAAAATGCTTCTTGGAATCCTGGTCTGTTCGTCTTGCTTGTGACTTCTCTGTTCGTCTTGCTTGTGACTTCTCGTCTGTTTGCATCGTGTTTCCTTTGGACTTGAGTTTTGCTGTTTTGGACTATTTGACAGGTTTGTCAACCATATTAAAAGAGTTTTGTTTTGTTGTCAAGTCTCCAGCCTATTGCATCAGCAGGGGTTTGGTCCTTGTGCCTTTAACAAGGATGGCAATAGGCTGGGATAGAACAATAGCATCTCAAGTATTCTTCCACCATTGTGTTTGTCATTCAGTGGCTCCATTCATACTTGGATGAAAAGCTGGGCTGAGTCCGTGGGTGGACCCAATCAGCTTCATGAACTCCTTCCAAAACTTTATGGTGAACTGGACCCCCTGATCTGATCTGATTCTTCTCGTGGTCCCGTGGAGCCGGTAGATATGCTTCAAAACTGTTTCGCTAGTTTCTGAGTGGAGGGGAGACCAGGGCAGGCTATAAAGTGAACCTGCTTTGAAAAAAGGTTGATGACAATCCAAATCATGGTGTTTCTGCTATTTTCAGGGAGTTTGATGATAAAATCCATTGCGATTTCCTCCCAGGGCTGAGATGGCTCTGCTACCTGTTGTAATAGTCCAGCGGGTTTTCTGGGTCTTTTTTTTCATGGCAGCACAAATCACACAGCTTTTAACATAGCTTTCAATGACTTTTTTCATTCCGGGTCACCAGAACTGCCACCTTACTAATGTCAGGTCATCCTGGATTGGTGCTTCACAAACCAGCCGGCAAACAGGTACAATCGACAATGGTAGTTTTTATTCACTCCGTCTGGAACAAAGTCAGCACTGGGAGTGGTTTGCTCCCAGTGCTGTGTATAGGCCACAACCGCACACCACACTCTCAATTCCTACCCCACCCACCAAACTAGCATCCGGTCCATTAATTGCCTGCACCCCACCCCCACCAGTCCATCCGGTGGCGTGGAACCATCCCATATGGCCAGCAAGCTAACCACCACAATCATCTAGCTCCTTCATGCCTGTTTAGTGTCAGCCTGGTGAGGCGCATGATGATGATGTCATCAGGAGGTGAGGTGCACATTTATGATGTCATACGGTGGCCTGTAGCATAGCCATCACAGCCCAGCCTCCGAGGCCACTCCCAGACACCGAAGGGACATGCGGTTGAGTCAGGAAGCGTTGCGGAGTCGAGAAGCAGCACAGAGACCGGGTGAGCCTGTTCCCTGAGTCCCTGTACGGCTCGGCTTTGCCAGGCACGCCATGCGGCTCCCCCTACCAGGGGTCCCCCTGGAACAGAAGCAAAACAGGGTTAACAATCCTATCCCACTAGGTCCCCCCTGACAGCCCTGGCTTGCCAGGATGTTTGCGATGGTACCTCTTAAGTAACCGGGGAGCATGTACAGCCATATCCAATACCCACGATGCCTCTGATAATGGATACCCCTTCCACAGTACAAGGTAATACACTCTGCCTTTCTTTTCCCGTGAGTCCAGGATATCCTGGACCTCATACTGACCAGGCGCCACAGGGCCTGGCGCATCCGCTGAATGGTCGTCGATTACTGGTTTTAGCAAACTGCTGTGAAAGACAGGGTGCTTTTTACCAAGAAACTGAGGGAGGTGAAGCCTCACTGTCACTGGATTGATTACTTGGGCTATGCGGAAGGGGCCGATGTACTTCGGTGCCAGCTTCCTACAGGGAACCTGCAGTAGGATATACTTGCTAGATAGATATACTCGATCACCCACCTCGAATGGTTTGTGATCCCTCCGTTTTTTGTCTGCTTGTATTTTAGCGGCATCCCTTGCTTTCATCAAGGCTTTTCTAACCGCCCCCCATACCCCGGTAAGCTGGGTGATCCAGTCCCCTGGCTGACAAGGGTGAGTATGAGGCCTGCTACACTCTGGCATAGGTACAAATTCCCTACCCGAAACCACCCTGAAAGGGGTAAACCCAGTACTACTGTGGACAGCGTTATTGTAGGCGACGTCAGCAAACACTATCAGGTCAGCCCAGTCTGTCTGCTGATATGATACATAGCTTCATAAATATCATCCCACCGCAGCATTGGCCCCTTCCACAGCTCCATTGGTACTCGGGTGGTACGCTGAACTCAGCCCCTGGGATGCTCCGAGGAGCCGTACGAAATCCTGCCGAAACCGAGTGGTAAACTGGACCCCCCGGTCCGAGATGATCCGGCGTGGGGCACTGTGAATTTTATATATCTGTAACAGAAACATGCGGGCCAATCTCCGGGCAGACGGTAGTCCTTTACAGGGAACAAAATGGGCTTGTTTGGAGAATATGTCCACCGCAGTCCAAATCACCGTATATCCCTGGCTGTTAGGCAGGTCCACGATAAAATCCATGGCTATGTCTTGCCAGGGCTGGTCGGGATCAGCCACCGACTGTAACAAACCTAAAGGCTTTCCCGGACTAGGTTTTGATGATGCACACACTGGACAGCGCCTCATATATCGTTCCACATCTTTCCTCATGCAGGGCCACCAGAATTGGTGCCTGGCCAGATGTAGAGTCTTTAGGTAACCAAAATGGCCTGCAGTCTTTGAATCATGACAACGGTAAAGCACCTGATTCCACAGTGGTTGCGGGATATACAGTTTACTTCCAAACCATGCCAGTCCTGCACGTTGGGTTAACAATCTACTATTCTCACGCAACCAGGGGTCATCAGTAAGCGTTGTCCTCAGTGTATTCTCAAACGTTTCCACTTCTGATTGGGAAAGACCCTTTGCCTCATCCTGTCTATATGGAGGCATAATAGCCTGTACCACCTGCTCACATTTGCTATCGTACTGCGGCAGTCGAGATAACGCATCTGCGAGGAAGTTTTTGCCGCCTGGTACATACTTCAGACAGAACCAGAAGTGATGGAAGTATTGAGCCCAGCGAACATGCTTTGGAGACAGTCTCCTGGGTGTCTGCAGGAGTTCTAGATTTTTATGATCTGTCCAGACCTCAAACTGATGTTTGGCGCCCTCCAACTAATGTCGCCAGGTGGACAAAGCCCATTTCACCGCAAAAGCCTCCTTTTCCCAGATTGCCCAGGCTCGCTCAGCTTCCGTCAATTTCTGGGATGTATAGGCACATGGTTGTAACTCACCTTGTTGATTGCGTTGCAGTAACACAGCCCCAACCACCACATCACTGGCGTCCGCTTGCACCATGAACGGATATTCTGGGTCTGGATGCAATAGTACCAGCTCCTTTGCAAACAGCCCCTTCAACTACTCGAAAGCTGTCTGGCACTCTGTTGTCCAGGCCAACAGTTGGCCGGGACGGGGTTTTGTTGCAGACATCCGTGTTCTTAGCAAATTAGTGAGAGGCAACACCACCGCCGCAAAGGATGGAATAAAGTGTCTATAAAAGTTAGCAAACACTAGAAAACTTTGCAGCTGGCGGCGTGTTCAGGGAGCTTGCCACTCTAATACACTGCGTACCTTTTTCGGATCCATCTCCACCCCTCTCGCTGATATCCGGTAGCCCAAATAGTCTATACAGGAACGATGGAATTTGCATTTTGAGAGTTTTACATACAGTTGGGCATCCAACAGTTTCTGCAATACCTCACGCACAAGACTAACATGCTCTTCCATGTTCTTCATATAAATGAGTATATCATCGAGATATATGAGCACCCCATGATATAGGTGTTCATGCAAAACCCCATTAATAAGCTGCATGAATACCGCAGGGGGCTCCTGTAGCCCAAAGGACATTACCCTAAATTGATAGCTACCAAGAGGGCAGTTGACCGCTGTTTTCCACTCATCCCCGGACTTGATCCGCACCCGATAATAGGCCTCACGTAAATCTAGCTTCGTAAAGACCCTTCCCCGGGCCAAATGGGCCAGGAGGTCTTTCATTAACGGGAGGGGATATATATGCTCTACACAAACAGCATTAAGCCCCCTGAAATCAACACAAAGGCGTAGGCCCCCATCTTTCTTTTCTTGAAACAGCACTGGAACAGCTATCCGAGACCGTGCTGGCTGTATAAACCCCCTCGCCAGGTTTTTATCTATATATTGGTGCAGTTCCTCCAGCTCCCGGGGAGTCATGGGGTACATACGCGGCTTCGGTAGCTTAGCACCTGGTAATATATCTATAGCACAGTCGGTTGGTCTGTGAGGTGGAAGGGTGTCGCATTCCCGCTCACTAAACACCTCAGCAAGGTCAGCGTATGCAGCCGGAAAGCCTAACTCTCCATCTCCTGATTCTGCTGCTATCTTAGATCCTCCGACTACCTTATCCTTCTCCTCCGCCTCTGTCCTTAAGGGCCAGGGACCTACACTTAAACACATATGCCTACATCCCCCTTCCCACCAAATAGTGGGACCCCACTTGTCCAACCAGGCCAACCCTATAATTATGTCCTCCATCATAGAGGGAACTACAATAAATCTGAGCATTTCCCAGTGGTCGTTCATATCGAGCATCACCAGCTCAGTCACTACTGTTGCAGGTACCCCTCCCAAAAGGGAGCCATCAACCTGTTCAAATCGTATTGGATGAGCTAGCCGATAAACCTTAATGCCCAGTTTCTTAACAACCCCCCTGCTAACCAAACAGCGGGTGCAGCCCAAACCAATTAATGCCTGGAATTCACCGATATGGCCGGTCATGGGACTCGTCAGTGAGATCGGGATGGCAAAAGGGCAGATCGGCTGGCTTACCATAGGATCTTCATTGGGGTCGGCATTGTCGTACTCCACCAGTGATTCATCAGGACTGGTCAGTGATGTTGTGATCGGCACCTGTTGGGGAATGCTTTCCTCTGTCTGACATGCAGCCCGTGACCGTTCTGGGGTTTTCTTTTGCGTAGGACTTGGTTTCTCCTGACTTCTCGGGGTTGTTGTCAATGCTGGGACTGGACATTCCACCACACAGTGTCCTGGCCGGTTGCACCTGAAACATCTAAAGGTAGACCTCACAGAGGGTGTAGACGTTTTTGGTTGTCCACTTACCTCTGTGGGCCGGGGCCCGGTCCGTCGGAGAAAGGACTGGTCACTTGACGATACCTGGAACTCCTGCAGCCCCGCGTCCAGTTCAGATACGACACGGAACCAGTCTTGGAGCCGAGGTGGCACACCCCTCATGACACATGCCTGCCGCAAGTCCTTGTCCAATCCCCAATGAAAATTATGTACCAGGAGACGTTCTGGCCACGTACGTAACCGGCCAGCAACCTGTTGAAACTCTCGTACATACTCTCGTACAGGTCGTCCCTTCTGTCGCAGGCCCAGAATCTCTGCTTCAGCTCGCTGAACTCGGGAAGGGTCCTCGAACCGTGCCTGCAAAGCTTCCAGAAAAAGTCCCATGTCACCCAATTCACTGGCATGGTCGCTAAACAAATCAGCAGCCCAGGCTGCCGCTTCGCCTTGTAAACTCGCCGTGATGGCTACCACCATCACCCAGGGAGATGAATACTGCAACGTAAACCTGTCCAAATGACTCAGAACATGTCCTAGAAACATGGCTAAGCGGTCCGGATCGCCATTAAAAGACACTCCAATGGGCGGTGGCACCCACATGGCACTGGGCGACCATGTAGCCCCAGCCTGTCCGGTCTGTTGACTGCCATCCACTGTACCACATCCACCTCCTCTCTGCCCCAACACCCAGGACCCCGACACCCCAGACCAAAGTGCAGGTTGGGCAGCGTGCATAGCCATTGAGGTGCCTCCAGTCCAGTCCCCACCAAAGGGTAACTTAAGCCTTGGACTGGCCAATCGGTATTTGGAGGTACTAACCTGAGACTGGGAAGATGGGGTGCCGCCTGACCTGGATGGGGGATACACATATCCAGGCTCCCCAAACCTGTCCCGAAGCACATCTAACGTATACTGCCCTGGAGCTGTGGAATAGCACCAGTCTTCCTCGTCATCACCGGTAACCCTCCTTTCTCTCCAGCCAGTCAGAACGTCCCCACTACCAGTCACCCCTGTCCCACCAGCATCTGAACACCTCACGGCTGGACTCAGCCACCAGTCCCCTGAAACAGCCAAGGGGGCTTGCTGGCTTGACCCTTGTCCTTCCTCTGCCGGTTGGGTCCTTTCTTTAGGCCGCACCGATGGCCGACCGTCCCCTTCCTCTTGCACAATAGGCTCCACCAGCTCCACTGCTGTCTCAGTAATCCCTTCTGCTGGCACGGCCTCCCCTTGGACTCCCTCAGCTATCATTCTAAGCAGCCACCTCCAACCAACAGGAACAAACAAGAGACAAAGTTGAAAGCAGAAAGTGTGAGTGCTGACTTACTGTCAGGTTGTCCTGGATTGGTGCTTCACAAACCAGCCAGCAAACAGGTACGATCGACAACGGTAGTTTTTATTCACTCCGTCTGGAAGAAAGTCAGCACTGGGAGTGGTTTGCTCCCAGTGCTGTATATAGGCCACGACCACACCCCACACCCTCAATTCCTACCCCACCCACCAAACCAGCATCCGGTCCATTAATTGCCTGCACCCCACCCCCACCAGTCCATCCGGTAGCATGGAACCGTCCCATATGGCCAGCGAGCTAACCACCGCAATCATCTAGCTCCTTCATGCCTGTTTAGTGTTGGCCCGGTGAGGCGCATGATGATGACGCCATCGGGAGGTGAGGCTCATGTTTATGACATCATACGGTGGCCTGTAGCATAGCCATTACAGCCCAGCCTCTGAGGCCGCTCCCAGACGCCGAATGGACATGCGGTTGAGTCAGGAAGCATCGCAGAGTCAGGAAGCGGCGCAGAGACCGGGTGAGCCTGTTCCCTGAGTCCCTGTACGGCTCGGCCTTGCCGGGCATGACAACTAAATGCAAAGTTTTTAAGAATCCAAAGTGGCCAGCTTGCTTAGCATCGTGGCTCCATTGCAAGGCTTGGATCCTGAGGGTGCTAGGAAGGTATATGTCATGGTTCCGGTAGATGAGACCAATTAAAAGAACTTCAAGGCAAGGAATTCTTCCTCAAAGAACAATTTTATTTGGCTACAAAATAATGGCACATACAAAGGTGAACCCAAGACTAAATTCCCCTCTCCCTGGTTACAAAGTTTCAAGTTGCAATTCCCACCCCAATTAGATGTCATAAATCACATTCACCAATTGTTAGTAAATGCGGGCACTCCTCCCAGATCTCCAGCCCGCCAAAATGTGATCAGTAATGACCTTGGTTCCCATACATGAGAATTGTTATGGCTAATTTAAAACTACACTTCCCCCCTCCTTGCTTTCTAAATATGTGGCAACCGAAAACAAAGTGAAAATGGCTTCAGTTCAGTTCGTTGCAGTGTTGACATTCAGCTCCCCTTAAAGAAAGGAGAAATCCTGCAATTCAAATAAGAATAAAAGTTAAGAATCCCCTCTTGGCTTATTTGGTTGCTTGTCATAGAATTTGCATGTCAATCTATCAGCTTTCACATCAGTACTTTTTACCCAGGTGGCCTCTGATAATGGGTATCCCTTCCATTGCACCAAATATTGCAATTTACCTTTGTATAATCTAGCATCAAGAATGTGTTTTACTTCGTAATGAGTGGCTATTCTAAATGGCGTAAGTCCAGTGCTGCTATGTACTGTGTTATTATAAGCCACTTCAGCAAAAGGGAGGAGATCAGTCCAGTTCATCTGTTGGTAATCTACATAGCATCTAAGATACTGCTCCACCATTGCGTTTGCTTTTTCAGCCGCTCCATTCGTAGAAGGATGAAAAGCCGATGACAGTCCTTGTGCAGATCCAATCAGCTTGAGAAAATCCCTCCAAAACCTGGCCATAAATTGAACTCCGCTGTCCGAAATTATTCGTTTTGGTGCACCATGCAGCGGGTAAATATGCTTAAGGAATAGGTTGGCTAATTTCTGGGCAGATGGGAGGCCAAAGCATACTATAAAGTGAGCTTGCTTTGAAAAAAGGTCAATTACAGTCCATATTACCGTATTTCCTCTACTCTCTGGCAGTTCAACAATAAAGTCCATAGCAATCTCTTCCCATGGCTGAGAAGGATCTGCAACAGGCTGTAACAGTCCAGGGATTCTCTTCATGGTAGCATAGACTGCACAACTTTTTACATAGTTCTCCACATCTTTTTTTAAGCCTAGCAACCAAAATTGCCTCCGAATTAAATGTAGTGTCTTTAAATATGCAAAGTGACCAGCTTGTTTAACGTTGTGGCTACTTTGGAGTGCTTGGAGTCTGAGCGATTCAGGCAAATACAATTTCCCCCCTTTCCAAGCTAATCGATCCCTCTGGGTTAGGATGGTTTGATTTTCCTTGAGCCATCGGTCATTTTCCAGTTCTTGCTTTAATTTCTTTGTCAATGGGTCGTCTGGGTGGAATCTACAGAGATAGAAGTGGAATTTACTTCATCTGACAATCCCCTCTTCAGCAACTTAGAGAACCAGAAGAAGCAAAGACTAAGACTTCAAAATACAAAGCAACTATATTGCAAAGAGAACAGAAATAGATGTTTACTGCAGAGGAAGAGATCTATACTCTCTCAAAGACTACTACAAGCAATAAGAACTGATCTATTGGTTGAAAGAGAAAAAAGACGTTTACTGCAGAGAAAGAGACATACATTTGCTCAAAGATTATTACAAGCATTGAGAATGGACTTACAGTATTGGTTGAAAGGGAAGCGTTTTTATGGAAGCCTGTGTGGCATAGAAAGAAACCCAGAATTAGATTGAAAAACAAATTTAAAAATCTTTAATGGAGTAAAAGGCAATGTTGACTTCATGGATTGTTTTAAGGATAATGATCTAGAACGGAAAAATGCAATTATATACATGCGTGTTTAAATTAGTAAAAACTGTTTAATGGATTAAAAGGCAATGTTGGTTCTATGGATTGTTTTAAGGATAATGATTTAGATTTAGAAGTAAGAAATCTACAATTATATTTATGTGTGTTTAATTTAGTTTGATGACTTTTTTGTTTTATGGAAATTTGATATGGAAATATGAAAGTTAAATGTGGAGTGAAAAAAGAAACTTGGCTTTATAGAGACTAAGAATGCATTCCTTGGAATAATAGATTGGTTTAGACTGGAATTTTGAAATGCTTAATTAATTAGGAGATTTTTGTGTATAATAATACGTCTTGATATGGTATGATAATTAATTGGATGGAATTTGGTTTCTTTAATGAATGGAAATGAATTAAGTCAAAGACTACTATAAGTAACAAAAATGGACTTATTGGCTGAAAGGTTAAGGATAATGATTTAGATTTAGAAGTAAGAAAACTATAACTACTGTAAATACATGTGTAATGTTTAATTACTTAAGAGATGTTTGTGTATAATAATACGATTTGATAAGATACGATAATATTGTTCTTTTAACTGAACTAGTTATTATTGGAAGAAGAAATAAATAAGATTGGTGATAAAAAAGGGATGAGAGGGATTAAGAACTTGAATATATTTGCAAGAGGTATTTGAAGTGATAATATGTTGATGTAAAACACTATCTGATTATGGTAATTGAAATTGATTTAAAGTTTTAATAAACAGGTTTAGTAGTAATAGAAATTTAGGATAGAAATGAAATATATTAAATTTACTATGTTACATGAGGGAAATAGAGAGATGATAGCGAATGTATTAAGTTGAGCTGTTATTGTGTGATTTTATGTTGGAATCTTTGTTTACCCAAACACCACGGTGTGTCTTAAACACTTTTTGTTAAAACTATAAAACCAATAAAATATATTAAAAAAAATGGGTTGTCTGGGTTAGGTGACTTCACGTGACATTGTTTTCCAGGGGTTATTTGAGAAATGGCCTGAGGTGGTGGCATACTAGAGTCTATGATCTGTTCACATTGGCTTTTATATTGAGGCAGTCTAGAGAGGGCATCAGCAAAAAAAATTCCTTCCACCCGGTATATATTTCAAGGTAAAGTTAAAGCGATTAAAATATTGAGCCCAGCGTACTTGTTTGGGGGACAATTTACGGGGAGTTTTCAGTGCCTCTAAGTTTTTGTGATCAGTCCATACTTCAAAAGGCACCTTGCTCCCCTCTAGGAAATGACGCCAAGTCAATAAGGCCCATCTGATTGCAAAGGCTTCTTTCTCCCAAACAGCCCACCTCTGCTCCGTGTCAGTGAGTTTTTTCGAAGTGTAGCACAAGGCTGTAATTCTCCTTTATGGTTCTTTTGTAATAGAACTGCCCCCATAGCCACATCGCTGGCATCAGCTTGAATAACAAATTGCTCTTCAGGATGAGGGTGTTTGAGAATTGGTTCTGCAGCAAACAGTCTTTTTAAATTCTCAAAAGTGGCTTGGCATTCTAACAACCAGTGTAAGGGTTTACCTGGTCATGGCTTACCCCCATCCTTGCCAGTATTTAATAGTTCTGTAAGGGGCAAAGCAATCTCGGCAAATGAGGGGATAAATTGGCGGTAGAAATTAGCAAATCCCCAAAAACTCTGGAGCTGCTTCTGAGTTTGTGGGGGCTGCCATTCAATCACGGCTTTTACTTTAGCTGGATCCATTTCAATGCCTTCGCTGGAAATTCTGTAACCCAGATAATCCAAATGTGTCTGATGGAACTTGCACTTTGAAAGTTTTGCGTACAGTTTAGTGTTCAGCAGCTTTTTGAGTACTTCTCGTACTAAAATTGTATGTTCTGCCATAGTCTCTGTATAGATTAAGATGTCATCAAGATAAACCAAAACTCCTTTATATAAATGATCATGCAGCACTTGGTTGATCAGTTGCATGAACACAGCAGGAGCTCCTTGTAATCCAAAAGGCATGACTTTAAACTGAAAACTACCCAGGAGGCTGTTGAAAGCAGTTTTCCATTCATCACCTTTTCTTATTCTCACCCAATAATACACTTCTCTTAGGTCTAACTTGGTAAAAATTTGTCCTTTTGCCAGGTGGGCTAACATATCTTTCATTAAGGGGAGAGGGTACATATTCTCCACGCTAACAGCGTTTAATCCTTTAAAATCCACACAGAGCCTCAGCGATCCATCTTTTTTTTCCTTAAAAAGTACAGGGGTGGCCACTTTGGATTTTGCGGGTTCAATAAAACCTCTCACTAAATTCTTATCAATGTATTCCCTCAATTCCTTCACTTTCAGGGGGTTCATTGCATACATCTTCGGCTTTGGCAATTTAGCTCCTGGTAGAATCTCAATGGCACAGTCAGTGGTTTTATGGGGGGGGGGGGTAGGATGTCACATTCCATCTCACTGAACACTTCAGCCAAGTCTTGGTATTCGCTGGGAATGAGAGGCACTCCTGGTAGGGGATGTATGAGCCGAGGTGGCGCAGCAGTTAGAGTGCAGTACTGCAGGCCACTTTAGCTGACTGTGTTCAGCAGGTCAGCGGTTCAAATCTCACCGGCTCAAGGTTGACTCAGCCTTCCATCCTTCCGAGGTAGGTAAAATGAGGATCCAGATTGTTGGGGGCAATGTAAATATATATATATACATTGCTTACTGGTGTACACCGCTTAGAGAGTGCTTGCACTTAAAGCGGTATATAAGTCTCATAAATAAATAAATAAATAAATAAATAAATAAATTTACCACTGCCTTTAGGGTTTCAGAAGGCTGATATAAGATCCTGCTGGTGTCACTAGAGGGGTTGGGGGGTGATGGCCCTATGGCTAACCTCAGAGTTCTCATTCCATTTTTCCACCATATTAAAGGTTTCCACTTGTCCAACCAAGCTAAGCCCAAGATTACTGCCTCAATCATTTTTGGGACCACCACAAACCAGATAAATTCCCAATGCTCCCCCGCCTCTAGTCGTACTGGCTCTGTTAGGTGGATGACTAGGGCTCCGCCCAGTAAGGACCTGTCTGCCTGATTGAACCTCATGGGGGAGGAAAGCTTTTTAGCTCTGATGCCTAACTTGAGAATGGTAGGGAGGTTGATTAGGCACTGTGAACACCCAGAGTCTATCAGTACATGTAAGTCCATTGGACCAAGAGGCTTGGCAGAGAGAGAAAAAGGTGGAACAGGCTGACTCACCATCAGGTCGTTTTCTCCATCATCATTGCTGTCATACGGAGCGGGTGAAAGAGCGGCTTCAGTTGAGGCCTCGGCTTTCTCTTGAGTAGGGGAGGTGACTTGAGTGGCTTGCTCTTGGTTAATCCAACTTGATTTTTCTCTGGTGGACCGCGAGCTCCCTTTTGGTTTAGTTGGTGTGGTTGAACCGCTTTTTGGCTGAGGGAAAGGAACTGGACAGACAGCTGCTCGGTGACCTGGCTGGCCACATCTGGGTCCAATCCAGATTTGAAATGATGAACTAGTGATTGCTCAGGCCACTGCATAATTCTGCCAGCCACTCTCCGGAATTCATGCACATATTCCGTTGCTGGCTGACCCCTCTGTTTCACCTCATGAATGTCTTTTTCAGCTTGCAGGGCTAGGGAACCATCTTCAAACCTGGCCCTTAGTCCTTGGATAAACAGGTTGAAGTTCCATAGCTCAGGTGATTGCTTGTTGTACACTCCACTCCACTGCCTCCCCCTCTAAGTTTGCCGCTACCACATTGACCATGTTGGCAGGGTCTGGATAGGCATTGGTATTCCAGTTCATGTGGGAGCACACTTGGTTCAAGAAGAAAGTTAACTTCTCAGAGGTGCCATCAAATGTGGGCTTGAAAGGAGGGGCTTCCATGGGTTGCTGCTGATCTAAGAGAGCCTGCAGCTATCCATACTGTTGCAATTGATCTCATGAGAACCCCACTGCTTGGTGAGCTCTTGGTAGGGGCCCTGGACTGGTGTGGCATCGGCGACGCTTGGAACTAAGTCACCAGGGGTACCAATCAGGACTGAGTCTATAACAATAATGGTCTGGACTAGCATGGTGCCAATATTGATCCAGACTGGCCTGACTTGGATATCGATCAGGGCTATCTGGGTATTGGCGGCGATCAGGGCTTGCTCTATGCCGATAACATTCAGGGCTGATCTGGCGTGGTCAGGGCTCGAATAGTGATGGTACCGATCAGAGCTAACATACCTTTGCCAATGGTCAGGGCTGGCATAACGTCAACGGCGATCTGTGCTGACAGGCTGCCGATGATGGTTGGGGCTATCGCGACGCTGACGCTGGTTCCGGCTTCACCTCTGCACTGGGCTCAAAGTTAAAGCTGGTGGCTTTGGCCACGGGGAGATGGACTTGGACTTTGCCTGGATGGGGGACGGTCTTGGGGGCATCTGCCATCCTGTTCACTGGAAAGTAACTGACGGGTGACCTGCTTCTTTCCTCCCACCTCCAGTCCTTCAAACTTCTCTCTTAACCGCTCAACAGATTGGATCCGAATTGCAGTCAGATATTTCCACTCACCTGACTCATCCCAAGTGCTAGTCATTTGGCGCCTCTTCGGTCAGGAGAGCATGATTTGTGAGAAGCAGTTAGCAGGAATTCAGCTTCAGCAGCCTTCACTGAACTCTTTTTCAGTTGGGTTGTTTCTGAACACCAAGTGTCTCTGATAGATAGGACCCCCTCCAATAGCAATAAGGGCTCCAACTGGATCTCCCGTTCCTTTGGTCTCACACCTGCTGCCGAAGCCATGGAAGTCGCGCTCTCTACCGGGGCAATGGCCTGTACCCCATCCATTGATGTGGTCGCTGTAGCCTTGAGGCCAGTAGCAGGCTCCCTTTTTCTCCATCATAGAATCTTCCATGAGTCTTTGTCATCCTCCCAAGACTTTGGTTAGGCAACCAGAGCTCAGGACTCCATGGTATTAAAATAGTTTTGAGTCTTGGGCTAATGTCATGGTTCTGGTAGATGAGATCAATTAAAAGAACTTCAAGGCAAGGAATTCTTCCTCAAAGAACAATTTTATTTGGCTACAAAATAATGGCACATACAAAGGTGAACCCAAGACTAAATTCCCCTCCCCCTGGTTACAAAGTTGCAAGTTGCAATTCCCACCCCAATTAGATGTCATAAATCACATTCACCAATTGTTAGTAAATGTGGGCACTCCTCCCAGATCTCCAGCCTGCCAAAATGTGATCAGTAATGACCTTGGTTCCCATACATGAGAATTGTTATGGCTAACTTAAAACTACACTTCCCCCCTCCTTGCTTTCTAAATATGTGGCAACCGAAAACAAAGTGAAAATGGCTTCAGTTCAGTTCGTTGCAGTGTTGACAGGATAACTTGGAGCCTTTCCATGCGAATTCATCCCTATGTCATGGTTCTGACAGACAGAGACGAATAAAGCAGAACTCCAAGGCTTGCAAATTCCTCAAAGAACATGTTTATTAGTTAAAAAGTATCGGCACGTCAAAAGTGAAACCAAATCTGGAGACACACGTAACAATTCCCCAATACAAAGTTTTAAAAATCCCACTCGTAAAGCTATTCAAGCAACTACATTCCCCAATACAACTTCTTGGCGGGCTTTTTACGCAACGCTCAGCTTGCAGTCTCAGGAGCAGCCAATGACCTTGGTTCCCATGGGACAAAAGTTTATTTTGACTAGTGAAGCACCCTGACAACCCCCCTCCCTCCATTCTATGTGGCAACCAAAAATGAATAGGGAAAATGGCTGCAGCCATGCTTATTTGTAGAGTTGACAGTTGGCTCCTCTCAGAAAGAGTCTCCTGCAGGGGAAACAAAAGCAAGTTAAGTATTCCTTCGAAGCTTGTGAGGGTGTTTATCGTAAATCTTTTTTATTAATCTATCTGCCTTTACATTTGTACATTTCACCCACGTAGCTTCTGAAAGGGGGTAACCTTGCCACTGAACAAGGTATTGTAACTTTCCCTTGTACAACCTAGAATCGAGAATTCATTTTATTTCATAATGCGTCTCCCCCTCTACTACCACTGGACCTGGTGGTTCTTTTGGAATAGGTCTTAAAGAGGATTCTGACACAGATTTTAATAGATTACAATGAAACACAGGGTGAACTTTTCCCAACAATCGTGGAAATTTTAATTCCACTGTGACATGGTTTATGATCTTAGTGATGGGAAAAGGACCAAGGAACTTTGGACCCAATTTTCTACTGGGCAGCTTTAACTGTAGATATTTCGTTGAAAGATAAACTAATTGTCCAACATAAAAAGGTTTCTGAGGGGAGCGTCGTTTGTCTGTTTGCTCCTTGTAAACCTTGGTGGCCTTGGTCAATGCCTTCTTCACATTTATCCAACCCCCCTAGAAAGATGTCACTCATTGGTCCAAAGTCTGCGAAGTAGGAGGCTCCTGTGGGAACTCAGGCATGGGCACAAAATCTTGACCCGTTACTGTTTTGAATGGGGTGAGACTAGTGCTACTGTGCATAGTATTGTTGTAGGCTACCTCTGCAAAAGGCCAGAGGTCAGCCCAATTAGTCTGCTGGTAATTTACATAACATGTGAAGTATTGTTCCACCATTGCGTTAACTTTCTCAGCAGCTCTATTAGTATTCGGATGAAAAGCTGATGACAGCCCATGGGAGGACCCAATCAGTTTAACGAACTCCCTCCAGAATTTAGCAGTAAACTGGACCCCTCTGTCAGAAATAATCTCCTTTGGGGCACCATGGAGTCAGTATATTTGCTTCAAAAACAGTTTGGTTAGCTTCTGGGCAGAGGGAAGTCCCAAGCAAGTGATGAAATGTGCCTGTTTGGAAAAGAGATTAATCACAGTCCATATTACAGTGTTTCCCTTGCACTTAGGTAATTCCACTATAAAATCCATTGCTATCTCCTCCCAAGGTTGAGAGGGATCAGCAACCTGTTGCAATAATCCTGGGGGTTTTCCAGGATGCCTCTTCATGGTAACACAAGTGGCACAACTCTTAACATAACTCTCAATGTCCTTTTTCATTTTTGGTCACCAGAATTGCCTACGCACCAGATGCAAAGTTTTTAAAAATCCAAAGTGACCCGCTTGCTTAGCATCATGACTCCGTTGCAATGCTTGGAATCTGAGGCCATCTGGGAGGTATAATTTAGAACCCTTCCAAGCTAGTCCCCCGCTTAAGGTTAATATAGATTTGTTATCTTTAAACCAGGCATCAGTCTCTAATTTCTCCTTCAATTCCTTTAGCAAGCAATCGTCGGGACCAGCAGGGGGTCTCTGTGTCTGCAATCTGGCTGTTATTTGAGAAGCAGATTGCGGCGGTGGAATAATGGAGTTAATGACTTCCTCTCGGTTGCTCTTGAACTGGGGCATTCTAGACAAGGCATCAGCCAAAAAGTTCTTACCCCCAAGAAAATATTTTAAAGTGAAATTAAAATGGTTGAAGTACTGAGCCCACCAAACCTGCTTTGGGGATAATTTACGGGGGGCTTTCAGAGCCTCCAGATTTTTGTGATCAGTCCATACCTGAAAAGGTATTTCCCCCCCTTCCAAGAAATGACGCCATGTCAGCAATGCCCAACAAACTGCAAACACCTCTCTCTCCCAAACTGCCCACTTCATCTCAGTGTCAGTTAATTTTCGGGAAGTGTAAGCACAGTTTTGTAACTCCCCTCTGTGAATTTTTTGTAAGAGAACAGCACCCACGGCCACGTCGCTTGCATCGGCTTGAATGTTGAATTGTTGTCCAGGGTCAGGGTGCTTAAGAACTGGTTCATCTGCAAACAGTCTCTTTAGTTTTTCCAATGCTGCCTGGCACTCTAATGACCGTAGCAATGGCTGACAATGTCGGGGGCTTCCCCCTCCTTTTCCTGTTTTGAGTAAATCGGTGATTGGCATGGCTATCTTTGCAAAAGAGGGAATAAATTGACAATAAAAGTTAGCAAACCCCAGAAAACTTTGAAGCTGCTTACGGGTGCATGGGGGTTGCCATTCTAGTACTGCTTTTACTTTGGCAGGGTCCATTTCTACCCCCTCATTTGAAATCCCAGATAGTCAAGGCGTGTCTGGTGAAATTCACACTTTGACAGTTTTGCATATAGTTTAGCTTTTAACAGTCTCTTTAACACCCCACAGACCAATTTGATGTGTTCATCCATGGTTTCAGTGTAAATAAGGATGTCATCAAGATAAACCAAAACCTGGGCCTTCCGGCAGCTGTTGATGAGAATGGCTGTACCAGGACGGCGCTCTGGATAAGAGTCCCACTTTTACAGCAACTTCCCATCGCCTGGTGGGCTTTTTGAAGTTTTAGATCCCTCCGAGGGGGATCGGAAGGAAGAGACGTCCTGTGGAGCAGTCCTAGATGGCGGTCGGGTCCGATAGAAGCAGGAAAGCCTGGGAGAAACTGGATGGGGGAAGGAGACGGCCCAGCATGGTGGCCACAAAGAAATAACAGCAGCCAGCAGCACAGAAAGCAACGGAGAACTAGTGGAGTGATGGTGTGACGGTCTGGTGGTGTGTATATCCAATAACCCCACGTGAGTGATCTGGGAAGGGAGAACTGCCCCGGAGGATTTCCAAAGAGGGAGAAGAGAAAAGGAGCCCCAGAAAGAAAAGGGTGGAACTTTTCCCCCCATGGATTAGCGGTGATAGAAAAGTTGGGGCAAATGAGGTTTTTACCTTAACTAGCTGGACTCCGTGGGCTGAAAATGATAAAGTCTAAGAGTAGCCTTTCTTCTTTTTCATGAGAAGCAAGTAAGAATTCAGAACAACTCAAAAACTGAGGGATAAAAAGTGCCGATGAAGCAGAGAAAGTGGAGATTTTGAACTAGTGCTGAAGGCTGCATAGCATTGAAAGGGAGAAGGGAGACATCTACTGGCTGAGAAGAAAATAGAGATAGAGATAAAAAAAAAGAAAAGAAAAACTGTGCCAGAGAGAAAGAAAATTGGTGACTAAAATTAAGGAGAGACCTTTTACACTTGCATACCCTGTTGAATACATCTATAAATATAATTGTTAAATTGTATATTGTACTGCCAATGAATTTATAATATTGATTACTATTTATAAGATAATTAATTACTGTGAATTAATAGTGTGATTGTTATACATCTCATAAGATTTTAGCACTATTTAAGATAGGAATATAAAATATTACTTTACCATAAAGGCAATTTTGGACAGAGGAGGCACGAATTAGGCAAATTATCGTCTCAGATGTGCTGGAAAGAAAAACAAGGATTGTATATACTGTAAGTGGGAGGGCTGGTCCACAATATTCCGAAAAATGACAAGTATTCCCAATTTAACAAGAGTTGGGATAGGAAAGAAGCAAATTACTCAAACGATATCAGTTGAACTGAGCCCAGCGGGGCAAAGATCAATAGAAGAGATGATGCAGCGAGAAAAAGCGAGCTCATTTAAGGAATTGTAATTGATGTTACAATCTATGCAGGAAGTAATGTTAAGAAACCATGAAGACTTGAAAAAAGAAATAGGAGAAGTAAGGAGTGACACTGGAGAACTCAAAGAAAAAATGGGGGCGATGGATGCGAAACTTGAATGCTTTCAACAACAAATCTTTAAAAACGAACAGATATTACTAGAGATGGAAGAAAGAATGAATAAGGAGGAGAAAAGGGTAGATGAAATGAATGAAAAACATTTACAAGCTAATAAAGAATTAGAAAAAACAGTCATTTCACTTGAAACCGCAAAAGCAGACCACTATCTACGTTTCCAAAATGTGAGCGAAGAGAAAGGGGAAGACCTCCCAGAAATGATGGCAAATTTGCTAGCGGAAGCTCTAGGAAGTAGGAGGGAAGAAATGGCGAATGAGATGGATGAAGTATATAAGATCCATACTAATTAGGCGAGAAGACACAATCTGCCCAAAGAAGTTCATATTAGATTTGTCAAAAAATCGGTTAGAGATGAAATTTTATACAGAACCAGAGACGATCCAATAAAATTTAGAGGAAAACAACTAGTTGTTCTTAAACAAACCCCTAGAAGGGCAAGAGATTTAAGAAGGCTGTATCAACACATAACATCTAAACTAACAAGACAAAATATTAACTTCAGGTGGCTGACGCCAGAAGGCATTATGGTGACATGGCAAGAAAAAAGATACAGGTTAGATACAATAGATAAGGCAGGAGAATTCTTTAGGCAATATTTTTGTAGTGAAAAAGAGACAGAAATAAAAGAACCGAGAGGAGAAGGTGCCACAGGAGAACAGGTGATAGAAACAAGGGAATTACAAAGTATAGAAAAGGAAATGGGGAGAGGGAAAAAAGTGGAAAATGGAAATGGCGATGAGGGTAGACTTAAAGAATTTAAAGAGAGCAAACCAACAAGGATGACTAGATTGAAATACAAGCAGTGATATGGAAGAAATAGCGATTTTATCTTTAAATGTTAATGGCTTAAACTCCCCCGCAACGAGGAATAAAATTTTCAATAAGCTTAACAAAATGCATCTGGATATAATAATTTTACAAGAAACACATATAAATAGGCAACATCAAAACTTATTGAATTACGGGGGGCGGAACCAGCTGTCAGAGTGGGTGGTGGTGTGAATGGTCTCTCTGGCAACGCCAAACGCTCGTCCTAGGTCCGTGGGGCTCATCCGAGCCGAAAGAAGCCTCGTGGGGGTGATGGAAGGTGTGGGCGATCTGCTGCTCTGCCGTCGGTGGCGACTGGCGAAGTGTAGCAGATAAACCCAGTACTGAGCGGATCGGGAAGAAGACAGCCAAAAATGGCTGCTGAAGCTGACAGCTGGACGGAGTAAGCGAGGAAATAGCGGAACGATGGTAAATTGGATTTGACTAAATTGACTTTTTCCCAAAGCTTTGTGAGCGGTTTTGGTAGAGGCATCAAAAAAGAAAGCAGAAAGGGGAAGCCTGGAAAAAGAGAAGCTGAAGGAGTGGAAAGATAGCGGCGAGTGAAAGCGGCAGGAAGAGTACCCAGAAGGGCCTGATGTGGAGGAGCCAGGCTGCACTGATTAAAGACCTAGCATTTTAAAAGCCACACAGAAGAACAGGAATCAACCTTCAATTAAGCTAAGAACCCTGTCTTATGGCCTCTGGCTTTTACCTTTGACTGCTGAGTGGATTGGCTGGCAGAAATGTGTCTGTTCTCTTTCTTTTTTTCTTCTTCTCCCTGGAAAGAGATAGAGATTGCATGATAGAAGGAACTGGAATGATATAGAAACTGACAACTTTGGAAAGTGTTGTTGAGGAGATAGCAGGTGACTATATGGATGTATAGAATGGAATGGTATGAGACAGAAGAAAGAAGAAAAGAGAAAGGATATTAAAGAGAGATTGAAGGGTTTATTGGATTATATAAAGAAAAAAGGAAACCGCTGGGAAAGCTTAAAGTTAACAGCTGAGATTGAACTTTTAGAACCTGTACTTGTATTAGTATTATAGTGATAGAGTTACATAGATGGAATATACCAGCGAGATTGTTGTTGTTTAAACACCTGAAGGGGAATAACATAAAGGGGGAGAAAGTGGAAGAACGAAAAGAGGGAAGTGGAAAGTGGATATTTTGGAAGAAGAGTAAGTTGTGGGAAAGTTTATTTAAAATGGCAAGCAATCCAAATTTAGCTAAGATTGGTGGGGGGAAGAAAAACGTAACACAAGGTTCCAGCCCTATGAGCCAAAGATCGTTAGATGACATGCTTCAAAGAGAATGTTCCAATCCACTTAAAGAATTGCAGGCAATGATGCAGGCAATCCAGGAAGTCATGATGAAGAACCATGAGGAAATCAAAACGGAACTAGAAGTAGTTAGGAATGTTACTGGAGAAATGAGAGAGAGGATTCAGGCAATGGGCGGAAGATTTGAAGCTTTTCAGCACCAAATCGCAAAAAATGAACAGAAGTTGCTGGCAGTAGAGCAAAGATTGGATAATGAAGAAAAGAAGGTGGAAGAGATGGACAAAAACTTAACTGAGGCAAATAAAGAGTTAATGACAGCGGTGACGTTACTGGAACCGGAGAAGGCGACCCAATATCTTAGATTCCAAAATGTTATTGAGGAAAGAGGAGAAGATCTTCCAGACAAGATGGCGGGTTTGTTGGCAGGAGCTCTTGAGATTGACAAAGAAGAGATGATTGCTGGAATGGACGAGACATACAGGGTGCAGACAAACTATGGGAGACGACATAACCTTCCCAGAGAGGTCCATGTGAAGTTTATAAAAAAGAAAATTAGAGATGAAATATTATATAGAACACGTGATGAACAGTTAGAATATGGAGGGAAACAAATTATTGTGTTAAAACAAATACCAAAAAGGATGAGAGACCTCTGAAAGAACTACCTCTTCCTGACGTCCAGGTTACATCAAAGCAATGTAAATTTTAGATGGTTAACACCAGAGGGGCTTATTGTGACTTGGCAGGAGAAGAGGTTTAGATTGGATACAGTAGAGAAAGCAGAAGACTTCTGCAGGCAATATTGTGCTTCAGAGGAAGACCTGAGGGATCTCGGAGAAGAAAGAGTTATGGTTGAAAAAAGAAGAGATATTGAACAAATGTTGGAGAAAAGAGGGACAGAGCAAAGAATGGAGGAAGTGAGAGGGGGAAGAGGTCAAGATAGGCTAGAACAACAGGGGAGAAGCTCAGAGGAGGCGAAGGAAATAAGAATTACTAGAAGCACAAAGACACAACAAAAACAGGACAATGGGAGAGGAGTATAAGATTTGGTCAACAAATATTAGAGGGTTGAACGCACTAGTAAAGTGTAGGAAAGTTTTTAGTAAGCTTATTAAACTAAATGCGGACATTATCGCCTTACAGGAGGTTCACACAAAAAATGATCAAGAATATCTATTAGAACAACCTAAATTAGGTAGGCTATATGTTTCACTAGACAAGAAAAAAAGAGAGGAGTAGCTCTGTATGTTAAGCAGAAGATAATTTCAAAACAAATCTATAAAGACAAAGAGGGAAGGGTCTTGATAGTTGAGGCTAAACTGAATAAAAAAAATATAATAATAGTTGTAATATATGCCCCAAACGGAGCTCAAGTATCCTTTTTTAAAAACCTTCATATAATAAGCTGAGTGATATAGAGGGAGATGGTTGATGTATAATCGGAGATTTTAATGTGATTGCAGATAAAACAAAAGGCCATAAAAGTACGGAGGCAAGGAAAGGAAACATAAAAAAAAACACTTCCCAAAACCTTTTTTGAGATGTGTACAGATCTTAGCTTACATGACGTTTGGAGGGAAAGGAATTATGATAAGAGGGAATACACATACTTTTCTAATAGACATAGATCATGGACCAGGATAGACATGCTATGGTTTACAAAAGAATTATCCTCGGAAATTCAAGAAATTGATATTGAACCTAGCCTCTGGCAGACCATAATCCAATAAGTTTTTGCTTGAAAGGACAAAGAAGCAGGCCAAGATGGACTCTCCAAAGAGTGATTTTTAAAGAGAAAGAATTTAAGGAAAGAATGGAGAAAGAAATACACTTTTTCTTTCAAGTGAATGACAATGAGGAAACATCCTTGCAGAACATTTGGGATATGGCTAAAGCATACATGAGGGGTGTAGCAATTTCGTACATGGCTAAGAGAAACAAAGAGAAAAAACAATATAGGATGAGGCTCGAGGAAGAATACAAACAGGCCGAAACACAATTTCAGAGAGATCCTGAAAACAAAGGATTAAAAAACAAAATGGATTTAATTAAACATAAAGCCTGTATAGAGGATTTGGAAAAGTTAGCACAAAAATTACAGGCAGCTAAGCAAAATAACTTTGAGCACGCGAATAAACCGGGAAGATGGCTGGCGTATAAACTAAGAAGGCAGAAAGAGAAGCTATGGATCATTAATTTGGAAGATGAGAAAGGAGAGATTCAGGGGGAGGAGACTATAAAAAGGGGAATCACTCAAAAATACTATGAAAAACTATATAAGAGAAATGAGGGAAAAATGTAGAAAGGATAATAGAATACTTAGAGAAGGCAGAGATACCGAAGATACCGGAGGAAATAAAATCTATGTTAAATGAGGAAATAAGAATGGCTGAAATAATCAGGGCTATAAATAAACAAAAGATCAATAAGGCGACTGACCCAGATGGAATACCAGCGGAACTATATAAAGAACAACAAAGTGCACTCAATCAATACCTACTAGAAGTTTTCAACGCCGTATTAACCGAAGCTAAAATACCTAAGTCCTGGTCAGAGGCAAATATAATATTGATTCCAAAAGAAGAAGCAGAAAAAACACGGATACAAAATTATAGACCTATATTATTATTGAATTCTGACTATAAAATTTTTGCCTCAATAATGGCGGAGAGATTCAAAAAGTACCTAACTGCTTTCATACATTCGGATCAAAATGGGTTTTTACCAAACAGGCAGACTAAGCAGAATATAAGAACAATCTTAGACATTCTCGAATTTTATGAATCACATAGTGATCGTTAAGTGGCACTTCTGTTCCTTGATGCACAGAAGGCTTTTGACAATGTCAATTGGCAATTTATGATCCAACAACTAAAATTAATAGATGTTGGGGAAAATTTTTTAAATGTGATAACCACAATATATTCTGAACAAAAGGCCCAGATTATAATAAATGGAGAGGCCACTGATAAATTCAACATACAGAAAGGCACAAGACAAGGATGTCCTCTCTCGCCATTGTTATTCATATATACATTAGAAATTCTTGCTAGAGTAGTAAGACAAGAAGAGCAGATTAGGCTTCTGGTATCGTCACGCAGCCACCATGGATGGCTGGGAGATCTGCTCTCTCTCCCCCATTCAGTTTTGCATCACTGGGGGGCCCTGAAAAGGGCTGAAAATCGCCCCGGAGAGGCGACCAGCAAGGAGGGGCTTTTGCTGGATCGCAGGAGAGCAGCAACTTTCCTGTTTAGACCTGGCAATCCCTCCAAACCGGAAGACAAAAGGACCGGCCATAGAAATATGGCTCGTCCCTAGGCTGCTAACAGCCGAAGTCACATTAACATCTGGCAACTTCAAAGCAGCATGGAAAGGATTGGGTGAGATCTGCCTCTCTTACATCCTAATTACTTAATCAACTGCATAAGCTGCTAAAGTACTTTCCCCCCTGTGGTGAGGGAAGGGGGATTTTAGCCCTCCCTCCAGAAACAGCGGCTATCAACCACTTGGGAGTCTAAAACATTGGGAAAAATACTGGGATCCTAATTGGAATTCTATTTTTTAAAACTGGTGGATTGTAAGACTTGTAACTTTATGTTCTCTATTTTTTTTCTTCTCTGTTTTTTACTCTAACTATTATTGAAGATTTGGGTTCTTTTTCTCCCCCTTAAAATAGAGGGGGAGAAGAAAACTGGAAACTTCTAATTAACTCTGAGATGACATTTGCTGGCTAAATTTGAGACTGTAACCTGCTATTCTTTAAGAGAGACTTGTTGATTGCTTTGAAAACAGATAAGATACAAAGTAACCTTGAAGCACCATCTGCAAGAAACTCAGCTCAGCTTTTTACCTGGTGGACTTTCTGATTGTAAGTTTTTTGTTTAATTTAATACACGACAATGGAAGAAGAACAGGAATGGATTTCTTCCACAGAGGAAATACAGGAACAAATTCTTTATATGTTAAAAGCAATTATCCAAACTCTCCATATGCAAGCTCAAACTATGACTTTAACTAAAGAATCATCTATACAGAATTCTATAGAGAAGGGGAAACAACCAAATGTTATGACAGAAGACTTAGATACTCAACAAATACAAACTGTGGAAAACACGGAAGGGAAACTGATAATAGAGAACAAGGAAAGGACTTTTCTTGTAAACCAGAAGGAATTTGAAGACAAAAAAGAAAAACAGATGAAAGACAAGATAAATACTTTGGGAGAACTGCATCAAACTGGAAAAATAAAGAGATGACCTGTTAAACCAGCTAGCCCTCCTAAGAAAACAGCAACTGAACGCCTTTATCAATATCAAACAATAGTTACAACAATACAAGGAGATCTTTTTGATGATTTAAAAGCGAAGATACGAAAGATGATTTGGCAGAGGAAAAAAGCTAGAATTAGACTGAAAGGGATTGGGGTTTTGATCTATATATGAGATCTAAAATAGAATATATATAAATGGATAGAATATGTATTTTGAACATAAGATATTGTAATGATTTGAGATAAAAAAATTGGTTTTATAAAATATAGAAATATAAATATTGAAATAAGAATATTATATTGTCTTATTACTTTGTTAAGATATATGACAGAATTTACATATAAGGTCTGTATTTTAAATGTTAGATCATATGAGGAATTGTGATAAAGGAATTGTGTTTAATTAAAATTTGGAAAAAAGATAAATACAGTATTAAATGTTAAATTAAAATATTAAGGGAAAATCAATTACCAGGTTACTGATTTGCTAGAAGTTTGAATGTTTATAGATAATTAAGACTTGAATTTAAGATATTGTCATGAGTTGAGACACAGGTTAAATGAAACTTAGAAGTATAAATACTAATAATTAAATTCGTATATTAGCTTGTGGTATAAATGCTGATGGTTTATTTATTCATTTATTTTTCTCTTTTACTGGAAAGGAAGAAAGGAAAGAAGTAGAAAAAGCAAAAGAAAAGAAAAATTATTAGCCCTAAATATGAGATAGGAGACTGAGAAATTGGGATCATCTAAAATCTGGAAATGATAAAGATTAAACGTTAAATTCAAATATTAATGCAAAATTAAAGTTAAGAAAAACTTATTAGGTTATTGTCTAAAAGATGGAATGTCAAATTAATTATGATATGTATAGACTGAAGATTATTGATGAACATTAGAAAGGTATTTTTTGTTTGATTGATAGAATAAGAACTGTATTGATCTGAATATGATAGTAGATCCTATGGGGGAAAGAGAGGGAATTTGTAGTTGTAATACTTTAAGATTTGTACTGATGATATTTAAATGTAATGGAATTACGATGCTCAACCGCCACACTACTTTTCAAATATGTAAATAAAATATTGGAAAATTAATAAAAAAACTTGGACATAAGAAGAGCAGATTAAAGGATTTAAGATTAACAAAGAAACATACAAACTTCAAGCTTATGCAGACGACTTAGCATTTATATTAGAAGACCCAGAACAATCAGGGCAGAAACTATTTGAAATATTGGAAGAGTACGGGGATCTGGCAGGTTTGAAAATAAATAGAAACAAAACAAAGATTATTACAAAAAACATGACTAACATACAAAAAGGAAACCTCGAGGCAAAATTAGGTATACAAGTAGTTTCCAAATTAAAATATCTAGGGATAGTTATTTCAGCATGCTGCTCATCAATTAAAGAAGACAATTATGGCAAATTGGTAAAGAATATAAAAGTAGATTTAGACCGCTGGAAAAATTTACATCTCTCATTACTCGGGAGAATTGCAGCAGTGAAAATGAACATCCTACCTAAAATGATATTCCTGTTTCAGAATATCCCAATTCAATTAGACAAGAAATTTTTCAAGGAGCTGAATAAATTAACCTTAGAATTTGTGTGGTCTGGTAAGAAGGCAAGAATAAAATTAAAGGCATTACAGGATGCCAAAGAGAGGGGAGGTTTAGGTTTCCCAGATTGGGAGCTATATTACCAAGCAGTGGCCCTAACATGGATTGTTGTTGTTGTTAATTGCGAAGTTAATTGTAGATAGATAGATAAAATAGATAGATAGATAGATAGATAGATAGATAGATAGATAGATAGATAGATAGATAGATAGATAGATAGATAGATAGATAGATAGATAGGTGGGTAGGTGGGTGGGTGAGTGGGTGGGTGGGTGGGTGGGTGAGAGGATGGATGGATGGATGGATGGATGGATGGATGGATAAATTGGGAGATGGATGGGTAGATAGATAGATAGATAGATAGATAGATAGATAGATAGATAGATAGATGATAGATAGATAGATAGATAGATAGATAGATAGATAGATAGATAGATAGATAGATAGATGGGTGGATAGGTGGATGGAGGGATAGATAGATAGACAGACAGACAGACAGACAGACAGACAGACAGACAGACAGACAGATAGATAGATAGATAGACAGATAGATAGATAGGTGGGTTGGTGGGTAGATGGACGGATGGATGAATGGGTAGATGGATGGGTAGATACAGTAGATAGATAGATAGATAGATAGATAGATAGATAGATAGATAGATAGATAGATAGATAGATAGATAGATAGATAGATAGATAGATAGATAGATAGATAGATAGATAGATGGGTGGATAGATGGGTGGATAGATGGATGGAGGGATAGGTAGATGGATGGGTAGATAGATAGATAGATAGATAGATAGATAGATAGATAGATAGATAGATAGATAGATAGATAGATAGATGATAGATAGGTGGGTAGGTGGGTGAGAGGATGGATGGATGGATGGATAAATCGGTAGATAGATAGATAGATAGATAGATAGATAGATAGATAGATAGATAGATAGATAGATGGGTGGGTGGGTGGGTGGGTGGGTGAGAGGATGGATGGATGGATAAATCGGTAGATAGATAGATAGATAGATAGATAGATAGATAGATAGATAGATAGATAGATAGATAGATAGATAGATAGATAGGTGGGTAGGTGGGTGGGTGAGTGGGTGGGTGGGTGGGAGGATGGATGGATGGATGGATGGATGGATGGATGGATGGATAAATCGGGAGATGAATGGGTAGATAGATTGATAGATGTTGTTGTTGTTAATTGCGAAGTCGTGTCCGACCCGTCGCGACCCCATGGACAATGTTCCTCCAGGTCTTCCTGTCCTCTACCATCTTCTGGAGTCCATTTAAATTCACACCTACTGCTTCAGTGACTCCATCCAGCCATCTCATTCTCTGTCGTCCCCTTCTTCTATTGCCCTCAATCTTTCCCAACATTAGGCTCTTCTCCAGTGAATCCTTCCTTCTCATTAGGTGGCCAAAGTACTTGAGTTTCAACTTCAGGATCTGGCCTTCTAAAGAGCAGTCGGGGTTGATCTCTTCTAGGACTGACCGGTTTGAACGCCTTGCAGTCCAAGGGACTCGCAGGAGTCTTCTCCAGCACCATAGTTCAAAGGCCTCAATTCTTTGGCGCTCAGCCTTTCTTATGGTCCAACTTTCACAGCCATACATTGCAACTGGGAAAACCATGGCCTGGACTATACGCACTTTTGTTGGCAGGGTGATGTCTCTGCTTTTTAGTATGCTGTCTAGATTTGCCATAGCTTTCCTCCCCAGGAGCAAGCGTCTTTTAATTTCTTGGCTGCAGTCCCCATCTGAGGTGATCTTTGAGCCCAGAAAAATAAAATCTGTCACTACCTCCATTTCTTCCCCATCTATTTGCCAGGAATTGAGAGGGCCGGATGCCATGATTTTGGTTTTCTTAATGTTGAGTTTCAAGCCAACTTTTGCACTCTCCTTCTTCACCCGCATCAAGAGGCTCTTTAGTTCCTCTTCACTTTCTGCCATTAGCGTGGTATCATCTGCATATCTTAGGTTGTTGATATTTCTCCCAGCAATCTTAATTCCAACTTTTGTTTCATCTAGCTCTGCCTTTCTCATGATGTGCTCTGCATATAAGTTAAATAGGCAGGGCGACAGTATACAGCCTTGCCGGACTCCTTTTCCAATTTTGAACCAATCAGTGGTTCCGTGTTCGGTTCTCACTGTTGCTTCTTGACCCGCATATAGGTTTCTCAGGAGACAAATGAGATGGTCTGGTACTCCCATCTCTTTAAGAACTTGCCACAATTTGTTGTGATCCACACAATCAAAGGCTTTTGCATAGTCAATGAAGCAGAAGTAGATGTTTTTCTGGAACTCCCTAGCTTTCTCCATGATCCAGCGTATGTTGGCAATTTGATCTCTAGTTCCTCTGCCTCTTCGAAATCCTGCCTGTACTTCTGGTAGTTCTCGATCCACATACTGCTGGAGTCTAGCTTGTAGGATTTTAAGCATAACTTTACTAGCATGTGAAATGAGTGCAATGGTGCGATAGTTTGAACATTCTTTGGCATTGCCTTTCTTTGGAATTGGAATGTAACCTGACCTTTTCCAATCCTGTGGCCACTGTTGAGTTTTCCAAATTTGCTGGCAAATTGAGTGTAGCACTTTTACTGCATCATCTTTTAAGATTTTGAATAGCTCAGCTGGAATACTGTCACCTCCACTAGCTTTGTTGTTGCTCAGATTTTCTAAGGCCCATTTCACTTCACATTCTAGGATGTCTGGTTCGAGGTCAGTGACCATCTCATTGTGGTTATCTGGGACGTTAAGCTCATTCTTGTATAGTTCTTCTGTGTAGTTTTGCCATCTCTTCTTAATCTCTTCTGCCTCTGTTAGGTCTCTGCCATTTTGGTCCTTTATCATGCCCATCTTTGCATGAAACGTTCCCTTCATATCTCCAATTTTCTTGAAGAGATCTCTGGTCCTCCCTATTCTGTTGTTTTCTTCTATTTCTTTGCACTGTTCATTTAAGAAGGTATTCTTATCTCTTCTAGCTATTCTCTGGAATTCTGTATTCAATTGGGTGTATCTTTCTCTTTCTCCTTTGCCTTTCGCTTCCCTTCTTTCCTCAGCTATTTGCAAAGCTTCCTCAGACAGCCATTTTGCCTTCTTGCATTTCTTTTTCTTTGGGATGGTTTTAGTTGCTACCTCTTGTACAATGTTGCGAACTTCCATCCATAGTTCTTCAGGCACTCTGTCTATCAGATCCAGTTCCTTAAATCTATTTGTCACCTCTACTGTATATTCATCAGGAATATGATTTAGTTCATACCTGAGTGGCCTAGTGCTTTTCCCTACTTTTTTCAATTTAAGCCTAAATTTTGCAACGAGAAGCTCATGATCTGAGTCACAGTCAGCTCCTGGTCTTGTTTTTACTGACTGTATACAGCTTCTCCATCTTTGGCTGCAGAGCACATAGTCAATCTGATTTCTATGTTGACCGTCTGGTGATGTCCATGTGTAGAGCCGTCTCTTGGGTTGTTGGAAAAGAGTGTTTGTTATGACCATCGTATTCTCTTGACAAAATTCTATTAGCCTGTGCCCTGCTTCATTTTGTACTCCAAGGCCAAACTTGCCTGTTATTCCAGTTATCTTTTGGCTTCCTACCTTAGCATTCCAATCCCCCATGTTGATAAGGACATCATTTTTTGGTGTTAATTCTATAAGGTGCTGTAGGGCTTCATAGAACCGGTCAATTTCATCCTCTTCAGCACCAGTGGTTGGGGCATAGATTTGGACTACTGTGATATTGAATGGTTTGCCTTGGATTCGAATTGAGATCATTCTGTCATTTTGAGGATTGTATCCCAGTATTGCTTTTCCTATTCTTTTATTGACTATGAAGGCTACTCCATTTCTTCTGAGGGATTCTTGCCCACAGTAGTATACCTGATGGTCATCTGAGTTAAATTCACCCATTCCTATCCATTTTAGTTCGCTGATTCCTAAGATGTCGATGTTCAGTCTTGTCATCTCTTTTTTGACTACGTCTAGCTTGCCTTGATTCATGGATCTTACATTCCAGGTTCCTATGGAGAAAAAATCTTTACAGCATTGGACTTTCCTTTCACCACCAGATATATCCACAGCTGAGCGTCCTTTCGGCTTTGGCCCAGTCGCTTCATTCTTTCTGGCGCTACTAGTACTAGCCTTCTGCTCTTCCCCAGTAGCATATTGGACACCTTCCGACCTGAGGGGCTCATCTTCCAGCGTCATATCTTTTTGCCTTTTAGTACTGTCCATGGGGTTTTCATGGCAAAGATACTGGAGTGGTTTGCCATTTCCTTCTCCAGTGGATCACATTTTGTCAGAACTCTCTGCTATGACCTGTCCGTCTTGGGTGGCCCTGTACGGCATAGCTTATAGCTTCATTGAGTTACACAAGCCCCTTCGCCATGACAAGGCAGTAATCCATAAAGCGGAACATGGATTAGAGACTGGATAACTTTAGAAAATAAAAGATGTTTACATTTAGAGGGCTATGACCTCCAGCAGGGTTGGCATGCTCACATATGGATGGGGCAAAGCAGAAACCACCAATATTTTTTAAGACATAAGGTTTGGCAAGAATTAATAAAAAGCTGGAATATAGTTAAACGTCAATATTACACAAAGATTCTGGCTTGGCTATCGCCATTGGAGGCAGTCACATATCCCAATCTGTATAGGAAAGACAAGGCTATCATATATAAAGACATCTTGACAGAAGAAGATTATTTAAAACAAAAACAAGAGCTAAGACAACAACGAATAGACATGGAGTGGTGGTCTTATCTCCAGATACGAGCAAGATACATGAAGGATAAGCAAGAATGGGGTATTAACAGACAAGATACGGGGTTAGATAAAATATTGCTAGGCCCAGAGAAAAAACAAATAAAGAATATTTATAAACACCTGTTGGAATATAAGCTATATGAGGAGCAGGTTAAAGAAACAATGGTGACATGGGCAATAGATCTAGGATATAATATAAATATGGATCAATGGAAGCAAGTATGGGAGCGAAATAACAAAATCACATTGGCGACATCATATAAAGAAAACCTTTATAACATGGTTTACAGATGGCATCTCCCTCTGGCCAGATTAGCCAAAATGTATAACGGATACTCATCTATGTGCTGGAAATGTAAAAAAGAAAAGGGCACCTTTTTTCATGTATGGTGGACACGTAGAGAAGCACAGGTGTTGTCAACGCTGCAAATATTGTATATTCTTGCTTTTGATAATATGCAGAACTGTCTGGTATTTATGGGGTTAATACAGAGCAGAAGGGGGGTGGGGTTAAAGCCCGGGAAAGAAAGAGGAAGAAAACCTTTGACCTTCACACTAATTGGATAAGGTGATATATGATGGCTAATTTAGGGAGGGAACATGCTGATAATTTAACTGCTCAGAGGAAGAGAACTTAGATCCTAGCATCCCTCCGTTGTGCCTGTGCCGACATTTTGTAACAATAAAAGACTTTTAGGAAAATAAATGCCTGGAAGTTCTTTGAAATGTTTCATTAGCCGGAACCATAACAGGTGTACTGGCGTATGGTCTGGGAATGGGCAATAGAAATGACTAGGCAAAACATTCAATACAAACCTGAGACATTACTATTAGGAATACTAGAGAAAAATGTAAATAAAGAGGACACATATTTAATTATTCACGTGGTTACAGCGGCAAGGATACTATTTGCTCAAAAGTGGAAAGCAATGGAAGTACCGAGTGGGGAAGTACTAATAAAGAAAATTATGTATTGCGCAGAACTAGACAGGATAACTAAAAGATTAAAAAATCAGGAAGAAACAGAATTTTATCGAATATGGAATTAATTTTATAGATGGAGGGAAAAAAATGGAGGTCACAGCAAAGGGATAAGTTAAGATAGAGACCAGAAATGTATAGTTGTATATAGATATATTATATGCAATTAATGTACAATATGGACTGAGATGTCAGTCAAAGACGATTTACCATGTTCAATGTTTTTAATCCTTTTTTTTCTTTGTACTCAATAAAAACTTAAAAAAAAAACCTTACTGAATTACCTCAAACTAGGAACTATGTTCGTGTCATCATCACAACAGAAAAAAGGAGGAATAGTGGTGTATATTAGGGAAGGAATCTTGGCAAGACAAATTTATCAGGACGAAGAGGGTAGAATATTAATAATCGAGGTTCTTCTGAATCAAAAAAAGGTAACCCTCATTGGAATTTATGCCCCAAATGAAAGACAAAAACAATTCTATAAAAAATTGCATAAGGCTATTGGAGAAATTGAAAATGAGAATATTTGCTTAATGGGTGATTTTAATGCAATAGTGGATAGAGAGTTAGATTATAAAAGCGGCACAACAAGGAAAGGAATTAGAAGAATATTACCCAGTACCTTCTTCAAAATGGTGGAGGAATTTAATATATTGGATAGTTGGAGGGAGAGAAACCTGAAATCAAAGCAATTTACGTAGTACTCTGGTCACCATCTATCGTGGTCTAGAATTGATATGGCTTGGATATCAAAAGAACTAAACCTGGAAATAGAGGATGTCACAATAGACACAAATCCATGGGCAGACCATAATGCAGTTATAATTAGATGGAAAGGACAGAAGAAAAGAAGGAGATGGACCCTAAAAAGAGCAATTTTGAACCAGAAGGAAATTAAATTCAAGATGGAGGAGCAAATGCGTTCCTCCAAACAAACAAGAAAGAAGATACGAACAGCCAAAACCTATGGGACATGGCTAAAGCAGTCATGAGAGGAGTTGCAATTGCGTATATGGCCAGTGATAATAAAAAAAAAGGCAACGCAAAAAAGTTTAGAGGAAGAACACAGGAAATTGGAAATACAACTCCAAATAAGACCGCAAAATTGGGATCTGAAACAACAATTAGGTCTAATTAAACACAAACTGAACATTATGGAGAAAGAGGAACTGGTGTGAAAAATAAAAGAGGCCAGACAAAAATTTTTTGAACACGCAAACAAACCTGGGCGATGGCTGGCTTACAGACTAAAGAAACGAAAAGACAAAAGATGGATTAGTAAATTATGTAACGAAGAGGGGTGTCAAGCCCCTGGGCTTGCCATGGGCCGGGAGATGGGGAGCATGCAGCCAGACGCCGCGGGTGCCATCCTCAGAGGAGACAGAAGCCAGGAACACTCCTCCTACCAGCTGGACAAGGGACTAGATAAGCAGGACGAACGAGGGATTGTGCCTTACCTTGGCTGCGTCTCCCTTCCTCCAGCTGCCTTGTTATCAGAACAAATGGCTGGGATGGCAGAGACTCCGTAGGTGTATCTGGAGGGGGGGAAAAGGGTGGTGCACTACCCCTATTATCCATATGGACCGGATGCTGGCTTGCTAAGTGGGGTGGGGTTGGTGGGTGGAGCACAACTATGTAAAGCACTGGGAGCAATTCACTCCCAGTGCTGACTTTTCTTTTGCATTAAAGTTTGCTGGTCACCTGTTCCTTCTGTGTTTGGAGTTTATCAGCAGCTGGCAGAGGACAGGTGACAGTAAGTCAGCACTCCCTTTATTTTCCTGTTCCCTTCTTGCCTGTTGCTGTTGTCTGTGACTACGATGGCAGAGGGTAAACAGGAGGTTCCTACTGGGACAGTTGAGGCTGATCCGGCTGGAGTAACAGCCTGAGTCTGAGGCCCGGGAGGTGCAGCCAGTAGTCAGGCCTAAGGCAATGGAACCACGACCTGCAGCCCCTACAGGTGAGACCCAGGGCCCTGGGGTTGCTGCAGTGTCTGGGGAATGGTGGCACAGCCCTGCATTAGCCAATGTGGAGCCTGGACGGGTGACAACGCCAGGACCTAGGGCGTCTTTGATGGACTTGCGGGAGAGATGGCTGATGGAAAAGATGAGGATGAATGGAGCTATTCCACCGCTCCTGGCCAAGACACCATGGATGTATTGAGGGACTGGTTCGGGGAGGTAGGATATCAAGACACCTCCTCCTGGCCACGACAGATGGCTATGAGAGAAGAAGCCTCATGGCATCAGCCAGAGGCACCGTCCAGACATCCTGACTCAGGCTGGTTCCAGTTGGCCAGTCCACGGCTGCGACGGCCTCCTGCTCCAGAGGTATCCACGGTAGGGGGGTCTTCTTTGACTGTGCTGCAGGTCCAGGCTCAGCCTGCGTGGACGGATCGGCCAGCCTCTGGGTTGTGGGGGTTGCCTGCTGAAAGGGGTTCCGGCCAGCGGGGTGTGGGTTCCAGTGTCCAAGTCCAGCCGCCTACAGCTACCTTGCGTGGCCCAACCCAACCTATAGGACTCTGGGGTCAGGGCCTGATGTGGGGTCCACCAACCATACCGGTCACGTTCGACAGACATCCGGATTGCCTGGCAATGTTCTTAAGCCACGTGATCAGCCACCTGGATTGATATTCTCGACTCTATCCATCCCAATGGGCCATGGTGATGGCGGTGTCCGTGGGAGTACAGGGTGAGGCAGCGGCATGGGCAGCGGACCTGTACAGGGATCATGCTCAGGAGCTGGCTAACGCTAGGTTGTTCCTGGATGCACTGCACGCCCGCTTTGAAGACACCACCCAGGTTCAGCGCGCTGAGGTGGAGTTGCTGGCACTGAGGCAACGTGGTCGTCGTGCAACTGACTACATCCGTGAGTTCCGCAGGGTTGCAGGGAGGCTGCGGTCTTGGCCTGAACGCTTGCTTGTCCATCATTTCCGGGCAGGTCTGGACCGAGAGCTGCGTCAGGCTTGCGTGTTCCGGTGGGTACCCAGTTGTCTCCAGGACTGGTTCTGGGTTGTTATAGATCTGGACACAGGTCTCCAGGAGTTCCGGGGCAAGAGAGAGGAACCGCCCATACCAGGAAGTCCACTGGCAAAGCTACGGGAGGAGAGGAGATGGTGTCCGCCCGCAGATGTGGGCTCTTCTGCCCCTTCCGCCAGGCTCATTCCTCAGCTCCTGGAAAACCCACTCCGAGGGCCAACAGAATGCCTGACAGATCGAGGGCGGCGCAACAGCCGGAGGCAGGTACATCCCGGGGGTTGGTCCCAAAGGAGGAGGAGGAGGCCACAGCAGCCACAAGATATCGGCTGGTAGCTGATGACAGTGACAACAATGTAGCCAATGATCCTATGGTAAGCGAGCCCATAGCGCCCTTCGTTCTCCTTGTGACACTGGCAAACCCGCAAACAGGCCAATGGAGGGCCTACCAGGCCCTTATTGATTCAGGGTACACCCGGTGTTTGATAAGCAAAAGGGTGGTAGCAGAGAGTGGGATCAGTGTCCAGTGACTAGCCCACCCCATTCGGTTTGAGCAAGTGGACAGGTCTCACTTGGGAGGGGCGCCAGCTAACCTTGTAACGGAACCCCTCTGACTGGACATGGGATCCCATTGGGAGGTTCTCCGTTTCATAGTCATCCCGTCTATGACTGAGGCGGTGATTTTAGGTTTGGCATGGCTGGACAAGTGGGGTCCTACGATATGGTGGGAAGGGGGTTACAGAAGGCTACGCATTGGGGTGGGTCCCCAGGCCCCTAACCAGGATTTTGGGGAAAAGGGGGTGGGGTGTGAGGAAAAGAAGGTCGGGCTGACGGAATCCAGGAAAAAAGCCCCCTTTCCAGAGGTATACAGTGATCTAGCTGAGGTCTTCAGCGAGCAAGAGTGCAACGTTCTGCCACCCCCACCGCGCTACTGACTGCGTGATTGACATCCTGCCGGGGGCTAAATTGCCCAAACCCCGGATGTACGTCATGATGCCCGGGGAGCTGGAGGAGCTATGACGTTACATCGACCAGAACCTGGCCCGGGGGTTCATCCAACCAGCTCAGTCACAAGTGGCCGCCCCAGTCTTATTCAAGGAGAAAAAGGACGGTTCCTTACGGCTCTGTGTGGACTTCTATGGGATTAATGCGGTGTGTGTGGAGCATCTATACCCACTCCCGTTGATGAAGGACCTCCTGGCCCATCTGGGTACGGGGCATGTGTTCACGACGCTGGACCTGCGTGAGGCTTACTACAGAGTCCGGATAAAGAGTGGGGACGAGTGGAAGATGGCGTTTAACTGTCCGCTCGGCAGCTACCAATTCTGTGTGATGCCTTTTGGCCTGCAGGGGGCCCCCGCGGTGTTTATGCAACTTATCAACCAGGTGTTGCACAAGCACTTGTACTGCGGGGTCCTTGTGTATTTGGACGATATCCTAATATATACAACCACTTTGGAGGAACATGTCCACCTAGTTAGGCAGGTACTGAGAAAACTGTTGGATGCTCGCCTCTTTGTGAAACTCTCTAAGTGCGAGTTTCACTGGGCTCGGCTGGACTACCTGGGTTACAGGATCTCAGGGGACGGCGTAGAGATGGACCCACACAAAGTGAGAGCAGTGTTGGAGTGGCAGGCACCCCGCACTCGTTGCCAGCTACAAAGCTTCCTGGGCTTTGCCAATTTTTACCAGCAATTTATTCCATCGTTTGCCATGGTAGCCCTTCCCCTAACTGACTTGTTATGTACGAAGCACACCACAAGTAAGCCACGGCCCGGACAACTGCTGGAGTGGACGATGGCCTGTCAGAAAGCATTCGAGGACCTGAAAGCCCTGTTTGCCAAGGAACCGGTCCTACTCCACCCTGATCCTGAAAGCCCTTTTGTAGTCCAGGCTGATGCCAGTGATGTAGCTGTGGGGGCTGTGTTGTTGCAAAAGAACAGCCAAGGCGTGCTGCAGCCATGTGCATACACGTCGCGGAAATTTTCAGCTGCTGAGAGGGCATGGGCGATTTGGGAGAAGGAGGCCTTTGTAGTACGATGGGCTCTTTCAACATGGAGGCATCTGCTGGAGGGGGCGACCAAGCCATTTGAGGTGTGGACTGACCACAAGAACCTTGAGATTTTGCAAACGCCGAGACGCCTATCGCCTAAGCACGTCCGGTGGGCCCAATACTTCTGCAGGTTTCAGTTCACTCTGAAGTATGTGCCAGGAGGGAGGAACATACCACAGCAGGCAGGAGGAGGTTGTACAGGTGATTATGCCACCTTACCAACGGGGGGGGGGGGGGGGTTGCTCGAGCGGTTCCACGCCAGTTGGCGGGTGACTTGACCCAACAGCTACTAATGGCCGTTAAGAATGATCCCTGGTTGAAGGACCATCCCGGCATATTGACACAAAGGGACGGTTTAGCATGGAAAGGCAATAAACTGTACGTACCAGAGTTACTGAGGCACTTGGTTCTCAAGCGGTGCCACAATGCCAAACAGGTGGGCCATTTTGGCTTCCTAAAAACATTACATCTCATATGGCATCAATTCTGGTGGCCCCGGATTAAAGTGGACATAGAGGCCTATGTGAGAAGTTGCCATGTCTGTGCTATGGCCAAGCCCCGTACTGGAAAGCCTTTGGGTTTATTACAGACAGTAGCAGATCCAACCCGACCCTGGGAGGATATAGCCATGGATTTCATTGTAGATTTACCAGAGAACCAAGGGTACATGGTTATTTGGACCATAATCGACCTGTTTTCCAAACAGGCCCATTTTGTTCCTTGTAAGGGGCTACCGTCTGCTCGGCATTTGGTCAGGTTATTTATTGACCATATCTACCGGGCCCATGGTGTTCTTCGGCGTATTATATCTGATCGGGTGGTGCAGTTTACCGCACAGTTCTGGAGGGATTTTGTTAAATACATAGGATCATCCCAGGGCCTCAGCTCAGCATACCACCCCAGCACCAACGGAGCAGCCGAGCGAGCGAATGCCATGGTAGAGTGCTACCTACGATGTTACGTGTCATACCAACAAACAGACTGGGTAGACCTGCTCCCATTCGCCAAAGTGGCCTACAACAACACTGTGCATAACAGCACAGGATTCGCTCCTTTTTGGGTGGTGCATGGGGTGGATTTTGTTCCGATCCCTGAGTGGCCCCAGGGGGTCCCCTTGCCGTGTACACCCCAGGATTGGATGGCACAAGTGGAAGGTCTGTAGGCTAAGGTTAAGGAAGCATTGGCCAAAGTGGGGGCAGCCACAAAGGCACAAGCCGATAAAAAAAGGGCTGAGCACAGGTCCTTTCAGGTGGGTGATTGGGTATACCTCTCCATCAAGTACCTACGTACGAGGGTGCCCTGTAAGAAGCTGGGTCCCAAGTACGTAGGTCCCTTCAAGGTGCTTCAGGTCACAAACCTGGTAACTGTACGGTTACGGCTGCCTCGGGTCTTTGGGAAGGTGCACCCTGTATTTCATGGGAGTCTGCTGAAGCCAGTAACGAGTCCCCCTAGGAGCCTGGCGGCCCAACCACCAGGCCCGGTTTCCAGCGACCAGTTCGAGATACAAGAAATTCTGGACTCCCGGAGCCATTGTGGACGAGTCCACTACTTGGTGAGATGGAAAGGGTACCCTCTGTCGGAGGTGTCGTGGGTGCAGAAGGAAGATGTCCATGCTCTGTGATTGGTGCGGGCCTTCCATCGCCAACACCCTGGAAAACCGGGGGGAAGGGCCACGGAAGGGACCAATCGAATTGTCGCATGCTCACCTGTCTCTGTTTGCCTTCCAGTAGGGGCCCTGGTAGAGGGGGCCGCCTGTCAAGCCCCTGGGCTTGCCATGGGCTGGGAGATGGGGAGCATGCAGCCAGACGCCGCGGGTGCCATCCTCAGAGGAGACAGAAGCCAGGAACACTCCTCCTACCAGCTGGACAAGGGACTAGATAAGCAAGACGAGGGAGGGATTGTGCCTTACCTTGGCTGCGTCTCCCTTCCTCCAGCTGCCTCATTATCAGAACAAATGGCTGGGATGGCAGAGACTCCGTGGGTGTGTCTGGAAGGGGGGGAAAGGGTGGTGCACTATGCCTATTATCCATACGGACCAGATGCTGGCTTGCTAAGTGGGGTGGGGTTGGTGGGTGGAGCACAACTATGTAAAGCACTGGGAGCAATTCACTCCCAGTGCTGACTTTTCTTTTGTATTAAAGTTTGCTGGTCACCTGTTCCTTCTGTGTTTGGAGTTTATCAGCAGCTGGCAGAGGACAGCTGACAAGGGGGAGATGATCTATCAGAGTGAAGGGAAAAAAAGTGGCGTATGAATTTTACAGGAAACTGTATAAAGACGAAGAAAGTATTAGTGAAGATAAAATATCACAATGCCTCCAGAAAGCCGACCTTCCGAAGGTCCCGGAAGAAGTCCAAAATTTTCTAAACAAGGATATAACACTTCAAGAAATCACAGAGGCAATCAAAAAGCAAAAAAGTAATAAGACGCCAGGCCCAGATGGACTACCATCTGAAATATATAAGAACCTCCAAGAACTCTTAGGCCCAATCTTACTAGATGTATTTAATGAAGTGTTTAAAAAACCAAAGATCCCGACCTCATGGGAAGAGGCAATTATTACATTAATACCTAAGGAAAACTCTGATTTGACACTTATTCAAAACTACAGGCCCATACCATTACTTAATTCAGACTATAAAATTTTTATGGCGATAATGGCAGAAAGATTGAAAAGGTTTCTGGTTGAATTTATTCACCCTGATCAAAATGGTTTTTTGCCTAGGAGGCAGATAAGATATAATGTCAGGATTGTACTAGACATGTTGGAATATTACGTGACCCATAATGAAAAACAGATGGCACTTGTCTTTGTCAACGCGCAGAAAGCATTTGACAATGTTAAATGGGATTTTATGTTGAATCAGCTAAAATATATGGAATTTGGTGAAAAGTTTATAAATATGTTCAAAGAAATTTATGAGAAACAGGAAGCAAAAGTAGTAATAAATGGAGAAACCACTAAAAGTTTTCAAATACAAAAAGGTACAAGACAAGGCTGCCCATTATCACCACTACTATTTGTACTATCTCTAGAAGTCTTGACTAGAATAATTCGAAAAGAAAAACAAATTAAAGGCTTAGAAACTAAAAAGGAAATATTTAAGTTACAGGCCTATGCAGACGATTTGGTTTTTATCATGGGAGAGCCCTTGAAGTCCGGTGTAAGGTTGTTGGAAGTATTGGGAGAATACAGAGAAGTAGCAGGTTTAAAGATCATTAAAGAAAAAACTAAAATGTTAGTTAAAAATATGACAAAACTACAGGAAACCGAGCTAGTTGAGAAATTAAACATTCAGATAACAAAGAAGGTGAGATATCTAGGGATTCAATTGATGGTAAGATGTGTTACACTTAAAGGAGATAATTATGATAAATTAGTTGATCAAATTAAAATGGATTTAGATAGTTGGAAAAATTTTCAGCTCTCTTTCACGCGAAGAATCGCAATAATAAAGATGAACGTACTACCTAAATTACTTTTTTTATTCCAATGTATACCAATTAGATTAGGAAAGGAGTTTTTCGGAAACTTAAATAAAACTGTATCTAAATTTATTTGACAAGGGAAAAAACCGAGAATTAAATTCAAACTTCTACAGGATTCGAAGGAAAGAGGTGGATTCGGCCTCCCAGATTGGGAAAAATATTATCAAGCAGCCACACTTACTTGGGCGAAAGAGTGGATACATCTGAGAAATAGGAGATTATTAGCCTTAGAACAGGGCTTTTCAACCTTTTCACCGACTGTACCACTTTTAAGATATGGCAATATTCAAGTATCACCTAGCAAGGTGTCAAAAACCTGATGACCAAAAAAAACAAAAAACCTGTTCAAAGTTGCAATTGCACTGAAATGACTTATGACCATTTTTCATACTTATGACCATTGCAGCATGCCCAGGGTCATGTGATTTATATTTGGATGCTTGGCAACTGATTCATATTTATGATGGTCACAGTGTTCCAGGGTCATGTGATCCCCTTTTGCAACCTTTTTTTAAAAAATATTTTATTAGATTTTATATAGGTAAGGAAAAGATAGGGTCAATACGGGTATAGGGGGAATGGGAATAGGAATTTGCGGTAGGATAAGGGTACATACAATAATGGGGTGACCCCCCCCCCTTATAATAATCCCAAGCTTTAACAAACAAGTTACCATCCGGATCTAAATATTGAATAAACATAATTTATATAATACTAAACAATTGTAAAGATAAAATTAACTATAATCATATAACTAAAATTTGATAAATAAGTAAAATTCCTCTAAATAGATATCCATACTTAATAATTTATCAACTAATTCTAATCATCACCATTAATATTTAAAGCCACTAATAATAAAGGTGTTATTAATCTAAAAAAAATAAAACTTAGTTAAAAGTCTATCGTTTATTCTATTCAATTTTAAAATTCAATTCAATTTTAGGTTCTGTTCATATTCTAACATGTTTCTAACCATCGATAAAAATTTTCCCAGGTTTTAAAATAAATTGAGTCTTCTTTCTCCTTCATCTCCAAAGTTAATCTGTCCATTTCTGCACAGTCTAGGATTTTCAAAATTATAGCCTGGTCAGATGGTAGATTTTCATTTTTCCAAAATTGGGTGAATACTATTCTTGCAGCTGTTAATACATGTAATATTAAATAGTCATTCTCTTTACCATAGCTAGATCCTACTATTCCTAGCAAAACCAATTCCGGTTTAATTTCTATCTGTACTTTCGTCATATTTTCCAGCCATCTATGAATCTTAAGCCAATATTTCTTTGCATTAGGGCATATCCACCAGGCATGGTAGTAAGTGCCTGGGTTTTGTTTACATTTCCAGCAAGTATTCGATACATTTTTAAACATTTTCGCTAATCGAACTGGTGTCATATGCCATCTATAAAACATCTTATATAAATTTTCTTTTTTTTTTTAACAATCTTTTTTTATTAATTTTTTCCCATCAACATATGTTAATTTTTCCAATCAAACAAGTTGTCTGGTGTTTGCTAAGCTAATACATGTTCACTTCCTAATCCTTCATTCTTTTCTCTAACCAAGAATAGAATAAATTCCAAATTTTATAATAGTCCGTATCTTCTTTGTCTTTCAGCCTCATAGTTAGTCTGTCCATCTCTGCACATTCCAATATTTTCGTGATTATTTCTTCTTCTGATGGCAATCCTTCATTCTTCCAGTACTGTGCAAAAATTATTCTTGCTGCTGTGGTAATATGTAGAATTAAATATAATTTCTGCTCATTAATCTTTTCAAACATAATGCCTAGTAAAAAAAGTTCAGGTTTAAAATCCACTTGTTCACCCAATATTTTTTCTAACCACATATGTATGCTTTTCCAATAGGCCTTTGCCTTCCCACATGTCCACCAAATATGGTAATACGTGCCTATATTATGTTTACATTTCCAACATCTATCTGACATATTTTTAAACATTTTTGCTAATCTTGCTGGTGGAAGGTGCCATCTATAAAACATCAAGAAGCCTACCCTGGACCCGGCTGATTTAAATAACTTCCGTCCAGTCTCCAATCTCCCCTTTGTGGGGAAGGTTGTAGAGAGAGTGGTGGCGCTCCAGCTCCGACGGTCTCTGGATGAAGCAGATTATCTAGACCCTTTTCAATCTGGCTTCAGGCCCGGCTTCAGCACAGAAACCGCTTTGGTCGCGCTGATGGATGATCACTGGCGGGCCCGAGACAGAGGTTATTCCTCTGTCTTGGTGCTACTTGACCTCTCAGCGGCTTTCGATACCATCGATCATGGTATCCTTTTGCGACGACTCGAAGGGGTGGGAGTGGGAGGCACCGTTTTATGGTGGTTCTCCTCCTACCTCTCTGGCCGGTCGCAATTGGTATTGGTGGGAGGGCAGAGGTCAACCCCGAGGCCCCTTGAATGTGGCGTGCCACAGGGGTCGGTCCTCTCTCCCCTCCTATTTAACATTTATATGAAGCCGCTGGGTGAGATCATCAGACAGCACGGGGCGAGGTTTCATCAGTATGCTGATGATACCCAGTTATATATCTCCTCCCCGAGCTCTCTCAGTGAAGCGGCCGATGTGATGGGCTGTTGCCTCGAAGCCGTGAGGGTCTGGATGGGGGTTAACAGACTCAGGCTCAATCCTGACAAGACCGAGTGGCTTTGGATGTTGCCTCCCAAGGATCATGTCGACTGTCCAGTGTTGACTCTTGTGGGGGAAAATATACCCCCTTCGGAGCGGGTTCGCAACTTGGGTGTCCTCCTTGATCCACAGCTGAATTTGGATCATCAATTGATGGCTGTGGCTGGGAGGACCTTTGCACAAGTTCGCCTGTTGCACCAGTTGCGACCCTACCTGGACCGGGAGGCTCTCCTTACAGTCACTCACGCCCTTGTCACCTCACGTTTGGACTACTGCAACGCGCTCTACATGGGGCTACCCTTGAAAAGTATTCGGAGACTACAGTTGGTCCAGAATGCAGCCGCACGAGTGATAGTGGGTGCTCCTCGATACACCCACGTTACACCTATCCTCCGTGAGCTGCACTGGTTGCCTATTGGTCTCCGGGTCCAATTCAAGGTGTTGGTCATTACCTTTAAAGCCCTATATGGCTCAGGGCCAGGCTATTTGCGAGACCGCCTACTACCTCATAGTTCCCTACGTCCGGTTAGATCCCACAGGCTGGGCCTCCTTCAGGTCCCGTCGGCCAAGCAGTGCCATTTGGCGGGGCCGTGGAGGAGGGCCTTCTCTGTGATGGCGCCCACGCTTTGGAATCAGCTCCCCCCAGAGATTAGGACCGCTCCCACCCTGTTGGTCTTCCGTAAGCTACTTAAGACCTGGCTTTTCCGGCAGGCCTGGGGTTTATAAAACCTTACCCCTGGATGATTGTTTTTGTATTGTTGTTTTGTTATGTTTTATGTGTTTTTTATTGTTAGCCGCCCAGAGTCCTTCGGGAGTGGGGCGGCTTATAAATTTTAAAAATAAAAATAAATAAAATAAATTTTATACAAATTTTCTTTGTGTGAAGTTGACATTGTTAATTTATAGTTTCTCTCCCATAACATTTGCCATTTTTCTAATACTATATCATAACCAAAATTTTTTGCCCATCTTATCATTGTTTCTTTCACTTGTTCACTTTCCATATCTAAAATTAACAAAAATTATACATTTTCTTAATTAATTTCTCATCCGAGGTTAACAAAATCTTATCAAACACATTTTGATCCTTGTAAAATCCATATATTTTTACATCTTTTTCATATCTACTTTGTATCTGCAAATGTGCCCACCAGGAGAAATTTATTCCTAAATTTTCCAATTCTTGTTTAGATTTTAATTTCCCATCAATATCTAAAATATCTTTATATGTCCATACTTTTTTAAAGTCTACTAGATTCGGATGTATAAATGCCTCCATTGTTGATAACCACCCTGGAATTTTTGAATATATTTTAGTTTTAATTTTTTCCCATACTGTTAATAAGGCATTTCTTATAAAATGATTTTGAAAGTACTTATGAACTCTGTTTTTCCCATACCATGAAAAAGCAGAAGTTGTGGATTGGCTCATGGACGGCTTGCTCGGCTTGCTCAATCTCCTCTCCTCTCCCCCCCTCCTCCTTCCCCTTGCAGATTTTCCCACTTTTCCAAATCTACTTTTATTTATTTTATTAATCTCTCATAGTTGTCCTCTTTTAGTGTTGTATATTTTGCTGTTAGGTAGATACCTAGGTATTTAACTTTTTTAACTATTTGAAGATTTGTCTTTTTGGCAAGTTGGGTTTTCTGTTTATCAGTTAGATTTTTTGTTAAAACTTTGGTCTTTTCCCTATTTATTTTCAGTACAGCCACTTCCCCAAATTCCTCGATTTTCTGCAAAAGTATAGGAGCTGTTTCCAGTGGCTCCTCTAAAATAAAAACCAAATCATCCGCAAAAGCCTGTAATTTATATTTCTGGTCTTTAATGTCTAAACCTTTAATTTCCATGTCTTGTCTAATATTTCTAGCCAATATTTCCAATGTAAGAATAAATAGCAAGGGGGAGAGTGGACATCCCTGTCTTGTGCCTTTTTAAATATCAAATCCATCTGTATAGTCTCCATTTAAAAGTATACTTGCTGTTTGTTTCTTATAAATTGCTTGAATTGCTTTAATAAAGTTCTCACCAAAATCCATTTCCTGTAGCTGTTGGAACATGAATTGCCAATTTAAATTATCAAAAGCTTTTTGTGCATCAAGAAATATGAGTGCCATCGATTCCCTGGATAATTTTCATAGTATTCCAAAGCACTTAAAATAATCCTTAAGTTGTTCTTTATCTGTCTTTTAGGGAGAAAGCCATTTTGATCTGGATGAATAAATTCAGTTAGAAAGTTTTTCATTCTTTCTGCCATTATTGCAGCAAAGATTTTATAATCCACATTTAATAACAATATTGGTCTATAGTTTTTAATTTGTGTAAGGTCAGTATCTTCTTTGGGTATCAAAGTGATATTGGCTTCAGTCCATGAGTTTGGTATTTTTGTCTGTATAAAAATTTCATTACACAAGTCTTTCAAAATTGGGGTTACAGTATCTTGTAGGGCTACATAAAATTCTGCAGGTAGTCCATCAGGCCCCGGTGTTTTATCTTTCTTTTGTCTTTTTATTGCCTCTGTAATCTCCATCATTGATATCTTCTCATTTAACCTCTGTCGCATATTCTCAGGAACCTTTGGGAGATTTGCTTCTTTTAAATAATCCTGAATTGCCTCTTTGGAAGTCACCTCCGCCTTATAAAGTGTCTCATAATAAGCCTTAGTAATTGTTTTCATTACATCATTATGGCAATGTAACTCTCCCTTTGAGTCTTGCAGTTTACTTATTAATCTTTTTTCTCTTTCTTTTTTCAATCTATATGCAAGCCATCTTCCCGGTTTATTAGCCTTTTCAAAAAAGTTCTGTTTGGCTCATTTAATCTGTTGTGCCATTGTATCCATCTCAAGTAAGTTTAATTTGTGTTTTATTAATTCCATTTGTTTCTTCAAATTTTTCTTTTGTGGATCAGTTTGTAACTCAGATTCCAGGATGCTAAGCTGTTCTTTCAGTCTACACTGTGTTTATCTCTTTTCTTTGTTCTTTTTGGCAGCATAAGTTATAGCCAGACCTCTGAAGTATGCTTTTGCCATGTCCCATACATTTTGAATAGAAGTTTCTTCTTTTTTGTTAATTTAAAAAAAATCCATTTCTTTTGTTGCTAATTGTAAGAATTCTTTTTCCTTCAATATAGATTTATTCAAGAACCATCTTAATCTTTTCCTAGCTCCTTTCCAGGTCATTTTAATTGAATTATGGTCTGCCCAAATATTTGGTTCTATTTCAACTTCTTGTATCATAGTCTTTAAATCATGAGAAGTCCATATCATATCAATTCTTGACCATGATTTATGTCTGTTGGAGTAAAAAGTATATTGTGCTTTTTCTGGATTCATCTCTCTCCATATATCCTGTAGACAAAATTCATCTTTCATTTTTAAGAAGGGTTTAGGTAAAGTATTACTTCCTTTTTTCCCTTGTTTATGACTTTTGTAGTCTCATACTGCATCAGCAATTGCATTAAAGTCTCCAAGTATGCAAAGGTTATGATAATTTAAGTCCACAAGTTTATCATATAATTGCTGAAAAAATTGATCTTGTTTCTCATTGGGAGCATATATTGCAACCATCAATATTTGCTTTTGGTTCCATATAATTTCCACCATTAATATTCTTCCCTCTTCATCGACATAGATTTGTTTTGGGTTCATCTTTTCTTTTATGTATAGAGCTATCCCTCTTTTCTTTTGTAGTGCCAAAGAAGAATAGAGTTTACCTAATTTTGGTTGTTCTAAAGTTCTAGAGTGTTGTCTCTTAATATGTGTCTCTTGGAGACAGATTATGTCCATTTTTAACTTTTGTAACTTATTAAATGTTTTGCTCCTTTTTGATGGGGAGTTAAGACCATTTATATTTATTGAAAGTATTCCAATTTCCTCCATAATTTCAATTGTATCGAGACCTCAGTCTTCTGGGAGAACTTGTCTGTCTCTGGTCTTTGGGTCTAATATCTTTCTCTGATTGGGTCTTTTTAGGTACTTCCTCCTCTGTTTGCTTTGGTGTTTCTGCAGCAGTCGCTCCCTCTGATTTCTTAGGCTCCACTTCGCCTTTTTCCAGAAAAGCTCTATGGTTGTTGAAGAATTCCTCTGCTTGACATGGAGTGTCCAATCTATATCTTTTTGAGTCCCGAAAGATTAATAACCCTTCTGGGATCAGCCATCTAAAATTCACTCCTCTGTTAACCAATTTCCTTGTTAAAAATTGATATTCTCTTCAGGCTTCTCTTATTCTTCTAGGAATCTGTTTAAGAACTACAAGTTCTTTGTCTTTATATTTCAGTGGTTGATCCCTTACTGCTCTCAGGATCTCATCTCGTATGGCTCTTTTAAGAAATCTGATGTGGACCTCCCTAGGCACTCTATTTCTTCTTGCATAGTTTGAGTTGACTCTAAAAACCTGATCCAATTCTCTTTTCATTTGGTCCATTTCCATTCCAAGTAGATCCACCAATAATCCACTCATCAGTTCTAACAAATTCTCCTCCTTCTCTTCTGAGATATTTTGAAATCTTAGGAAATATGATGCCCTTTCCATCTCCATAACAGCCATATTGTCCTCCAGTTCTGCATTGGTTTGCGCCAGTCTCTGATTTTCATCTTGCAAAGCTTCTAATTTCTGATCCACCACTACTGATTTGTCTTCTATTTTTTGCATTCTTTGTTGGGTATCTGTCATTGCCTGTTTGAAGTCTTCCATTCTTTGGTCCATCTTGAGCAGATCATTTTTCAGATCTTCATAATTTTTCTCCAAATCTTTTTTCATTTCCATTTTAGAATCTACAATTACCTGGAGTATAGTTTGTGTGTCTTTTTGTTGGGCTTCCTGCTGTAAGAATGTTGTAATAGATTTTTGAGGAGCCAGACTCACCGAGGTTGAGGCAGGGATGGAAGTGCCCTTCTTCACCCCTTTCACCAAGTTTGAAGCACTCATCTTCTAATTGTTGTGTTTATTTATTTATAATCCAATAACAGGCCCAATGGCCAATTTATTTGGAATCCAATAAAAAAGGCCTGATGGCCAATTGTAATCCACCAAATAGCTCAGGAAAAAAGAAAAATAAATTATAAACCAGTGCCCTCCTATAATCAGGAGACAAGGCCGAATGTGATTTAAAAGCAGAGAGGAACAAAAGAAAAGAAATAAAAATACAAGTAAAGGTATCCAGTAAAAAAGTTATCAAAAAACCAAAGAGAAAAATGTAAAAAAAGCAGGATCTCTAAGAAAAAAAGGGAAAATAAAATAAAATAAGGCAAAACAAAAAGAGGTAAAAATATGTTTATATCCAAAAGGCAAAGCAAACTCAAAAAATAATAATAAAAGAGGACAGTGTCCACTTTATAATCCAATTACAAGCTGACAGGCTTACCAATCTTCTTTTGTAATTTTCCTTGTTATAAAAAATATGCAGCAAGTCAAAAAAAAAAAAAAAAAAGCCAGACACAAGAAAAAAAAAAGTCTCTCTTAAAGGCATCTAAGAGAGATAAGAATGTCTGGGCACACAGCCAAGTGTCTGGGCATTGAGCCAAACTCTGCAGCTGAATACATAAGGTTACCGAGAAAAAACAAAAAGAGGAAAGTTAAAATGTAACCACCAGGGGACGCTGTCTCTTTCCTCCACTGTTTGAATAGGGAGAAGAGAAAAAAAAATTCAAAAAGTAAATACACAAAAGTAAAGTTCTAAAGCGAAGCAATTAAGATGGCTTTTCCCAATTAAAATATTAAAATATCTTGCTTTTCCTTCTATAGTGAAACAGGATAATTCCTTCAATTTGGCTTCAATTAGAAAGTTTCAAAAGTTTTTTAATAGCACTTAAACTGCCGCTTTACGGGAGGGGAGGAAGCGAAAATCCCTCCTCCTCCCTTCCTCAAACTTCCAGCTTCAGCCCAAAGGCAGGGAATTTATTTCAAAAGAGGCCACTTTGCAGCAAGCGCCAACATTTTCTCACCCAGACTGGTTGCTTGTTTTCCAGATCAGCTGTCTTCTGTCTCCAGCGATCTGCTGATGATGGCAGCAAACGTGGAAGCTCTCCACTTTTCTCTTGCCAGTTCCAGGGGCTGTTTTGAGTTTGGAGAGCCTGCTACCGCCAGCTCCTGTTCCTCAAAAGTTCACCCCTCAGTGGCCACCCCTCCAGGGTGGCATTCAGCCTGAATGGGCCCACCAGCAAAAGAATTTCGGACCCTGGGAATGGAAAGTTGTTCCCCAGGGTCTATTACCAGCAATGTCACTGGAAATCTCACTCCCTTTTGCAACCTTTTGACAAGCAAAGTCAATGGCAGGGCTGCTGGTGGCCAAGTGCTAAAGCGGGACTTCCCTCCCTCCCTCCCATTCCCATCTCCTTCTAAAGGAAGAATTTGAACCCCCCCCCCCCCATATTTTCTCTCTTCCATTTATTCACCAAACAAGGAAAAACCTCCAGAGACAGAAAAGACAAGCTGCTGAGTGAACTAGCTTAAAAAGGCACATTCCCCTTTAAGAATTAGCTACTGGCTAGAAAAGAAAGTTAAGGAGTGCAGCCTGCACTTAAGGAAGAAAAACAAATGTAAGTACTGGCTGCTGACTAAGGCAACCTCCCCAAATGGCTCCATTCATAAGTAAAGGAATGCTACAGGCAAAATCCATTCAGGAGAAAAATACTTCAAAATCCCTTGCAGCAAAACTTACAGCTAACAACAGCAGAGCAATAGAAGCTAACAGGAGACATCAGCCATCAGCCAAATAGAAATTGCCAAACACTCCTTAAGAACACAAAGCCCTCATTGCACAAATCCCAAAACTTCAAAGTCACAAAAGCACATAAGAATCCTTCCACTCTCCATCTCCCTCCCTGTCTCACCTCCAGCTGATGCTACCTTTCTTCATTCCTCATGGAGGGCAACCCTTCCCCTGCTGCATTTCTTGCCTGTTTGTTGCTGCCAGCACAGGTGGCTGCCACAGAAGTTGTGGATTGGCTCATGGACGGCTTGCTCGGCTTGCTCAATCTCCTCTCCTCTCCCCCCCTCCTCCTTCCCCTTCAGTGCAGCTAGAGCTGACTCCACCTCCACCCAGGGCTGCCTCTTTTTTCTCTCTCCCACCCAAACTGCCTCCTTTTATAGCCTCTCCTGTCTCCACCCCCCTCCTCCTTTCTCATGGGGGAGGGTGAGCCAGAAGTGACCCTGGGGCTTTTGCCTCAGCCCAGCCATTCTGTAGCTCCAGAGGACTCTCTCACAGTAAGTCCTTGCCTGCGCTGGCTCTTTCCATCCCCCACTACACTTGGCTAGGCAGGACTGCGTACCACCTGCCACTCATTAATGTACCACAAGTGGTATGCATACCACCGGTTGACAAGCCCTGGATTAGGGGACTGGAGGCTAAAACATATAAGGAACGGTTGCTGGAATTGGGTATGTCTAGTTTAATGATGAGAAGGACGAGGGGTGACATGATAGCAGTGTTCCAATATCTCAGGGGTTGCGAACCTTTTAGGGACCGAGCATTCAAACTGCAACCCAAAACCCACTTATTTATCGCAAAGTGCCAACACGGCAATTCAACCTGAATACTGAGGTTTTAGTTTAGAAAAAACAACTCATACATTAACATCTTTTGTCTTAAAAGAAAAACACAATAATGAGCTTTCAATGATACAAAAAACTTTTTATTGAAAGGTAAAAGTTTGCATTTGGCATGCTTTTGAACAATTAATGCTGTTGTATGCATGCTGATAATTTGTCTAACCTTGGCTCATACTTTGTAAGTTTAAGAGCAACACATGCAGCACTCAGGTCATCTGTTAGTGTGTTTCTGGTGTCAGATTTGATATAATTCAAAGCCGCAAACAGCTGTTCACAAGCATAAGATCACCCAAACAAAGTAAGGAAAGCAGTCCCAAGTGCTTTCATTGACTTAAAATTATTTGGCAGAGAATTCCACACTTTAAGGATTTCATTTTCAGAACTAACTGTGCTGTCCTTTGTCATCCCTTCTATCTTCTCAAGTGTTTCACGCAGGTCATAGAATGTGTAGCGCACATTTCCCATACACAGGAGGCGTGCAGACCTCAATCATCCATACAAGCTCTCATTTTCCCATTAGCAGGAGCCCAGGTTGGTTCCTATGGACAGCAGCCAATACAAAGTTCCCCCCGACAATCCCAGTACAATGTTTGTCCTGTTATCTCATATAGCACACACACCAGCTTCTTCCTCACTGATGTCACCTCCTGTGCTGCTTCCCTCAGACTGTGCTGTGCAGTGTAGACTGCTGGCTGCGTGGCTGGCTGGCTGCATGAGTGGCTGGAACATAAGAACATAAGAAGAGCCCGCTGGATCAGGCCAATGGCGCATCTAGTCCAGCTCCTGTATCTCACAGTGGTCCACATCTATAATAATACCCATCAGGGCTAGTAACCCGTGATGGACTTTTCCTCCATACATTTGTCCAATCCCCTCTTAAAGGCATCTAGGCTAGATGCCATCACCACATCCTGTGGCAAGGAGTTCCACAGGTTAATTACATGCTGGATAAGTGGGTGTTCCTCTTTTATTGAGCAGGGGGAGAGTAACTGGTCCATCACACCCCAGCAGTGTCTTTTCTGGTGGCTGTCTGCTGGTGTAGTATAAAGTAACATTTTTGTACTATGGTGATTCATTATAAATACATCTTTGACTAAAGAATTGACTTCTATGGACTTTAAAGTTCCTGTGGAAAAAAAATATAAAGCTTTGTTGTGTGGATATATACTGGATTATACATTTTTGTGCAATGGATGCTAAATCACAGAATCCATTTTATTTATCCTCATGTGTAGAAATATGTATGTTTGGGTAGTAAATTTGTGGGGAGTATTTCCAAAAGTAAATTATGATTTCATGACTTTATATCATAAAAATATAGATTTGAACTTTTACAGTGCAGTCAAAAAGACAAGTGTGATATACCCATCTTTACTTTGGGAAGGATACCACTAAACACATAATTAAGATCATTTTAACCTTCCTGTATCTGACTACTGAGAACAATAAAAATACCAAAAATATTGGCCATTTCAGTGTTGCTAAGGACGGAAGAAGGTAAGTGCTACAGTACTTCCAACTCATGGGGATTACAATAATCCTAAATGAAAAGATTAAAATGGTCTCACAATCAAGAGTTTTTCTCTTTTAAGCTTATCTGTTTAGAGGAATAATAAAGAAACACTTCCATTGCTCGTATTTCAACAAGGGAGCCACAAGGTGACAACATGAAAGACAATTTGGGGTGTTGGTTAAGCACTAGGCTAGAAACAGGGAGATTGTGAGTTCTAGTCCCACTTTAGGCATGAACTTTAGGTCAGTTACTCTGAGCGACTTTAGGTCAGTCACTCCCTCACAACCAAACTCATCTCACAGGGTTGTCGTTGCTGTGGGGAAAATAGGACGAGGAAAGAGTATTAGGCTTGAGTTATTTATAAAGGCAGGATAAACATGAATAAACATGAACCAAGATGTACCTCAGCAGAAGTGACGGGGGGAGTGAGGGGATGGGAGCCAACTGCATAAAATTATTAAAGAGACCATGATGTTAACAATGCTATGAAGGCTACCACCAATGACTTAATAAAATAACCAAACACCTTCATGGAATTAAAAACAGAGGGAACACGAGTATGAGAAAAGCTACAGTCCAAAGAATTTCCCCCTCCCCTCCCCTCGCCTTCATTTAAAAGGCAGGTCTCATCCACTCCCGAAGCTCTGGGTGTGGCGAAGCCTCAGCCGCTCACCTCGGGGTGGGGTCTGGGCAACTTTCTGATTAAGTGTCAGCTTAGGAGGCATGCAGGTCGTGTTTTCGGGGGGAAGGGTGGGGGTTTTGTGGGGTTGTTACTTTAAAACAGGGAACACCTGTCTTAGTTATTGTTAGCGGGAAAGGCTTTGCTCTGACGTGCGGTAAGATGGTAAGTTCAAGGAGGCCGTCGTATTCCATTCAGCCATGGGTTGGCTTTTCTGTGATACAAATCTTGTTGTGTTTTAAAAAATGGTTTAAAGATCTGGGAGGGAAAAATGCAGCGAGAGTAAACAAGCGAAGTTTAGCATACGGGCTGCCTAAAACAAAAAGGTTTTATAAAACCCAGCTTAAAAAGCCATTTGCCCAGGGAGATTTTGATGCAGGTTGCTCAGATGGACAGGACGGCGCGCGAGCCCACAGAGAGGGCTCTGAGTGCCCCCTCTGGCATGCATGCCATAGGTTTGCCACCACTGGTATAGGGTTTCCTGCCTAAGCAGGGGGTTGGACCTCCAAGGTCCCTTCCAACATTATTATTATTATTGTTGTGGTTTTTTTCTTATTAATTCTATTTGCAAGTTATTAGCCTGTCATCTATATACTATATTAATGATAAAATAGTTAAGAGGAACAATAATAATAAAAATACAAGATTAAAATTTCAAAACCCTCTGTTGACAAACTGTTATTGGGATCAACTCATAGAAAATTTACCACAGATTCTTAACTGTCCCAAATCATCCCAAGAATTAACACTGATTGGTCATGGATCAAATATCCATCTTTGTTACTTAATACCATCTCTTACCAATTGCTGTCTGATTAAATATAAGTCCAATCTCCAAAGCCAGTCTATCTTCCAAAAAAGTCCAGATTAAATTGTTCCCCAGTTAAGTGTGATAAATCCATTCCCCAATCTTCTTCAATCCACTTTAAAAATACCAATTTATCAGTTATCCACTCAGACAGTTTTTTGTTGTTGTATAAGAATGCAGGCTTGAACTTCAGGGAGGTGTATGGAGTCAACTCTGTTAATTCTAAGCCTGGGTCCATATTTCTTCCCAGCAAATCTACTGCTTTCAAGTCACATTCCTTTTGTGTGTTTAATTTATCTGCAGTCACTTGCCTCTGAATGTTTTCTGCAGCCTTTATGAGTTTATCAAACTTTTAAAAAAAGCTTTCAGCTAAGAATTGCATGTTGCCAAATGGCCTTTTTTCGAGTGTGAGCCTCATTCCCTTGTCTGTAATCTGATATGTTGTTGCTCTGTGTAGTAGATAAGAGAGTTCTTCAAAGCAGAATGAGAAAATAGACAAAAGAGCAGGGAAGATATTTTCTCGATATTTCAATTGAAATTTAAAAGGATTAAGAGAAATAAACTACAAACTTTTTGCAAATTAATAAAATACAAAATCCCTATAGTGACTGTCCAATAAAAATGTAAATCAAGTAAAAACACTTTCACTATCCAAGGACATGCTGTGTTTCCTTACGGAAAAGTGAAAGTTATTGAAAACAACAGCATAAATCAAACAGAAAAAAAAAACAGAGTCCAGCAGGAGGTTAAAATAAGTCAGCATTCAGCCAACCAGTCAAATTTTAAAGATAAAAAGCAAAGTAAAACAGAAGATTCAAAAAGTAAAGTTAATACCCAGGTATTCTTAAGAAAACAAACTGCTGAGAGGAAGGTGAATGCCCAGTGACTTTCTGACTGCTCCCAGAGGGAACTGGAATCTTCAAGACTCCCTGTCAACACTACAAACGAATTTGGCTGAAGCCATTTTCCCTTTATTTTCAGTTGCCACAGAATTGGGAGGGGGGGATGAGTATTTTTTAGCTTAGTCAAAACAATAAATTGTTCTGTGGGAACCAAGGTCATTGCTGATTGCATTTTGGCAGGCTGAAGCTTCCGTTAGAAAGCTCGCTCAAGTAGTTAATTGGGGAATGTGTTTTATGACATACTACTGGGGTGGGAAGTTCAACTTTGTAACATTGTAACCTTTGGGAGGGAACTTCAGTCTTGGTTTCACTTTTTATCCTGGTGATATTATGTAGCCAAATAAATATGTTATTTAAGGAAATTTTTTTGCCTTGGAGTTTTCTTTTACTAGTCTCATCTATAGGAACCATGACACTCCCCTTCCCAGGTGGGTCCACGGCCATCCAAAAGCCACCTTGGGTCAATCCTAAGTGCTCCCATTCAAATCCAGGGAACAGCACTGCCAGAGAACCAGCTTTGGCAGCAAAATCAGCAGATTGTCAGCAAGAGAGAAAAATTCCCCTACCATTCAGCAAATGGAGTCACCAAATTTTGTCTGTCTCATAGGGCTGACAGTAATGAACGCAGCCAATTCTGAATTATTCAACAAACCATGGTCTCTAATGATCTTCCACTCATTAATTCTTATACTGCCCTCAGGTCCTATGGAGAACAAGTCAACTGCCTCTTCTCTGTGACATCCCCTCCAAATACTGAAAGACTGCTACCCATCACCTCCTTGCCATCTTCTCCCATTAGTGCACCAATCATTTTGTTGACTTTTTTTCTTGTTCCTTACATATTGAAAGAAACTTTTTTTGTTATTTTTGGCATTTGTTGCAAATCTTTGTTCATTCTGAGCCTTAGCTTTCTGGACTACATCCTTGCAGGTTTGGGCTATTTGCTGGTATTCTGTTCTAGTTATGTGTTCATTGTTCCATTTTTTTATACTTGTCCTTTTTGTCTCTCTGTTTGTCAGAGAGTTCTTTGTGCAACCATATTGGTTTCATCTGGGCACAATACCAACGAACAAGAAAAATAACAACTCTCAAAAGAAACCAGCATGGCTGCATAAAGAACTCTATGATAAATTGAAAGACAAAAAGGACAAGTATAAAAAGTGGAAAGAGGGGCACATAACTAAGCGAGGAAAGTTAAGGCTCACAATGAACTAAGGCTTGCAACAAAAATAAAAAATAACAAAAGAAGCTTCTTTCAACATGTAAAAAACAAGAAAAAAGTTAAGGAAATGATTGGTCCATTAGTGGGAGAAAGTGGCAAGAAGGTGACAAGCAACAGAGAGAAAGCAGAACTACTTAACTCATTTTTTGCATCCGTCTTTACACAAAGGGAAAAAACAGTCCAACCTATCAAAAACAGTACCATAAAAAACAAATTGAAAACACAAGTTAAAATAAGCAAGGAAATGGGACTTTCGGTCTTGTGCCGTAGCGTCTGGTTGCGGGATCGTGGACCTCTGTACCCCGCAGCTACTTTCGCCCTGCCAGGGGACCCTAAATGGGTCTAAGTCGCCCCGGAGAGGCAGCGAAGAAAGAAGGGTGTCCTGATGACTCTGGAATGACGGCGGTCATTTCGTTCGGTTTGGGAGAAGCCTTCTAACCCGATAGGAGAAAGGCTGGTCACATCCTGTTGATCAGCCCAAGCTACTTGCAGCCGAAGTCCAGAGGCACTAACCAGCACAACAGTGAACAGCATGCTTGAAACTGGTTGAGGAATTTGATCTTCTCTCTCCTTTTTATATTTGATTTCCTGGAAAACTTCTCCAAGAAACAAAAAGCCTCCCAAATTGAGAAGGGGGGGGGGATTGCCTCACCCTTCTATAGACGGAAGCAGCTAATTAAACCCTTATGGGGAATAAACATTACCACAGTTTGGATAAATTTGAAAGCTAAGAAAATTGTTAAAACTCTATACCTGAAAAAGCATTGATGAAATTATATGTATATGTCTTTTAAAATACTAAAAATGTGAATCCTGGGCATTATGTTAACCAAATAGAAGAAAAAACAAACACCAGGATATAATAAACCAGACTGTTTAATATAAACAAGGCTGCGGTTAAGAAGAGTCACCAAGCTTTCGTCCGGCTAAAAAACTGCTGGCGTCATCAGAGTTAGAATAGAAGGAGATCGGGAAGGCAGCTCATATAGCCTCCTGCCTCTGTGCACAGCTCCTTGAGCGTGTCATCGGCCCATTGATTGTATTAATCCGTATCGCGCAGAGTTGTTCTGCATCAGGCAAACTGTGCTTGGCTCCACTGGTTGTTTTACGATCCTCAAGTGCTCTTTTAGAGCGTGTGCAAGCACTTGGAGTGCGGCTGTCTATAGGTGAGATGACCACGAATCCCATGGACCGAGATGATGGACCAAACGGCCCTAAGCCAGGGACAGACGCGCTGAGGCGATCTGGAAGGAGGGGGAGGGAGGGGGAAGAAAGAGAGCAGGAATGCCAGAACAGCTGCTTGTTGCAGGACTGGAGCAGAGGAATTATGACAACGGCCTTGGGGGTGGGGGAGGATAATGGCCCTGGGAGGGAGGGAGACTAGGCACAGGGATGGATTGACAGCCACCCTCCAGGTGCTTGCACACACTCTAAAAGAGCACTTGAGGATTGTAAAACAACCAGTGGAGCCAAGGACATGCATTTGAATGCATTTGGGTCAATATAAATGCATTTGAATGCATTTGGGTCAATATAAAAGGGGGGGGGAATGACATGACATTGCCATAGGTGTATACTACAGACCACCCAACCAAACACAGGAAATAGATGAACTTTTTGCTAGTCAGCTAACTAAGGTATGTAGGAAGCACATCACAATAGTAATGGGGGACTTTAACTACCCTGACATCAACTGGGAGACAAACTCCGCACCAAGTGGAAGATCAAACAAGTTCCTGGCAAACCTAGCAGACAACTTTGTATCCCAAAAAGTAGAGAAGGGAACTAGGGGATTAGCCATTTTGGATCTAATTCTCACTAACAGAGATGAAATGATAGAAGGTGTTGAAGCCATAGGAACCCTGGGAGGAAGTGATCATGCAATATTAGAATTCATCATTATGGAAGCACAAGCAATAGAACACAGTCAAACTAGAGTCTTGGACTTCAAGAGAGCTAATTTCAATAAACTTAGAGAGGGCTTGGGAAGGATTCCATGGATGAGAATCCTCAAGGGGAAAACAACTCAAGAAGCTTGGGAAATTTTGAAAAATGAGATAATAAAAGCACAGTCTAGCACAATACCAACAAAGAGGAAAAACAACAGCTCTCAAAAGAAACCAGCATGGCTGCATAAAGAACTCTCTGACAAATTGAAAGATAAAAAGGACAAGTATAGAAAGTGGAAAGAGGGGAACATAACTAAGTCAGAATATCAGCAAATAGCCCGAGCCTGCAAAGATGAAGTGAGGAAAGCCAAGGCTCAAAATGAACTAAGGCTTATGACCAAAGTCAAAAACAACAAAAAAAGCTTCTTTCAACATGTAAAAAACAAGAAAAAAGTGAAGGAAATGATTGGTCCATTAGTGGGTGGAAGTGGCAAGAAGGTGACAAGCAACAGGGAGAAAGCAGAACTATTTAATTCATTTTTTGCATCTGTCTTTACACAAAGGGAAAAAACAGACCAACCTATCAAAAATAGTGCCATAAAAAACAAAATAGTAACACAAGTTAAGATAGGCAAGAAAATGGTAAGTGAGCACCTGTCCAGCCTAGATGAGTACAAATCGCCAGGACCAGATGGATTACACCCCAAGGTTCTCAAGGAACTGGCAGATGTGATATCGGAACCACTGAACTATATTTTTCAAAGATCCTGGAACACAGGGGAACTACCAGAGGACTGGAAAAGAGCTGATGTAGTTCCCATCCTCAAAAAAGGGGAAAAAAATGGATCCAGGAAATTACAGACCTATCAGCCTGACCTCAATACCTGGGAAGATCCTGGAAAAGATAATCAAACAATGAATCAACGAACACCCAGTGGCAAACAAAGTCATTACTAAAAGCCAACATGGGTTTGTCAAAAATAGATCATGCCAGACAAATCTTATTGCATTCTTTGACTGTGGGGAAAAAAGCATGCGCAGCAAACTGCCATGCTTTACCCACCCACAAACCTCATAACCTTTTGATACCCTTTGTCCCAAGGAAGCAGCCAAAAGATCACCCCCTTTTGACTTAATACCTTACCTACCTAAATAAATAATATGCTTTAAGTTCCCCCTTATCTCTTCCTGTCTTTATCTCTTCCTGTCTTTGTCAGTTCTTTCTCCTTTTTACTCTACCTGTATTTGTTTTTACCTGCTCTCAACAGGTAATATGTTACTAGAAAATAATTGCTTATATGAAGGAATTTTTCAATTACTTTATGTCAACAGCTAAAGGTTAAACTTATAAATGTAAAATGTCAGCAGTTAATGGTAAAGCCTATGTATGTAAAAAGTATATAAGAAGCAAAAAACTCAGAGTTTGTCAAGCTGTGTCCTGCAGCTTCAAACCTCTGCTCAAGAAATGCCTGAATCTTTTTCTTAGCATCATTACATTTGACCAAGTGACAAAATTAGTGGATCAGAGGAATGCTGTGGATATAATTTACTTGGACTTCAGTAAGGCATTTGATAAAGTAGATCACAACCTACTACTTGATAAGATAGAAAAATGTGGGTTAGACAGCATCACCACCAGATGGATTCATAGCTGGCTGACTGGCCGAACTCAGCGAGTGGTCCTCAATGGAACTGCATCTATATGGAGGGAAGTGTGTAGTGGGGTGCCCCAGGGCTCTGTTCTGGGCCCAGTGCTCTTCAACATCTTCATCAATGCTTTGGACGAAGGGATAGATGGGGAACTCATCAAATTTGCAGACGACACCAAGCTGGCAGGAATAGCCAACACTCCAGAAGACAGGCTTAAGATACAGAAGGATCTGGACAGACTTGAACACTGGGCACTAACTAACAAAATGAAATTCAATGGTGAAAAAAGCAAGGTTCTACATTTAGGCAAGAAAAACCAAATGCACAAGTACAGCATAGGTGGCACCATGCTCAATAGTAGTAACTGTGAGAGGGACCTCGGAGTCCTAGTAGACAATCACCTAAATATGAGCCAGCAGTGTGCTGCAGCTGCCAAAAAGGCCAACACAGTGCTAGGCTGCATTAACAGAGGGATAGAATCAAGATCACGTGAAGTATTAATGCCAGTCTACAATGCCTTGGTAAGGCCACACTTGGAATACTGCATCCAGTTTTGGTCATCACGATGTAAAAAAGATGTTGAGACTCTAGAAAGAGTACAGAGAAGAGCAACAAAGATAATTAGGGGACTGGAAGCTAAAACATATAAGGAACGGTTGCTAGAATTGGGTATGTCTAGTTTAACGAAGAGAAGGACAAGGGGGGACATGATAGCAGTATTCCAATATCTCAGGGGCTGCCATAAAGAAGAGGGAATCAAGTTATTTTCCAAAGCACCTGAAGGCAGGACAAGAAGCAATGGGTGGAAACTAATCAAGGAGAGAAGCAATCTAGAACTAAGGAGAAACTTCCTGACAGTGAGAACAATTAATCAGTGGAACAACCTGCCTCCAGAAGCAGTAAATGCTCCAACACTGGAAGTTTTTAAGAAGAGACTGGACAGCCATTTGTCCGAAATGGTGTAGGGTTTCCTGCCTGAGCAGGGGGTTGGACTAGATGACCTCCAAGGTCCCTTCCAACTTTACTATTATTATTACAGTTTGCCTGATGCAAAACAACTCTGCGCAATACGGATTAATACAATCAACGGGCCGATGAAGCACTCAAGGAGCCAGGTGCAGAGGCAGGAGGCTATATGAGCTGCCTTCCCGATCTCCTTCTATTCTAACTCTGATGATGCCGGCAGTTTTTGGCCGGACGAAAGCTTAGTAACTCTGCTTAACCACAGGCTTGTTTATATTAAACAGTCTGGTTTATTATATCCTATTATATTTATATTATTTATAATAATATAAATTATTATTTATTATTATATATATTTGTTTTCATAGATTTTCACGGGTATAGGTATGCAGGTCTTGGCATATTCGGGTCTTTTCCCGTGTAAGATTGAGAGTATCTTGGCGACGTTTCGATGAGGTCCCACTCGTCATCTTCAGGCTGGGGTCCTCGGCTTCATGCTTGTGTGAGCAAAGTGTGATCGGAGCTGCCGTCTCTCTATAAATATTGGTGGGGGTGTGTAGAGTGCTGGATTAGTTGCTGTAGGAGGGTTGGTTAGCTGTGTTGGAGTTATTGTTTGTGGATTGTTCGGCTGTTTCGTAACATCCTGAGTAGCTGAGGTGCTGGCTGTGTGCCCATTAGTCTTTTGTGTTGTAACAACCTGGGTAATGGGTTGTGTGATGACATCCTGAGATCTAGTGTAGTGATATCCTGAGTTCTGTGTTGCACCATCCTGGGTGGTAGGCTGTGTTGTAACATCCTGAGCTTTAGCATTGTAGCCTCCTGAGTTCTGTGGTGTGATGTCCAGGGCAGAAGGCTGTGAAGTAACATACCAGGCTATGGTTTGGCTCTGAGTTTGCGATCTAGCTCTGTGTTCATGGCGTGTGTCCGTTTGCTTTGTGTGGGGGTCGGAGGGAGGTGCAGCAGCTGGTGATGTCATCGTGGTTTGGCTTCTGGATGGTGGTTGCATTTCATCTGAGGGTTGGGTTTGGGCTTGGGTTTGGGTCTGGTGAGGGTGAATGGTGGTGGCGTACTGTGTTGTTCTGGGTCCGGTGTCACTTTTCGTGGCTAGGACTCATTTGTTGATTAGGGCTAGTTTCCAGATGTCTGGTAGGCGGGAGGTATCGTCACGTTTATTCATGTTGTGGGGGTGTTTTTCTATTTCAATGGCTTCCATAATTATTCTCTTGTTGTGTTCAGTTTTGGAGATTACTTTGGTTCCTTCAAAATCAATTTCATGTCCTGTGGCTTTAAGGTGCTGGAAGAGGGAGGAAGTTTTTTCTTCTTTTCTGACTGCATTCTTGTGTTCTGCGATGCGTGCATTTATTCTCCTATTAGTTTGTCCGATGTATGTGGCTGGGCAGATTTTGCATGGTATTTCATAGACTCCTTGGTTTTCTAGCTGGATCGTGTCTTTGGGGTTTCTTAAGATGTTGGCTATTTTTTGGTTGGTGCCGAAGCCTGTCTTGATATTGTGTTTGTGGAGAATTTTGCTGATTTTATCTGTGGTGCCTTTGATGTAGGGGAGGAGGGCGATGTCGTTGTAAGGTTCTATGTCTCGGTTCTTGGGGGGTGTTTCACTTTGGATTAGGTTGGTAGTAGTATTTCTTTGGAATCCATTGGAGATTAATACGTTTGTGAGAGTGTGTAATTCAGTTTTCAGGTGGTCTTTGTTGGCTAGGTGTTTGGTTCTGGATATGAGGGTCTTGGCTACAGAGTTGATCTGTGCAGGGTGGTGATGGGATTGTGCGTTTAAGTAGCGGTTGGTGTGTGTTTTTTTCTGGTAGATGGTGTGTCCTAGGGAGCCATTGGGTTTTTTGTAGATTAGGACGTCCAGGAAGGGGAGTTGGTTGTTAGCTTCTATTTCCATCGTGAATTGTATTTTGGGGTGTAGGCTGTTGAGATGCATGAGGAAGTTGTCCAGTTTTTCTTTCCCATGTGGCCAAATTACAAAAGTGTCATCTACATATCTGAGCCAGAGTTTGGGATTGTGGTCAGATTTGTCTAAGGCGTTGGTTTCGAAGTGTTCCATGTATAGGTTTGCGATGATCTCTTTCCTCTTTCTCTCTTTCCTCTCTTTCTCTTTCCTCTTTCTCTCTTTCCTCTCTCTTTCCTCTCTCTCTTCTCTTTCTCTTTCTTCTTTCACTCTTTCCTCTCTTTCTCTCTCTTTCCTCTCTCTTTCTCTTCTCTTTCTTTCCTCTTTCTCTCTTTCCTCTCTTTCTCTCTTTCTCTCTCTCTCTTTCCTCTCTCTCTCTTTCTCTCTCTCTCCCTCTCCCTCTCTCTCCAGGTGAGGAAAGAGAGAGAGAGAGAGAGAGAGAGAAGAAAAGGCAGATGGCGCCTAACGGGCGGGGAGGGGCAGCAGGACAGGAGGCAGCAGCTCCATTGGCAGCGGCGGCATGGCAACGGCCACTGCAGCATCGTCAGGGGTCTCCGGCGCCCCTGGCCTGGCCGCCGCCCCTGCTGCGTCCTCAGCCAAACAGGCAGGGAAGGGGACCAGGACGGGAGGCGGCAGCCACTGCAGCATCGTCGGGGGTCCCCACCGCCACCCCCGGCCTGGCCGCCGCATCCTAAGTCGAACCGGCGAGGAAGGGGAGCAGGACGGGTGGCAGCAGCTCTGGCGGTGGCCACTGCAGCATCCTTGGGGGGCCCCGCTGCCCCTGCTGCGTCCTCAGCCGAACGGGTGGGGAGGGGGAACAGGACGGGAGGCGGCAGCTCCGGCGGCGGCCACTGCAGCATTGTCGGGGGATCCCGCCACCCCCACCATGTCCTCAGCCGAATGGGCAGGGAGGGGGAGCAGGATGGGAGGCAGCGGCTTCGGTGGCAGCCACTGCAGCATCGTCAGGGTCCCCACCGCCCCTGGCCCGGCTGCCACCCCCAGCCCGGCCACCACCCCCACCACATCCTCAGCCACTTTGCCATCACCAGAGGAGGGCACCAAGGCCGGGTGCACAATGGGCAGCCGCGCTGGCAACAGGGAGTGCCACCGCAGGGACGAGGGGGGTCCTGACTGCTGCCAGCCCCGCCGCCCTCGCAGCCCAAGGTCTCCTTCTCCTGCAGCAATGAGGAAGGTGGTGGCAGCTCCCCGAAAGTGGCTGAGGAAGGCGCCACTGATGGGGCTGAGGTGGGGCCTGGCAGGGGAGAGCCCCGTGGCAGCCAGGCAACAGCAGGAGGATGGCGAAGGGGCGCAGCTGCCCGGTTGCTGCCACCTCTCCTGCCTCGCTCAGCCAGAGAGACACCTGGCCGGCTCGGCTTCACAACGGGTGATGCCCCTGCTGGCCGCTGCCCCAGGCATGACTGCCGCCCCGCCCAGACCAGGGAGGCATGTGGCTGGCTCGGCTTCCCAGGGTGCGATGCCCCCGCTGGCTGCCGACCCAGCTGGGACTGCCACCTGGCCCGACCTGGGAAGACATGTGGCTGGCTCAGCTTCCCGGGGAGCGATGCCCCTGCCGGCTGCTGGCCCAGCTATGACTGCTGCCCGGCCCGGCCTGGGGAGACATGTGGCCAGCTCCGCTTCCTGGGGTGCGATGCCCCTGCTGGCCACCACTCCAGCCATGACTGCCGCCCGGCACAGGGAGACATGTGGCTGGCTCGGCTGCCCAGGGAGTGGCCCAGGGACAGCCCAGGAAGTGATGCCCCAGCCAAGACTGCCTCCTGGAACAAGTAAGCCGGGGGGGCGCGCCACCTGCCCCGCGGCTGCTTCGCAGCAGTGCTCCATGGACTCATAGCCCCCTCCCTCCCCCCGCCACTGACCCTCTGTCTCCGGCTCTTCTGCTGCTTGGCCAATGGTCACGCCGGCTGAGCATTGGAGGGGCTGCACTCCCTCGGGGCCGCAGTTTGCGGGAGGGCTGGCCCGCTCAGCGGAGGCTCAGGTGGGCCGCTCCCAATGGGGATCTTGGGGTTTCCCCACATGGCTCCCCAGCCACGTGCGCCTCAGACAGGGCCAGCCTGGGAAAGGGACTTCCTGGCCACCTTTCTCCCAGGGGGTGGGGCGCCTGGGCACAGGGCCAATCAGGAGCCCTGCGAACAGGCAAGTCCACAGGAGAAAAATAGATAGATAGAGAGGGGGGGAGTGCAAGTGCCTCTCTCTCTCTCCTTGTCTCACTCTGCAAATGGTGGAGGAGGCTCCGGAGCCGCAGGGGATGGCTCAAACCCGCATGCGACTCCGGAGCCGTGGGTTGCCGACCCGTGTCCTAGCCCACCTGAGAACATATGATATCTTTAGGGAAACACCCAAAAGGGAACATGTTTAGCTACTTCTGCTTTCTCCCTTCTTATCTACAGTGTGCCAGACTTACTGGGTGAAATCTTTATCTTATGCGTGTCAGCTTTGCTGGATGGGTTGCTTATGTAATTAGAAAGAATAAATACAAGGATTTCTTGTCATTCGGGGCTCCTCTCATTTAGAGGAGTCCGTCTCTATTCAGCTGAATAAAAACCTAAAGCTTGAAGGGAACTTCTGGTTTCCTGTATTTCTTTATCAAGCAAAACCTCAGAACCTGCATATCATTTTTGGTGAGCCAGCCAGGAAAGGTGCTTGGTTGGTACTAGGGAGGCTCAGGAAAGGGGACGGCACCAAGCGTGCTCCAGGATTTCCTGAAGGTGCCCCCCTTCTTGACTCTTCATTGTGGTTTTTAACAGGAACCAGTTTTTTCTTCTTTTTGGTTGCCTTTTACTTGATTCCTGCATACTCAGGAGGGCTGAAGATAACGTAGGACACAGAGATATACATTACTTTGTTGCACCGGCTTGCCTGGGGGAGTGTGTATGTTTGTAAAAATGTGTTTGTGTCCTTGAATTATTTCCAACCGTTGACCAGAGCTGGGCAGAAGGGTTTGTGCCAGCCGTACCTAGCCCCCCCCCTCTTTTGGGGGTTCTGGGGGTGCTTAGAAAGCAAGGGGTACTAACCTTGTACTCTCGTGCTCCAACGGGTTGTGAGTGGTGTGTGGTTTGTGGTTTGTGGTTGCTCCTTTTATATTTCCCGCTGTTGACCAGGCCTAGGCATGATACTGATCTTAACCGAAGGTCAGTGGATCTCTTGTGGCCAAACAGGCTGTGCAAGTGGTGTGAGTGACTTGAACACATGGGCTCAGCCCCAGGAAGACCAGTTAGAATGAATAAAAGGAAGGGATGTGCCCTCAGCCCCCTTGAGTGTGTCATAAGGAACTTTGGTAAGCTTAAAACCCATCCGAATATGAAATTGAAACTCTAATTAAGTACAATGCCTTCTGTCACCAAGACATACCCACTGTTTGGCCCACAGGAGGATCCATAAATTTGGGAGTTTTTGAAACCATGGGAGACTATGCTTAAAGAGGCATAGATCATGATCAGCATGCTTAATATGCTCTTTTTTTTGTGGGACCTTACACGAGAATAAGCAGGTGCTTCAAGACTGTGGGTTGTGGTGACCTTCCGTGGCACCACCTTTTCCTGCTTTAGCTTCTGCTCCACCACCCTATAAGGGGATCTACTCCCTCACAGGGCAAGTAGCTATTAGAAGGGGGGACACTAATAAGGTCTTGGTTCAATCCCCCTTCTCAACATCTGATCTTTATGCATGGGAGGACCAATTGGGTTCTTACACTGAAACCCCATGCAAATATTCTGAATTGGTTCTGTTCATTCTTCAAACTTATGCCACTAACTGGGCAGACCTCCAAGCCATGCTGCAAGTCTTTCTAACAACAGAGGAAAGGCATCTGGTAGGAAATGCTGCTAAAAAACCCCCAAAAGTTACAATATTTGAGAATACAGCCCCAAACCTCTTATGCAAACACAATACATCATGTCAGTTGTGGGACAAATTACACGAGCAGGCTTTTTATTTCCTCCCTGGATACAATTCCTGCATCTGCAGAAAATGCAGCAAATATAGAGAAAGTGAATGTGCCTTTCTTTAATGTAGAACAAAGGAATGGTGAGTAACTCAGACTTGGGAGGAAAAAGTAGGCTGAAAATGAATAAAAATGGTTGACACTGAGCGTAGCAAGCTGCCAGAAAGTGGATTTTATTGCAAAAGCCAGACAGAGAACTGATTCAGCAATGACTTCTGGACTGGCTAGTAAAAATCGCCTCAATGCGTGGTACAATTTGTACTCCTATTTTAAGTTTTGATGAAATTTGTAAGAAGCTTGTTCTTCTTACTTTCCTAGCTTGGTTTTTTTTTCCTTTCAGCAGGATTGCTTAATCCTATCACCCAGGGAAGGAAGTGACTTGTTGATGAAGTTTTTGTCTTGTCATAGGTGCTGGTATGTTTGGGGTTAATACTGGTATTGGTTTCTATGTGTGTGTAGGGCACACCTGTCAGCTTTCTTTTGATTTGTTCATGGTTAGCGCTCATCTTTTACTTCATGTGTTTTTTGGCTGTCTGCCCGAGGCTATTAACTGAGCCGGGCGGGGGAGGAAGAGGGAGGAGAGAGAAAAATAACTCTTCTCTGATACTTTTATTTTTCGGCTTGACTTTTCTTTAAAAAAAAACAAACAAGTTTTATTAATTTTCCATTTTTACAAACCTTCGGGTATTTAAGGAAGCAACATGGTGGTTGGGTAATACATAGTCCAATAACATGCTTATCCATACATATATCAGTTTACATCATCAAAAATTTCCTCTCTGTTTCCCTTAGTCATTATACCAAATTCAAATTGGTAGGTTGCTAGTTATATAACTCAATCATTTAAAACATTTATAAACAACTTTTAGATTATATATCTCCAAATCCTGTTTTTAACTTTTGTCTGGTTTCAATTAGAATATTCCAGTTGGCTTACTGTCCAATAATGTTTAAGTTTCGGATAGCCCACGGTTCCCTTAATTCATACAAAATAATATCATATCTAAAACACACTTATTATTTATTCCAGTAAATTCTTAATTTATTTCACCATCATATTCTAATTCTCATTTTAATATCATCGCTTACTCATAAAATAACCTTTATCCTCTAAATCCATCTTCTATTTATAATTCAAAACAATTATTTAAGTAACTAATTTATTTCCCTTATAGATCCAAACTATTAAATCCAATAATATCTTTTAAAATCTCCTTGGCTCATTACATAACGTTTAAAGCTCTTCCCTTAGGTATCACACAAAGAAAACCATTTTTTTAAAGTCTAACTCTGGCCTTCCTTTTATGCCAAGCCAGCTTCCATAAAAAAGCTTTTAGATCCTCAAGTGGCTCTCCCTTCCTTCCTGGATATATCATTTGAAACAGGGGAGACCATCCAATCATCAGCCTATCAAGGAAGCCAGTCCCTTCACAGTCATTGAATTGTTGGCCAAATGGTTTAAATCTCCATATCTGAGTTAATATATTTATCATACTTTCAGGCTGGTCTTCTTCTTCTGGTTTCAGCTGAAGTAGATGAAAATTCATGTTCGATGTTGTAGTTGTTTTTGGATCATCTAGATTATCTAGAATCTCAGTATATTGTCATAAATCCTCTGCACGTTCCATCTTAGCATTGCTTTGTTCAGTTTCTGTTGCTGTTGTAGTTGTAAAGTCTTTAAGTGAGGTCAAAATTTGGGTGTTAAAGTTCTGAGTAGATTGTTCCTGGCATTCTTTAAAATTCACTTTGTTATTAGTTCCTTCTTCTGTTTTTTTTTTGAAGTGTGGATTCTTCTAATGGGGTTGAAGCTGCGTTTTGTGGCTTTAAAGTGGCATGTAAGTCTTTCATTCTAGAATTTGTTAGCTCAGTAGCCTCTAGAATTTTTTCAAGTATAAGTTTGACATTAGGCTGTGGGTGGTATTCCTCCATTTCTGTAATGTTTACAGTCCTTTAGTGGAGGCTATTTTTAATAAGAGTCAATAACTGTCCACCTCCACTATAAAGAAATATTTTCACCACCCACCTGTTTCAAGTTCTTATCTTTTGGTTGCTGTCAAGGACAAATTTTAGCCTCAGAGATCTCCCAGACAGAAAACAATTATCCCACTTGCTCTACCAAATTTCACCACTAGATGTACCCAGTGACATACAAAATATGGCTTTTTTCCGGTTCAAGAGAGGAAACAAAGAACATTCCCTTTTTTCCCTCGAGTTAACAAAAAAGTAAAGCAGTAAGTTTTTGCCGAGATACAGAGCTTTTAGGGAGCCCAGCTATCCAGATATTACAAGTCCAGGTAAGTGGTCATTTAATCTTGTTGTTCCTTTTGTGTGTGTGTGTGTGTTTCTTGGCTTTATATTCCTGGAGTGAGCAAAAGCAGCGGAATTCAGCTGGGGGAAAGGGGTATTTCAAAATTTTCTACAGGAAAGTAGTTGGGAAGGAGAAAAGGAAAAATAGGGTCTCACCCAACTCCTCCAGTTGCTTCTTCATGCTTAGTTGGTGCTTTGGGCTTTGGGCTGGTTCGACCAAGTGAGCGGCCATGTTAATGGCCGCTCTTTTCCTCTTCGGTCCTGAGGAGTTACTGCAGATCAAACGGAGAGGCTGCCACCCCTCCGCGAGACAGCAAGAGTCCCCCCCAATGGTGGTCGCCCCTCCAGAGTGACTTTTGACCCTTTCCAGGGTCTTCCGAAGGAGAAAAACCAGACAGCGGGGAGAGGGATCTCTTTGCATGTCTGCCAGCATCGAAAACTGGAACCGGAAGCCTCGGTTTGACTTTTCTGAGAGAAGGGAAATGGAGCAGTCTTTTGTATTTGTTGGTTTCTGGGGCTAGGTTTTCTACTTTTTCCTCCAGGCTGGCTCAGTCCACATGTCACTACAGAGCCAAGGTTCCCCGCCTGCAAAACCCTGCCCTAGTGGGAGGGGGAAGAAGTGGGACCTGCAGAAGAGGATGGCGAGGAGAGGTAGGGTCCCCTACCACCAAGAGAGAAATGGGACAATGTCACCCAGATTCCAGGCACCCCCACACCCACTGCAGTCTTTTGCCCTGAGACAGGACTGGTGTTGTATATGCATGACATTTGGCCACTGGAGCAGGGAATGTCTTTTCTGTTCCCTTCCTAACTGCCCAATAGGGTGCTGTTCCACGACCATGCTCCAGATATAAGGGGGGGGGGTGAGGGGCTGGGGGCCTTTGTCTCCCTGCCCTTATGGATGATTCTTCCTCTTCACCCCTGGTAGAGTTCGAAGTCAGAGGGAAACAATACCCTTTTTTGATTGGTACAAGATCATCACATTCAGTATTAAATAAGCCCCTTGGAAGCCCTTCCTCACAAATGTTCCAGGTCTTTAGGGTCAATGGCCATTTTGTGTCAGCTGCAATACTCAACCCTTTGGAATGCTTTATGGGTGGTATTCGCCTTACTCATCTATTTCTTTACCTTCCAGACTGCCCTGTGCCCTTTTAGGATGTATTTGCTTGCTAAAGGTACAAGCCACCACCTATGCTCTCATGGCTACGCCCTTGTATCAGGCCACTACAGGCACAGATAAAGTACCCTTTGCATGGACCAGGGATTGTCAGGTGGCGTTTGATAACATTCAAACTGCTTTAGTCAATGTATCAGCCCTTGGCATTCCTGATGTCGCTAAACCATTCACCTTGTATGTGGCTGAAAGTAAAGGGGTGGCTGCTGGGGTCCTTACTCAAACCCTTGGTACTTGGTCTCGCCCTGTTGCCTATTTTTCCAAACAACTGTATCCTGTTGCTCAAGGATGGCCAGCATGCCTTCAGGCTACTGCAGCTGCTGTTCTTCTTTTGGAGGCTGCTGAACAATTAACCTTTTGGGCTCCTATCACAGTGGCATCACCTCATTCCATCCAGGCTTTGTTAGCATCTAAGGGGGGCCATTGGCTTACAGCCTCCTGACTAGAGCAGTATCAGATTGCACTCCTTGAAAACCCACAAGTTCATATTAAGCGCAGTAGCAGGTTCAATCCAGCAACCTTTCTTCCCCAACTGGAACAGGGTGGTGATCATGATTGTGTATAGACTATTACAGAAGTATTTTCTGGCCGGCCGGATCTAATTAACCAGCCATTGGAGGAGGTGGACAGGGACTTGTATACAGACGGCAACAGTTTTATGGGTCAGGGAGACAGGCTAGCTGGCTATGCCGTGGTCACATTGGACCAGGTAGTGGAAGCAGCTGTTCTCCCTGCAGATACCTCAGCTCAGGAAGCTGAACTCATTGTCTTGATGAGGGCCTTGGAGAAATCAGACGGTGCGGTTGCTATATTTCTAAACAGTACATATTTGGGGAGGTTTGTGATATACATACACGTGGGGCATTATAGACGGAGTGTGGTTCACTCACTGCTCCTATTAAATATGGGCGGGACATTTTAAGGCTATTGGCTGCTGTTTTGCTCCTGCATAAGGTAGCTGTCATGCATGTGAGGGCCCATGTTAGGGTTGATACTGAACATGAAAGGGGAAATGCCTTGGCCGACCGCACCGCACAAGTCTGCCGCATCAGGTCCCCTGACCCCTTGGTATATGGATGCACTTGTACCCTCACATTTGCCTGTGCTGGCTCCATCATATATTTCACGGGATGGGCACAGAGCTTATAGATTGGGTGCTGTTTATTGTGGACATAGGCTGGAGAAGGACAGGAAATGCCTTTTCCCAGGACATGGATTATGGGCCCTCTTACAAAACTTGCATGCCAGCACTCATTGGGGTTACAAGGCCATGACTGAGTTTCTTATGAAGGGCTATATTCTCCTAGGATCTATAACAGGGCCCTCACAATGATCAAGCAATGTGTGATTTGTTGATGTACTGACCTATGGAAATTATTAAGTTCCCCTTGGGGAGGCTTGGGGATGACCAGGATCCTGCTAGTTTTTGGAAGGTTGATTTTACTAAGTTGCCATGGACGCGGGGTTTTAGATACTTGCAAGTTTTTGTGGGTGCTTTCTCTGGATAGAATGAGGCCTTTCCCTGTGATACTAACAAGGCCCCTCATTCTTTTGCCTGTGAGAACTGCCCCCAGATGACCTCTTGGCCTGTTCCCCTTCGAGATCATGTATGGTCAGCCCTTTCTTTATCACTCTTCCTTATCTGCTTCCCTACCTGTTTTTGGAGACCAGGCTCTCAGGGAATATATACACTCTCTTGCTAATAATGTTTCTTCCATTTCTTGAGCTGTTCAGGCCCTCCATCATCCAGGATTGAATCATCCACTCCATTCTTTTCTTCCTGGTGATTGGGTGCTTGTCGGATCCTGGACTGATTCTGGCCCTTTAGCTGGATGCTGGAAAGGACCCTTCATTGTTCTTCTCGCTACCCACACAGCGGTGATGGTTGCTGGAGTTCATGCTTGGGTTCATCACACTCGCCTTTGCTTTTCTTCACCACCTTCTGACGCTGAGGACCAAGTTGCTTGGACTATGGCCCCTGCTGCTGAGGAAGACCTTGAGCTGAAGCTTCTGTTTGAGGGCCAACGCTGATCTGTATGCTGGGATGTTTTGGTCGTTGTGATGCCTGTGCCCGCCGAGCTTCTACACGGGCAGTTTCCTCTCACCGGCTTCCTGTTTACTCACACTGCAGGCATCGTTTCTCTCTCTCTTGGCTGACGCCTTTTTTTGTTTGTTTGTTTGGGTTGTTCATCTTTTTTTTGTTACTCTGTCTTGTTTTCTTCATGCTTTCTTTCTTTTTTACCTGATCTGCCCTTACCGGGGGGGGGGGGATTATGGGAGGTCAGGTTGGAGGTCAGGTTCTGGTCATGGTCAAGGTATGTGGCATGACTATGGGGACAGCTGCTGTGGACTGGGATGTACAATCTGACACACCCTCCAAGCATGAACTCTCTTGTTGCTTTGCCCTCCCATATCTCGGCAAGGACAGTTTCTTCTTACACATGGTTGGGTGAGTCCAGATGCTGGCCAGGAAAACCCAAAGATTCCATCATGTGTATCTCACCCTGGGAAGTTAGTACCAGGATCTCAGCCAGATGCTTCCCATAATGCTGAGGTTGGACCTAAACGGGGTACTTTGCACAATAACGCTCAAAGTAAGACATCTGATATGCTGCCTCTAGGAGACCAGACATCGGGAAGGGGTCCTGCCATTTTCAGTTGATCATATCTTGGCATAACAGTCACCTCCTTCTGATTCTGTAACTGAATTGTCTGGGGAATTACAGACATCATAGAAGGCCAAGGTGGTCCCCAATTTCCCAGTCCCTCTTTAGGAATTTGGGGCTCCAACACCCATATATAGACTATGCAAGCATGGCTTAAGCTTTTGAATGTAACAAATTGCTGGATCTGCACACATATACCCCCACTGGTACACATGGATTGGTCATGGAAGCTACACCCTTAGGAGCCTTTATGTTCAGCATGAACAATGCAACAATGGGCTGGACACTTTCTGTGTTTGGGGCAGGAAAGCTGCAGATTGCTAAACTAGGGGCGCTACAGCACCCTGCGGCAGCTTGCCTTAGTCATTTTAATTCTTCCAGATATAAGTTAGGGATCTATGCACCTTGCACAGTCACATGGAAGGTCAGTACTAGCATGTGGGATGATTTGCATAGATGTCATCAGACCTTTGGCCTTGACTACAAGAAGGACCCCTCTGCTCTCTGTAGTTTGTTTGCAGCAATGGGACTCATGGCTTATATGTCTGGTGTTAGAGCTTATATGCCTGAGGGGTTGGAAGGCAAACCAAGCATTTATCTTGCTGTCCACCTGGACTGATGGTTCCTTTGTGGTCGGTTTGCCTATGAATCTTTGCCAGCTTACTGGCCTGGTACATGTACCATAGGAATTAGGAATTGCCCTAAAGATCTGAAGCTTAATACTGATGTTGTATGGGAGGTCTTCAATGGTATATTCTCATTTCTTACCATTTGGCTCCCAGGATTATTCTTTGGTCTTCTCTTTGTAGTATCCCTTGTTCTTGTTTCCTGCTGTGTCCTTCACTGCTTGCCCCTGATCACCTCTGCTTGTCCTAAATGATGTGGGCAACATACTACAGAAGCCTATACTCTGTCTCTTCAGTTGGGTGGTCATGCTCCTGCCCACTGCTCGAAGCATGAAAGGGGGGATTGATGACCAGGAATTAGGGGACAGTATCAATTGTGAATGTGTAGAGATGGCCCCTCTCTCTTTGGTCACTTGCAGAGTCCTGGATGCAGGGTCATGAAAGGACAGCAAGGACAACAACTAATGTCCTAACCCACCTGAGAACATATGATATCTTTAGGGAAACACCTAAAAGGGAACATGTTTAGCTACTTCTGCTTTCTCCCTTCTTCTTTTTTATTTAAAAAGTTTTTTATTTATAATACAATTAAAAAAACAGAAAACATTGGACATGATGTAACATTCCAGTTTGAACATTTCTATCAAATTATTTCTCCTCTTAAATTCAATTCTTTATCTCTATAAATATATATAAACTTTTTATACAATACTAAATACATTTTCTCTATTTGCTAACCTAAGAATATATATATTTCCATCTTGTCACTAATCTATAACCCCAACAGTCTTCCTCGATTTCCACCAATGGTACAATTTATCCCAGATTTCAAAATATTCTGATCCACTTTTATCTTTCAATTCCATCGCAAGTCTGTCAATTTCAGCACAAGATAGTATTTTATGCAGTATCTCTTCATCTGTGGGAGTTTCTTTGTTCTTCCATTTTTGTGCAAAAGCCAGTCTAGCAGCAGTCTATTTATTTATTTATGAGACTTATATACCACTTTAAGTGTGGGCACTTAAAGTGTGCAACATCAAACAGACTATTCCCTTATCATATTTATCTGTGGTTATACCCAATAAAAAGAGTTCAGGTTTTAGCTCTATCTCCGACAATATTTCTTTCAACCATTTTCTTATCCTATTCCAATAATCACGGGCTTTAGGACATTCCCACCACATGTGATAATAGGTCCCTATTGCTATTTTATATTTCCAACATATAGGGGAAATATTTGGGCCCATTTTGGCTAACCTCGTGGGTGGGAAATGCCATCTGTAAAACATCTTATAAAGATTTTCCTTATAAGAAGTGGCTAAAGTGAGTTTCCTGTTTCTTTCCCACAATTCTTGCCAAATATGTAAATCAATATTAAAGCCGAAATCCCTACTCCACATTAACATCGTTTCCTTGACCTGCTCTTCAAACATTGCCTGGTCTAGAAGGTAGTGATATATTCTTTTAATCATTTTATCTTTGGTTCCTAATAATATTTTATCTAACTCTGTTGACTCTGTTTTTATACCCCAATCTTTTTTATCTTTCCTATATCTTGATTGCAATTAGAGATATGCCCACCATTCCAGTTCTATCCCTTCTTCCTGAAGATTTTTCCTTGATTTCAATTCTCCTCTCTCGTCTAATATATTTGTATACGTTATTACTTTCCCTAGTTGTATGAACATTGGATGTATGTGCATTTCCAATGTTGAAATCCTATTAGGAATTTGCATATAATTTTGTTGCCTGATTTTAACCCACACGTCTATTAACACTCGTCTAATATAATGCCTCCAGAAGTACTGGTGGACCTTGTATTTCTCATCCCATAGTATGGCGTGCCACCCAATCTGCATATCATGGCCTTCCAATCTTAATAATCTCCTATTTTTTAATTGTATCCAGTCCCACACCCATATTAATATTGTAGCTTGATAATATTTTTCCAAATCCGGGAGACCGAATCCGCCCCTCTCCTTAGAATCTTGCAATAATTTTAACTTAATCGTTACTTTTTTCCCTTGCCAAATAAATTTGAGTATGATTTGGTTAAAATTTTGAAAAAATTCCTTATCTAATTGGATAGGTATGCATTGAAACAAAAATAGTATTTTGGGTAGCACGTTCATTTTAATTACAGCAATTCTTCCCATAAAAGAAAGCTGTAAGTTTGTCCACCTATCCAGGTCAATTTTAATCTGCTCCATTAATTTGTCGTAATTGTCTCCTTTAAGTGTGTCACATCTAGCTGTTAATTGTATCCCTAAATATCTTATTTTCTTTGTAGTCTGGATGCCTAATCTATCAACTAATTCATTTTTCTGTGCTCTACTCATATTCTTAACAAGCATTTTAGTTTTTTCTTTGTTTATCTTTAGGCCTGCTATTTCACCATATTCACCCAGTACTTCCATTAGCCTTGTCCCTGATTGTAGGGGCTCTTCAGTTATAAAGACAAGGTCATCTGCAAAGGGTTGCATTTTAAATATTTCTCTCTTAATCTCCAAGCCTTTGATGTGCTCATCTTTCCAAATTGTTCTAGTTAATACCTCCAGGGACAGTACAAACAGTAACGGGGATAGTGGACAACCTTGCCTTGTGCCTTTTTGAATTTGGAAACTTTCAGTTGTTTCTCCATTGGTTATTACTTTGGCTACCTGTTTGGAATAGATTGCTTTAAACATATTTATAAAATTCTCCCCAAAGTCCATATACACCAGTTGGTTAAACATAAAGTCCCATTTAACATTATCAAATGCTTTTTGCGCATCAAGAAAAATTAGTCCCATTTGTTTTTCATTATGAACCTCATAGTATTCCAATACATCTAATACAATCCTAACATTATTTCTTATATATCTTTTGGGCAAGAAGCCATTTTGATCTGTATGTATAAATTCTACTAAAAATCTTTCAAGTCTCTCAGCCATTATAGCCATAAAAATTTTGTAATCCGAATTTAGTAATGAGATAGGTCTATAATTTTTAATAAACGCCGAGTCTGAGTTTTCCTTGGGAATCAATGTAATGATTGCTTCTTCCCATGAGGCTGGTATTTTTGCATTTTTTAGAACTTCATTGAATAGTTCTATTAATATTGGACCTAAAGATTCTTGTAGAATTTTATATATTTCTGCTGGTAAACCGTCAGGACCTGGGGCTTTGTTGATTTTTTGTTTCTTAATTGCATCTGATAATTCTAGAGGTGTTATCTCTTTATTCAACATGTTTTTGATCTCTTCTGGGACTTTCAGTAATTCAGCTATTTGCAAATATTTTAGTATATTATCTTTGTTTTTCCATTCTTCATCTTCGTATAATTTCTTATAGAACTCATAAGCCACAATTTTCTTCCCTTCATTCTGATATACAATGTCACCCTCTTCATTGTATAGTTTACTAATCCTTTTTTTATCATTATGTTTCTTTATTCTGTAAGCCAACCATCTCCCCGGTTTGTTAGCATTTTCAAAGTTTTTTTGCTTAGTGTGTTTTATTTGCTGCGCCAGTTCTTCCTTTTCAATGGTGTTCATCTTGTGTTTAATTAGGTCTATTTGTTGTTTCAAGTCACGTCTTTGTGGTTCATTTTGTAGTTTATCCTCAGCTCTACTAAGTTCTTCTTCTAAATATCTTTGTCGCTGTAGTTTGATTTTATTTTCCCTGGCCATATAGGCAATTGCAACACCTCTCATGTAAGCTTTGGCTGTGTCCCATAAATTTTGGCAGTTTGTGTCTTCCTTTTTGTTCATCTGGGAAAACAGACCCATTTGGTCTTCCATTTTCAATTTAAATTCTTTATGTTTTAAAATTGCACTTTTCAAAGTCCATCTGCTTATTTTCTTTTGCCCTCTTCATCTAATTCTGACTGGGTTGTGGTCTGCCCAAGAGTTTGTGTCAATTTTAATGTCTTCCACTTCCGAATTTAAATCTACTGACAGCCACGCCATGTCGATTCTGAACCATGATAGATGTCGACCCGAATAATAGGTATATTGCTTTTTCCTTATATTCCTCTCCCTCCAGATATCTTGTATATTAAACTCCTCTGCCATACTGGTTTCTTCTTAGATTTCTTGTTTTTCTTTTTCAGTGGTATTGTGCTGGATTGGGCTTTTATGATCATATTTTTCAGTGTTTTCCAAGCTTCTTGAGTTTTTTTTCACCTTTAGGAGTTTCATCCAAGGACTCTTTCCCAAGTTCTTTTGGAGTTTGCTAAAATCAGTTCTTTTAAAATCTAAGACTCTGGTATCATTATGTTCTATTGCTTGTGTTGTGTTAGTGATGACCAGGAATTAGGGGACAGTATCAATTGTGAATACGTACAGATGGCCCCTCTCTCTTCTTGGTCACTTGCAGAGTCCTGGATGCAGGGTCATGAAAGGACAGCAAGGACAACACCCAATGTCTTAACCCACCCGAGAACATATGATATCTTTAGGGAAACACCCAAAAGGGAACATGTTTAGCTACTTCTGCTTTCTCCCTTCTTATCTACAGTGTGCCAGACTTACTGGGTGAAATCTTTATCTTATGTGTGTCAGCTTTGCTGGGTGGGTTGCTTATTTAATTAGAAAGAATAAATACAAGGATTTTTTGTCATTTGGGGCTCCTCTCATTTAGAGGGGTCCATCTCTATTCAGCTGAATAAAAATGTAAAGCTTGAAGGCAACTTCTGGTTTCCTGTATTTCTTTATCAAGCAAAACCTCAGAACCTGCATATCAGCACCACCAGACGTTGTCTGACAGGGTTAAAGTTAACAGCCACTTAAGGTTTCAAAACATCCCAATTGTTCAAAACACATTGCAGAGGAGTACATTTTGATTTAATTTGTTTTTTTAAATTACTCTGACAATTCCCCATAATTTTTTTATTTATTTTTTCAAGATAGTTTCTCAGCTTCCTTCCTTTTCACTTAATTAATTTGTAATTTTGTAATTAATTTTTTTTTCTTTGGAAGACTAGTCAGGGAGATCAGCCCCTTATCTTATTCCAAAATTACCAAAACCTCTGCAAAAAAATAACATTCCAATTTAATTACTTTCCTTAAATCACTCTATCCTGTATTAGAAGACAGTTTCTCAGCTCCCTCTTTTCTTACATTTATTCTTTTTTTTTATCTATAGAGGGCAAGTCAGAGAGATCAAGCGCCTGCCTTATTTCAGGATTACCCAAGCTTTTTTTTTTTTACTCACCAGGCGCCCATGAGTGGAGAAGCATGAAACCTCATTGAATTTGGGTGTTCAGGTTCCTGAGACACGGATCCCACCGCTGACGATGAAGCACAGGAGTCTTCCAGGTCAAACACCTAGCAGCGCTCTAAGACTCACGCTTCAGTCGCTGCCGGTTTCATCCTGTCGAGAATTGAAGGCTTGCCAGGACCTTAACAGGGGTCTCCGGATGTGGGGGGAGAGCCATTGTGGCTTCCACCACGTTAGGTGCCAGGTTGTAGGGTTTCTCCACCAGGATGGATGTAGAATCCACTGATTGGGTTATTTAATCCCACCTGCTCAGACTAAGACAAAAAACTTTGCCACGCCTCCTTCTGGGTGTGACTTTCCCCAGTTTTCTCTTAGTCTCGAGCTCAGCAAGACGCTTTATTGAAGGCTCCTTAGCTAGGCCAGATTCGCTTTTTGGATTCATTCAGAAAAATTGGCTAGATTTAAATTTTCTTGGATCACTTAATTGGACTAATTCGGCTTAAACATACAAATTCTAAAACTCGATTGAGATTGCGTGGGGGGGGGATAAGGACTCTGTCCTTGCTCCCCTGCAGCCCTTCGGGGCTCCGAAGGAACAGGCTGCAAGCATCATGGATTGGGGGCTCCCATTCCTGCGATCTCAAATTGCTTTTTACGATCCCTCTGTTAAGCTGTTAAGATGTAAAGCGGACATCGGAATTTCAGCGGTGAGACCTCCGGAGCGCTTCGATTGCATCGTGGCCTCGGGGGAGGCCTTTGCCTGATTACAGCCTTATCCGGATCGCAGCAGAGGCTGTGCTATGAACTGCAAGTGCTTGGGGACCAGGGGGGAATGAATACTTAGGCTGTTTTCATTCCTTGCTGCAAGCAAGCGATCCTCCATTAAAAGATCCCAAGAATTCCCCTGTTTGCTTATCCGGAGGCCTTAAAATATTAGAGGCTGCCATTTTGTCCTCATGGTCATCGCGCGGCCGCTATTTTGATCAGCTCCATTTTGAAGGCCTACTTGATTCACTGCATTGTTATTGCCTGAGTGAACTATTGATTATTATTGCCTGAGTGCCTTGGTCTGTGAGCAGATCCATTCAGGGGAAGATATTTATTTATAGCCACAGCTGGTGTGGTGAAACCCGTGGGGGCTATCCCAGGAGTGGGGCTTGTCTGCATTCAAGCAGTCAAAAGTACTTAGGAAAGGAGAGCGAAGAGATATTTTCTGACCACCTGTTTTTCTGTTAGTCAGTGACCTTTAGTCACAGGGCCTGTGCAGGCAGTATTAGATCACTGTCTGGCTGTTCTTGCCATTGCTATCTGTTCAGAGTGAGGATCGGTTTTCCATCTCTGACTGTTTGATCTGCGTGTTGTGCCCCCCCCCCCCCATCTCTAGGTACAACTGTCCAGGAGTACCTAGACTGCAATGGCAGACAGCTCCTCGCCCCAGGCAACTCAGACCAGTGTCCCCCCCCCCGCACAAACAAAGCGCAGATCAGAGGAATTGGATGTGGGGGGGGGGGAAGAAAAAAGCTAAAACCAAGCATTTGTCTTCTAAAGATACCTCCAAAACAGCCGAGCGAGAGGCCTCGAGGAGACACTTAGCATTGGAGAGAGAATTCTCCAAGGCACAAAGGCTCAGGTCCAGTGGGACTGAAATGGTTTCCCCCACCCCACTGGACACTCCTTTGTCAGAACCTCAATTTGAATCCTCACAGGATGCCCCAAGATCTTGGTCTCCTCAGGGGGAAACTGAGCAGGTTGGTCCTCCTCGCTCCTCTCCTTCATTGTCACATCAGACACCTGAGAGCAAGCGTGCCTCAATGGAGGTTGGGGCCAGCTCCAGGGACCAAGGGGAAATGTGGTCCCAGACTCAATTCCAGGCCTTCATGCACCACGCATTCAAGCAGTTTATGTCATCCACTGGGAGTAGTCAGGCGCAGTCACATCCTTCCCCTCCCGCATCTAGTCCCCCACCTCAGGTGGAACGTGACACCAGACCCAGCTCTGATGTTTCGGAGACCTCCTCGCAATTAGGGGAGGAGGGATCAGTGGAACTGGGAGTAGCAGACACTCCCTTGTCTGAGGATGAGGACCCTTCACCTGAGCAGGTGACCGCTTCGGGTCTCTTTGATCCGTCCATTTTTCGGTCTCTCCTCCTAAAGGCCTTTGCCATGGTTAAACTTACCTCGGTCCAGGAGGAGACACCATCTTCCTCAACCAACCGGGAAGGCAACCCCCTGTTTGCAGAAAAGGTCAAGGAGGATCCACAGATCCCATGTCCATTAGTCTTCAGGACTACGGTGGAAAAGCAGTGGGCATCCCTAGCTACCACTCCTTCCCCGAGCAGTTTGGACAAGAAACTTTACAATGTCTCTTCTTCCTTTGCTTCTCTTCTAGAGGTTCCGTCTGTGGACGCTCCACTGACATCTCTATTCTCCAATACCGCCGTTCCTGGGGACATGGCTGAATTCTTGAAGGCAGAGGACAAAAAGTTCGAGTTCTCCTTTCGTAGAGCTCACCAATCTTTGGCTTGGGCCATACGGGTGGCAACCTCATCCTCCTTCTTTGCACGTTCAGCGATAATGTGGTTGCAGGAACTCCAGGCGCTCATTCTGCCGGATCAGGTCAGAGCGCACCAATCACTAGGGAAAGTCGTGGCAGCATCTGAATATATTGCGGATGCATCCTTACACTCGGCCAGATGTTCGGCCAGATCTATTGCAGCCTCAGTGGCGTCCCGTAGGCTGCTCTGGTTGAAGCAATGGCACACTGATTTAAAGGCAAAGTGGCACCTAGCAACATCCAAATACAGTGGCACCCACCTTTTCGGCCCGGTCCTAGAGCCTCATATTATTGAGGGCAAGGACAAGCGCAAGGTGATAGCCCATCCCTCTAAAAAATCAGATAGATGGCCTCAACAGGATTATTGTAGGCCATCATTCCATCCCAGTGGTTCCTGGGACTGGAGGCAGCCCTTTCGGGCAGGGCAGTCCTGGGATTGGCCCAGAGGCTCACGATCCTATTCTTTCAGACAGGATCGGCAACAGGACCGCCAGATTAGTGGAGCCAGGGGTCAGTCTCAGACCAAGCGCCCCTTCAGGGGCTCAGGCAGTCATCCCTACAGGCGGTCCAAGTGACGCCAAGGAGGACTACCCCATCGGGGATCGGCTGGCACTGTTTTACGACATCTGGGAGGGCACAACCACGGACGCTTGGGTCAGAGAGACCATAAGAAAGGGTCTTTCCCTAGAGTTTCGATCTTTTCCCCCAGATCGTTTCATACAGTGCCCGGTTTCAAACAATACATCAAAAACACAACTAGTTACGACAGCCATCGCACACTTGTTAGAAATCAAAGCCATAGAAAGGGTCCCTCAGGACCAGATCGGGAAAGGGTTCTACTCCATCCTGTTCATAGTTCCCAAGGCCTCAGGTGGTTGGAGGGCGATATTGGACGTAAAGGGTCTAAATTACTTCCTCACTTACAGGAGGTTCAAGATGCAGACCCTAAAGTCCATCTTGGCAAGCATCAGGAAGGGGGATTTCCTTTCCTCCATCGACCTGACAGAGGCTTACCTACACATTCCGATCCTCCAGGAACACCGCAGGTTCCTGTGGTTCTGTTACGTGCAGAGGCACTACCAGTATCGGGCCCTCCCCTTCGGTCTCCTCTGCCCCGAGGGTCTTCACAAAAATCTTGGCGGTGCTGGCGGCTCATCTAAGGATGAGGCCCATACGCGTTCAGTGTTATCTGGATGACATATTGATACAGTCCAAATCCTTCCGATCAGGCCAGTCAGACCTGGCAATCACAATCCAAACTCTTCAGGATCACGGGTTCTCCGTGAACTTCAAAAAGAGTCACACCACACCCACAAGACATCTGCTCCACCTGGGAGCACTTATAGATTCAAGCCTATGCAAGGTATATCTCTCCCAGGAGCGCCAGGTCAGCATTCGAAAGCTGGCCCAGCAGATCCGAAAGGAAAAGAGGGTACCTCTGGTACAACTATTCCAACTCCTGGGGAAGATGGTTTCTTGCTTGGGCATCGTTCCGTGGGCCAGGCTCCACTCCAGGAACCTCCAATGGTTCCTCCTTCCCTTTCAGAGATGCAACATCAGTGCCTCCAACAGGAAAGTCAGGGTTCCCCATCACACCCTGTCCTCCCTTCTATGGTGGACCTCGTCCGCCTTGAACAAAGGCACCCTTTTCAAGGAACCGCCCAGGATCACCCTGACCACAGACGCCAGTCTGTTCAGTTGGGGGGGCACATCTTCAGAGCCACTTAGCCCAGGGTCAGTGGTCCAGGTCAGACCTGACCCACAACATAAATTGGCTGGAGCTCAGGCCCATCCACCTGGCTCTCCAAAGATTCTCCCCCCTTGTGTCAGGGAAACATGTATTAATCCTGACAGACAACATTGTGGCCAAGGCTCACGCAAACAAACAAGGGGGTACCCATTCTTGGCCACTCATGCAGGAAGCCCTGGCCATAGGGCTTTGGGCAGAGTCCACTCTGAGCTCCATCAGAGCGGAACACATCTCGGGGGAGGCAAATCAGCAGGCAGACTCCCTGAGCAGGGCCACAGTGGACCACTCAGAGTGGAAACTGGACTCAGACCTGTTCAGGGAAATATCACACAGGTTCAAACAGCCCATCTTGGATCTCTTCGCCTCCCCGAACAATACACAGCTCCCCAGGTTCTTTTCCAGGTTCCCGACAAGGGGGGCGGAGGGAACGGACGCCCTCTGGAGCAGATGGCTGGAGGGCGTACTTTATGCCTTCCCTCCTCTTCTGCTATTACAAGCGACTATTCGCAAGCTCCTCCAGGAACAGGCAGAGCTAATCTTAGTTGCTCCATATTGGCCAAGACGCCCGTGGTTTGCCGACCTGGTGGACCTGTCGCTCTCGCCACCATGGAAGATCCCCCTGGACCGAGTAGCTCTCAGTCAGGGGAACCTCCAACATCCAGATCCACAGTGACTCCAATTAGCTGCTTCGCACTTGAGCGGGAGGGTCTAACCAGACAGTCTTTCTCCTCCGGAGTTATCTCGGTGATCCAGGCCTCGAGGTGTCCCTCGACCAACAGGATCTATGACGCCACTTGGAGAAACTTCTGTTCTTGGTGCCACAAGAAGCGGCTCTCGACGCTTGCTGTCACCATCCCAAACATATTGGATTACTTGCTTGAAGGGTTAAATAGAGGTCTGTCAACCAGCACCATACGTAGGCAGATAGCAGCTTTGTCGACGGTTCTCACCTGTGACAACCAAGTTCCCCTGTCTCAACATCCAGCAGTTAGTGCTTTTCTCAAGGGCGCGGCCAACGTAGGACCACCTACGGTTCATCGTTACCCATCCTGGGACCTGTCCAAGGTGTTACAGGCCTTAACTTCTCCTCCATTTGAACCTCTGAGCACTTGCTCCCTTCACTTCCTTACCTTGAAGGTGGCCTTCCTAGTGGCCATCATGTCAGCAAGGAGAATTTCAGAATTGGCTGCTTTGTCGGTCAGGGAGGACCTATGCACATTCCATGAGGACAGAGTGGTCCTCAGGTTGGAACTGCATTTATTACAAAGGTCAATACGGGGTTTCATCGTTCCCAGGACCTAGTCCTTCCTAACTTCTGTCCTAACCCTTCCCATCGTCTGGAAAGACGGTGGCATATGTTGGACGTGCACAGGGTTCTGCACCATTACATTAAAAGAACATCGGCCTTCAGGAAGTCAGAGGCCTTATTCGTGTCTTTTCAGCCCTCTGCCATGGGTAGGAAGGTTTCTTCATCCACTATTGGGCGGTGGATTAGGACATGTATTCCCAGGGCTTACATTTCTCAGTCCCTTCCAGTCCCTTCTCAGATTACTGCTCACTCTACACGTAGTGCTGCAGCCTCAGTGGCCTGGTCTACCCAGGCATCACTCGAGGAGATTTGCAGGGCAGCGACATGGTCCTCTCCCTCCTCATTCATAAAGCATTATAGGATAGATCAATTTGCTGCAGCGGAGGCTGCCTTTGGTAGGAGAGTCCTGCAGCAAATAGTTAGTTCTCAGGGGACACAAGCCTAGACTTCCCTCCCTATAGGGACATGGGCGGCTTTGGTATGTCCCAATCAGTGGATTCTACATCCATCCTGGTGGAGAAAAGAGCGTTGTCTTACCTGAACGCTTTTTCTCAGCAGGATGGTGTAGAATCCACACCCGCCCTGTTAAGAGTTGGTCTAGGCATGTGTCTTTTATTTTTTGTTTGGAGCCTTGCATCTGGATGCTTCGCCTCTACAAAACTGGGGAAAGTCACACCCAGAAGGAGGCGTGGCAAAGTTTTTTGTCTTAGTCTGAGCAGGTGGGATTAAATAACCCAATCAGTGGATTCTACACCATCCTGCTGAGAAAAAGCGTTCAGGTAAGACTGTTGGTGTTGCAGCCCCTCCTCCCCCCATCCTTGCCCTTTCTTTGTCCTTTCTTGAGGAAACGTCTGCGGCAAAGCTCGCTAGCTTGTAACACAAATGGCAAACCGCATGACAGTTAAACAGGATGTTATGCAGAACTAAGCTCGAGAAGGCACTAACCACATGGTTTTGTTTTGTGTTGCCAGGTGGGCAATATAGGTCAAACATGACATGTACTCTTGACATGCTCTGAGACTAAGTAATGGGAGTGGTTTGAAGCTCTTGGCGCAGCAAAGAATTATATGTATGGCACAAATGTATCACATGTAATCAATGCTTATTTGCATACTGTAATCAATAAAGTAGCTCCCGGACTTCGGTTCGGGGAAGTTCCACCCCAAGAAAACCTCCATGTCAGGAGTCTTCTTCAGTGTCCATTCGTGGGATCTGCCCCACGTATGGGGGGATAGCAAAAGTGAAATCCCCTCAGGTGGTGACCCCGACGTGATTCGACCCGCAAGTCGAGTGCATGTCTTGTTGCAACTCAGGGCTGGTCGTCGCAGAACGAAGCACCCTCCCAGACATCTCTTGGTACCCTCATATTTCGCTCGGCGGGACGCCTACTGCAATTCAGGGCCAGTCGTCGCAGAACGAAGCACCCTCCCAAACTCGTGAGTATGGGGGCAGAATTCTCTAAGCCTCAGGTCAAGCACCTCCACGAACTTAGGGAATTGACCAAGACCCAAATTAATAATGGGAAAAATCTGGCCGTTCCCACCAAGTCAGACCTGGTCAGTCTGCTAAAATATATTTATCAACAATGCCCAAGTTACCCCGAAGAAGGGTCACTCAAAGAATCTGTTTGGACTAAATTAGGAACGTATTTTCATGAGTCCCCTAGGGCTCCGCCGAAAATACTGATCACTTGGCGGATTGTCATGGAGTATTTAAAAATACACAAGAATACCATGGTCGGGGCTCCAGACCCCCCGCCGCCATATCAATTTGGCACTCAAACCCCCCCCCAGATAGAATCTGTAACGGTAGCACAACTAGAAGCCACGGCCCCGGCTCAGCCCGCTCCGAAAACACCAGAAACGCCTGCTGGCGCTATTGCTCAAGCACTGGCCAGAGCTAAACTTTCGGGCGATTTGGAACCGGATGAATATGAAATGTGCTACCCCGTAGAATATGATACAAATGGGGTTCCATACATCGAACCAGTCCCTATGAAGTTAATTAGAGATATTAAACAAGCTGTTAGTACGTATGGCATTCAAAACTCTTATGTGATAGGGTTAATAAATAATTTGGCTAATTCCTTTTATATGTTGCCATCCGATTGGAAAAATTTGTGTCGCATGATTTTGACAAGTTCACAATTTGTGGTATGGGAATCAGAGTATAAGAGGGAAGCAGAAGCCATTGTTAGAAGAATTGGAGGAAATCTCAAATTGGAACAATTGATCGGTGAAGGGCGCTTTGCTTCTCCTAATGTCCAAAAGAACATGGCACGCTCTGTGTTTGCTCACTCTAGCCTAGCAGCGCAAAATGCTTTTTCAAAGATAGATGACCCAGGCTCTTCTGCCGCAGGGTCGTTTGCAAAAATTCATCAAGGGTCCAGCCAGTCCTATGGAGAATTCATTGACCAGTTGCAAAAGGCAGTTTTTAGAGAAATCCGGAATCCCATAGCACAAAAAGAACTTATTAAAAAACTTGCTTATGAAAATGCCAATGAAGATTGTAGACGTGTCATTCAGCCTCTTCTCAGCAAACCTGATGCCGAACTGGCAGATTACATCCAAGCATGTCGAATCGTCGGCACCAATGTCCACAACATAGAAACCTTAGCAATGGCATTGCAAAACATCAAAGGGGAGACATCTAAAAATGACAACTGTTTTAACTGTGGCAAGCCCGGTCATTTTCGAGCGCAGTGTCGTGCCCCTGGGGGCGGCGCAAACCAATCAAGTTCAAATCAAAGTAGACCAAAAACTGTGTGCCCCCGTTGTAAAAAGGGCTATCACTGGGCTTCCCAGTGTCGCACAAATCCCCCTCCTCAATCTGCCAACGGTCACAATCAGAACCAGGGAAACTAGTGGGGGGGCACTCAGCCAGCCCTATCCCCAAGGCTGATTCTTTGTCTACATTTAACTTAAAAGAAACCTTTATAACGTCTATGCATGCTGTTGCTGCCGAAACTGTTTCTATGCAAATACCTGGACTTACATATTTTCTTCCTCTTACTTTACCTGATGTTTCTATGCTGACAAAAGTTCCCTTGCTTTGCTATCCAGCTAGAGACCTCATCTCCCGCGGTGTTCTTGCTTCCCCCTTCTTGGTTGACTCCGATGATTTTTCTTCTCTGGCTCTAATTTGCATTGCCGATGCTCCTTTGATCGTATACAAGGAAGACCTTGCTGCAATCGTGATGCCAGTGGCCCTGGAGTTCGATCCTCTTGCCTATGAGGAAATGGAACCAGTCGTTCCCCCCAACCCCTCTCTTAACAACTATCGAAAGCACTCTCTTGATCACCTACTGCTTGCTTTCACTTCCACTATTCATTCTTCTAAGCCTTTTGTTACCTTTGTGTTAAATTATCGTTCCTTTTCAGGCATAATAGACACCGGAGCGGATATTTCAGTAATCAGAACCTCTGAGTGGCCTGCTGACTGGCCTACCACCTCTTCCCCTGCCGTCCGAGGCGTGGGAGGCATCCAAATGGCCCGAATTAGTACCTTGCCTTTGTTAGTCACTTCTTCTCACACCGACAAACAGGCACGTATTCGCCCTGTCGTTCTTCCCCTGCAAGTTAATCTTTGGGGTCGGGATCTTTTATCCCAAATTGGGGCCACATTAACCTTTTAGGAATGGCTAAAACTGCCCCCACCCCTCTATCCCTCACTCTTTTGGATCCCACTCCTGGTTGGGTGGATCAGTGGCCCTTGACAAAAGAAAAATTGGAAGCATTACAGCAGCTGGTCAATAAGCAGTTTCAATTGGGCCATCTGGTCGCATCTACCAGTCCTTACAACTCACCTGTTTTTGTAATAAAAAAGAAATCTGGGAATTGGAGATTTTTGCAGGATTTGCGTTTCATAAATAGATTGATTGCTCCCATGGGATCCTTCCAACTGGGACTTCCCAATCCAAATTTAATTTCCAAAAATTTTTCTTTAATTATCATGGATCTAAAGGATGCGTTTTTTTCCATCCCTTTGGATCCCAAAGATCGTCAATTGTTTGCCTTTACCATACCAGTGTTTAATAATGCATACCCATCTGAGCGTTTTGAATGGACAGTTTTGCCTCAAGGAATGATAAACAGTCCTACAATGTGCCAATATTTTATTTCCTTTTTGTTGAAGCCATTTCGTGTGAAGTATCCCACCTTTTTATTTTATCATTACATGGATGATATTTTAATTGCCTCTTCTGATTGTTTTGATGCTGTGTCCACTGTGGCCGCTGAGCTCAGAGACCATATGGCTAACAATGGACTGACCGTGGCACCCGAAAAAATTCAAACAAAAGAACCATTTTTCTACCTGGGCCATAAGGTGATGGCCTCTAATTCCTCTCCAGTAGTGCCCCAACTAATACTTCCCAATCCTGCTACCCTTGTTCAGATGCAGCAATTTTTGGGAACCCTCAATTGGGCACGACCATACATGGGCTTAACCACCTCGCAATTGGCACCTCTTTTTTCAGCCCTGCAAGGTCACAAATCTCCCGGTGACAAGATTTTTCTAACATCTGAACACCTGGAAGTTCTTGAATTAATCACTCAAATGTTGTCTGTCAAATGGGTTGATCGTGTTTTGCCTGATGTTCCCTTGTCTCTCATACTTCTAAACACCCTTCTTGTACCCACTCTGGTTGTGGTTCAAATTGCCTCACCTTTGTTGATTGTTGAATGGATGCATTTGCCTCACACTCCACGCAAAACTATCACCTCTCGTTTCTCCCTGTATGCTTCTTTGTTGTTTAAAGGACGTGCTCGATGCCGTCAACTAACAGGCACTGAGCCAGTTGCTCTTTTTGTCCCCCTGCGACTCCCTCTGTGGGAACAGGTGTACAGGGAGTCCGAAGAACTCCAGGCTGCTCTAGCCCAGTGGCCAGGACAGGTTAAGTACCATTTTCCTGCTGATCCTCGTCTGACTCTTGTCCAAACTGTCCCAGTGAAATGGCAATCTCCATGTGTGTCCTTTCCTATTCCTTTTGCCCCCACAGTCTTTGCAGATGGAAGCGCCCACACAGGCGTTTGTACTTTCTTACAAGATGGTGTTTGGCAAACCCATCGCACTTATGGCCACAAGTCTGCCCAAAGGGCTGAAATGGCCGCTTCTGTATTGGCTTTCTCCATGTTTAAAGATTCTGCCTTTAACTTGATTGTTGACTCCTTGTATGTTGCTCATGTTGTTAGTAATATCTTTCAGTCCTATCTTTCACCTTCGTTAGATTCATCTCTAATGGCTCTTTTTTGTCAGCTACAAGACTTAATCCATGCCCGTGTCCACCCTTTTTTTATCGCCCACATCCGAAGTCACCAGCCCTTTCCAGGCATGCTGACAGAAGGTAACGCAAGGGCGGATGCGGCAGCAAAGGAGTCTTTAGCAAAGGAACCTTTGGGTAAAGAGTCTCATCAATTTTTTCCCGTGACTCCGCTCACAGCCTGGGAAAGTCATAGCTACTTTCACCAAAATAAAAAAGCCCTCATGAAACAGTTCTCATTGACATCGGCCGAGGCTTTGGCCATCATCCAGCAATGCGCTACCTGCAGTTTGCAAGCACATGCTATACCCATGGGAGTCAATCCACGCGGGTTGGCCACTTGCTCCCTATGGCAAATGGATGTCACTCAATATTCCCCTTTTTCCCCGTGGAAGTTTTTACATGTTTCAATTGATACCTTTTCAAATTTCATAATGGCCTCCCCCCAAAGGGGCGAGGCTACCAAGCACGTAATTAATCATTGTCTCCGTACATTTGCAGTGATGGGGTGCCCCAAAGAATTAAAAACAGATAACGGCTCAGCGTATTGCAGCGCGCCGTTTTCCTCCTTTTGTCAGAAATGGGGAATTGTCCACAAGTTTGGGATTCCTTGGAATTCTACCGGTCAAGCGATCGTTGAATGTGCTAATCAGACCCTAAAAAATATGCTAAAACGATTCGAACAGGAGAAAAGAACTCCTGGCCTCCCCTCACTGCAAGATACCTTAAATCGAGCACTTTATTCTCTCAATTTTCTGAACCTCACAGGCACTCCGCCTCTGTCGGCAGCGCAACGCCACTTTGCCACGCCAGAGTCACCGACAACCAAAGATTTGCGCCCTCCAGTGTACTATCGCGAGTTGCCTGATCCTACTTGGAAAGGTCCGGCTGATCTCATCACCTGGGGGCGAGGCTACGCAGCAATCCAACTGCCTGATCGAATACTGTGGGTGCCAGGGAAGCAAGTAAGACCCTACCTTCGCAAACCTACGGCCCCACCCATTGCATCGGAGCCTGATCCTCCCTCACATCATGATGCCTGAATCCATTCCTGACCTTGGAGGGGAACCAGACCCCTCACCTTTCCCACCGCTTCCCGAGTATGGACCTCCGGATAGCCCCCCGACCTACCAGGAAAACGGTCGGGGGTCCTCCGAAGACTCCCCTCCTCCTTATAAGGATCCGCCACGATGTCCCTTCATTCGAGGTGGTCTGACATTTACTGATTTGCTAACCGCGCGCATGTATATCATTTCATAATATTGACATTGTTTATGTTATGTATTTTTTTGGCTATGTGGGTGGCCTTTGCAGAGGGTGACAAGGCTAAAAATACCAATCAGAAAAATCCAAACTGTAACCAGACTGCAACTCCTTTGCACAGAGTGCGCAGGGAGGTGGATGCCAGCTGTGACCGGTGCATTATTGAGGTAAAACAAGGTCTGTCAACTGTTCTTACCCTGATTCATTCCAATATTGTACCGACTCCCTGTCCCCAGAAATCTTCTTGTATTCTCAACAAAACTCAATATGTGACCTGCACCAACGGGTTGTCATTCACGTGTCATAACCCGGCCCTGCCCACACGATATAATATCTCCGTTTGGGCAGGCATTGGGGTCATCAAGGGACCGCCTCAAGCAGCTCGGTTATGGTACGTGAATCACACAGTGGTCACTAAAGCCAAAACTTGGGCTATAACCTTTGATGTCTGCAGTGCCATGTCAAAAAAATCCTTCCGTGGCTGTGGGACACGACCTGCTGGTTATAGCAACGATCACAAGTACTTGTGCACTAGACCCCAACCCCTAGAGCCTTATCAGTTTCCACAGCCCTGCATCGCTTGGGCCAACTACCAAAACACAGCCTGGCGGGCAATTTGTCTGCACACGAATGGGGGATACGGGGGCTGCTATAATCCACTCAATATTAAACAGCGCCTTGTTCGTTCCTTTGTCCGACAACCAAATAGCAACAAGGTAACCATAGAAATAGAAAAAAATCATCCCCCCATGGAAACCTATGGCATAGGCATTGATGGATCTGGATTAGACCCACTGACACACATCACCATAAAGGTCCAGAACTTGGAGGATGTTCAAAGAATTGAATGGTCAGTTTATGATCATCTAGCCAAATTAGAAGCCAAAGCGCCTCCCCTAATATCTGACAAAGCACGAAACCTTTTCATGGAATTTGCAGAACAAATAGGCTCTGCATTGGGTGTGAAAAATTGTTTCGTTTGCGGAGGCACCAACATGGGGGAACAATGGCCATGGGAGGTTCATGAAGCAGATCCTGAGTATTTAAACAATCAAACAAAATTTGCTAATTTTACTTTAAAAAACCTGAAAGACCCTGCGGTGTGGACCTTGACTACAAATGTTATAGGAACTAATTGCTTTTTCAGGAATGGCTCCATCCCTGTTGGTACGCTTCTTTGCCGTGGACAATGGGAAGAAGGCCAGTGGGTGTCCCCCACCAACGAGTCCAATCCTGCACTATTAAATCATACCTTTTTCAATTATCTCCACAGGTCTTCTCTCAATTGGACAGCACCGCAAGGCATGTATTGGGTATGCGGTTCCTTTGCGTACGAGTACTTGCCTCCAGACTGGTCAGGGGCTTGTGTGTTAGGGTGGATCAAACCTTCCTTTTTCCTCCTTCCCCTGACTGCTAAATAGATCCTGGGTGCCCCGGTGTATGACAATTGGGGTAGAAAAAAGAGGGATGTGCCCTCGGAAGGCTATGCAGGTATACGGGTGGGCAACTGGAAGGATGATGAATGGCCGCCCGAAAGAATCATTGCCTACTACGATCCTGCCACTTGGGCTGAGGATGGGTCCTGGGGTTATAGGACCCCCATATATATGCTTAATCGCATTATTCGCTTGCAGGCTGTGCTTGAGTTAGGCAGCCGACACATTTCAGCCGCTTTAACCGTTCTTGCCACTGCTCAGGACAAGCTGCGCACCGCTGTTTATCAAAATCGCTTGGCCTTGGATTATCTTCTTGCTAAGGAGGGAGGAGTGTGTGGAAAATTTAATTTGACCAACTGTTGTTTGGAAATTGATGAAACCGAAAAGGTAGTTGCAGATTTGACTAAGGAACTCCGTAAGCTGGTCCATGTCCCTGCGCAAAAATGGACTGGGATTTTGGATGAAGGAGGATTTTTGGGCGGGATTTTTAGGAACTGGAAGCAAGCAGTCTTCATGTTTGGTGTAATCTTGTTAGGTCTCCTTTTACTTCCCTGCCTGATTCCCCTTCTTCGAAACTTGATACAAAGCACTGTGGAGGGTATGGTGGACAAGAGGACCATACACCTGGTTAGGTAAAAGAAACTGCCAACCATGGACATACCGCACCCTTTAGCCATAACCCTTAGCAGTGAAGAAGATGATTTTTCCTTTAATTAGAAAAAGACAGGGGAGATGTTGGTGTTGCAGCCCCTCCTCGCCCCATCCTTGCCCTTTCTTTGTCCTTTCTTGAGGAAACGTCTGCGGCAAAGCTCGCTAGCTTGTAACACAAATGGCAAACCGCATGACAGTTAAACAGGATGTTATGCAGAACTAAGCTCGAGAAGGCACTAACCACATGGTTTTGTTTTGTGTCGCCAGGTGGGCAATATAGGTCAAACATGACATGTACTCTTGACATGCTCTGAGACTAAGTAATGGGAGTGGTTTGAAGCTCTTGGCGCAGCAAAGAATTATATGTATGGCACAAATGTATCACATGTAATCAATGCTTATTTGCATACTGTAATCAATAAAGTAGCTCCCGGACTTCGGTTCGGGGCAGTTCCACCCCAAGAAAACCTCCGTGTCAGGAGTCTTCTTCAGTGTCCATTCGTGGGATCTGCCCCACGTATGGGGGGATAGCAAAAGTGAAATCCCCTCATAAGACAACGCTCTTTTTCCACTTAGCCTCACAATTGTCCCAGCGTTACTCAGGAATTTAAAAGAGCAAAGAAACTCCTGAGCCCAGGTTTCAGCAAGCAAACAACTTTTATTTTGATCAAAATAGAGTTGGGTGACCCCATCTCTCTTTGGGGCTGGTAGAGAGATGAAGGCAACAAACAGGAAAGATGTCTTCCACCTTTTATACCTTTCCAGAACAAAAAGATCAGGTCTTGGTACCAGGCATAAGATAGCACAAAAAAATAATTCCTAGATGATGACTCATACACAGCAACCCAGGCTCCATCCGTAACTACTTTTCCCCCTCCACTTACCGTGCTCTTTTCATGTAAGCAATCACCTGTACCTAAAGCATGAAACATTTGCTTTTATATAACTAATTTCCCAATATAAAGCACCTACAAAGCTGCTTGCGCATAAACAAAGATATATATAAAATGATTACAAAGTATCACTACTAATATCAATATTACTAATATCAATCTTAAGCATAATAAAATCCTTTCAGGTGAATAGCCAGGAGAATTTTAGTCTCGGAGCAGTGTTTTCCTGGTGAAGGTAGGGAATTGGCTTAGATGCACCCTGATTTTTTTTGTTCAGAAGCCATTTTTTCTTGCCTTCGACTGGAGGCATTGCCTCAATTATGCTAAAAAAGGAAGATCATTACCTGATAAGGATCTGAGAGGGAACAGAAGCCATTCATCCACAGGACAGATGAATAATTTTGGTGAGTTTTGATTCTGCCTTTCTGCTAAGAAGCCTCCTAAAACTTTTTTTTGTCCCCCCCCCCCCCCACCAGTAGGTGAAGTAAAGCCATGGGCTTCTTTTGATATGAAAATGAAAGTGTGATAAAGTCTTGTAAAAGGCAAAAGTAAGGAAAAGCTATTTATTGTTTTCCCCTGAGGATATTTAGCAGGCAGAAAATGTCAACCTGACTAAAAATGGGGAACTTGAAAAGAAAGGCACAAAGGAAAAGATGGGGGAGTTTCTAGTACTCTTGATATCCCTGTAATTTTATAGAAGCTGGCAAGGAGAAGAAGAGTAAGAATTGACATGTTTGGTCAGCAAATTAATTACAAATGCAAATTTAAAGAGACAAGCCTATACAGGTCTGAAAACAATTTTAAATGTGTGTGTCTGCGAAAGAGAGTATTGAGTAGTTTTTGAGACCTGAGGGGGAAAAACCTTTATTGATGAAAAAAAAAAAAAAATGGAAAATGGAACTCATTGGCTTTTTAAAGGCTCCCCGAAAATAATGATAATTGTTTTGCCTGGAGAAAGCATTGGGTGAAGTATATATATGTAGAATTGTTTATACAGGAAGTCTGAATGCAGAAAAATGTTTTAGTATGCTGATATTAAATAGCTGGTGTGAATACATGCATGTGCTGACACACACACGCACACACTGTCAGTAAACAGGGCTAGTTAGCCTTTTCTTAGGTAAAGCAAGGAATGGTTATTGTGGAGTAATTAGGAAATTAGAATGTGTTGAAAAGAAATGAAATGGGAAAGATCCCATAGAATGGAGAGACGATGACAGAGAGAGATGAGGGAGAGAGGAATGTGTGGTTTTATGTAAAAAAAATTATGAGGGTGAAGGTTCGTCCTCTGAGCTTGTGGGTTGGTTTCCGAACGTTTCATTACCAGGCTAGGTAACATCTTCAGACAAGTTTAGGGGATGTCAGTGTCAGTGTTCTGTTTATAAGGGCTTCAGGTGTGGGTGTGTCAAGTGAGGGACTTGTGATGGGTCAGGTAGGAATAATCAGTGAGAGGCTTGTGATGGGTCTTGTGATGGCGAGGTTACATAAAGTCAGGGTCACTGGGAGGTGAACTGCTGGTGGGAGGGGAAGGGGAGGCTTGTGTGGGTTGGTTGAGGGTTGGTGCTGTCTCTGGTTGGCTGTGCGGTTGATTTGGATTCTGAGGGGTTCATAGGCTGGTTGTAGGTTGATGTGTCTGTTGATGGAATTGCTTGTGGAGTGCCAGGCTTCAATGAACTCATGAGCATGGTGGGTGGTAGTGTGGCCGATGATTTTAGTGTTGCTCCAATTGAACTTGTGTTGTTTGGTGTCAGTGTGGGTAGAGATTAAGGATTTGGGATCGTGGTGTTTGACTGCCAGCCTGTGTTCATGGATCCTGGTTTTTAATTGACGTCCCACATAGAATTGTATCTTGTCTTTGGTTTGGATAATTCCTAGCAGAGTGTGGCTGTGGGTTTGTGGGCTATTGCTATTACTAGGGGTTGGAGAATTCTGGCTGTCATTTCCGACACCCCTTTTGTGTATGGTAGGGTTAGTTTTTGTGTGGTAGTCAGCTTGCGCACACAAAAGAAGCTGTGTCCAGACCCTCTTCAGAAGGGCCAAGACACACTGCAGCACCACAACACTAAGAAAAGCAGAAGAGAAATGGCTGCTTGACATCTTTCTCCATAATGGCTATCCAAAAACTTTGTACTCTGACACACAGCACCCAAACCACAACACACCACACAGCCAACCACCACGCAAAAACTAAACCTACCATACAAAAAAGGGGTGTTGGAAATGACAGTCAGAACCCACAGCCACATTCTGCCAGGAATTATCCAGAACCAAAGACAAGATACAGAAGGATGAAAGAAAAAATGTAATCTACAAAATCAACTGTAACGATTGCAACCAGTTCTGTGTGGGACAATTAAAAACAATCAATTAAAAACCAGGATCTACGAACGCCGGCTTGCAGTCAAACGCCACAATCCCAAATCCTTAATCTCTACCCATACTGACACCAAACAACACCAGTTCGATTGAAGCAACACTAAAATCATTGGCCACACTACCACCCGCCATGCTTGTGAGTTCATCGAAGCCTGGCATTCAACAAGCAATTCCATCAACAGACACACTGACCTACAACCAGCCTACAAACCCCTCAGAATCCAAATCAACCATACAGCTAACCAGAGACAGCATCGACCCTCAACCAACCCATGCAACCCCTCCCCCTCCCACCAGCAGTTCACCTCCCAATGACCCTGACCTGATGTAACCTCTCCAAGACAAGCCTCTCACTGATAATAATAATAATGATGATAAAGTTGGAAGGGATCTTGGAGGTCATCTAGTCCAACCCCCTGCTCAGGCAGGAAATCCTATACCATTTCGGACAAATGGCTGTCCAATTTCTTCTTAAAAACTTCCAGTGTTGGTGCATTCACCACTTCTGGAGGCAAGTTGTTCCACTGGTTAATTGTTCTAACTGTCAGGAAGTTTCTCCTTAGTTCTAGGTTGCTTCTCTCTTTGGTTAGTTTCCACCGGTTGCTCCTTGTCCTGCCTTCAGGTGCTTTGGAAAACAACTTGACTCCCTCTTCTTTGTGGCAGCCCCTGAGATATTGGAACACTGCTATCATGTCCTGATACCATGTCCTGATACTCATACATGATGCATCACAAGACCCTCACTTGACACACCCACACCTGAAGCCCTTACAAACAGAACACTGACACAGACGTCCCCTAAACTTCGCTGAAAATGTTACCTAGCCTGGTAATGAAACATTCAGAAACCAACCCACAAGCTTGGAGAATGAACCTTCACCTTCACCTGACACCCAAGCTACAGATATTTGCCACTATTGAAAAAAAAAATGCCTGGCCAGGGTGTGTGAATATGTGAAACATGAAAACTCTGATCTTTTATTTTAATGTGCAAAACTGATTTTACCCAATGTGCAGAAGTTTCCATTTAGAAAAGAAGTAATAGATTTCTTGTGGAAGACAGCTTTCAAAAGTTGCAGTATACAGGCCAGGCACTATGAGTAATAACAAACAAATCAAAATCCTGAATATAACTATCAAAATAAAAACACCAAAAATGATTTCAACTATGTCAAGTTAAGTAACTATGAAGTAATAAAATTTAAAAAATGAAACAAAAAGAGGCATCAACATATACTACGGTATGAAAAACAACATAAGTTAAAATCTAAAAAAAAACAAAAACCCTGACTCTGGTAATATCGTGTTTTCATGACAATAAGACCCACCCAGAAAATAAGCCCTAGCCTGATTTTTGGTGTGTGCCTAATATTAGCCCTACCCCCAAAATAAGCCCTAGTTAAGAGCCCGCCCACTCCATCCCACCGTCTGGTTGCTTGTGGCTGCAATGGGGCAGGAGAGTGCGCGTCATACCGGTGCCGCTGCCATGAGGTAACGCAAGGCAGGTAGGGGGTGGAGCTTCTCCATGCACCCCACACCCGCTTACCTCAGGGCCCCTGCACCCAGGCCACTCCCCACTTGGCAACCTCTCCCCGCCTGTTCAATGACCTGACTGCCTGCCCACCTCTTCCCTGTCAAGGTTACGATAGACAAGACCAAATAAATCAGAACTCTGAAGCTTGAGATTTCCTCAAAGAACATGTTTATTGGTTACATAGTATCGGCACGGTCAAAAGTGAAACCAAGTCTGAAATCCCCTTCAAAGAGATACAATATTACAAAGTTGAACTTCCCACCCCAATGGTATGCAATCAGCTACGTTCCCCAATAGAACAGTTTGGTGGGCTTTCTAACCAGATGCTCACGCCCCTCATCTAACTGACAGAAATGACCTTGGTTCCCATGGGACAGTAACATGTTTAGAGTAGTAAAACCCCTCCACACCCCCTCCCATTCTTGTGGCAATCTAGAATGAGCAAAACGGCTGCAGCCAGGTTCATTGTAGAGTTGACATTCCCTTTCACTCCCCTCCCAAGCTGGACTGCCATGCTACAGAGGATGGACAGGAGAGGCTTGGTCGCCTTACCCGGTCTCCCTCTGCTGTTTTGGAGCCAAGGGGCAGTGACGGCAAAAGGACTCCACCGCCGCCACACATCAGCCACGTCTGCTGCTGGAGATGCTTTCTTCAGTCCCCGCCAGCCCTGCCCCACCCCACAGATCACCTGCCAGTGCTGGCAGCCACCTCTTCTTCCTGCTGCTTGGGTACTGCATCACTACATCACTCTGCGTTGCTCTGCCTACTCCCTGTTCGCCGCTTGTATTGTATGGTTTCAATGGCGGCAGCTCTGGAGACTGGTGGTAGGCTCTGTTTCAAACAGTCATGTCTCACAGTCACTCCCCCTGACTCCAAAATGATGGAGGGGGAACCAGATAAGGTGACCAAGCCTCCCCCACCCATCCTCCATAGCATGGCAGTCCGGCTTGGGAGGGAAGTGAAAGGAAAGAGGCAGATGGGCAGCCAGGTGAGAGGAGGCTGCCCAAGCAGGGAGTGGCCTGGCTACAGGGGCCCTGAGGTAAGCAGGTGCAGGGCACATGGGGTAGCTCCACCCCCCCACCTGCCTCACCTCACCTCATAGCAGTGGCACTGGTGGGATGCACGTTCCCCTGCCCCATTGTGACCATGAGCAACCAGATGGGATCAAGCGGGTAGCTGACCACAAAGTCAGACATCTCCTGAAAATAAGCCCTAATGGGTCTTTTGGTCCCCCCCCCAAAAAATAAGACCCGGTCTTATTTTTTGGGAAACCCAGTAGGTACAGCAACCAGAAGTATTGAGTGCACAAACTCCTTCTTTATCTGCCCATAAAAAAAAATCTACAGCCATGTGGTTCTGTATAGCAATTAGAGACACAGAGGAGACTTCGGTTCATACACTCCTAATGGCATTTGCTATAATATAGACAAAGATTTCAAGCGATGCAGAAATATTGAGAAGGGCAAATGCTAATTCAGCAACCCTAAGCCAGGCAAATACCAACAATATCATGGTTCCGACAGACAGAGATGAATAAAGCAGAAACCCGAGGCCTGAAAGTTCCTCAAAGAACATGTTTATTAGTTACAAAGTATCGGCATGGTCAAAAGTGAAACCAAGTCTGAATACACAAGTAACAATTGCCCAATTACAAAGTTAAAGGTCCCACCCATAAAACTATGCAAGCAACTATGTTCCCCAATATACTTATTTGGTGGGCTTTTTATGCAACACCCAGTCCCTAGCCTCAGGAGTAGCAGATGACCTTGGTTCCCATGGGGCAGAAGATTACTTTGACTAACAAAGCATCTGGGCAACTCCCCTCCCTCTGTTCTATTTGGCAACCTAGAATGAGAAGAAAAAATGGCTGCAGCCATGCTCATTGTAGAGTTGACAGTCAGCCCCTCTCAAAAGGAAAGAGTCTCCTGTATGGGAAACAAAAGGAAAGAGTCTCCTGTATGGGAAACAAAAAGCATGCTAAGTATTTCCTTCAGGCTTGTGAGGATATTTATCATAAAAAAAAAATTATTAACCTGTCTGCTTTCACATTGGTACATTTCACCCATGTAGCTTCTGACAGTGGATAGCCTTTCCACTGAATGAGGTATTGTAACTTCCCCTTGTACAACCTAGAATCAAGAATTCATTTTATTTCATAATGTGTCTCCCCCTCTACCACTACTGGACTTGGCGGCTTCTTTGGAATAGGTCTTAAAGAGGATTCAGACACAGGTTTAAACAGACTACAATGAAATACAGGGTGGACTTTTCCCAACAGTCATGGAAGTTTCAATTCCGCTGTAACAGGGTTTATGATTTTTGTGATGGGAAAAGGACCAAGGAACTTTGGCTCCAATTTTCTGCTGGGTAACTTAAACCTTAAATATTTTGTTGAAAGATAAACCAATTGCCCAACATAAAATGGTTTTTGAGGACAGCGTCGTTTATCTGCCCACTCCTTGTAAACCTTGGTAGCCTTGGTCAATGCTTTCTTCACATTTACCCAAACCCCCTGGAAAGACAGTACCCATTGATCCAAGGTCTGGGAAGTATGAAAAGCCAACGAAAGCCCCTGAGTCGACCCAATCAGCTTAACAAACTCCCTCCAGAACTTTGCAGTAAACTGGACCTCCCTGTCAGAAATAAGCCGCTTTGGAGCTCCATGGAACCGATATATGTGTTTCAAAAACATCTTGGTCAGCTTCTGGGCAGAGGGAAGTCCTGAGCAAGCGATGAAATGCGCTTGTTTGGAAAATAGATCAATTACAGTCCATATTATGGTGTTTCCCTTGCTCTCAGGCAACTCCACTATAAAGTCCATGGCTATTTCCTCCCAAGGCTGTGAAGGGTCAGTCAGTTGTTACAGCAATCCTGGGGGCTTCTCAGGAAGTCTTTTCATTACAGCGCAGGTAGCACAGCTCCTCACATAACTCTCAATGTCTTTTCATTCCTGGCCACCAGAATTGCCTCTGCACTAAATGCAACATTTTCGGGTACCCAAAATGACCCTCCTGCTTTGCATCATGACTCCGCTGATGGGCTTGGAGTCTGAGGCCATCTGGGAGGTACAACTTAGAGCAGGGGTGTCAAACTCGCAACATCACATGATGTGTCGCGACATATCGCAACTATTTTTCCATTGCCGGCTATGGGGTGGGTGCGATTTTGGCATGACGCATCCGGCCCACGGGCCGGAAGTTTGACACCCCTGACTTAGAACCTTTCCAGGCTAGTCCTCCCCTAAGGGTTAAAATAGATTTGTCTTTGAACCAGGTGTCAGTGTCTAATTGCTCCTTTAGTTACTTCAGTAAGTGATCATCAGGACTGGCAGGTGGTCCTTGTGTTTGTGATCTAGTTGTTATTTGAGAAGCAGATTGTGGCAGGGAAATAATGGAGTTGATTACTTCCTCCCGGTGAGTTTTGATCTGGAGCATTCTAGACAAGGCGTCAGCCAAAAAATTCTTACCCCCTGGGAAATACTTTAAGGTGAAGTTAAAACTGTTGAAGTATTGAGCCCATCGGACCTGTTTCGGGGATAATTTGCAGGGGTTTTCAGAGCGTCCAAATTTTTATGATCAGTCCATACTTCAAAAGGTATCTCCCCCCCTTCCAAAAAATGACACCACGTTAGTAATGCCCATTGTACCGCGAAAGCCTCCTTCTCCCAAACGGCCCACCTTCTCTCCATGTCGGTTAGCTTCTGGGAAGTGTAAGCGCAGGGTTGTAATTCCCCCTGGTGATTTTTTTGTAAGAGAACAGCACCCACAGCAACGTCAGTTGCATCGGCTTGAATGATGAATTGCTTTTCAGGATCAGTGTGCTTGAGAATAGGTTCGGCTGCAAAGAGTCTTTTTAGTTTCTTGAATGCAGCTTGACATTCTAGGGACCAAGGCAATGGCTGACAAGGTCGGGGTTTCTCCCCCCCTCTTCCCATTTTCAATAAGTTGGTTATTGGCATGGCTATCTTTGCGAAAGAGAGGATAAATTGGTGGTAAAAGTTAGCAAACCCCAGAAAGCTTTGAAGTTGTTTATGGGTGCAAGGGGGTTGCCATTCCAATATAGCTTTCACTTTTGCAGGATCCATTTCTATCCCCTCATTTGAAATTCTGTACCCTAGATAGTCAAGGCGTGTCTGGTGAAAGTCACATTTAGAAAGCTTTGCATACAGTTTAGCCTTCAGCAGTTTCCTCAGCACTTCACGGACCAATTTAATGTGCTCTTCCATAGTCTCAGTGTAAATGAGAATGTCATTAAGGTAAACCCAAACCCCCTTATACAGATGATCATGGAGCACCTGGTTGATTAACTACATAAATACAGCAGGGGGTCCTTGTCCAAAAGGCATCACTTTAAATTGGAAACTTCCCAGGGGGCAATTGAAGGCGGTTTTCCATTAATCCCCTTCCTTAATCTGGACTCGGTAATAAGCATCCCTTAAATTCAACTTTGTAAAAACTTTCCCCTTTGCCAGGTGGGCTAACATATCCTTCATTAAGGGGAGGGGGTACATGTTCTCTAGGATGACAATGTTCAGTCTTTTAAAATCTACACATAATCTCAGCAACCCATCTTTCTTTTCTTTGAACAATACAGGGGCTGCTACACAAGATTTTACTGGTTGGATGAAACCGCGGGCCAGGTTCTTATCAATGTACTCTCTTAACTCTTTCATCTCTCTGGGCATCATTGAGTACATTTTTGGCTTCAGGAGCTTGGCCCCGGGTAAGATTTCGATGGCACAGTCCATAGCCTGGTGAGGGGGGAGGACGTCACATTCTTTCTCACTAAACGCCTTGGCTAAATCATGGTATTCGGTTGAGACAAGCTGGATTCCTGGCAGCTTCTCTACAACAGCCTTTAGTGTTTCAGGGTGTTCCTCCTGAGCCTCATTTATGGTATAGTCCTTTGTATCACTGATGGTAGCAGGGGGGAAGGGACCTACTCCCCAATCTTAAATTCCTCATTGCATTCTCCCACCAGATGGTTAGGCGCCACTTGTTGAGCCAGGCCAGATGCAAAATCACAGCCTCAGTCATTTTTGGGACCACCACAAAATGAATAATTTCCCAGTGGTGGCCCATTTACAATCGCACTGGTTTTGTCAGGTGCATGGCAGGTGCACTGCCAATAAGGGACCCATCAGCTTGTTCAACTCTCATGGCTAGGGGCAACAGCCTTCCCCAAATCCACAGCTTGAGCACTGTGAGTAGATTAATTAGGCACCAGGTGCAACCTGAGTCTATTAACACATTTAAGTCCATTTGGGCCCCAGTTTTGGGTACTATTATCTTGGTGGGGTTGGCAAAAGATGGGACAGGTTGACTTACCATCGGATCCTCCTCGCCTTCCTCATCACTGTCATAGGGCTCCGGCATCTGCAATGGCTCTGGCTGGGCTCTTGCCTTGGGCTCGGCAAGAGGGGGGTGTCCAACATCTGGGTCCTGCCATGCCCAGTTTGTCTTCTCTCTCCCTCCTCTGGGGGATTTTCATGGCTTAGCAGTGGCAGCTATTGTGCTTCTGGCCTGGGTGCTGGGTGCTGGGCACTCCACAGCATGGTGACACATTTGGTCACATCGGTAGCATTTGATTGGTGCTCTAACTGGTGCCTGGGGGGTGCTGGTGGCTGTGGTGGCTTGGGAACATCGGCCAAAAAGGCGCTTCTCCTGGGCATGCGGTGGCTTGGGTTCGGCTGTGCCTGGCTTTCTGGGGTGATCCAATTCGATGTCCAGCATCACCAACATGCTGTATCACTTACACAATTGTTTAGGAAAGCCCCGAATGATGCAGGCTTGGAGTAGGTCATGGTCTAGCCCCTGCTTGAAGTAGTTGATCAACAGTCACTGCCCTAGCTGACCAGCAACTTGCCTGAATTCACAAATGTATTCCTTAGTGGGACGGCCTTTTTGCTTCAGATGATGGATCTCTTTCTCAGCCATCATGGTCTGGGATTTGTCTTCAAAACGACCTCTCAGTTGCTCCATGAATAGGTTAGCATTCTGCAGCTTAGGAGTCCCTTCATCATGGAGGCTGGTTACTCAGTTGGCCACTTCTCCCTCTAAATTGGCTGCCATGACATTCACCTTCTGAGCATCATCCAGGTAGGCATAAGTGTAGTGTGTCAATACTGTGACAATTAAGAAATTGCAGCCATTTTACCTTTTGCTTTCATTGTGCATTTTGCTGTTGTTTGGGATTTTCAGATGTAAAAGGGGGGAAGGGTGGAATGCTTGAGCATTTTCAGTTAGCCATAACAATTGCAGCTGTGTGTAAAATCAAGGTCAATGTTAGATAAAGTTTTGGTGGGCTGAGAAGCTGGGAGAAGAGCCTGTGTTTCGGAATAATTGGTGAATGTGATTTATGACAGCCTTTCTGGGGTGGGAATTGCAATTTGTTACTTTGTATCTGGGGGAGGGAACTTTAGTCTTGGGTTCAACTATGTAAGTGCTGATACTTTGTTTCCTGAATAAAATGTTCTTTAAGGAAGAAATCTTTGCCTTGAAGTTCTTTTAATTGGTTTCATCTATCGGAACCATGACATTAACCCAAGACTCCATTTTTCCTTAAATTTACGGGGTCCTGAGCTCCAGTCAACTACCCAAAGCAGAAGGGAGGCTGACAAAGACTCAGGGAAGATCCCAAAAATGGAGAAGAAGAAGGAACTTATCACCAGCACCACAACCACAGCTGCTACATCGGTGGATTGAGCGCAGGCCATCGCACTGATAGAGAGTCTGGTTTCTGAGACTCCAGTGGCAGGGGCGAGACCAAAGACCTGAGAGCTCATCTGGTCATTGGAATGGACCCTGACTAGCGGAGACTCATGGCATTCAGAGGCAGTCCAGCCAAAGAAGAATTCTTCAAAGGCCACTGAAGCTGAATTTCCACTGGTTGCCTCCTAAGAATCGTGCTCTCCTGATCGTAGAGCAGCTAAGTGGGCGGTGCCATTGGATGAGTCGGGTGAGTGGAAGTACCTGACAGCAGTCCGAAGCCAGTCAGTTGAGTGTTTGAGGGAGAAATTCGAAGGACTAGACGTGGGAAGCAAGGAGCAGGTCACCTGTCCATTACTGACCAGTGAGTGAGATGACAGGTGCCTCCGAGACCGTTCCCAGTCCAGGAGAAGTCCCAGTTCCATAGATGGGGCCCAGGTCGCTTCCCCATGTCCAAAGCCACCAGCTTTAACCTCAAGCCCAGTACGGAGGAGGAGCCCAGATCGTCAGCAGCAGCATGCTAGCCCTGACCGTCATTGGCAACCGCTGAGTCCTGACTGCCACTGGCATTGTCAGTGTCCTTACCAACCCCTGGTTCCCACAGACATAATTGGTGGACGACAAGGTGGCTGGCAAAACAGGTATGGCCTGACCAGCATTTAATAACAGCAATGGCAAACAAAGTCAGCACTGGGAGTGATCTTCTCCCAGCGCCTTACATACAGTCAATCCCCTCAGCTCCACCCCCCCATCCAGCTAGCCAGCATCCGGCAAGCAACTTCAAAAGCTGCGCCAGCCCCTGGTACCTTCCTCTGGCTTGTTGTTCAGTCCCCCATGTCCATTTCCGCGGCGCTCAGCTGTTTGTCAGCGGCATGGCATTGCAGGTAGGACCACCCCCGTCTTTTTCCCCGGGTGCCGTTCTTGCTGCTCACTGCTGTTGGGGGTTCCAGCGCCGAACAGCTGCTCTGCAGTCGAGCCTAGGGATTCTCTGGGCGTTTGGCATCGTCACCAGCCTAGCACCACTCCAAGGAGCCTCTCAGCTGTTTGGCGGTCGAGCCACGGGATTCCCTGGGTGTTCAGCATCGTCACCAGCTTGGTGCCAAGCCGTGGAGCCTCCCGGCTGTCTCCCTCCCCCCTCCCATTAATGTCGAGCCCAGGGGCTTGACAGGTGCCCCCCTGTACCAGGGCTCCACCTGGAAGGCAAGAAGAAACATATGATCAATCACCCGCTGTAGCGGAGGGTTCCACTGACCCCACTCCTAGCTTACTGGGACACTGCCAGTGGAACTTCCTCAATAATCGGGGAGCGTGGACATCCACTTCCGCGACCCAGGACACCTCCCTTCCACCGTACTAGGTACTGTAGCTGACCCTGTCGGATCTGGGAGTCCAGGATCTCTTGGATCTCGTAATGGTCCCCTTTGACAGGGCCCAGCACCCTTTTCCCTGTTCTGAAGGAGGTCCCCTCCACCCATTTCAGTAGGCTACAATGGAAGACTGGGTGTATCTTCCCCAGGAACTGGGGTAGCTTTAGTCGTACGGCTACTGGATTGATAACCTGCGTGACCTGGAATGGCCCTAGATATTTCGGTCCTAGTTTTTTACAGGGCACCTGCAGGCGTAGGTACTTGGTTGACAGGTATACCATGTCCTCCACCCGAAAAGGCTTTTGGGGCTTCCTTTTCTTGTCTGCCTGCACCTTTGAGGCCTCCTCTGCTCTTCCTAAGGCTTTCTTCTCATTTCCCCAACACCCCCCAACGTGAGCTATCCAATCATGGGGTTGATAGGGGGAGGGGTCCCCCTGAGAACATTCGGGGATTGGGACAAAATCCAGGTCATATACCACCCGGAAGGGTGCGAAACCAGTGCTGCTGTGCACCACATTATTATACGCTACTTCTGTGAATGGTAGTAGTTCAACCCAGTCCATCTGTTGGTAAGAGATGTAGCAGTGCAGATATCGCTCCACCATCGCGTTGGCCCGTTCTGCCACCCTGTTGGTACTGGGATGGTAAGCCGAGCTGACTCCTTGGGATGATCTGATGGAATGGATGAACTCATGCCAAAAGCGGGCCAACTGCACCCCCTGATCTGAGATGATTCGTCGGGGCACCCCGTGCAAGCGGTATACCTGCGTGATGAACAGCTTGACCAGCTTATGAGCAGACGGCAACCCCTTGCATGGAACAAAATGGGCTTGCTTGGAAAAGAGGTTGATTATTGTCCAGATCACAGTGTAACCATGGCTCTCTGGCAGCTCCACGATGAAGACCATTGCGATATCCTCCTGTGGCTGGGTCAGGTCTGCCACTTTTTGCAGTACCCCAGGCGGCCTCCTGGTACAGGGTTTTGTGGTGGCACACACAGGGCAGCCTCGGATGTAGGCCTCTATGTCCGTCTTCATCCGCAGCCACCAGAATTGGCGTCTCACCAGGTGCAGAGTTTTAATAAACCTGAAGTGCCCTGCCTGTTTCATACCATGGCACCTCTGTAATACTTTCAGTCTTGTGGCCTGTGGGACATATAGCTTGTCACCCTTCTAGGCCAACCCCTCCCTCCTGGTCATTGTTAGATAAAGTCCAGTAACCAGGGATCGTCCTGGGTTGCTTTATATAGCTCCTGGACTACATTGATTGCTAGGTTGCGTGTGGCCACCTGCACCACCGCTTGACTAAAAGTAGGCATAATGGCTTGTACCACCTCCCCCCACTTGCTATTATATTGGGGCATTTGTGATAGCGCATCTGCCAAAAAATTTCTACCCCCTGGCCCGTATTTCAACCGGAAGTGAAAGTGTTGAAAATATTATGCCCATCGTACATGTTTTGGGGACAGGCGCCGCGGTGTCTGCAAAGCCTCAAGATTCTTATGGTCTGTCCAAACCTCGAATGGCTCTTTTGCTCCCTCCAGGAAGTGTCGCCAAGTTGACAATGCCCACCGTACTGCAAATGACTCTTTCTCCCATATTGCCCAGGCTCGTTCTGTGTCTGTTAGCTTATGGGAAGTGTAAGCACAGGGTTGCAAAGTCCCTTGCCCATTCCTCTGGAGCAAAACCGCCCCCACTGAGATGTTACTGGCGTTGGCTTGTACAACAAATGGCAGGTCAGGGTTAGGATGTAACAAAACCGGCTCCCTTGCGAAAAGAGCCTTCAGATCTTCAAAGGCCTTCTGACAGGCCAAAGTCCATGCTAGTGGTTGACTGGGTGTGGCTTGACTGCTGTCTGTGTCAACGCTGCAAATATTGTATATTCTTGCTTTTGACAATATGCAGAATTGTCTGGTAATTATGGGGTTAATACAGAGTAGAAGGGGGGGTTGGGGGTAAAGCCCAGGAAAGAAAGAGGAAGAAAACATTTGACCTTCACACTAATTGGATAATGTGAGATATGACGGCTAATTTAGGGAGGGAACATGCTGATAATTTAACTGCTCAGAGGAAGAGAACTTAGATCCTAGCATCCGTCCGTTGTGCCTGTGCCGACATTTTGTAACAATAAAAGACTTTTAGGAAAATAATGCCTGGAAGTTCTTTGAAATGTTTCATTAGCCGGAACCATAACAGTCTGTCATGTGCGAGAGCAGGTCCGTTAAGGGTAGGGCCACCATAGAAAATGAGGGGATTAACTGCCGGTAGAAATTGGTGAATCCCAGGAAACTCTGCAGCTGACGACGGGTCCAGGGTGCCTGCCACTCCAACACAGCCCTAACTTTGGCAGGGTCCATCTCCACCCCTTCCCCCGAAATCTGGTACCCTAGGTAGTCTAGCCAGGTTTGGTGGAATTCACACTTGGACAATTTCACATATAGGTATGCCCTCAGTAGTTTTTCCAGCACCTGTCTTACCAGTCGGATGTGTTCCGTCATGTTGGCAGTATATATCAATATATCGTCCAGATACACAAGCACCCCACGGTACAGGTGTTCATACAACACCTCATTGATGAGCTGCATGAACACTGCAGGGGCTCCCTGCAAGCTGAATGGCATCACATGGAACTGGTAACTTCCTAGTGGGCAGTTGAACGCCGTCTTCCACTCGTCCCCCCATTTGATCCGGACCCTATAGTATGGTTCTTGGAGGTCAAGTTTAGTAAACACCTTACCCTTTGCCAAATGGGCCAACAGGTCTTTCATTAGGGCTAGGGGGGTATATATTCTCAACACAGACCCTGTTGATACCACAGAAGTCCACACACAGGTGCATGGATCTGTCCTTTTTCTCTTTGAAGAGTACCGGAGCTGCAATCCATGACTGTGCTGGCTGAATGAAACCCCTTGCCAGGTTCTTTTTTTTTTTTTTTTTTTTTTTATTGAAAATTTTTAAATTTTTACAAAAACAAATCCCCTTCCCATACCCCCCCCCAACCCTACCTCCCCCCCCCTCCTTCCCAACCTCCCAACCCCTCCCCTGGACTTCCCAGAGCTAAGTACAGGCTTAATTAAGAAAAAAAACTTAAAACACTTTTAAAACTTAAACAAATTTGAATACAATCATCATTCTATATAAACTCCCTCCAAAAACACAAATTTAAACATTACTTTCTTTGAATATCTATGCCTATAATATAAAATCTAATTTCTCCCTCTTTCTTTATCCTAATACAAAAAAATAAACATATAAACCTTTGTTATACCATTAAAACTAAATACTCTTAGAAAACTTAAAATAAATGCATATTTCCTTCAATCTTCATAATCTTCTCACCTATCCCAAAAAAAAAAAAAAAAAAAAAAAAAAAACTTAAAAATCCTAAACAAATCTAGACACATTTAGTTAAGCAAATTATTTTCTCTTAAAAATATTAATAATAATATTTAAAAACTTAAAACACTTTTGAATCCTAAACAAATCTAAATACAATCATCTTTAAACATTACTTTCTTTCCTAAACAAATCTAGACATTTAATTAAACAAATTATTTTCTCTTAGAAATATTAATGATAATATTTAAAAACCAAATTTAAACATTACTTGAAACTTAAACAAGTTATACTCCCTTCAAAACACAAATTTATTAGAATCCCCTCACTAAAATAAACAAATTATAATCCCTTCAAGACACAAGTTTAAACAATATTATCATTAAAGGTTTAAAACTTAAAGCTGAAATATATTATTATCCCAAAACACATGTTTAGACATTACATAAGACATTTTCCAAAAACGATATAAGTTTTACCTCTCCCACAATCTCAATAGTAAACTTCTTATCTAAAGTTCTCATTCAATGTCCATAATTTTCTGTCCAATAACCAGTTACACCCACTATAAACACGAACTTCTTATCTAAAATTTTCATTCAATATCCATAATCTTCTGTCTAATAACCAGTTACATCTACTATAAGCACAATCCATATCAGTCTCTCTTGCCCGCAAGCATCGCAAAGAATGCGTGGAATTTTGCCCTTGAAGATCGCTCCAAAGAGTTTGTAAATCCTGGTTGACCCACAAGCTCAGGAATCAGTACCTGTGAAACTTCCTCAACCTCCTTCTTCTGTTGGTCTCTCTCTTTACATTTATATGTTACTTTTTCTTTACATTTGTATGTTGCACAAGTCTCAGGGACCGATACCTGTAAAACTTCCTCAGTGAATTCCTCCTTGTGTTGATCTTCACAATTAAAAGTTGTACAAGTTATCCTCTGCCCATTCCTCTCTTGTTGGTGCCCCTCAAGCTGAAATTTTGCGCGCGTGATGGCGGCTACTTTGTAGCCGTCTCTCCTGGGTAAGTGTAAGAACCGCTATGAACAGCAGACATCAGCTGTTCAGCGGTTCAAAATCCCCCTCCCGGGCAAAGGGGGGGGGTAGAGAGTGTCTGAATAGTGGTAGAGCCTCTTTTGCACCCCCCAAGTTTTTTTTTGGGGGGGTGAAAGGAGTGCTCCCACGGAGTTCAGACTTGTCTCCGCTTCCCAGCCGTTTTTGTCCTCAGGGACAAAACGAGCCGCTGCAAACACCTCCGTGCTTAAAGAGAACTGGTGAGTTTTTTTATAAACGGACAGAGCTGAGTAGAGGATTTAGTTTTTGCTTTCTTTGATTTATTTGGATTTTAAGTTTTAAGATTTGCTTCTATTTTTATTCTCTCTCTTTTTTTTTTTTTTTTTGAAAGGGAAAGTAAAATGGCGATCGGCAAATCTCTCGGTGTTTTTTTTTTTTTTGAGGTTAGAATGCTGACCGGCAGGTTTTTTGGTGTTTCTCTTTCTTTTCTTTCCCTTTCCCTTTTTATTTTCTTATGATTGGAATGGTTGTTTTTTGGTATCTCTAAGTATTCTTTTGGGAACGGACTTTTTCTATTTAATTATTTTATTTTTTTTCCTTTTTATTGTAATGACCCTTTTTTGAAGGACTTTTTTCTGTTTAATTTTTTGCAATTTTTAAGAAGGAGTAAAGCTTTTTTTTTTAACTCTTTTTCTCTTCCTTTTTTCCCCTTTTTTCTTTTTATTATAATGACCTTCTTTGGAGGGAGTTATGATTTTTGAAGGAATTTTTATAATTTTTTAAGAAGGGCTAAAGGTTTTTTTTTTAAGATGGCTCCAAAGCGTCCAGGGATTTCTACAGCTTCTAAATCAACAATTTCACCCTCTTCTGGGGGTCAGCTAATAACTATGAAGGATTTGCAAAACATGATGGGAGATGTTATAATTCAAATTAGGGCAGAAATGAAAAAGATTTTAGAGGAAAATAATAAGATCTTGAGACAAGATTTTGTTTTGGCTTTAGAAGGAGTTGCTTCTGTTCTTGAAATGGTGAACTCCCATGTGGAAGAGGTAGTTGAAAAAGTGGATATAATGGAGGGGAAAATTGAAAGTATGGAAAAAGAAATGGAAAATGAGATTCTTATGCTTCAATATGGACAAATGGAATATGCCTTAAGAATCAGAGGCCTGGCAGAGTCTTTGCAAGGAGATTTGAAAGAGATGGTTGCAAAGGATTTTGCATTGATTTTGAATAAAGAAAAAGAGGGAATACTTAGTGAAATTGAAAAATTATTTAGGGTTAATTCTGTGGTGGCAGTACAGAAGAATCTGCCAAGAGATGTGGTAATTTACTTTGGTAAAAGATCTTTACGCAATGAAATTGTGCAAGCCTATTATAAGAAGAGATTTCAAATTGCTTCACAAGATGTCATAATTTTTAAGGAGATCCCATCTAAAATTTTAAGAAGAAGAAAGGAGTTTGCTTTTCTAGTAAATGAACTTAAAAAGAGAAAAATTCTATTCAGATGGGATGTTCCGACTGGAATGGTGGTGAACTACCTGGGGACATGTCATAGACTTAATACTGTTTCTCAGGCAAAAGATTTTTATACTTCGGTCCTGGGGGTATGTGCATCGCCATCTATTAGGTCTCAACAAGTCCAGATTGAGGAGCAGAAGACAACTTGTGTAGCATATCATTCCAAAGAAAAGCGGCAACAGAAGAAGCTTAAGGAAGTTTCATATTCAGTGGTCTCTGAATCTCTGGGAGATGTTGGACCTACAAAGTCTTTGGAGCAATCTTCAAGGGTGGAATTGCTGCCTGAAATGGAAATTGGGAAATCTCAGTTTGAGGGGCATCAACAAGAGAGGAACGGGCAGAGGATAACTTGTATAACTTATAATTGTAAAGATCAACACAAGGAGGAATTTAAGGAATCCTTACCTGTATTGGCTTCGGAAGTTAGACCTACAAAGTCTTTGGAGCAATCTTCAGAAATGGAAATTGGGAAATTTCAGCTTGAGGGGCACCAACAAGAGAGGAATGGGCAGAGGATAACTTGTACAACTTTTAATTGTGAAGATCAACACCCCTTGCCAGGTTCTTGTCAATGTACTGACACAGCTCCTCCATCTCCTTGGGTGTCATGGTGTACATCCAGGGTTTTGGCAGTTTGGCACCCGGCAAAATATCAATCACACAATCGGTTGGCCAGTGAGGAGGTAGCACATCACACTCACACTTGCTAAACACCTTGACGAGGTCAGCATACACCATCAGGAAGGGGGTGCTCTCCTGTCCTATAGTTGCCTCCCTGTTCCTCTCTCCACCCCTTTTTGCCTGTTCCTGAGTAGGCGGTTGAGGGCCAACACCGATTTGTAGCTTTCGGTATCCCCCTTCCCACCAAATTGTAGGGCCCCACTTGTCTAGCCATGCCAGCCCCAGGATAACGGCCTCGGTTATGGAGGGGACCACGATAAATTGGAGGACCTCCCAATGGGCCCCCATCTTTAGCTGAACCAGCTCCGTTATAAGGGTGGCCGAGACCCCCGCAAGGAGGGAGCCATCCACCTGCTCATACCGAACCAGGCGGGCCAGCTGCCTCACTCTGATCCCCACCTCAGCCACTACGGCCTTACTGATCAGGCAGCGGGTATAGCCGGTATCTATCAGAGCCCTGTACTCCCCACGGTGACCTGTTTGTGGACTCGTCAAAATGATGGGGATGACAAATGGGCATATGGGCTCACTCACCATCAGGTCCTTTGTTGGCTCATCCTCGCTGTCATAGGCCACCAGTTGGTATCTTGTGGCAGCAGTTGCCTCCTCCTCCTCCGGGATCCCCTCTCAAGGGGTGGGCCCTTCTGCCTGGTGTACCACCCTCAGCTTCTCTGGGGTCTTCTTGCGTGTGGCCCCAGATTTCCCCGGAGTCCCCAGAGTCCCCCGTGGCATGGAGACCGGACACTCCGCTGCCCAATGTCCCAGCTGGTTGCAACGGAAACATCTAAATGATGACCAGGGATTGGGCCCAGAGGAGCCCGGGCTAGGGCCCTGGGTCCTCCATCCTTCATCCCTTGGCTTCTCTACGGCCCTGCGTGGCACCAATGGGACCTCCCCCTTTGACTGGAACTCCTGCAGGCCTGCATCCAGGTCCACCACCACACAAAACCAGTCCTGTAGGCGACTTGGGACGCCTCAGAAAACACACGCCTGGCACAGGTCACGGTCCAAACCTACCCAGAATTAGTGAACCAGCAGATGTTCTGGCCAGGACTGCAGCCTACTGGCCACCTGCCGGAATTCATGTACATACTCGGCCGCGGTCCAGCCTTGCTGCTTCAGCACCAGCAACTCCCTCTCGGCCCGCTGGACTTGTGATAGGTCTTCCAAATGAGCTTGCAGAGCCTTTAGGAATAGGCCAGCATCGCCCAACTCCCTGGCATGATCGCTGTATAGATCTGCTGCCCATTCCACGGCTTCGCCTTGCAACCTTGCAGTTACCGCCACCACCATTGCCCACTGGGACGGGTAAAGGCAAGCATATTGGTCTAGGTGGCTAATGACCTGACTCAGGATCATTGCTAAATTGTCCGGGTTCCTGTCAAAAGTCGCCTTTAATGATGGAGGACACCAGGCCATCCTTTGGCTCCACAGTCCCAAGGGCCAACCCGGACCTGGTAGGGTGTCCATTGGAGGGGGAAGGTGCTGTTCCCCGGACCCTACTCCCTGCCGGGCCAAGGATCTAGCCACTGGAATCTGATGCCTGGTGGGGACTCTGCATGGATCCATCTGTGACCTGCCTTCCCACGCAGGCCGCAGTTGTCCTGTTGGTACCCCCTGGTTAGGGCCTCTTACTTGTGGGGTATCAGGAGCATAACCAGCCCCTAACTTCAGCTTTGGGCTGGCCAAATGAAACTGGAGTGGCCCTGACTGGGCTGGCTGGGTCTCAGTTCATGGCCATGAAGCCATCTCAGGTCCCATCCCCCACCTCGGCCATGAAGGGGGATCCTGGAGCCCGGCCTCACCAAACCTCTCCCTTAGAATGTCCATGGTGTGTCGTCCTGGGGCCGTGGAGTAGCTCCAGTCTCCATCATCCTCATCCGTCAGATGCCTCTCTCTCCACTCCATCATGGGACCCAGTTCACCCGGTGTGTGGAGTTGGCCGGCTGCCAAGCCGGGGACAGCTGAAATGTGCTACCATTCTCCTGAGGGTCCTGCATCCTGCGTCACCCCCGGAACTGTCTGTGTATCACACACCAGCCCTGCAGGGTGAGCCTCACGTACTTTGGGCCGCACCACCGGTTGAGCCTCTTCACTTCCCACATCAGGAGTAGGCGCTGTTACCTCAGCTGGCTCTCCTCCTTCACCCACAGGTGCCACCTCCTGTGTACCCTCAGCCATTCTCTAAATAAAGCACAAGGGTAATGGGTAGGGACAAACAATAATGAGCGCTGAGTTTCTGTCAGTGTCCTTACCAACCCGATTCCCACAGACGTAACTGCTGGACGATAAGGTGGCTGGCAAAACAGGTACAGCCTGACCAGTGTTTAATAATGGAAACAGCAAACAAAGTCAGTGCTGGGAGTGATCTTCTCCCAAAGCCTTACATACAGTCAGTCCCCTCAGCTCCACCCCCCATCCAGCTAGCCAGCATCCAGCGAGCAACTTCAAAAGCAGCAATGCCGGCCCCTGGTTCCTTCCTCTGGCTTGCTGTTCAGTCCCCCGTGTACATTTCTGCGCCGCTCAGCTGTTTGTCAGTGGTGCGGTGGCTGCTCAGCTGTTCAGTGGTGTGGCATTGCAGGTAGGACCACCCCTGTCTTTTTCCCTGGGTGCCGTTCTTGCTGCTTGCTGCTGTTGGGGGTTCCAGCACCAAACAGCTGCTCTGCAGTCGAGTCTAGGGATTCTCTGGGTGTTTGGTGTCATTGCCAGCCTAGCACCGCACCGAGGAGCCTCTCAGCTGTTCGGTGGTCAAGCCGCAGGATTCCCTGGGTGTTCGGCATTGTCACCAGCCTGGCGCCAAGCCACAGAGCCTTCCGGCTGTCTCCCTCCCCCTCCCATTAATGTCAAGCCCAGGGGCTGGACAGGCATCATGACAGCCCAAGGCATTGAGAACGGTATGTTAGCCCCAAGTGGTGGTGCCCCTATGCGAGCCCCGACTGGTACCCATGCCACCATAGCCCATACTATCAATGATGCAGGGAGAGCCCTGATCATTACTGATAACAAGACAGCCCGATGGCAGCACAACCCTGAATACCATCACCGATGCTACACCAGCCCAGGGCCCATGGCAAGGTTTGATGAGGCAGGGGGCATTCAACATGACCTGATGCAACATTATGGATGGCTGCATGCCTTACTAGACAGGCAGCAACCCATAACACCTCCACCTTTTAAACCCACTTTTGATGGAGACCCTGAGAAGTTAACTTTCTTTCTGAACCAAGTGCATTCCTACATGAACTGAAATGCCAATGCCTACCCAGACCCTGCCACGATGGTTGATGTCATAGTGGCAAACCTGGAGGGGGAGACATCGGAGTGGCTGAATAGCTTGCACAACAAACAAGTGCTGGAGCTATGGGACTACAACCTATTCATCCAAGGGCTAAGAGCCAGGTTCGAGGACGAATCCATAGCTCTGCAGGCAGAGAAGGACATTCATGAAGTGAAGCAGGCAGGTAGACCAGTGAAGGAATATGTACGTGAATTCCAGAGAGTCGCGGGTCATATTGAGCAGTGGCCAGAATGGTCCCTGGTGCAGCATTTTAAGAACGGCCTGGACCCCAATCTGTTCCAAGCCTGTATCTATCATGGGATTCCTGACCAACTGCAGGAGTGGTACCAGGTGGTAGTAAAGATGGACATTGACCTGACCCGCTATAAGAAGCCAACGACTTCCACACCGGGACTGTGGCCAGAACTGACTAGACGACCACCACCCCGATGACCCCCAGCAACAGGAGTGGCGGATCCTCCTAAACCATCTTCAGCCCCACCGATCAAATGTTTTAGATGTGGCCAGCCGGGTCACCGGGCAGCGGCTTGTCCTGTCCTGTTCCTGAAGCAGAGAGGTGGCTCAGCCCCACTGGAGAAAAGAAAAGTAAACCAGCCATCTGCCAGGGAGAAGTCAAATTGGATCACGCAGGAACTGGTTGCCCAGGTCACCTCGCCCACTCAAGAGAGAGTCAAAACCCCAGCTGACTCGGGCACCGCGCTGGCTCCCTATGACAGCGATGACGAGGGAGAGAGTGACCTGATGGTGAGTCAACCTATTCTGCCATTTTCCCTCGCTGCTAAGCTTATAGTTCCTAAGACAGGAGCTCAAATGGACTTAAGGGTGTTGGTAGACTCAGGATGCTCCCGATGCATTATCAGCCTACCGATTGCCCTTAAACTGGGCATACAGGCAAGGTTACTCTCCAAACCCATGAAATTTGAACAGACAGATGGGTCTTTAATGGGAGGAACCTTAGTCACCCACCTAACTGAGACGGTGCGGCTAGAAATGGTGAACATTGGGAGCTCATCCGATTTCTGGTGGCTCCGAAAATGACTGAAGCAGTGATTCTAGGTCTAGCTTGGTTAGGCAAGTGGAAACCCTTTATTTGGTGGGAAAAGGGGATGAGGACCCTAAGATTGCCCATAGGGCCATCTCCTCCCAGTTCCTCCTTTGACATTAGTGGTGAGATGGAGCCACTGGCCAATACAATAAAAATAGCCACCATCCCCCTGCTTGTAGAGCCACTCATCCCCAGCGAATATCGAGACTTGGCAGAAGTGTTTAGTGAGAAAGAATGTGATGTCCTGCCACCCCACAGACCAAATGACTGCGCCATTGAGATTTTACCAGGAGCCAAGTTGCCAAAGCCAAAAATGTATGCCATGACCCCCTCGAGGTGGAGGAATTACGGCAATACATCAACAAGAATTTGGCCAGAGGATTCATTGAGCCGGCTAAATCCCAAGTAGCAGCCCCAGTACTGTTCAAAGAAAAGAAAGACGGGTCGCTGAGGCTCTGTGTGGATTATAAAGGGCTCAACTGCATGAGTGTGGAGAATATGTACCCCCTCCCTCTACTGAAGGAATTTGTTAACCCATCTGGTGAAGGGGCGAATTTTTACCAAATTAGTTCTGAGAGAGGCACATTATTACGTAAGAATAAGAGAAGGCGATGAATGGAAAACTGCTTTTAACAGCCCTTTGGGCAGCTACCAGTTCAAAGTTATGCCATTCGGATTACAAGGGGCTCTGGCTGTGTTCATGCAGCTGATTAACCAGGTGCTACACAATCATTTGTACAAAGGTGTTTTGGTGTATCTTGATGACATCTTAATCTATACCGAGAATATGACAGACCATGTAAGCTTAGTGCGAGAGGTATTAAAAAAACTGCTAAGCGCTAAGCTCTACGTCAAACTGTCAAAGTGCAAGTTTCATCAGACATGTTTAGATTATTTGGGCTACAGAATTTCCAATGAGGGCATTGAAATGGATCCAGCCAAAGTGAAAGCTGTAATTGAATGGCAACCTCCAAAAACTGGAAAGCAGCTACAAAGCTTCCTGGGGTTTGCCAATTTCTACCATCAATTCATCCCATCATTTGCTGAGATTCCTTTACCCCTGACAGAGCTGTTAAAAACTGGCAAAGCAGAGGGGAAGCCACGACCTGGTCAGCCACTGAAATGGACTATGGAATGCCAAACCGCTTTTTAGAATTTAAAAAGACTATTTGCTGTTGAACCAGTCTTAAAGCACCCCTACCCAGAGGAACCATTTGTTATTCAAGCCGATGCCAGGGATGTAGCTGAAGGAGCAGTACTTTTGCAGAAAAAATCATGACAGGATTTTACAACCTTGCACTTACACTTCAAAAAAGTTCACCGACACTGAGAGAAGATGGGCCATTTGGGAGAAAGAAGCTTTTGAAATTGGATGGGCTTTGTTAACATGGCGTCATTACCTAGAGGGGAGCAAGTTGCCTTTTGAAGTATGGACTGATCACAAAAACTTGGAGGCATTGAAAACTCCCCATGAACTATCTCCCAAGCAAGTACTCTGGATGCAATATTTTAATTGTTTTAATTTCACCCTAAAGTACATACCGGGTGGGAAGAATTTTTTGGCTGATGCCCTATTCAGATTCCCCCAGTATAAAAGCCAGTGTGAACAAATCATAGATTCCATTATGTCCACACCACAGGTTATCTCTCAAATAAACCTGCAGAACCCGCAATCTACTAAGACTCCTAACCTTGATGATCCTCTAACAAAGAAGTTAAGACAAGATCTGATTAACAATCAATGGGTTAGGGACAATCAAGGCATCCTTACCCACAAGGATGGGTTGGCTTACAAGGGGGGAAAATTATATCTGCCTGAATCACTCAGACTCCAAGCGCTCCAGCGTGGTCATGATATAAAGCAGGCTGGCCATTTGGGTTACTTGAAAATGCTGCATTTAATTCAGAGGCAATTTTGGTGGCCAGGCTTAAAGAAAGATGTGGAGAACTATGTAAAAAGCTGTGCAGTCTGTGCTACCATGAAAAGAATTCCAGGGAAGCTCCCTGGGCTATTACAGCCAGTTGCAGACCCTCCCCAACCATGGGAAGAGATCACTATGGACTTTATCGTCAAATTACCTGAAAGCAGAGGAAATACGGTAATATGAACTGTGATTGATCTTTTTTCAAAGCAGGCTCATTTCATCGCCTGTTCCGGCCTTCCGTCAGCCCAGAAACTGGCTAAGATGTTCCTTAAACACATTTATAGACTACACAGTGTGCCAAAGCATGTGACCTCTGACTTGGCTTGAAGCCCAGACTTTAGATAAGACTCTTTTGACCTTGAGACCACCTGTGAGAAACTCAGCTGTAAAGAGAATGTCTGGGCAGCATAACTGGCCTGCTTGAACTATGAATGTAAACCTTTACTGACTTTCAGAGTTATATGTGGGGAATTGCCTTCCTATCTCTTTATTTGAGGAACATTGGTTATCATATGAGATGATAAAATACCTTGGACTATAAAATCTTACTTGACAAACAACTTCTACTATAAAGACCATCTATAAACACGTGAAATAGAGGTCCCATACCTAGTTATAAAATTATTTTTAACGTCTGATTTTAAAGTCCTCAACACATTATTAAGAGAATATGGATGAAGACCAGGAAAAGATCCTTTCCATGTTGAAAGCAATACATGAAACCATTCTTTCAGCTTGTGATGAAATAAGACCTAACATAAAAGAACAAGATGCCAGCTTAGATACACAAACCCAAACTTTGACTACAACCAAAGAACTAACAATGCAGAAGATAACAGAAGAAGTGGAACAATCAAATATTAAGACAGAGGACTCAATTGACCAACAAATACAGTTAATGGAAAATCCAGAAAAGGGAGTGACAACACTGAAAATGGAAAAGACTTTCTATATGAATCAGAAGAAATTTGAGAAAAAAGAACAGATTGAATGGAAGATAAACATATCAGGACATCATGGGGGATTGGAATAATAGGGAGACAATTTAATGAATATAAATGGGCTAGCCCTTCCAAAAAAATGCCAACTAAATGGTCTCTCTTACTTCAAATAACATATATAATAATAGAGGAAGATCTATTTGATGATCTAAAAGCACTGACATGGAAGGCTAGTTGGCAAAGAAAGAAAGCCAGAATAAGGCTGAAGAAAATTGGGATTTTGATTTATTAGAGGGGATTTCATATTACTAATTAGAGGATTAAGGGGAGAAGTTGAGATAAGGGGAATTTTGGTCATTAGATCTAAAATATTTGGAAACTAGTTGAAAACAAGGATTTTATTTGTTTAATATTTAAAAATTAGACCCAAAATAAAAAAAAAATATTATGAATATGTTTGATTTATTTTTTTTTATTTTTTTTTTATTGAAATTTTTCAAAAATTTTACAAATAAACAAACATCCCCCCCCCTCCCAAACCACCCCACCCTCCCCCCCCCCGACTTCCCAGAACTGAATATAGGATTATTTAACAAATTTTAAAAAATAACGTTTACAATTTATAAAATAATTAATAAAAATAATAAAAATCATAATAATAATATATATAATAATATATATAATAATAATATGCATAACATAAGCTTTAAAATGAATAATATATACTAAAAAAGAAAAAAAAAGGGAAAAGAAAAGAGAGAGAGAAAGAAAAAAGAAAAAAGTAGACGAAAAATAAAACATATATATATATAAAAAAAAAATAATATATAAGTAATAATACATAAAGAGAAAAGGAAGAAAGAAAAAAAGAAAAAACAATCATTACAAATTATAAAAAAGCTAAATGATATTTTTCCATATCCAAATTATATTGTATAAAATTTATCCATTTTTCCCATACTGCAAAGAATTTCTCTTGAGATTGCTCCTTTAAAAAAGCCGAAATCTTTGCCATTTCTGCCAGATACGAAACTTTGTGAAACCACTCTTGCAAAGTAGGCAAGGATTCCTTCTTCCAATATTGTCCTATTAACAGCCTAGCGGCTGTAATCAAATTTAACATCAATATAACCTCCTTAGCATCGCAATCAGTAACAATACCTAATAAAAATAATTGCGGAGTAAATTTTACCCTCCGTTTAAAAATTCTTTGAATATTCCACCATATCTTAATCCAAAAAGCTTTTATATGCTTACACGTCCACCAAATATGATAATAAGTAGCATCCAAATGTCCACATCTCCAGCATTTCGGCTGCAGATTAGGGTACATAATGGACATTTTCTTTGGATCAAGGTGCCATCTATAAAACATCTTATAAAAATTCTCTCTTAAATTTTGCGCTTGTGTGAATTTAACATTTCTTATCCAAATAAGTTCCCAGGTATCCATTGAAATCGTTTCACCAATATTCTGTGCCCATTTAATCATACAATCTTTAACTAATTCAGGTTCTGAGTCCAATTCCACTAAAACCCCATAAACTCTCTTAATATGGGTTGGCCTTTGATCTCTTACTTGTTTTAAAAGAACTTCATCTTCTCTGAGCCAGCCCATTTTACAATCCATCTTCCATCTGTCCACTATTTGTCTGTATTGGAACCATGAATAAGTTAAATTTTCATATGTTAATTCTTCCAAAGATTTTAACTGCCAATCTTGGCCATCCCATCTAAGTAACTGTGCATAAGAGACCATATCCATATTAACCCCTTTCCTTATACCTTCTATGGCATGCCGAGGTATAGCCCATAATGGTATTTTGGAGTCACCTTTATAATACTTTCTCCACACTCTAAGCAAAGAAATTCTTATAATATGAGACTTAAAAACCCAGTCCACTTTTTTATTAAATATTAAATAGGCATGCCATCCAAAAAGTAAGTCCCAACCTTCCAAATGAAGTATTTCTATATTTGTTAAATTCACCCAGTCGCTAATCAATGTTAATACTACAGCATCATAATACAATTTCATATTTGGTACCTTGAGTCCACCTCTCTCACGAAAATCTTGCATTATTTTAAGTTTCACCCTTGGTTTTTTCCCTGCCCAAACAAATTTATTAATACCTTTTTGCCATTCATCTAAATTACGTTCATTCTTTAGAATAGGTAACATTTGAAACAAAAAAATAAACTTTGGCAGGACATTCATTTTGATAACTGCAATTCTACCCATAAGGGATAACTGTAGATTGTTCCAGTTTTTAAAATCCTTCTGTACCTCCATCCACAGCTTTTCATAATTATTTTTATACAGTTTTACATTGGAAACAGATAATATGACCCCCAAATATTTTACCTTATCAACAATTTCAAAATCTGTTAAGTTGACTAAAACCTGTTTATCACCATTAGTCATATTTTTAGCTAATATTTTGGTCTTATTGTTATTAATTTTAAAACCAGAAACACGTCCATATTGTTGAATCAATTGTAATAATTTTACCACCGAACAGGTAGGTTGAGACAAAGTAACAACCAAGTCATCTGCGAAGGCTCTTAATTTATATTCTTTTTTATTAATTTCTATTCCTTTTATTTCTTGAGACTCCCGAATTTTAATCAACAAAATTTCCAATGTTAAAACAAACAATAACGGAGATAACGGGCATCCCTGTCTTGTTCCTTTTTCTATTACAAAAGCCTCTGACAAACCCCCATTTACAATAATTTGAGCAGTCTGTTTTTGATATATATTAGATAATACTTGTAATATATTTTGTCCAAAATTCATCTCCTTAATTAAACATAACATAAAATGCCAATTCACTTGGTCAAAGGCTTTTTCAGCATCCAAAAATATCAGGCCTGCAGAGACTTGGTTATTCTTTTCTAAATACTCTAATAAGTTAATAATTTGTCTAACATTATTTTTCATATACCTTCCAGTTATAAAACCCGATTGATCCTTATGTATAAACTGCTGCAAGATCCCCATAAACCTATTAGCTAAAATTTTTGCAAAAATTTTATAATCCACATTTAAAAGAGATATAGGCCTGTAATTTTTAGGCAATGTAAGATCTTGATTATCTTTTGGAATCAATGATATGAATGCATTACGCCAAGATGGAGGGATCTCTAAACCCTGTAATAAGTTATTAAACAATTCACACAATGGTTGAATCATCTCTTCTACTAAAGTTTTATAATAAATAGATGTCAACCCATCCGTACCCGGCGCTTTGCCCAATTTCAATTGTTTAATAGCTGTAACAATTTCTTCTTTAGTAATTAAGCCATTAATCTCTTTTTCCTGATCTTCTGTTAATTTAGGAAAGTTAACTTTACCTAAATAATTGTTTATGTCTATAATTTGAATATTAGCACTCTTGTATAATTTTTGGTAGTATTCTAAAAAGGATTTCTTAATCAATTCTTTCTGATAGACCAATTTACCATTATAATTTATTTTATCTATATTCCTCTGTTTCTGTTTCTTTCTTAACTGATAAGCCAACCATCTCCCTGGTTTATTAGCATTACAAAATGTATTTTGTTTCATAAATAATAAATTGGTTGCAGCTTGATCAGCCATCAACATGTTAAATTGTGTTTTTAACAGTTTTAAAGCTCCTTTCACCTTTTCATCTAAAGGATTTGAAATTAAAAGTTTCTCTTTTAATTTAATCTCCTCTTCTAAATCTTTACGTTTCTGAGTCTGTTTCTGTCTATGCAAGTTATTCATTTTTATCAAGATACCACGCATAAAAGCTTTACTTGCATCCCACACCATTGACACTGATGTTCCCTTATTCATATTTAAAGCAAAATATTCCTTTAAACATTCCTTTAATTTATGAACATTTTTTTCTTGTTTAAATAAATTCTCATTCACCCTCCAGGATCTCCTGTCTTCTTTCTCAGCAAACAGTTCCATCCATACTGGACTATGATCAGACAATGTCCTAGGAAAAATTTTTACATTCTTCACCCTGTTGTATAAGTCTGTTGTAATCAAAAAGAAATCAATTCTTGAAAGAGATTGGTGTCTATCTGAAAAGAAGGTAAAATCCCTTTCTTCTAAGTTACGTTCACGCCAATAGTCCCTCAGTTCCCAATCTTCTTTCATGTCAAAGAAGGCTTTAGGTAGTTTAGCCTGTTTAAAAAAGGTAGAAGAGCCTTTTTTGTCCTTTTGTATGTCTAAGACACCATTCCAGTCTCCCATTAAAATCACAGATCTATAGTCCAACAAAGTTATTTTCTGATGTAGCAACCTATAGAATTGCTCCTGTTGCTGGTTTGGTGCATACAACCCCACAATAAGAATTTTCTTGCCATATAAACCAAGTTCAAGCATAACATATCTTCCATGAGGATCTGATTCTAACAGAACAGCAGATAAATTCTGTTTAACATAAATTACCACACCCCCTTTTTTCCCAGGGGCGGGAGATACAAAATGAGATCCCAAACGAGGATTGTTTAAGTATTTTTGGTCTTTAGATGTAATATGAGTTTCTTGCAAGCAAATAATATCATTGTTGTGTTGTTTCAAATAATGGTAGATTTTTCTTCTCTTTTGAGGAATGTTTAATCCATTAACATTCCAGGTCAGGAGCTTTACCATCTCCCTTGGCCTTAAGCCTGGAGAAGATCCCCTCAAATTCTGCTACTGAAGAATATGTTGCAGAGCTTTTGGGTCTTGCTCCTCCCACCGGCACTGAAGCAATTTGCTGAGTAGATTCTTTGATTTCTTTTTCTTTTTTCTGTTGTTCTTTTTCTTTACGTTTATGTGCTGCACGGGTCATTCTCTGTTCTTTAACCTCTGCTTGAGACATCCATACCACCTGTCCAGCATTCATCGCATCTGTATCTTCAGATTTCTGTTCCATCTCTTTATCACTCAGGACTTTGTGCATCATGGGCAAAGGTGAGCCTGCACCCAGGACCGTTTTATAAAATTCCTTAGCTTTAGCAACTGTATTAAGTCTATAACGTGTCCCCGCATGGCTCAAAACAATGCCCATCGGAATCTCCCATCTAAATGGCATTTGTCTTGCTTTAAGTTCATTTGCTAAAAAAGCAAAATCTTTTCTTAATATGTTTGATTTATTGATTAACCCAGACAATATATATAATGGTTTTGATTTATTAAAGAGGGTACTGTATTATTAAGTAGATGATTTAATATGGTGGGAAATAGACAACTTTTAGGAAATAGAATAAGACTATATTCAAATAGATAAAATATGTATTTTGAATATTAGATTCTGTTATGAATTGAGATAAGGGAAACTTTGGTTACCTAAAGCCTGAAAATTATAAATATCAAATGTTAAATTGGAATATTGATGGGAAACTAAAAATTGGGAAAAAATCAATAACAGAACATTGATTGTTTATAAAGATTGAATGTAAAAGTAATTAAGATATGTATAAGCTAAAAAAATCATTGATAAATGTAATAATGATGTTTTTACTTAGTTGATATAATAAGAACTGTATTAGCTTAAATATGAGATAGTAGATATTAAGGGAAAAAGAGAGGAAATATTGGATGTTGTAACTTGAGATTTGTACTAAAGATTTTTATATGTTATTGAACAATTGATTAACCCAAACACTACGTTGCTTTTTAAATACTTAAATGTAAAATTGGAAAATTAATAAAATATTATTAAAAAAAAGATCCCCCTGCCTCTCAGACTTTGGACCAATGGGTGTCAGCTTGGAAGGGGGTGTGGGACAATGCCAAGAAAGCATTGAAAAAAGCCTCAGAAACGTACCAAAAAAAAAAAAAAAAAGCTGAGAAAGAAGAGCTCCCCAGAGGTCATTTCATGTTGGGGAAAAGGTTTATCTGTCCATGAAGTATTTAAGACTCAAATTGCCTAGTAAAAAAGTGGGACTGAAATACCTGGGTCCTTTCCACATAGTGCGAATTCTGAACCTTGTTACTGTAGTATTAAAACTCCCTCAGCTTTTAGGGAAGATTCACCCTGTCTTTCACTGCAGCTTGTTGAAATCTTTCAGAGAATCAGCTCTAAGACCCCTTGCCAAGAAAGCTCCTGGTCCCCTTGTGGTGGCTGGGGAGACTCATTATGAAGTGAAATGTATTCTCAATTCTAGATTACACAAGGGGAAATTACAATACTTGGTGCAGTGGAAAGGCTACCCATTATCAGAGGCTACTTGGGTGAAATGTACTGATGTAAAAGCTGATAGACTTATTCGTAAATTTTATGATAAACATCCAAACAAACTGGGGGGAAATCCTTAACCTATGCTTTTATTTGATTTGCAGGGCTTCTTCTTTCTGTTAAGGGGGGCCGGATGTCAACGCTGTGACAATTAAGAAATTGCTACCATTTTACCTTTTGCTTTCATTGTTCATTTTTCTGTTGTTTGGGATTTTCAGATGTAAAAGGGGGGAAGGGGGGAATGCTTGAGCATTTTCAGTTAGCCATAACAATTGCAGCTGTGTGTAAAATTAAGGTCAATGTTAGATAAAGTTTTGGCGGGCTGAGAAGCTGGGAGGATAGCCCACATTTTGGAATAATTGGTGAATGTGATTTATGACAGCCTTTCTGGGGTGGGAATTGCAACTTGTTACTTTGTATCTGGGGGAGGGAACTTTAGTCTTGGGTTCAACTATGTAAGTGCTGATAGTTTGTTTCCTGAATAAAATGTTATTTAAGAAAGAAATCTTTGCCTTGAAGTTCTTTTAATTGGTTTCATCTATTGTAACCATGACATAGCAATCTAGATGAGCCCACACTTGGTTCAGGAAGGATAGCTTCTCGGGGTCCCCATCAAAGGTGGGCTTGATGGGAGGCGGCTCAAATTGTGGTGGGGCCGCCTGCACTTGCTGCTGAGCTGCTTGTTGGTCATGGGGACGTGGCCGAACCACCCTCCCGACTTACCTTGGCTGGGCTTCTGGATGGGCAGCTTGAGGCCGCGGCAGCGGGCTTGGTTGGGATATAGGGCATGACACCACAGCTGGCTGGGGAATAGGTGAGGCAGCATGGGCTCCCGCACTTGGGCTGGGACTCCGGCGAGGGGGGGAAGAGATGGGTAGCCCTTGGCATTCCCCCCATGGCACACACATCCTGGGTGACGGGAACTGTCTATGTTACCTCCAATCTGCCAAATTTTTCCTTCAGCTGCTCGAGGGAGGGGCTGTGGACTGCAGACTGGAACTTCCATTCCCCAGAGTTGTCCCCTCCAAATGATCCCTTTCCCTTCTGGCATGCCGCGGATGAAAAAACCCCTGGGACAGCAGCAACAGGAGTTCCTCTTCAGCAGCAACAGGAGTGCTCCTGCACTGAGGGGCAGCTTTAGCTTGATAGAGGTCCACTAGGATCGTAGTTCCCCCTGCGGTACCAGCTTCCCAGGTTGGATCAACTAGGACTTTGGCTGAGCCCCTGCTAGTGATGCCTCCTCAGTGGCTGGAGTGGCTGTGTGCACTCCAACATCCGGAGTTCCATTGCGGCTAGCAACGGCTCCACGCTTTTCCTCCATCCTCAAATCTTTGCCAAGTCTTTACTGCTCTCCCAAAGGATGGGTAGGTGGTCAGGGCCCAGCACCCCAAAAGAAAATTGAAGTTTTAAGAGACTTGGTTTAATGTCATGGTTCCGACAGACAGAGATGAATAAAGCAGAACTCCAAGGCTTGAAAGTTCCTCAAAGAACATGTTTATTAGTTACAAAGTATCAGCATGGTCAAAAGTGAAACCAAGTCTGAATACACAAGTAACAATTGCCCAATTACAAAGTTAAAGGTCCCAACCACAAAACTGGGCAAGCAACTACATCCCCCAATATACTTATTTGGCAGGCTTTTTATGCAACGCCCAGTCCCTAGCCTTGGGATCAGCAGATGACCTTGGTTCCCATGGGACAGAAGATTATTTTGACTAACAAAGCACCCCCCTCCCTCCATTCTATGTGGCAACCTAGAATGAGAAGAAAAAAATGGCTGCAGCCATGCTCGTTGTAGAGTTGACACGCAACACAGAATGGAAGGGGGATTTCCGTTTAATGAGGATTTCATAGATGTCACTTAATGTGACAAGGGAAGTTGTGATGTCCTAAAAGCTGAGAAGAATATATAGATACACACACACACACACACACACACACACACACACACACCATTGGACGCAAAACTCCCAGAATGCAAATACCATACATTGTATGAGGTAACACTTTATAAGCAGCAGGCCCACACATCCAAAAATAACTATCCTTTGTAGTTTCTCTGGCTTGTAGCACATTAGAGACCTTAAAAATCAACAAAATTGCTTGTGACATTGGGAGACTTGCAATACATGCAATAAGCATTACCCATATTAATTAAAAAAGGTAAACATCCAGACATTTAGATCCTTTCCAAGATGGTGGCAACAGAGGAAGCATGGTTACATCATGGGGAGAAAAGTTGCTATTAAACTAAGTCAAAATGGTAGGAGGAGAGGTGGAGATGGAAAGATAAGTCATAGAAAAAGAAAAAAGACTTGAGAAGGGAAAAGGAGAGGAAAAACTGGAGAAATTAGGAGGAAAACACCAACAAGGGCAGTGGCCTACAGTGAACTTGCCTGCTGAGAGAAACCCAGCTGCACCCGAGAGGCCTACCCAAGAGACTGGAGGCCCATAGAAGTGAGGTGAGTGGAGAGGTGAAACAACTGCGGGCAGCAAAACAAGTCGAGCCGACGGAGGGTAGCGCAACTACCGGCAGAGAACAAAGAGGCAAGCCAGTGAGATAGCGGAGCAGGGAGGAGAGCCGACTGTGGAGAGGAGAGGTGAGCTTAATGTGGACCATCTAAGCGGTCCTGTTTGCTGGAGAAAGCAGTACACCGGCACAATGGACCAGCAAATGGGAGCAACGTGGCTGTGGAGTAAAGACCAGCAGCAGTGCAGCAGGGAGGAGAGCCAGCAGCAAGGGGCAGTACAGCGAACTAGAGCCTGAGAGCAGTGCATAGGGCAGTGTGGAAAGCAATGGTGGAGCAACAGTGGAATCTGAGGCTGTCGTTGGTGGTGCATTGCAGCACAGTAGACCAGTGGACTGGTGACCACAAATGGCAACGGAACACCATGGCAGACCAACAGTTGGGGCGGGGGACGGCAATGACATGAACTGAGAAAAGCAGGGAGAGGTGAATAGCTGGTAGAAAAGCAGAAAGAGTTGAATAGCCGGTTGAAAAGAAGGGAGAGCTGAATACCTGGTAGTTGCAGACAAAAACTAGGAAAAGAGGCTAAAAAAAAAAAAAACAATTACAGAACACAAGGCAAAAAATAAAAGCCAAGTAGACAATAGCAGGTACAGAACATATAAAGGTAGAGAAGAAGGGGATAAATAAAGCTCACAAGAAGGCAGGGAGGAAAGGGATAATTATAGAACATTCCAGGACAGGATAAGTATGAACTTTGCATGCCCCACTCAATGCTGAAAATGTTAAAATTTGACATTTTAAATGAACTGCTAGAACTTTAAATTTTTAAACTAGACATCTTTCCTTAAATCTTGAAAATGTTAAATGATCTGTTAGACCAGAGGTAGGTAACCCAAAACACTCAAAGAGCCACTTGGACCCATTTCCCACCGAAAACAAAACACTGGGAGCCGCAAAAACCCTTTTGATATCTAAAATGAAGATAACAATGCATATATCCTTTTTACCTTTATTATAGGTGTGTGTGTGTGTGTGTGTGTGTGTATAATAAAGGTAAAAAATGATATATGCAGTGTTATCTTCATTTTAGATGTCAAAAGGGTCTCTCTGTCTCTCTCTCTCTCTCCCTCTCCCTCCCTCTCCCTCCCTCCCCCTGTCTCTCCCTCTCTCTTTCTCTTTCTCTCTCCCTTTCTCTCTTTCTCTTTCTCTTTCTCTCTTTCCTCTCCCTCTCTCTTTCCTCTCCCTCTCTCTCTTTCCTCTCCCCCTCTCTCTTTCTCTCTTTCTCTGTCTCCCTCTCTCTCTCCTCTCCCTCTCTCTTTCCTCTCTCTCTTTCTCCTCCCTCTCTTTCCTCTCCCTCTCTCTGTCTTTCTCTTTTTCTCTTTCCTCTCTCTCTCTTTCTCTCTATCTCTCTTTCCTCTCCCCCTCTCTTTCTCTCTCTTTTTCTCTCTCTCTCTCTTTCTCTCTCTCTCTCCATCTCTCTCTCCCCATCTCTCTTTCTCTCTCTCTTTCCTCTCCCTTTCTCTCTCTTTCCTCTCCCCCTCTCTCTTTCTCTCCCTCTCTCTCTTTCCTCTCCCTCTCTCTCTTTCCTCTCCCCCTCTCTCTTTCTCTCTCTCTTTCTCTTTCTTTTTCTCTCTCCCTCTCTCTCTCCTCTCCCTGTCCCTCTCTCTTTCCTCTCTCTCTCCCTCTTTCTCTTTTTCTCTTTCCTCTCTCTCTCTTTTCTCTCCCTCTCTCTCTCTTTCCTCTCCCTCTCTCTCTTTCTCCTCCCTCTCTTTCCTTTGCATTGCAGCACAGCAGACCAGCAGACTGGTGACCACAAATGGCAACGGAACACCATGGCAGACCAACAGTTGTGGGGGGGACGGCAATGACATGAACTGAGAAAAGCAGGGAGAGGAGAATAGCTGGTAGAAAAGCAGAAAGAGTTGAATAGCCGGTTGAAAAGAAGGGAGAGCTGAATACCTGGTAGTGGCAGACAAAAACTAGGAAGAGAGGCTAAAAAAAAAAGAGAAAAAAAACAATTATAAAACACAAGGCAAAAAATAAAAACCAAGTAGACAATAGCAAGTACAGAACGTATAAAGGCAGAGAAGAAGGGGATAAATAAAGCTCACAAGAAGGCAGGGAGGAAAGGGATAATTATAGAACATTCCAGGACAGGATAAGTATGAACCTTGCATGCCCCACTCAATGCTGAAAATGTTAAAATTTGACATTTTAAATGAACTGCTAGAACTTTAAATTTTTAAACTAGACATTTTTCCTTAAATCTTGAAAGTTTTAAATGATCTGTTAGACTATCAAATGTTTAAATTGGACATTTTTCCCTTTTAAAAATCTGTGGTAAAACCTTCTACATTCTCATTTTCATTTTTTAAAAATCCACTCATTGAAAAAGAAATGGATGCTATAGTGATCTGCAAAACATGTTCCATGTATACGCTTATGCTCATAGAAGACCCAAACTATATATGTACCAAATGTAAACTGAGTTATTAGAAGAAAAAGTAAAAGGTCTAGAGGAAACTCTAACCTCTTTGAAACTCAACCTAGAAAATGAGAAGCCCCAAACCTTGCAAGAAGAATGTGCCTAAATTAAACATAATAATAATCAAACAACTTCTAAAAGAATTGACCCCTTAGAAGAAGAAGAGAGATGAAAACATGTCACTCATAGAAAAAAACACAAACCTAGAATAAAAGCCCTGTCCAACCCAACCCACTCTGATGCAGCCCCACTGGTGCTCAGCAATCAATTTCATAGACTGTCCCTGTAAGAAAACATGCAGACACCTAGAAAAGAAGCATCATCAAATGTCCCTAAAATAGTAGCAACACCAAGTGCTTCTGTGATAGATAGAAAAATACCCCAAAACTCCCTAGGAAAAAATAGGCGAGTGTTGGTGATAGGAGGTTCAATTCGCAAGGGAACAGAACCAGCCATCTGTAGACCAGACAGTCAATCTAGAGAGGTACAGTATGTTGTCTCCCTGGAGCAAAAATCAAAGATGTGGCTGAGAACTTAACCAAAATAGTAAAACCCACAGATTACTACCCTTTTCTACTACTACACATAGGGGCGAATGACACAAAAATGGACCTGAAAACAATATTGAGTGATTATGAGCAGCTAGGCAAGAAAGTCAAGGTGTTAGGTGCACAAGTAGTTTTTTCATCTGTACTGCCAACGAAAGGTCAACATCCAGTAAGAGAACAAAGGATTCCAGAAGTGAACCACTGGCTAAAAGGTTGGTGTTGCCAAAAGAACTTTGGATTCCTGGACCATGGTCTGCACTACCTCCATCATGGACTTTTGGCAAGGGATGGGCTGCACCTCAAAAAAAAACTGGGAAGAATGTTTTTGGAAAATGACTGCCTCAACTTATCGGGAGGGCTTTAAACTAAAATTGAGAGGGGAGGGTGACAAATGTTTAGGCTCTCCAGAACCTAATACCAAGCAAAAAACCCTGGAAAACAAGTCAAATAATGAGGTAAGGAGGGATGGGAAGAAAGACAAACCCAAAAACCAAATAGGAGACATAGGAAGCATACCCAGAGCCAGACATAAAGATCTCAAATGCCTATATACAAATGCTCAGAGTTTGGGGAACAAACAGGGTGAACTTGAATTACAAATACATGAAGGTAGATATGATATAATTGGAATTACTGAAACTTGGTGGGATGAAACCCACGACTGGAACATACTGATAGAAGGATGCAAACTATTCAAAAAAACCAGGCCCCATAAAAGAGAAGTTGGAGTTGCACTATATGTAAAAGACCACTATATTGCTACAGAAACACACGAGACCAAAGGCGAAAACCTCCTAGAATGCATATGGGTCAACATAAAAGAAAAAAAGAATGACATTGCCATAGGTGTATACTACAGGCCACCCAACCAAACAGAAAAAATAGATGTACTTTTTGCTAACCAATTAACAAATATATGTAGGAAACACACTACAATAGTAATGTGGGACTTCAATTACCCTGTCATCAACTGGAAGACTAATTCTGCATCAAGTGAGAAATCGAATAGGTTCCTGACCAACCTCGCTGACAACTTTGTTGTCCAAAAGTTAAAGGTGGGAACTAGAGGGACAGCCATACTGGACTTAATTCTCACGAACAGAGAAGAAGTGATAGAGGGAGTTGAAACTGCAGGAACCTTGGGTGAGAGTGACCATTCCATACTGAAATTCAATATAATGCAAACACAAGCAATAGAACATAATGATACCAGAGGTTTTGCTTGATAAAGAAATACAGGAAACCACTGAAAAAGAAAAACAAGAAACCTAAGAAGAAACCAGTATGGCTGCACAAAGATCTCTCTGATAAACTCAAAGACAAAAAGGATAAGTACAAAAACGGGAAAGAGGGACACATAACTAAGGCAGACTATCAGCAGATAGCCAGAATTTGCAAAGACAAACTCAGGAAAGCAAAGGGTCAGAATGAACAAAGACTTGCAACAAAAGTCAAAGATAATAAAAAAAAGTTTCTTTCAACATATAAATAACAAGAAAAAAAATCAAGGAAACAGTAGGTCCACTAAAAAGAGAACGAGGCAAGGAAGTAACAGGCAGCAAAGAGAAAACAGAGCACCTTAACTCATTCTTTGCATCAGTCTTCACACAAAAATTATAGCCCAATCTACCAAAAACATAACTGTAAAAGACAGACTAGAAATAAGCAAAAAAATGGTAAGAGAATACCTGTCTGATCTTGATGAATATAAATCACTGGGACCTGACAGATTACATCCCAGAGTTCTGAAGCAGCTTGCAGATGTCATCTCAGAACCACTGTACCATATCTTTCAAAAATCCTGGAGTACTGGGGAACTACCAGAGGACTGGAAAAGAGCTGATGTGGTTTCCATCTTCAAAAAAGGAAAAAAAAAAAAAACAGACCCAGGAAACTACAGACCAATCAGCCTAACATCAATACCCGGGAAGATACTGGAAAAGATAATCAAAAAACAGATCTGTGAACATCTAGAAACAAGTAAAATAATAACTAAAGTCAGCACGGGTTTGTTAAAAACAGATCATGGCAAACCAATCTTATTTCATTCTTTGACAAAGTTACTAAATTAGTAGACCAGTGAAATGCTGTGGACATAGTATACTTAGACTTCAGCAAGGCATTTGACAAAGTAGATCACAACCTACTTCTTGGTAAGCTAGAAAAAAGTGGGATAGATAGCATCACCATCAGATGGATTTGTAACTGGCTGACAAACTGTACTCAATGAGTAGTCCTTAATGGTACTATGTCTACATGGAGGGAAGTAAGGCTCTTCAATATCTTCATAAACGACTTAGATGAGGGAATAGAAGGGGGACTTACCACATTTGCAGATGACACTAAGCTGGCAGGAATAGCCAACACCCTAGATGATAGGCTCAAGATCCAGATGGATCTTGACAGACTTGAACCCTGGGCCCTATCTAACAAAATGAAATTCAATGTAGAGAAAAGTAAAGTCTTACACTTAGGCAAGAAAAACCAAAAGTACATATATAGATTGGGTGAAACCAGGCTTAATAGCAGTAATTTGAGAGGGATCTTGGAGTCTTAGTGGACAATCAATTAAACTGCATTTCTTTTCTTTTTCTTTTTTCTCTCAGCTGAGATACTATTTTTTTTTTCTTTTAAGCTGAGATTTTGTTTTACTTTGCAAATTTCATTCATCTGTTATTTTCAATACATCTGTGGATTACAAACTATATCAAGAGGGCAGCATCAAGATTAGCTATAGGAGGGAACAAAAAGAGAACTTGAACTCATAGAACAAAGAGGTAAGAGGTGGCCCAGCTGAGAGGTGGCCTAGCTGAGGGGCAGCCTGGCAGCCCAACTGATAGGTGGCCCAGCTGAGAGATGGCCCAGCTGAGAGGCAGCCCAGTGTTCCAACTGAGAGGTGGCCTAGCAACCCATCTGAGAGAAGGAGAGACAGCTGAGATAAGAGATGGCGAGGCAGTCCAGTGACCCAGCCTGACACCTGAGTGGAGCCAGTGTGGTGCAAATGGAGGCCACTGAGCAGCGGTGAAATGGAGCTAGGTGGCAGAAGAGCAGAAGCTGTGAGCAGCACAGCAGACCTTGAGCAACAGCGGTGCTAATCTTGCTGGTGGCAAGTGCCATCTATAAAACATTTTATATAAGTTTTCTTTATAAGAAATTTATAATTTCATTCCCACAAGTTTTGCCATTTCTTTAAATCTATATTATATCCAAAATTCTTTGCCCACATTATCATTGTTTCTTTTACTTGTTCATCTTCCATTTTCAAATTCAATAAAAAGTTATACATTTTCTTAATTATTTTTTCATCAGAGGTTAATAATATCTGATCAAACAAGAACTGCTCTCTGTAAAATCCATACAATTTAACATCTTTATCATATCTCACTTGCATTTGTAAATATGACCACCATGATAGATCAATACCCTGATTTTCCATCTCTTGTTTAGATTTTAAGTTCCCTTCAGAATTTAGAATAACTTTATATGTCCATATTTTCTCAAGACTGACTAAATTTGGATTTACAAATGCTTCCATTGTTGAAAGCCATCCTGGAATTTTCAAGTATATTTTACATTTTATTTTTTCCCATGTTGGTAGTAATGCATTTCTTATATAGTGGTTTTGAAAATATTTATGAATTTTATTTTTCCCATACCATAAGAAAGCATGCCAACCGAGTTGTAAGTCATGTCCCTCCAAATACAACAAACTTTTATTTCTAAGAATTATCCATTTTTTTACTCATGTTAATACTGATGCTTGATAATATAAAACCCACTCTGGCAAGCCAAAACCTCCATTTTCCTTAGCTTCTTGTAACATTTTCAATTTAATTCTAGCTTTCTTTCCTTGCCAAATAAATTTTAAAATTAGGGAATTTAAATCTTCAAAGAATTTTTTCTCCCGTTTTATAGTTATCATTTGAAATAAAAACAGTATTTTTGGTAATATATTCATTTTCACCATAGCAATTCTTCCTAACATTCACAGTTGCAGATTTTTCCATTTTTCCAAGTCAAGTTTTATTTGGTTCAGTAATTTTATATAGTTATCTTCTTTTATCGTTGAACATCTTGCTGTCAAATATATTCCCAAGTATTTAACCTTTTTTAACTATTTGTAATTCTATTTTTTCTGGCATTTTTTGTTTTGTTTTGTTTATCTGTTAGATTTTTAACTAGCACTTTAGTTTTTTCTCTGTTTATCTTCAGTAATGCTATCTCTCCAAACTGTTCTATCTTTTCCAATAATTTAGGAATCATCTTGTAAGGTTTTCCACTTAGCCTCACAATTGCCCCAGCATTACTCAGGAATTTAAAAGAGCCAAAGAAACTCCTGAGCTGAGGTTTCAGCAAGCAAACAACTTTTATTTTGATCAAAATAGAGTTGGGTGACCCCATCTCTCTTCGTGGCTGGTAGAGAGATGAAGGCAACAACCTGAAAAGATGTCTTCCACCTTTTATACCTTTTCAGAACAAAGAGATCAGGTCTTGGTACTAGGCATAAGATGGCACAAAAAAATAATTCCTAGATGATGACTCATACACAGCAACCCAGGCTCCATCCGTAACTCCTTTCCCCCCTCCCCTAACTGTGCTCTTTTCATATAAGCAATCACCTATACCTAAAGCATGAAGCCCTTACTTTTCCAATATATATATAAAGCATCTGATCAAGCAATTAACTACAAAATAATGATTACAAAATAACAAAGCAATGATTACATGATAACACTATAAGTATCAATATAAAATGGTTACTATATATAAAATAAATGTTAATGTCAAACTTAAACATACTAAAATCATAAGCACAATAAAATCCCTTCAATCTCTAAAAGTTCCTCTAGGATAAATACCAAGTCATCTGCAAATGCTTGCAATTTAAAAGTTTCACCTTTTATTTCCACTCCTTTAATTTCTGGATCTTGTCTAATATTTCTGTTTAAAACTTCCAAAGTTAAAATAAATAACAGTGGAGATAGTGGATGTTATGTCCTGTGCTGTTATTAACACAGCAGGTGCAGGAAGCTGCAGAGAGACCCAGGCAGACCACGTGGCTGCCCGGGCCAGACAGGCTGTCTCCAGCCTATTGCGCATGCGCAAGGCAGGAAAGATATGTTGCATTGATTGGTTGATGCTACTCCCTGCAAGGGGGTATAAAAGACGTCCACACCATTTTGTGTTGTTCTGTTGGAGATTAAATAAAGAAGCAACTGTTGTGACTCCTGCCTCGTCTCAATGCCTTATCAATGCACAGAACAGAACAGTGGACATCCTTGTCTTGTGCCTTTTCTTATATCGAAATTCTCTGTATAGTCTCCATTTACAATCACGTTTGCTGTTCGTTTATGATATATTGTCTTGGACATATTTATAAAATTTTGTCCAAAGTCCATTGTTTTTAGTTGTTGAATCATAAATTGCCAGGAAACATTATCAAATGCCTTTTGGGTGTCTAAAAATACTAGTGCCAATTGTTTCCCTGGATGCATTTCATAATATTCCAATATGTCCATTATAGCTCTTAGGTTATTTTTTATTTGCCTCTTTGGTAGAAATCCATTTTGATCTGGATGTATAAATTCAGTCAGAAATCTTTTCAGTCTCTCAGCTATTATTGAAGTAAAGATTTTATAGTCCACATTTAGTAATGATAACGGTCTGTAATTTTTTATCTGTATCAAATCTGAGTCCTCTTTTGGTATCAAAGTAATATTTGCTTTTATCCATTTGTTTGGGAGTTTAGCCTCCAATAAAAGTTCATTACACGCATCTTTCAACGGTGCACTTAGTGTATCTTGTAGACATTTGTACAACTCTGCCGGTAGCCCATCTGGTCCCGGTGTTTTTTCATTTTTTTGTCTTCTTATCACCTCTATCAGTTCCATCATTGTTATTTTCTCATTTAACATGGTTTTAAAGTTTTCTGGAATTTTTGGTAAATTATTTTTTTCCATATATTGCATCATTTTCTCCCATGAAGTTTCTTCCATTTCATACAGTTTCTCATAATATTCTTTAATTATCTTTTTATTGCTTCATTTTTAAATTGTAAACAGCCTTTTTCATCTACTAAGTTGTTTATCAATTTTTTCTCCTTCTGTTTTTTAAGTTTATAAGCTAGCCATCTTCCTGGATTATTTGCATTTTCCAAAAAATTGTTTTGCTCTTTTAATTTGCTGTGCCAGTTTTTCTGATTCTATTAAATTTAATTTATGTTTTGTTATTTCTATTTGTCTTTTCAGTATTTTCTTTTGTGGATTTATTTCTAGTTCTAATTCTATTTTTTAAATTCTTCCCTTAACAGTACATATTGTTGTTTTTTTTCTTTGTTTTTCTTTCCGCCGTTTATGTTATAGCTACACCTCTAAAGTATGCTTTGGCTGTATCTCATACATTTTGTAATGTTGTATCTTCTTTTTTATTTTCTTTGAAAACAAGCTCCATTTCTTTTGTTACTAATTCTATAAATTCTTTCTCTTTTAATATAGATTGGTTCACGGTCCATCTTAATTTTTTCTGTATTCCTTTCCATGTCATTTTTAAAGGGTTATGGTCTGCCCATGTGCCTAATTCTATCTCAATCTCCTGAATATTAGTTCTTAATCCAGGTGTCATCCAAATCATGTCGATTCTGGACCAATGTATATTGTAGTTTTTCTGGATTAGTTTCTCTCCAAGTATCTTGTACACCAATTTTCTCTATCATGTTAAAGAAAGTCTTAGGTAATCTTTTTCTTCCTTGTTTTCCTGTTTTTCTACTTTTATAATCTAATGTCGCATCTACTATTGCATTAAAATCCCCTACTAGACAACTGTTTTGATATTCCATTTCTGCTATTTTTCTATGAAGATTTTGATAACATTCTTCTTGTTTATTGTTTGGTGCATATATTACTACCAAAAGTATCTGGTTTTGATTTAAAAATATTTCTACCATCACAATTCTTCCTTCTTCATCGGAGTAAATCATTTTAGAATCTATTGTCTCTTTAACATATACAGCTACTCCTCTTTTTTGTTGTTGTGCTGATACATGGTAGAGTTTCCCAATTTTGGGGTATTCCAAAAGCTTATAGTATTGTTTTTTTATATGTGTTTCTTGCAGACAGATTATATCAATATTTAATTTCTGCAATTTTTTAAAAAATATTTTCCTTTTTGATTGAGAATTCAATCCATTTATATTCACTGAAAAAATTCCGTTTTCCTTCTACATCCACATAGAGAGAAGTAAGCAGTGGGGTACCACAAGGCTCTGTCTTAGGCCCAGTACTCTTCAATATCTTCATAAATGACTTAGATGAGGGAATAGAAGGGGAACTTATCAAATTTGCAGGTGACACTAAGCTGGCAGGAATAGTACCAGGGTGGTACTTTGGCACCTGGCAGGTGGTACGTGACCATCCTAGACAAATGTAGTGGGGGAGGGGAATGAGCTGAAGTGGCACCGCCGCACAAGCCTGAGGGAGAGACAGCTGGAACTGCAGGGCTTGGCAGAAGCCCCAGGATCGGCGCACACTTCTGCAGAGCTGCAGGGGTGAGACAAAGGCCCCAGGATCAGAAGAGAATAGGAGGAGAGGGGGAGAGAGGAGCAGATATAAAACAGACATGTAAAACACATGGCCTGCCAAGCCACCCTGGAGACAGTAAGGGGCCACCACCGCCGCTTCAGTCCCGGTCCCTGGGCAAGCACACAGGTGGCAGCGAAAAACAGGAAAGAAATGCAGCTGGAGAGGGGTCACCTGTGAGGAATGAACAAAGGCACCATCAGCTGGAGGTGACCAGCAATTGGCCCTCGCCCACTTCATACACCCGCCTCTGTGGGCTCCAGGGAGAGGATGCCAGGAGCGGAGTGAGAGTCCACATTACCTGCATGACATCGCCCAGCCCCCAGCCTGCCTGGTTTCAGCAGCGGTGTGCTCTCCTCACAGTGCAGAGAAGCTGGGCCAGGCGAGGTACAGCGGTGCACTCTCTTCAGCGCAGAGAAGCTAGGCCAGGCGAGGTGAAGCTGATGAGAACTGAACCTGCCTGGGCACCCGCATAGGAGACGGTGAGCGTATGGGGCCTGGGGTCCCAAGTGACTGTCTTGCCCCCCAGGCTGACTACGTTCTGAGTGCTTCCCTTTCCACTCAGAATGCAGTCAGCCTGAGGGGCAAGACGATCACCCGGGATGCCAGGCCCTGCACACTCACCTCCTGTGCGAGCACCCAGGCAGGTTCAGCTTCTCATCAGTTGCGATTTGCTCAGCCTGGCCTCTCTGCGCTGTGAGGAGAGCACGTCGCTGCCTGCCGAGATCGGGCAGGCTGGCAGCTGGGTGGCATTGTGCAGGTAATGTAGACTCTCACTCCGCTTGCGGCATCCCCTTCCCTGGAGCCTACAGAGCTGGGTGTGTGAAGTGGGCCAGGACCAATTGCTGGTCACCTCCAGCCTTTCTTCATTCCTCACGGAGGGTGACCCCTCCTCAGCTGCATTTCTTGCCTGTTTTTCTCCCTCATCAGAAATATCTTCCCATCACTCTGCTCTTAAGGCTGTGCAGCTCTTGCCCAGGAATTTACAGTGGCCTTTCAAGACTGTGGACATTGTTTTCCGGAGTAACTCTGGGGACATCATTCCTCTTTGCTAAATCCCTCTCTTGCCTTCCTTTTGGTGGCTTCCTGGTGCTTTCAGAGGAGATGTTGCTTCTCTTCACTAATCTACCTTCTCAGTAAGCTCTTACCAGCTCTCCTCAGCTTGGCCTTACATTCAGATCATCCACCCGTGGTGGGTGGTGAGAAATAGGAAGGAAGGAAGGGAAGGAAAGAGATGGGAATGAAAAAGAGGATGGCAGGGAAGCAGGGAGGGAGGGAAGGAAGGAAGGAGATGGGAATGAGAAAGAGAAAGAGGGAGGCAGGGAAGGAGGGAGGGAAACAGGAAAGGAAAGGAAAGGAAAGGAAAGGAAAGGAAAGGAAAGGAAAGGAAGGAAGGAAGGAAGGAAGGAAGGAAGGAAGGAAGGAAGGAAGGAAGGAAGGAAGGAAGGAAGGAAGGAAGGAGATGGGAATGAGAAGCAGGGAGGCAGTGAAGGAGGGAGGCAGGGAAACAGGAAGGAAGGAAGGAGATGGGAATGAGAAGGAGGGAGGCAGGGAAGGAAGGAAGGAAGGAAGGAAGGAAGGAAGGAAGGAAGGAAGGAAGGAGGGAGGGAGATTGGAGTGAGAGGGAGGGAAAGTCTGAGGGAAGTCCTGCCTTAGTACGTGGCCCCCAGCAGTCCTGCTGCCCTCTCGCCATCCCCTTGCCCCCTCCTCCTGGCCTCTCCTGGTGGTCTCCCATCCTATAGCTGAGGATGCTTTGGTTACAAAACCTGGTTTCCTCGCATGGAGAGCGAGTGGACCTCCCTCTGACCAAGGCGCTCTGCCCTCCTGCACCCACCATGAGCAACCTGGCAAAGGAGAGTGAGCACAGCAGCAGCAGCCTCAAGGAGGAGGTAAGCGCAGCCAGGAGACCCCTTGGGGAAGTGGGGCTGGGTTGGGCTGTGGGGTCCTGCTACCCCAGGAGCTCGAAGGATGGGCTAGGTGCTTGCCCTCTGCTTCTCAGGGCTCTGGGCAGCCCGTACCACCATCTGGGAGTCCCCCACATGGCCCAAGAGGGATGGTGAGGCTCCTCCAGTGGACCATTCTCTGGTGCCCACCCCACTCCCACTCCCCTCCACTAGAGACCCCTGGAGACCCCCACAGCCCTGCCTGCCCCCCCCCCCACAGGCACCCCCTGACCTGAGCGACATTGAGCCAGCCACACGCACCCTGGCAACGTCCTCACACTCCCTGACAGTAATCACAATGCTAATTCAGCCCTCAATGAAATCGACTTTGACATCTGCAATATAAAAGGAGGGGGGAGAGAGGAGAGGATATAAAAGGAGGGGTGAGAAATTTGTTAAATGAGTTTTGCCCCATTTTGTGACTTTTCTTGCCATATTTCTTAAGTGAATCACTGCAGTTGCTAAGCTAGTAACATGGTTGTTAAGTGAATCTGGTGACCCTGGGACACTGTGACCATCATAAGTAAGAATCAGTTGCCAAGCATCTGAATGTAAATCACATGACCCTGGAGATGCTGCAAAAGTCATAAGTGTGAAAAATGGTCATAAGTCACTTTTTTCAGTGCTGTTGTAACTTCAAACAGTCACTAAGAAAACTGTTGTAAGTCAAGGACTACTGTACTTTATCACTTTTTTCCTTTTTTTTTTTTGGTCATCAAGTTTTTTACACCTTGCTAGGCGACTGGTGGTACTCAAATACTGCCGTATCCTAAAAGTGGTACAATTGGTGAAAAGGTTGAAAAGCCCTGTGATAGACATCTCAGAGAAGAAGATTAGCTCCAAGCTAATCTACAACTTTTAATAGAACAACTTTGGGACTTTTTTTTCATGGATATTAACAAGGTTGAGAATTTCTTGAAGAAAAGAGAGTTGATAGACATTCCTGAGATGAAAAAGATTTTATTCTATGAAGACAAGCTGGAGGGAGTGACTTAAATTTAATAAGCCAATTAGACTTAGGGTGGATTTTTATAAGTCTGACATATGTATTGAAAGAAAGCTTTAATGTAGTACTGTATTTATAAAATGAATTTGTAAATGTTTGTTTTCTGTACTTTTATATGTTTGAATAATTCCCAAAGTTTGTAAAATATCGATCAAATTTGAAAATATGAATGGTTAGAAGAATCTTTAAAGAGAAGAAAAAGTTTTTATTCCATGAGGATAAATTCGTGGGAGAGATTTAAATCCAATGAGCTAATTGGAGTTAGTTGGATTTTTATTGGTGTGATATATATAATTGAAAGAAAGGTTCAATATAGTTTTGGGTTTGGGGTTTATAAAGTGGGTTTGAAAATGAAGGGTTTTTCCCCCCTTTATATATAATGCTTTTTAAAGTCTGTAAAATATCATTGAAAGTGAATTTTAATGTAGGTTAAGAGGAAGTTTAAAAAGTAAAGTAAAAACAAGATGTATTAGAATTTACTGATTTTAGAAATGCTTTTAAAGAAAAGTTAACTGTTTTAAAATTTAGAAAAAGTGTTTTCTCCCTTTAGGTTTAAAAATTTGAAATAACATAGGGAATTCTTTTAATATAAATTATGACAGTCTATAAAGATTAATAAGGAAACAGAAGCATATACTGTACTATTCCACACAGCAAAGAAAAACAGAGATGGTTAAATTGATTCTTTTATCCAAAGAGGAGAATATATTTAATTTTGTTTCTACTTAGAAATCGCTTCCGGATTTGTTGTTATAGAAATGGCTAGTATATACTATTGTGTAAAAGTAAAAAGTTGAGTGCCAAGCTTGAAGCGCGCACACAATATTGCTGCCATTACTGCTTCTTAGCTTGCCAACACACTCGGGGGGCAGAGGGGGGGGGGAAATGGAATGCAGACTCCCAACAACAAGAAAACCAACCATGTGAACCATTTCCGCCAAATAAGAAACTTTAAAAAAACCATTCTTGCAAGGTAGGCAAAGATTCCTTCTTCCAGTATTGCCCTACTAACAACCTTGCGGCTGTGATTAAATTTAACATCAGTATAACCTCCTTAGCATCACAATCAGTAACGATACCCAACAAAAACAATTGTGGGGTAAATTTTACCCTCCTTCTAAAAATTCTTTGAATATTCCACCATATCTTAATCCAAAAAGCTTTTATATTTTTACACGACCACCAAATATGATAATAAGTAGCATCCAAACAACCACATCTCCAACATTTAGGCTGTAAGTCAGGATACATACGAGACATTTTTTGTGGATCAAGGTGCCATCTATAAAACATTTTGTAAAAATTCTCCCTTAAGTTCTGGGCTTGTGTAAATTTAACATTCCTCACCCAGATGGTTTCCCAGGTATCTAGTAGAGCTGGGTCACCAAAATTTTGTGCCCATTTAATCATACATTCTTTAATTAGTTCTGGTTCTGAATCCAGTTCTACTAGCACCCCATAAATTCTCTTAATATGAGTTCGCCTTTGGTCTTTTACTTGTTTAAAAAGATTTTCATCTTCTCTAAGCAAACCCATATTACGATCTATCTTCCATCTATCCACTATTTGTCTATACTGGAACCATGAATATGTAATATTTTCATTTGCTAAATCTTCCAAAGATTTTAACTGCCAATTTTTACCATCCCATCTGAGTAATTGTGCATAAGAAACACTATCCATCTTAACTCCTCTCCTTATCCCCTCTATTGCATGCCAAGGTATAGCCCATAATGGTATTTTAAAGTCACTTTTATAATATTTCCTCCAAACCCGAAGTAAAGAAATCCTTATAATATGAGATTTAAAAACCCGATCAACTTTTTTATTAAAAGTTAAATAGGCATGCCATCCAAAAAGTAAATCCCAACCCTCCAAGTGGAGTATTTCTACATTTGTTAAATTAACCCAGTCACTAAGTAATGTTAAAGCCACAGCATCATAATACAATTTCAAATTCGGTACCTTGAGTCCACCTCTCTCACGAATATCTTGCATGATTTTAAGCTTTACTCTTGGTTTTTTCCCTGCCCAAATAAATTTATTGATACCTTTCTGCCATTCATTTAAGTTAACCTCATTCTTTAAGATAGGTGTCACATGTTCCGACTAATGAAGCACTTCAAAGAACTTTCAGGCATGTTTCCTAAAGTCTTTATTTGCAGAGCTACAATTTTTGTCGGTCGCCATGTTCGACTGGTTAGTGCCAGAATCTGAACTTCCTGCCGCTGGCATCAAGCTTTCCTTGCTCAACCCCTCCCTTCTCATGCAGTCACAGGTCACATTATCCAATTAGTGAGAAGGTCAAACGTTTACTTCCTCTTTCTTTCCCGGGCTTTTTCCCCCGCCCAGTCTAAGCTAAGTATTAACCCAATAAATGCCAGACAGTTTTCCATATTGTCAAAGCAAGAATATACAGTATTTGCAGCATTGACATCCGGCCCCCCTTACAAGAAGGACAGATCCTGTAAGGAAACAAAAGCATATGTTAAGGATTATCTTTCGGTTTGCTGGGGTGTTTCACATGAAACTGTTCGATCAATCTGTCAGCGTTCACTTCACTAGATTTCACCCAGGTGGCTTCAGACAATGGGTATCCCTTCCATTGTACCAAGTACTGTAATTTCCCTCTAAAGATTCTGGAGTCAAGAATACATTTCACTTCATAGTGGGTCTGCCCTGCCACTACGAGGGGTCCAGGTGCCTTCTTTGGAGGAGGTCTCAAAGTGGAGCCCCGATAAGGCTTCAACAAACTACAATGGAAAACTGGGTGAATTTTCCCTAACAGTTTAGGGAGTTTTAGTTGTACTGTGACTGGGTTGATGACCTTTACTATGGGGAAAGGCCCCAAGAATCTTGGTCCCAATTTCTTGCTGGGCAATTTGAGGCGTAGATATTTAGTTGACAGATAGACCTTTTCCCCAACTTGGAATGTTCTTTGGGGAGCCCTCTTTTTATCAGCCTGCTTTTTATAGGTTTCAAAAGTCTTTTTTAAAGCAGTTTTTGTGTTTTTCCAAACTTCTTCCCATCCTCTCACCCATTGATCAAGTGTCTGTGAAGCGGAGGGCAACTGAGGATATTCAGGTATTGGGTTGAATTCTTTCCCTGTGGCTACTTTGAAAGGCGTGTAGCCGGTGCTGCTGTGCACGGAATTATTGTATGCCACTTCCGCGAAAGGGAGGAGGTCAGTCCAGTTCGTCTGTTGGTAAGAAACGTAGCACCTAAGATATTGCTCCACCATTTTGTTAGCGGCTTCAGCGGCCCCATTGGTGGCTGGATGAAAAGCAGATGATAACCCTTGAGATGATCCAATCAATGTAAGGAAATTTCTCCAAAACTTCGCTGTGAATTGCACCCCCCTGTCTGAGATTATTCGCTTAGGGGCACCATGCAGCCGGTAGATATGTTTCAGGAACAATTTGGCCAGGCGTTGGGCGGATGGGAGTCCTTTGCAGGCGATGAAATGAGCTTGTTTCGAGAACAGGTCTATCACAGTCCAAATGACAGTATTTCCCTTACTTTCAGGTAGGTCCACTATAAAGTCCATAGCTACTTCTTCCCAGGGTTGAGAAGGGTCTGCCACGGGTTGCAGTAACCCAGGAGTTTTCCCCGGGATTCTTTTCATTGTAGCACATACTGTACAACTTTTTACATAGTTTTCCACATCCTTTTTCAGCCCCGGCCACCAGAATTGCCGGCGGGTGAGGTGTAGGGTTTTCAAATATCCGAAGTGTCCAGCCTGCTTTACATCGTGGCTGTGGTTGAGAGCATTTAGACGGAGCGCTTCTGGCAAATATAACTTCCCCCCTTTGTAAGCCAAGCCATCCCTGCATGTTAGGGACGCTTGATTATCTTTGAACCATTGGTCAGTGAGGAGCTCTCGTTTTATTTTCTTCACTCCAGGGTCATCCGGATTGGGGACCCTGCGAGGTGTAAGTTGAGTGACAGTTTGTGGATTGGGAATAATTGCCTCGTTAACCTGCTCTCGCTCACTTTTGTACTGGGGTAACCGGGATAGCGCATCAGCTAGAAAGTTCTTTCCTCCTGGTATGTACTTTAGAGTGAAGTTGAAGCGGTTAAAGTAGTGTGCCCACCGTACTTGCTTTGGTGACAATTTGCGAGGAGTTTTCAGTGCCTCTAGGTTCTTGTGATCAGTCCATACCTCAAATGGCACCTTGCTCCCTTCTAGATAGTGTCGCCAGTTCAATAGCGCCCACCTAATTGCGAAGGCCTCTTTCTCCCAGATTGCCCATCTTCGCTCGCTCTCCGTGAATTTCTTAGAGGTGTAGGCACAGGGTTGCAGGATCCCATTTTTGTTCTTTTGAAGTAACACTGCTCCAACCGCCACATCGCTGGCGTCGGCTTGAATCACAAAGGGTTCCCCTGGGCAGGGGTGCTTTAGAACCGGTTCAGCGGCAAATAGTCTCTTTAAATTCTCAAAAGCTGTTTGACAGCTCATTGTCCATGCTAGTGGTTGGCCCGGTCGTGGCTTCCCTCCTCCTTTGCCTGTCTTGAGTAGTTCTGTAAGAGGAAGGGCAATCTCGGCAAAAGAAGGGATGAATTGACGATAAAAGTTGGCAAAACCCAGAAAGCTTTGGAGCTGTTTGCGAGTCCTTGGGGGTTGCCATTCGATTATAGTTTTTACCTTGGCCGGATCCATTTCAATACCCTCATTGGAAATTCGGTAGCCAAGATAGTCTAATTGGGTTCGGTGAAATTCACATTTTGACAATTTGACATAAAGCTTGGCATTCAATAGTTTCTTTAACACTTCTCTCACCAGCTTTATGTGATCATTCATGTGTCAATGCTGCAAATACTGTATATTCTTGCTTTGACAATATGCAAAACTGTCTGGCATTTATTGGGTTAATACTTAGCTTAGACTGGGCGGGGGAAAAAGCCCGGGAAAGAAAGAGGAAGTAAACGTTTGACCTTCTCACTAATTGGATAATGTGACCTGTGACTGCATGAGAAGGGAGAGGTTGAGCAAGGAAAGCTTGATGCCAGTGGCAGGAAGTTCAGATTCTGGCATTAACCAGTCGAACATGGCGACCGGCAAAAATTGTAGCTCTGCAAATAAAGACTTTAGGAAACATGCCTGAAAGTTCTTTGAAGTGCTTCATTAGTCGGAACATGTGACATCATGCCAGAATCTTCACTTTTTTTCAAACGATCTACGCCCCGATCTATCAATAGTTGCCTCTATGCCTGAGAGGAACTGGCAAAGTTTCGGGGGAGATCTCATTATGGAGAAAGAAATATTGCCTGAAACCAGCCCCGTAGCTGCAACAGTTTCCCCGGGGAGAAAAGCGACAGCCAGCAAGCTGGGGGAGAGAGAAATTTGGCAGATTTCCCAGCTGAGAGCGAAGACTTCAAAAGCAGCATGGACAGATAACACAGTTATGGGTGAGTCATTGGAAAGATTTCAAAACTTAGAAATGAGAAACAGAAAACAGTCCCTACAAAGTGAAACCTTCATCCCTAAGAGAGAGAATCCCAGTTTGAATCCTCTGCAGCAAAGGGGAAATTGGGTTCCCCAGCAAGTGGCTGATCCATGTCCTCTGAACTTACCACAGCCAATAGAGGCCTTGCAATGTCTTGGGGTGGTACAGAAGCCAGGAAATCAGCAGCTAGGGGGAGAACAGCCACAGCAAGGAGGTTGGCCACAGCCCCCAAACGTGCAACCCCGGGGCATAAATCTGCAGCCAGGTTGGGGCCTACAGCAACTGGGGTGGCCACAAGAGCGATGGGGAGCCCAGCAGGAAGCCTGTCAGACCCTGCCTTTGCCAGCCAGAGACCCCAACCCTGAAGAGAGGGTGAGTTCCAGTCTGAGGCATCTGCAGCAATGGGTAGATGGGTTTCCCCAGCAGATGAATGATCAGCAGCAGCAGAGGGCACCACCACCCCCTGCAGTCCAACAACAGAGAAGACCACTACAACCCCCACTTGTGCAGCCACCATTGGGAGGCCTACAGCAGCAGGGGGTACCATCCAACCCCGCTGGCCAGCGGCCATGGAACCAGCCCCAGTGGGGGCCACAGCAGCCTGTGTTTGCACCACCCTTCAATGCAACGTTTGATGGGGACCCAGAGAAGCTGATTTTTTTCCTCAACCAAGTACGTTCTCATTTAAATCGCTGGGCCTATCTCTATCCGGAACCAGGGGCCATGGTTGACGTCATTGGGGCCAACCTGGAGGGAGAGGCATCTGAATGGCTGAACAATCTATATAGCGAGCAAGCCCTCGAATTGGAGGATCCCCATCTCTTTCTCTTAGGACTGAGAGAACGATTTGAAGACCCATCCATCGGCCTCAAAGCAGCAGGACAAATTCACAAGATAAAACAAGCAGGGAGGCCTGCCCTAGAGTACGTGCGAGAGTTCCGCAAGATGGCAGGTCGAATAGAGGGGTGGCCTGAGCAGTCCCTCATCCATCACTTCATCGAGGGATTAGATGATCACCTCTCCCAGGCTTGCATCTATCGAGAAGTACCTGATCGGCTGCAGGAGTGGTACCAGACGGCCGTGAAGCTGGATGTTAAGCTCTCTCGCTATAAAAAGCCTCCCCCACAGGAACCCGAACAGCAACCAGAGCTACCTGAACAGCAATCACCCCCACGAAAGCCTTCAACCACTGCAAGGGCTGAGAGACCCAGGCCACCTGCACGCCTTTCCTTCGAGTGTTTCCGGTGTGGACAAGGAGGACACCGAGCGGCCACCTGTCCAGTCCCCTACCCTCGACTGCAGAGCAAGCCAGGACCGGCGATGCAAAAGAAACCTGCTCAGCGGCTACCAAGAGAAAAATCTAATCGACTCACGCAAGAACCAGTCGCCCAGGTTACACCCCACACACAAGAGAATGCCAAGACTCCAGGTGGACCTGCCCCTGCTCTTCCCTTCTTTGTTAGCAACGATGAAGGAGAAAACGACCCAATGGTGAGTCAACAAATCCTGCCTTTTTCACTGCCCGCCAAACTTGTAATCCCTACGTCTGGGGCACAAATAGACTTAAACGTACTAATTGATTCGGGATGTACCCGCTGCATTATTAGTCTGGCGTTTGCCATGAAAATGGGCATAAGGGCAAAACAGCTTTCCAAACCGATGAGATTTGAGCAAGCCGATGGCTCCCTAATGGGAGGGACTCTTATTACACAATTAACGGAGCCCTTACGCCTAGAAATAGGTGCACACTGGGAGTTTATTCGTTTCCTGGTGGCTCCAAAGATGACCGAGGCATTGATCCTGGGACTAGCCTGGTTGGACAAATGGAAGCCATTTATCTGGTGGGAGAAAGGAATGAGAATTGTGAGACTACCTATAGGGCCTAATCCCCCCATTGATTCAACAGATGTTACCGGGCATCTTAGACCACCCAATGAGCGAGCGCACATGGCCGTCTCACTGACCCCAGGTGAACCAGTCATCCCCAAAGAATACTTGGACCTGGCGGAGGTGTTCAGTGAAAAAGAATGTGATGCCCTACCCCCTCACAGACCCAATGACTGCTCCATCGAACTGGTGCCCGGAGCCAAACTCCCACGTCCGAGGATGTATGCTATGTCCCCCCTCGAAATGGAGGAGATGCAGCGATATGTGAACAAGAACCTAGCGAGGGGGTTTATTGAACGGGCCAAATCTTCCGTGGGAGCCCCTGTGTTGTTCAAAGAGAAAAAAGATGGGTCTCTTCGTCTCTGCGTAGACTACAAGGGACTCAATGCTGTAAGTGTGGAAAATAAATACCCCCTCCCCCTCCTAAAGGATTTATTGACCCACCTGGCTAAGGGGAGTGTCTTCACTAAGTTAGACCTAAGAGAGGCATACTACCGGGTGAGAATAAAAGAGGGAGACGAGTGGAAAACTGCCTTCAACTGCCCTATGGGGAGCTATCAGTTCAAAGTCATGCCATTTGGACTACAGGGGGCCCCAGCTGTATTTATGCAGTTGATTAATGAGGTTCTACATGATCACTTGTACAAAGGGGTTTTGGTGTATCTTGATGATATCCTGATATACAGCACAAACATGAATGATCACATAAAGCTGGTGAGAGAAGTGTTAAAGAAACTATTGAATGCCAAGCTTTATGTCAAATTGTCAAAATGTGAATTTCACCGAACCCAATTAGACTATCTTGGCTACCGAATTTCCAATGAGGGTATTGAAATGGATCCGGCCAAGGTAAAAACTATAATCGAATGGCAACCCCCAAGGACTCGCAAACAGCTCCAAAGCTTTCTGGGTTTTGCCAACTTTTATCGTCAATTCATCCCTTCTTTTGCCGAGATTGCCCTTCCTCTTACAGAACTACTCAAGACAGGCAAAGGAGGAGGGAAGCCACGACCGGGCCAACCACTAGCATGGACAATGAGCTGTCAAACAGCTTTTGAGAATTTAAAGAGACTATTTGCCGCTGAACCGGTTCTAAAGCACCCCTGCCCAGGGGAACCCTTTGTGATTCAAGCCGACGCCAGCGATGTGGCGGTTGGAGCAGTGTTACTTCAAAAGAACAAAAATGGGATCCTGCAACCCTGTGCCTACACCTCTAAGAAATTCACGGAGAGCGAGCGAAGATGGGCAATCTGGGAGAAAGAGGCCTTCGCAATTAGGTGGGCGCTATTGAACTGGCGACACTATCTAGAAGGGAGCAAGGTGCCATTTGAGGTATGGACTGATCACAAGAACCTAGAGGCACTGAAAACTCCTCGCAAATTGTCACCAAAGCAAGTACGGTGGGCACACTACTTTAACCGCTTCAACTTCACTCTAAAGTACATACCAGGAGGAAAGAACTTTCTAGCTGATGCGCTATCCCGGTTACCCCAGTACAAAAGTGAACGAGAGCAGGTTAACGAGGCAATTATTCCCAATCCACAAACTGTCACTCAACTTACACCTCGCAGGGTCCCCAATCCGGATGACCCTGGAGTGAAGAAAATAAAACGAGAGCTCCTCACTGACCAATGGTTCAAAGATAATCAAGCGTCCCTAACATGCAGGGATGACTTGGCTTACAAAGGGGGGAAGTTATATTTGCCAGAAGCGCTCCGTCTAAATGCTCTCAACCACAGCCATGATGTAAAGCAGGCTGGACACTTCGGATATTTGAAAACCCTACACCTCACCCGCCGGCAATTCTGGTGGCCGGGGCTGAAAAAGGATGTGGAAAACTATGTAAAAAGTTGTACAGTATGTGCTACAATGAAAAGAATCCCGGGGAAAACTCCTGGGTTACTGCAACCCGTGGCAGACCCTTCTCAACCCTGGGAAGAAGTAGCTATGGACTTTATAGTGGACCTACCTGAAAGTAAGGGAAATACTGTCATTTGGACTGTGATAGACCTGTTCTCGAAACAAGCTCATTTCATCGCCTGCAAAGGACTCCCATCCGCCCAACGCCTGGCCAAATTGTTCCTGAAACATATCTACCGGCTGCATGGTGCCCCTAAGCGAATAATCTCAGACAGGGGGGTGCAATTCACAGCGAAGTTTTGGAGAAATTTCCTTACATTGATTGGATCATCTCAAGGGTTATCATCTGCTTTTCATCCAGCCACCAATGGGGCCGCTGAAGCCGCTAACAAAATGGTGGAGCAATATCTTAGGTGCTACGTTTCTTACCAACAGACGAACTGGACTGACCTCCTCCCTTTCGCGGAGGTGGCATACAATAATTCCGTGCACAGCAGCACTGGCTACACGCCTTTCAAAGTAGCCACAGGGAAAGAATTCAACCCAATACCTGAATATCCTCAGTTGCCCTCCGCTTCACAGACACTTGATCAATGGGTGAGAGGATGGGAAGAAGTTTGGAAAAACACAAAAACTGCTTTAAAAAAGACTTTTGAAACCTATAAAAAGCAGGCTGATAAAAAGAGGGCTCCCCAAAGAACATTCCAAGTTGGGGAAAAGGTCTATCTGTCAACTAAATATCTACGCCTCAAATTGCCCAGCAAGAAATTGGGACCAAGATTCTTGGGGCCTTTCCCCATAGTAAAGGTCATCAACCCAGTCACAGTACAACTAAAACTCCCTAAACTGTTAGGGAAAATTCACCCAGTTTTCCATTGTAGTTTGTTGAAGCCTTATCGGGGCTCCACTTTGAGACCTCCTCCAAAGAAGGCACCTGGACCCCTCGTAGTGGCAGGGCAGACCCACTATGAAGTGAAACGTATTCTTGACTCCAGAATCTTTAGAGGGAAATTACAGTACTTGGTACAATGGAAGGGATACCCATTGTCTGAAGCCACCTGGGTGAAATCTAGTGAAGTGAACGCTGACAGATTGATCGAACAGTTTCATGTGAAACACCCCAGCAAACCGAAAGATAATCCTTAACATATGCTTTTGTTTCCTTACAGGATCTGTCCTTCTTGTAAGGGGGGCCGGATGTCAATGCTGCAAATACTGTATATTCTTGCTTTGACAATATGCAAAACTGTCTGGCATTTATTGGGTTAATACTTAGCTTAGACTGGGCGGGGGAAAAAGCCCGGGAAAGAAAGAGGAAGTAAACGTTTGACCTTCTCACTAATTGGATAATGTGACCTGTGACTGCATGAGAAGGGAGAGGTTGAGCAAGGAAAGCTTGATGCCAGTGGCAGGAAGTTCAGATTCTGGCATTAACCAGTCGAACATGGCGACCGGCAAAAATTGTAGCTCTGCAAATAAAGACTTTAGGAAACATGCCTGAAAGTTCTTTGAAGTGCTTCATTAGTCGGAACATGTGACATCATGTTTGTGCTGTATATCAGGATATCATCAAGATACACCAAAACCCCTTTGTACAAGTGATCATGTAGAACCTCATTAATCAACTGCATAAATACAGCTGGGGCCCCCTGTAGTCCAAATGGCATGACTTTGAACTGATAGCTCCCCATAGGGCAGTTGAAGGCAGTTTTCCACTCGTCTCCCTCTTTTATTCTCACCCGGTAGTATGCCTCTCTTAGGTCTAACTTAGTGAAGACACTCCCCTTAGCCAGGTGGGTCAATAAATCCTTTAGGAGGGGGAGGGGGTATTTATTTTCCACACTTACAGCATTGAGTCCCTTGTAGTCTACGCAGAGACGAAGAGACCCATCTTTTTTCTCTTTGAACAACACAGGGGCTCCCACGGAAGATTTGGCCCGTTCAATAAACCCCCTCGCTAGGTTCTTGTTCACATATCGCTGCATCTCCTCCATTTCGAGGGGGGACATAGCATACATCCTCGGACGTGGGAGTTTGGCTCCGGGCACCAGTTCGATGGAGCAGTCATTGGGTCTGTGAGGGGGTAGGGCATCACATTCTTTTTCACTGAACACCTCCGCCAGGTCCAAGTATTCTTTGGGGATGACTGGTTCACCTGGGGTCAGTGAGACGGCCATGTGCGCTCGCTCATTGGGTGGTCTAAGATGCCCGGTAACATCTGTTGAATCAATGGGGGGATCAGGCCCTATAGGTAGTCTCACAATTCTCATTCCTTTCTCCCACCAGATAAATGGCTTCCATTTGTCCAACCAGGCTAGTCCCAGGATCACTGCCTCGGTCATCTTTGGAGCCACCAGGAAACGAATAAACTCCCAGTGTGCACCTATTTCTAGGCGTAGGGGCTCCGTTAATTGTGTAATAAGAGTCCCTCCCATCAGGGAGCCATCGGCTTGCTCAAATCTCATCGGTTTGGAAAGCTGTTTTGCCCTTATGCCCATTTTCATGGCAAACGCCAGACTAATAATGCAGCGGGTACATCCCGAATCAATTAGTACGTTTAAGTCTATTTGTGCCCCAGACGTAGGGATTACAAGTTTGGCGGGCAGTGAAAAAGGCAGGATTTGTTGACTCACCATTGGGTCGTTTTCTCCTTCATCGTTGCTATCAAAGAAGGGAAGAGCAGGGGCAGGTCTACCTGGAGTCTTGGCATTCTCCTGTGTGTGGGGTGTAACCTGGGCGACTGGTTCTTGCGTGAGTCGATTAGATTTTTCTCTTGGTAGCCGCTGAGCAGGTTTCTTTTGCATCGCCGGTCCTGGCTTGCTCTGCAGTCCAGGGTAGGGGACTGGACAGGTGGCCGCTCGGTGTCCTCCTTGTCCACACCGGAAACACTCGAAGGAAAGGCGTGCAGGTGGCCTGGGTCTCTCAGCCCTTGCAGTGGTTGAAGGCTTTCGTGGGGGTGATTGCTGTTCAGGTAGCTCTGGTTGCTGTTCGGGTTCCTGTGGGGGAGGCTTTTTATAGCGAGAGAGCTTAACATCCAGCTTCACGGCTGTCTGGTACCACTCCTGCAGCCGATCAGGTACTTCTCGATAGATGCAAGCCTGGGAGAGGTGATCATCTAATCCCTCGATGAAGTGATGGATGAGGGACTGCTCAGGCCACCCCTCTATTCGACCTGCCATCTTGCGGAACTCTCGCACGTACTCTAGGGCAGGCCTCCCTGCTTGTTTTATCTTGTGAATTTGTCCTGCTGCTTTGAGGCCGATGGATGGGTCTTCAAATCGTTCTCTCAGTCCTAAGAGAAAGAGATGGGGATCCTCCAATTCGAGGGCTTGCTCGCTATATAGATTGTTCAGCCATTCAGATGCCTCTCCCTCCAGGTTGGCCCCAATGACGTCAACCATGGCCCCTGGTTCCGGATAGAGATAGGCCCAGCGATTTAAATGAGAACGTACTTGGTTGAGGAAAAAAATCAGCTTCTCTGGGTCCCCATCAAACGTTGCATTGAAGGGTGGTGCAAACACAGGCTGCTGTGGCCCCCACTGGGGCTGGTTCCATGGCCGCTGGCCAGCGGGGTTGGATGGTACCCCCTGCTGCTGTAGGCCTCCCAATGGTGGCTGCGCAAGTGGGGGTTGTAGTGGTCTTCTCTGTTGTTGGACTGCAGGGGGTGGTGGTGCCCTCTGCTGCTGCTGATCATTCATCTGCTGGGGAAACCCATCTACCCATTGCTGCAGATGCCTCAGACTGGAACTCACCCTCTCTTCAGGGTTGGGGTCTCTGGCTGGCAAAGGCAGGGTCTGACAGGCTTCCTGCTGGGCTCCCCATCGCTCTTGTGGCCACCCCAGTTGCTGTAGGCCCCAACCTGGCTGCAGATTTATGCCCCGGGGTTGCACGTTTGGGGGCTGTGGCCAACCTCCTTGCTGTGGCTGTTCTCCCCCTAGCTGCTGATTTCCTGGCTTCTGTACCACCCCAAGACATTGCAAGGCCTCTATTGGCTGTGGTAAGTTCAGAGGACATGGATCAGCCACTTGCTGGGGAACCCAATTTCCCCTTTGCTGCAGAGGATTCAAACTGGGATTCTCTCTCTTAGGGATGAAGGTTTCACTTTGTAGGGACTGTTTTCTGTTTCTCATTTCTAAGTTTTGAAATCTTTCCAATGACTCACCCATAACTGTGTTATCTGTCCATGCTGCTTTTGAAGTCTTCGCTCTCAGCTGGGAAATCTGCCAAATTTCTCTCTCCCCCAGCTTGCTGGCTGTCGCTTTTCTCCCCGGGGAAACTGTTGCAGCTACGGGGCTGGTTTCAGGCAATATTTCTTTCTCCATAATGAGATCTCCCCCGAAACTTTGCCAGTTCCTCTCAGGCATACAGGCAACTGTTGATAGATCAGGGCGTAGATCGTTTGAAAAAAGTGTGGATTCTGGCATGATGTCACATGTTCCGACTAATGAAGCACTTCAAAGAACTTTCAGGCATGTTTCCTAAAGTCTTTATTTGCAGAGCTACAATTTTTGTCGGTCGCCATGTTCGACTGGTTAGTGCCAGAATCTGAACTTCCTGCCGCTGGCATCAAGCTTTCCTTGCTCAACCCCTCCCTTCTCATGCAGTCACAGGTCACATTATCCAATTAGTGAGAAGGTCAAACGTTTACTTCCTCTTTCTTTCCCGGGCTTTTTCCCCCGCCCAGTCTAAGCTAAGTATTAACCCAATAAATGCCAGACAGTTTTGCATATTGTCAAAGCAAGAATATACAGTATTTGCAGTGGTTGACAATAGGTATCATTTGAAATAAAAAAAGAAACTTTGGCAGGACATTCATTTTAATCACCGCAATTCTTCCCATAAGGGATAATTGCAACTTCTCCCAATTTTTCAAATCTCTTTGTACCCTGACCCACAACCTTTCATAATTATTTTTATACAATTTTACATTAAAAACAGATAAAGTGACCCCCAAATATTTTATCTTATCAACAACTTCAAAGTCTGTCAAGTTAACCAGAGTTTGCTTATCCAAATTAGTCATATTTTTGGGTAATATTTTAGTCTTATTATTATTAATTTTAAAACCCGAAACCCGTCCATATTGGTAAATCAATTGTAACAACTCTACTACAGAATAGGTAGGTTGAGACAAGGTAACCACCAAGTCATCTGCAAAAGCTCTTAGTTTATATTCTTTTTTATTAACTTCTATTCCTTTTATTTCCTGGGATTCTCGAATTTTAATCAGCAGAATTTCCAAAGTTAAAACAAACAGTAGTGGTGACAATGGACATCCCTGTCTTGTCCCTTTTTCTATTGTGAAAACCTCTGACAAACCCCCATTGACTATAAGTTGTGCCGTTTGTTTTTGATATATAGCACCAAGAGCTTGTAAAAATTTTTCTCCAAAGTTCATATCCTCAATTAATCTTAACATAAACTGCCAATTCAATTGGTCAAAAGCTTTTTCAGCATCTAAAAATATCAGTCCTGCAGAAACTTGGTTATTCTTATCTAAATATTCTAGTAAGTTAATAATTTGTCTAACGTTATTCTTCATATACCTACCAGTTATAAAACCCGTTTGATCCTTATGTATAAGCTGGTGCAAAACCCTCATAAGCCTATTGGCTAAGATTTTTGCAAAAATCTTATAATCTACATTTAAAAGAGATATAGGTCTATAATTCTTTGGTAAAGTAAGATCTTGATCTTCTTTTGGAATTAAAGATATAAAGGCTCTGCCCCATGACGGAGGAGTCTCTAAACCCTGTAATATATTATTAAAAAGCTCACATAAGGGTTGAATCATCTCTTCTAGCAAAGTTTTATAATAAATAGATGTCAGGCCATCCGTACCCAGTGCTTTACCTAATTTTAATTCCTTAATCACTGTCACAATTTCCTCACTAGTAATTAAACCATTAATTTCTTGTTTCTGATCTTCTGTTAATTTGGGGAAGTTGGCTTCACTTAAATAATTATTTATATCTAAAGTTTGTACGTTAGTACTCTTATATAGTTTTTGATAATAATCTAAAAAAGATTTCTTAATCAACTCCTTCTGATACACCAATTTACCATTATAATTTATTTTATCTATAATTCTCTGTCTCTGTTTCTTTCTCAATTGGTAAGCCAACCATCTCCCTGGTTTATTGGCATTACAAAATGTATTTTGTTTCATATACAATAAGTTAGTTGCGGTTTGATCAGCCATCAACATATTAAATTGTGTTTTGAGCAATTTTATAGATTCTTTAACCTTTTCATCTGTGGGATTTAGAATCAGAGTTTTTTCTTTTAGTTTAATCTCGTCTTCCAAATCCTTACGTTTCTGAATCTGCTTTTGTCTCTGAGCACTATTCATTTGTATCAAAATCCCACGCATGAAGGCTTTACCTGCATCCCATACCATTGACATTGAAGTTCCTTTATGCATATTTAAAACAAAATAGTCCTTTAAATGTTCCTTTAATTTTTGAATATTCTTTTCTTGTCTAAATAAATTCTCATTCACCCTCCACGATCTCCTCTCCTCTTTTTCATCAACCAACTCCATCCAAACTGGACTGTGATCCGTCAACGTCCTAGGAAAAATTTTTACATTCTTTACCCTAAAATATAAATCAGTTGTAATAAAAAAAAGTCAATTCTTGAAAAGGATTGATGTCTATCTGAAAAGAAAGTAAAGTCTCTCTCCTCCTGGTTACGTTCACGCCAGTAGTCTCGCAGCTCCCAGTCCTCTTTCAAGTCAAAAAAAGCTTTGGGTAGTTTAGCCTGTTTAAAAAAAGTGGAAGATCCTTTTTTATCTCTTTGTATATCTAACACACCATTCCAGTCTCCCATTAATATCACAGATCTATAATCCAGCAAAGTTAGTTTCTGATGCAACAATCTATAAAATTGTTCCTGTTGTTGGTTTGGTGCATACAGTCCCACTATAAGTATTTTCTTACCATATAAATCAACTTCAATCATAACATATCTCCCTTGAGGATCAGATTCTACCAAGCAGGCTGATAAGTTTTGCTTAACATAAATGACTACACCCCCTTTTTTCCCAGGAGCAGAAGATACAAAATGAGATCCCAAACGAGAATTGACTAAATATTTTTGATCTTTAAGTAAAATATGTGTTTCCTGCAAACAAATAATATCATTATTATGTTGCTTTAAGTAGTGAAAGATTTTCTTTCTCTTTTGCGGGGAATTGAGGCCGTTAGCATTCCAAGTCAGGAGCTTTACCATCTCCCTTAACCAAAAGCCTGGAGAAGACTGCCTGAAGGTCTGCCATTGAAGAATGTGTTGCAGAACTCTTGGGTCTTGCTCCTCCCACCGGCAACGAAACACTTTCTTGGAGAGATTCTTTAACTTCTTTCTTTTGTTGTTCCTTTTCCTTGCGTCTATGTGCTGCACGGGTCATTCTTTGCTCTTTGATCTCTGTTTGTCGCAACCATTCCGTCTGTGACTTTCCAGCAACCATCACACCTAATCCTTCAGACTGCTGTTCCGCCTCTTTAGCATCCAAAACTTTCTGCATCATGGATAACGATGAGCCTGCTCCCAGGACCGAAGTATAAAACTCCTTTGCTTTAGTGACTGTGTTAAGTCTATAACGCGTCCCCGCATGGCTCAAAACAATACCCATCGGAATCTCCCATCTGAATGGCATCATTCTTGTTTTAAGTTCATTAGCTAAAAAAGCAAAGTCTTTTCTATTTCTTAAAATTTTAGATGGGATCTCCTTTAAAATGATAACATCTTGAGCAGCAATCTGGAACCTCTTATTATAAAAAGCTTGTATGATTTCATTGCGCAGAGATCTCTTTGCAAAATAAATCACCACATCTCTTGGTAGGTTCTTCTGTTTTGCGACCCAGGAGTTAACTCTGTAAATTTTTTCCACTTCTCTACGTAATCCATCTTTCTCCCTATTCAAAACGACGGCAAGGTCATTAACCACAATCTCTATCAAATCTTGATTCATATCCTCTTTCAAACCCCTGATTCTTAAGGCATATTCCATTTCCCTGTACTGAGACATAGCAATATCCTCTTGTGAGATTTCCATCTTTTTTTCCATAGCTTCAAATTTATCTTCCAGGATATCAACTTTGTCTGCGACCTCTTCCACTCTAGAATCAAGCTTCTCAACCACAGAGGCCAATCCTGATAGAGCCATAACTATATCTTGCCTCAAAATAGTGTTATTCTGCTCTAAAAGGTTCTTCATTTCTCCTCTAATTTGAATTTTGTTCTGATCTAAAAGCTCCTTCATTTCCCCTCTAATTTCAGATTTGTTCTGATCTAGAAGCTCCTTCATTTCCTCTCTGATTTGGGATACAGCATTTCCCATTATATCTTTCATATCTTGTACAGATAATACTGGCAAAGGAGGAGAAGATGGTGGTGTAGCTTTAGGTTGTTGTACTGGTAAGATTGCAGGAGAAGAAGCCACCTTAGGAACTGTAGAAACTGCTTGCCTCTTTGAAGCCATTTTTTAAAAAAGATCTTGTTCCCTCTTTCTTCCTTCTTAAAAAAAAAGTACTAAAATCCTCAAAAATTAAAAAAGAACAAAGGAGAGTCCAAAAGAAACTTTAAAACCACAAAACCACTTTCAGAAAAAGGTTTAGAAAGTTTAAAAAAGAAAGAACTATATAGTCCATTACATTCCGTTTAACTCGCTTCTTTCCGGAAAAAAAAAAAAAAACACTTTCAAATCGCCATTTTACTTTCACTCTCCACACCAACAAAGAACAAAAGAAAAAGAAATCAACATAGACTAAAAAGCAAATAAAACTCAATAAGTAAAATCCTTTATCCGGCTCTGTCTGCTTTAAAAATCACTCACCCAATCATTTTAGGCGCGGAGATGGTAGCGGCGTTTCACTTTGTTTCCGAAGAAACAAAAACAGCTGGGAGGCGGAGGCAACACGAACTCCGAGGGAGCTCTCTTTTCACCCCCCAAAAAGAAAAGTCCTGGGGGGTTTAAGAGGCTCTACCTCTATTCGTGTACTTCTCTACCCCCTCCCTTCGCCCGGGAGGGGGATTTCAAGCCGCGGGACAGCTGGTATCCACTGTGCTCTGCGGTTCTGACACCGTCCCAGGAGGACGGCTACAATGTAGCCGCCATCATCGACGCTGACCACCGGAAGTCTCCGGGCATCATTTACTTTTATCAGAGTCCCAGAGAAAATTTTTCTCTGGACCTGTTTTGGCTACAAACAACAGACAACATTGTTTCAACACTCCTTAGAAAAAGGAAAACATTACAGAGAGAACCAGTCTTCCCTTTGTAATGCCTTTTCCCCCAAGTGTGAAAGGAAGTCTTCGTTCAATTTACTTGGTGATCTTACTCCAAAACCTGAAATAGTTCAGTGTAGAGAAAACTGTTTCATCTGTGAAAATCTAAATTACCTGTTCTATCCCAGCCTATTGCCGTCCTTGTTAAAGGCACAAGTTTGTACCCATGCTGGAATACCCAAGATAACCCCCCTCATCAGTCACCCTAAGCGAATGGGTAGATTCCCTTGAAAAAGCATGGGGAAATGTAAAAAAAGCTCTCATTATAAAACCACAGAGAGTCAGAAAAAACAGGCAGATAAGAAGCAAACTCCCCAAGGGATGTTCCGACTAGGAGATAGAATGTATCTATCCACAAAATATCTGAAGCTGAGGCTGCCCTGCAGGAAACTAGGTCCCAAATACATAGGGCCATTTCCAATTCTGAAAGTCATTAACCCCGTTACAGTAGAACTAAAGTTGCCTAGAATATTAGGTAAAGTGCACCCTTTATTCCATTGTAGTCTATTAAAACCGGCCCAAGGATCTAAACTAAGACCAGTAGGAAAAAATGTCCCAGGCCCAATAATAGTGGGAGGTGAAACGCATTATGAGGTTAAACAAATTTTAGATTCTAAACTCTATAAAGGAAAACTGCAGTACCTGGTACAATGGAGGGGTTACCCAATTGCAGAAGTGAGATGGGTTAAAGCTCACCATATCAAAGCAGATCGCTTAATAAATAAATTCCATGCAAAATACCCCCAAAAGCGAGGACCTTCCATGGGGAAAGGATAAAGGAAAACTTTGTGTGTGTGTGTGTGTGTGTTGTGTATGTGCTTGTATGTGTGTGTATGTACTTTTGACGTGTTTATTATGTTTCAGGTACCTTCTACATTCTAGGGGGGGTCCGCCTGTCAAGCTTGAAGCACGCACACAATATTGCTGTCATTACTGCTTCTTAGCTTGCCAACACACTCGGGGGGAGGAGAGGGGGAGAAATGGAATGCAGACTCCAGACAACAAGAAAACCAACTGTGTGAACCAAGGACGTTTCAACAGGTGTCTGTCAACAAACAAAGACACTTTCCATAACAATATTTTAACACTTGATTGGACAATGTGACCTGCACTAATAGGGGGAGGGAAAATTCTATATTTTAATTATAGCAGTTTGCGCAGGAAATAACCAGAGCTGGTTTTGCTTTCAATTGTGCCAAAATGATGTATTCAATAAAGTTTTGCACAAAGAGATTCGATTGTCTCATCAGTGCTTACTTGGTTGGGTTCGTTAGTCAGAACCTTGACACTGAGGTTTTAATGCTATTATCTTCTACTGTGCTAAAGAGATTTGGAAGTCAATGCCTTTTTCTTTTTTTACCCCATATTTTCTTTTCTTCCCTTCTCCCCCCCCCCCCAGTTTTCTATTACTTTTTATTTCTCTTTGTATTTTATGTTTTGATAAACCAATAAAATGTGAAAAAAGAATTCTGTATAATTCCCAAGTCGCCTTATTTGCCCAAGAACATGTAGCCCATTTCTGAGTAAGTTTGCTCAGAGCAGAAATTCCACTGAGTTCAAAGGTTGTTTTCAATGAAGTGAGCCCAGGATTTCTGCTAAACAGGGTTTTCCTAAGATAATAGCCACTAGGTGTTTTTCTGACCTCTTGGTTCCACTAGCCTCTTGTTAAAACCTTGACTTGCCAACTATTGGCTGAACCTCTGGATCGGGTCTTTTATTTTAATGGACAAAAATGTATTTGGAGGTAACCCACTTTGGGGGTAACTTCCCCAGTGGCAAGGCTTGGCTAGTGTGTAGATTCCATCCTACCACTCTAACAAGCCTAAATATGGATGTATACAGCATTATTTGCTAATCCCATTTTAAGTTATACCCTTAAGATACATATAAAATCCTCTCACCTAGGACAGATAACCTCTTCAGCATAATTACCCTGATGCATCAGGGGCATCATTTACTTTTATCAGAGTCCCAGAGAAAATTTTTCTCTGGACCTGTTTTGGCTACAAACAACAGACAGCATTGTTTCAACACTCCTTAGAAAAAGGAAAACATTACAGAGAGAACCAGTCTTCCCTTTGTAATGCCTTTTCCCCCAAGTGTGAAAGAAAGTCTTCGTTCAATTTACTTGGTGATCTTACTCCAAAACCTGAAATAGTTCAGTGTAGAGAAAACTGTTTCATCTGTGAAAATCTAAATTACCTGTTCTATCCCAGCCTATTGCCGTCCTTGTTAAAGGCACAAGGACCAAACCCCTTTTGATAAAATAGGCTGTGTCTGTGTCAGTGTTCTGTTTGTAAGGGCTTCAGGTGTGGGTGTGTCAAGTGAGGGTCTTGTGATGCATCATGTATGAGTATCAGGACATGGTATCAGGACATGATAGCAGTGTTCCAATATCTCAGGGTCTGCCACAAAGAAGAGGGAGTCAAGCTATTTTCCAAAGCACCTGAAGGCAGGACAAGAAGCAATGGCTGGAAACTAACCAAAGAGAGAAGCAACCTAGAACTAAGGAGAAACTTCCTGACAGTTAGAACAATTAACCTGTTCTATCCCAGCCTATTGCTGTCCTTGTTAAAGGCACAAGGACCAAACCCCTGCTGATGCAATAGGCTGGAGACTTTGAAACAAAACAAAACTCTTTTAATATGGTTGACAAACCTGTCAAATAGTCCAAAACACAAACAGCAAAGCTCAAGTCCAAAGGAAACACGATGCAAACAGACGAGAAGTCACAAGCAAGATGAACAGACCAGGATTCCAAGAAGCACTTTGGAAACGGTTGCCTTCAGCAACCAGCACCGCCCACACCTCCTCTCTTTATACAGCAGTCCCAAGGTGTTGCCTCTCAGTGCCTTCTCCTTTTTCCCTGGAGTAGTCGCATTGACTGCTGCTGATTTACTCTTGCTAATTGACGACGGGAGCGTGCATCAATTAGCAAGTCCATCAGATGTGATTCTTCCGAGTCTGACTCATTCTCCTCACACAGCTAAGCTTCATCAGAAACACGACTGGAGGGCCCAGGCTCTGCATCAAACTGTGAGTCCTGTAATTCATCAGAGCCTCCCTCTGCCCCTGATGGCCCTTCAAATGCCTCCTCCACCTCCTCCTCAGATTCCTCTGACTCAGCTGTTGTGAGCACAGGCTGGCACGGAATCACAACATAACCAGTGGAACAACCTGCCTCCAGAAGCGGTGAATGCTCCAACACTGGAAGTTTTTAAGAAGAAACTGGACAGCCATTTGTCCGAAACGGTATAGGTTTACCTGCCTGTGCAGGAGGTTGGACTTGATGACCTCCAAGGTCCCTTCCAACTTTATTATTATTATTATAAAACATTGGAATTTACTATGAACGTTTGCCTTAAATACAATAAATTAAATTTATGTTAAGAACTGAATATATATATTTTTAATTATATAAATAAATATCTAAATAAAATTATATAAATAAAAGATTAACAAGATGTGAGTTCCGGCACCTTTTTTTTTTTTTTTTACAAAAAAAGCACTGACTATGAGAAACTTGTTACTTATAGAGACATTTTGAATACTGAAGGGAAATTACAAACCAAACAAGAGCTGGAAGAACAGGGCATTGGTGGCTGCACTTACAAATACAAACGAGATATGAGAAAGATGCTAAAATATATGGTTTTTATAAAGATCAAACAGTGTTTGACCAAATACTATTGTCATAGTATGTTAAATATATGGACCCAGACAACACATTGTTTACTAAGCACTAAAGATTTGTAATTATAAAAAAATAATATTTTTTTTAATGTAGCAGAGCTGGGGCGAGATTGGGGCCAGCTGAGAGGCTTTGCTGGAGCTCTGCTGACCCGGCAAGGGAATGAGGAGCTCCAGCAGTTGCTGTTGGTCTGGTGGCATGGTGTGGCCCTTGGGAGGGGTCGAAAAGGAGGAGGAAGCCGACTGAGAGGAGAAGAAGTAAAGTGGCGATTTGGGGACGTTGGGTGGAGCAAGCAGCTTGCTGGAGTTTGTTCCATTGAGAATTAGCCAGGTGAAGAGAGAGAGAGAGAGAGAGAGAGTAAGAGAGTGGGGTTTTTGAAGCCTTTTACTGTTTTTTTGTTCTGGGCAGGCTGGATGGAGGAAGAGAGAAAGAGAGTAAGAGAGTGGGATGTCAACGCTGCAAATATTGTATATTCTTGCTTTTGACAATATGTAGAATTGTCTGGTAATTATGGGGTTAATACAGAGCAGAAGGGGGGTTGGGGGTAAAGCCCGGGAAAGAAACAGGAAGAAAATGTTTGACCTTCACACTAATTGGATAATGTGAGATATGATGGCTAATTTAGGGAGGGAACATGCTGATAATTTAACTGCTCAGAGGAAGAGAACTTAGATCCTAGCATCCCTCCATTGTGCCTGTGCCGACATTTTGTAACAATAAAAGACTTTTAGGAAAATAAATGCCTGGAAGTTCTTTGGAATGTTTCATTAGCCGGAACCACAACATCATGCTAGGATCACCGCCTCAGTCATTTTTGGAGCCACCAGGAAGCGAATAAACTCCCAGTGTGCACCTATTTCTAGGCGTAAAGGCTCAGTTAATTGTGTGATAAGAGTCCCTCCCATCAGGGAGCCATTGGCTAGCTCAAATCTCACCGGTTTGGAAAGCTGTTTTGCCCTTATGCCCATTTTCATGGCAAATGCCAGACTAATAATGCAGTGGGTGCATCCCGAATCAATTAGTACGTTCAAGTCTATTTGTGCCCCAGACTTAGGGATTATAAGTTTGGCGGCCAGTGAAAAAGGCAGGATTTGTCGACTCACCATTGGGTCGTTTTCTCCTTCATCGTCGCTGTCGAAGAAGGGTAGAGCAGGGGTGGGTCCATTTGCAGTCTCGGCGTCCTCCTGTGTGTGGGGTGTAACCTGGGCGACAGGTTCCTGTGTTTGTCGGTTGGATTTTTCTCTCGTTGGCCGCTGAGCAGGTTTCTTTTGCATTGCTGGTTCTGGCCTGTTCTGCAGTCGGGGGTAGGGGACTGGACAGGTGGCCGCTCGATGTCCTCCTTGTCCACACCGGAAACACTTGAAGGAAGGTCGTGTAGGTGACCTGGGTCTCTTAGCTCTTGCAGTAGTCAAAGGCTTTCGTGGGGGTGATTGCTGTCCGGGTAGCTCTGGTTGCCATTCGGGTTCATGTGGAGGAGGCTTCTTATAGCGAGAGAGCTTAACATCTAGCTTCACGGCCATCTGGTACCACTCCTGCAGCCAATCAGGTACTTCTCGATAAATGCAGGCCTGAGAGAGGTGATCGTCTAATCCCACTATGAAGTAAAACGTATTCTTGATTCTAGAATTTTTAAAAGGAAATTGCAGTACCTAATCCAATGGAAGGGATACCCGTTGTCTGATGCCACCTGGGTGAAATCCAGTGAAGTGAAAGCTGACAGATTGGTCAAAAGGTTTCATATGAAACACCCCAACAAACTGAAAGATAACCCTTAACATATGCTTTTGTTTACTTTACAGGATCCATCCTTCTTGTAAGGGGGGCCAGATGTCAACGCTGCAAATATTGTATATTCTTGCTTTTGACAATATGTAGAATTGTCTGGTAATTATGGGGTTAATACAGAGCAGAAGGGGGGTTGGGGGTAAAGCCCGGGAAAGAAACAGGAAGAAAACGTTTGACCTTCACACTAATTGGATAATGTGAGATATGACAGCTAATTTAGGGAGGGAACATGCTGATAATTTAACTGCTCAGAGGAAGAGAACTTAGATCCTAGCATCCCTCTGTTGTGCCTGTGCTGACATTTTGTAACAATAAAAGACTTTTAGGAAAATAAATGCCTGGAAGTTCTTTGGAATGTTTCATTAGCCGGAACCACAACATGGGGTTTTTGAAGCCTTTTACTTTTTTTTTTCATTGTGGGCAAGCCGGACGAAGGAAGAGAGAGAGCAAGAGAGAGGAGGGCAGGGGAGGTGAAGCCTTTTACTGTAGTTTTTTTTCATTGTGGGAAAGCTGGACGAAGGGGAGGGAGAGATGGTAGGTCAGGGAAGTTTTACTTCTTTTCCTTCATTGGAACAAGCTGGGTGGAGGAAGAGCGAGGGAAGAGTTTGACAGGGTTGAACATATTTTTTAGTGGGGAAAAGTTAGGGGGGGAGGAAATAGAGAGGTTTTGTAGAACCAGCTGGAAGACGCAAAGGGGACAGAGAAGGGGAGGATTACGTGGAGTGAGGGCAGAGAGAAACAAGGAGAGTGGAGAAGGGAGGTCCCTGCAAGTTCCAGAGAGAGATTGACTGCCTTCACACCACGCAAGCTGCTGTTACCAGGGGCTGACTACCATAGTAGTCTGTGCTGTATCAACATTATTTTCTACTTTTTCCACTCTATCTTCTAACCTTTCAACATTTCCCACCACTTTGTCCACACGGTCATCCAGCCGTTCTATGTGAGCTGCTAGCCCTTGGAGAGCCAACACTATATCTTCTCTCATCTCCCTATTTTTCTCCTCGAAAAGCTCTGCTGTCTCTATTTTAATTTGTCGTGCTGTTTTCTCCAAAGCATCCTGTAAATCTTTGAGTGTGAATGCCGGTGGTGGGGGAGAGGGTGGGGGAGACTTAGGCTTGGATTGCTGTACAGTCTGAATTACAGGAGAGGAAATTGAGCTTTTAGGAAAGGCAGAAATTCCAGGACGTTTAGAAGCCATTTTCAAACCACTTAAAACCACTTCTCTTATAAATCCAACAGTTACAAAAGATAAAAAAGGAGACAATAAAAAGAAGGGGTTTCTTAACGCTTAGATGTTCTTTTGACTTTTGGCTGGAGCAGCTAAATAATCGGCCATATTACTGGGCGATCTTTTCTCTGTCAGCCCTGAGGAGCTGCCTCGGACCACGGAAGGAGCTGCCTCCTCCCCCCACAATCAATGAGAGTCCTCCTCATCGGTAGTCACCCCTCCAGGGTGACTTTTTGACCCGATTAAGGGTCTACCGGCAGAGGAAAAGCAGGCAACAAAGAGAGAGAGCCTCTTCGTGTGCCTGCACCCACTGAAACCCAAACCAGAAGTCCTACCCATCTAACTTCTGTCAATGGATAGCCCTTCCATTGAATCAGGTATTGTAACTTCCCTTTGTGGATTCTGGAATCCAGACTCCATTGGACTCCATAGTGTGTCTCCTCCCCTCCCCCCACCATTATTGGACCAGGGACTGCTGTCCCCATTGGCCTCATTGTGGAGTCTCGAAACGGCTCAGCTCCACTGTCACTGGGTTTATAACTTTCACAATAGAAAAAGGGCCAATGTACTTTGGATCTAGTTGTTTGCAAGTTTGTCTCAATTTGAGGTACTTAATAGATAGATACACTTTATCTCCTACATGGAACATCCCCTGGGGAGCTCGTTTCTTGTCTGCCTGTTTCTTCTGACTTTCTGCTGCTTTAGCTAAAGCTTTCTTTGCATCACTCCAAACATGCTGGAACGAATCTACCCATTCATTGAAGGTACCCGAGGAGGGAGGCTGCTGAGGGCATTCTGGCATTGGCACGAACTCCACCCCTGTGGCTAGCTTGAACAGTGTGAAACCGGTGCTACTATGCACTGCATTGTTACACGCCACTTCTGCAAACAATAGGTGTTCCGCCCAGTTAGTTTGCTGGTAGTTGACATAACAACGGAGGTACTGCTCCACTATTGTGTTAGCTCGTTCTGCGGTCCCATTCGTACTCGGAAAGCAGAGCTAAGTCCCTGGGTGGACACAATCATCCTTACAAACTTCCTCCAGAACCTAGCAGTAAACTGGACCCCACAATCTGAAATGATGCACTTAGGTGCCCCATGCAGCTGGTAGATGTGCTGCAAAAACATCTTTGCTAGCTTCTGGGCTGAAGGTAGTCCAGCACACACGATGAAGTGGGCTTGCTTGGAAAACAGGTCTATCACAGTCCAAATCACAGTGTTTCCCCCACTCTTTGGTAGCTCCACTATAAAGTCCATGGCTATCTGCTCCCAGGGTCTGGTCGGATTAGCCACCTGCTGCAGTAGTCCCAGACTCTTCCCTGGTAGTCTCTTACTGGCATCACAAGCTGCACAGCTCCTCACATAACTTTCAATGTCTTTTTTCATCTTTGGCCACCAGAACTGACAATTAGCAAGGTGCAAAGTCTTTAGAAATCCAAAATGTCCCGCTTGCTTAGCATCACAGCTACGTTGCAGGATTTGCAGTTGCAGGCTGTCTGGGACATATAGCTTGTCCCCCTTCCATGCCAAACCATCCCTCATGGTTAAATCTCTTTGATGAGCCACAAACCAGGCATTGGTCTGTAGCTCTTGTTTCAGTTGTTGGGCAAATGCATCAATGGGAGGTGAGCTCCTTTTTTTCTCTTGCCACCTGGTTGTAGCTTGCACCACTGGCTATTGGGAACGATGGAACTCACCACCTCCCCCTGAGTGTTTTTATACTGGGGCATGTGGGACAGAGCGTCAGCAAGGAAATTCTTCTCCCCTGGAATGTATTTCAATTCAAAATCAAATCTTTTGAAGTACTGCCCCATCAGACTTGCTTGGGAGAGAGCTTGCAGGGAGTCTTCAGGGCTTCCAATTTTTTATAGTCAATCCACATCTCAAATGGGGCTTTACTTCCCTCCAGGAATTGCCTCCATGTCAATAACGCCCATCATACCGCAAATGCCTCTTTCTCCCATACAGCCCACTGCTCTTCTGTTTCATTCAGTTTGCGAGACATGTATGCGCACAATTGTAAGTTTCCCTCCTTATTTTGCTGGAGTTTGACTGCCCCCACAGCTACAGCCGCTTGGCATTCCATTGTCCAGTTCAAGGGCTGATTCAGTTGGAGCTTTTCCCCTCCCTTCCCTGTTTTCAAAACCTCCGTAACTGGTAAGGTAATCTTGGTGAAGGAGGGGATGAACTGTCTGTAGAAATTTGCAAACCCTAGGAAGCTTTGTAGCTGCTTGCAGGTGCGAGGGGCTTGCCACTCCAAGATGGATTTCACTTTCTCTGGATCCATCTCAACGCCCTCGCATGAGACACGGTAGCCCAAGTAGTGTAGACTGGTTTTGTGAATCTCGCATTTTGACAGTTTAGCATATAGCTTAGCATCCAATAGCTTTTTCAGCACCTGTTGCACAAGTTTCACATGTTCGTCCATGGCCTCAGTGTAAATAAGAATGTCAACCAGGTACACTAAACCCCCCTTTTATAAATGCTCATGTAGCACCTTGTTTATGAGTTGCATAAACACAGCAGGGGCCCCTGCAGTCCAAAAGGCATCACTCTAAATTGGTAGCTCCCAAGGGGGCAGTTGAAAGCAGTCTTCCACTCGTCACCATCCTTGATTCTCACCCAATAATATGCCTTACTCAGGTCTAACTTCGTAAATATTTTCCCTTTGGCTAAATGCCCTAGCATGTCCTTCATGAGAGGGAGGGGGTACATGTTCTCCACACACACTCCGTTAATCCCACGGAAGTCAACACACAATCTCAGCAACCCATCTTTCTTTTCTTTAAAGAGCACTGGTGCCACCACTCGAGATTTCGCCACCTGAATAAACCCCCTTACCAAGTTCTTATCAATGTCATGGAATACATTTTTAGTTTGGGAAATTTTGCCCCAGGCAGGATCTTGATGGTACAGTCTGTGGGGCGGTGAGGGGGCAGTACGTTGCACTCTTTCTCGCTGAATGCCTCCATGAGGTCCAGTACTCCCTTGGGATGGATTGCTGCTCCTCCCCCTCCTCCTATGCTCCCTTGCTGCACTCAGGGGTTTTTCTCGCCTCCCCTTCCTTCTTGGGCTGCCTTTTTTTCTTGCCAGGAGTGCTCGGGGCCTGCTTCCTTATAATCATTCACTTTGAAGCTTTCTCCCAATAGATCCGGGGGCCCCACTTGGCAAACCAAGCCAGGCCCAGGATCATATCCTCTGCCATCTTTGTTGTTGTTGTTAATTGCGAAGTCGTGTCTGACCCATTGCGACCCCATGGACAATGTTCCTCCAGGCCTTCCTGTCCTCTACCATCTTCTGGAGTCCATTTAAGCTCACGCCTATTGCTTCAGTGACTCCATCCAGTCACCTCATTCTCTGTCGTCCCCTTCTGTTGCCCTCAATCTTTCCCAGCATTAGGCCCTTCTCCAGTGAGCCCTTCCTTCTCATTAGGTGGCTAAAGTATTTGAGTTTTAACTTCAGGATCTGGCCTTCTAAAGAGCAGTCGGGGTTGATCTCTTCTAGCACTGACCAGTTCGAACACCTTGCAGTCGAAGGGACTCACAGGAGTCTTCTCCAGCACCATAGTTCAAAGGCCTCAATTCTTTGGCGCTCAGCCTTTCTTATGGACCAACTTTCACAGCCATACATTGCAACTGGGAAAACCATGGCCTTGACTATATGTACTTTTGTTGGCAGGGTGATGTCTCTGCTTTTTAGTATGCTGTCTAGATTTGCCATAGCTTTCCTCCCCAGGAGCAAGCGTCTTTTAATTTCTTGGCTGCAGTCCCCATCTGAGGTGATCTTGGATCCCAGGAAAATAAAATCTGTCACTACCTCCATTTCTTCCCCATCTATTTTCCAGGAATTGAGAGGGCTGGATGCCATGATTTTGGTTTTCTTAATGTTGAGTTTCAAGCCAACTTTTGCACTCTCCTTCTTCACCCGCATCAAGAGGCTCTTTAGTTCCTCTTCACTTTCTGCCATTAGGGTGGTATCATCTGCATATCTGGACTACTGCAACGCGCTCTACATGGGGCTACCCTTGAAAAGTATTCAGAGACTACAGTTGGTCCAGAATGCAGCCGTGCGAGTGATAGTGGGTGCTCCTCGATACACCCACATTACACCTATCCTCCGTGAGCTGCACTGGTTGCCTATTGGTCTTCAGGTCCAATTCAAGGTGTTGGTCATTACCTTTAAAGCCCTATATGGCTCAGGGCCAGGCTATTTGCGAGACCGCCTACTACCTCATAGTTCCCTACGTCCGGTTAGATCCCACAGGCTGGGCCTCCTTCAGGCCCTGTCGGCCAAGCAGTGCCATTTGGCGGGGCCGCGGAGGAGGGCCTTCTCTGTGATGGCGCCCATGCTTTGGAACCAGCTCCCCCCGGAGATTAGGACCGCTCCCACCTTGTTGGTCTTCTGTAAGCTACTTAAGACCTGGCTTTTCCGGCAGGCCTGGGGTTTATAAAACCTGACCCCTGGATGACTGACTTTGCATTGTTTGTTTTGTTATGTTTTATGTGTTTTTTATTGTTAGCCGCCCAGAGTCCTTCGGGAGTGGGGCGGCTTATAAATTTTAAAAATAAAAATAAAATAAAAATAATAATAATAGAAAAATATCTTAGGTTGTTGATATTTCTCCCGGCAATCTTAATTCCAACTTTTGATTTATCTAGCCCTGCCTTTCTCATGATGTGCTCTGCATATAAGTTAAATAGGCAGGGTGACAGAATACAGCCTTGCTGGACTCCTTTCCCAATTTTGAACCAATCAGTGGTTCCGTGTCCAGTTCTCACTGTTGCTTCTTGACCCGCATATAGGTTTCTCAAGAGACAAATAAGATGGTCTGGTACTCCCATCTCTTTAAGAACTTGCCACAGTTTGTTGTGATCCACACAATCAAAGGCTTTAGCATAGTCAATGAAGCAGAAGTAGATGTTTTTCTGGAACTCCCTAGCTTTCTCCATGATCCAGCGTATGTTGGCAATTTGATCTCTAGTTCCTCTGCCTCTTCGAAATCCTGCCTGTACTTCTGGTAGTTCTTGATCCACATACTGCTGGAGTCTAGCCATCTTTGAGGTGACCATAAAACGAATAGTCTCTTGGTGGTCCCCCAATTCTAGCTGCACCAGCTCCGTCAGATAGGAAGTGGCTTTGCCCCCATCAGTGTGCCATCAACCTACTCAAACTTCACAGGTTTCTTGAGCTTCCTCAAATGTAATCCTAGCCTCTGCACCAAGGCTTGATTAATTAGGCAACGGGAGCAGCCTGAATCTATGAGGGCCTTCACCATCCCCCTCGCCCCTCCTGGCTCCCAGCCAGCTCCTCTGCCCACCATTCCAGGTCACACCATCTCTTTCCGAACTTGACAGTTAAAATAAGCAATGAAAAAAAAATACCTTCACCCTAGTTTTCCTGGTCAGCAAAACAGGGTGAAGAGGACTGTGTTCCCTTCTTTTTTCTTCCCTCTGTGTGCTTTTAAGAACAGCCCAAAGTTATCAGGAGGGAATGTTTTAAGTTCATTTGCAGGAAATGTTTCATTCTTGCATTTACTGTATGTGTTTAAGTGGGTTTCATCTGTCTATTTAACATCTGTAAAGTTAACTTTAAAGTCTTTTCAAACCCTGCCTGCAAGCTATCCATCCCCATTCCACTTCTCCATTTCTTTTCTGTTCTCCATTCCTCATGTCTGACCAGCAATGCCTCTTCTGGGAGAGTCACCCACAAAGGGGGGATGGGGCTCTGTTCTCATATCTTTCAGCCCTGCACTGATGACACCACAACCTTTTGGAATCAGAGCACACTGACCCAGATACTGCCTCCATTCATTTGAGCCAGGGAATTGGGTTTGGATCCAGCCATCCAGTAGAAAATCACCATGCACCCAGAGTGGAACAGATTTTCCCAGGTCCTACATCACCCAGATGCCTGTGAAAGCTGCAGAGAAAGGAAGGACTTTTGGATCCAGTGACCCACATGGGAAGCCTCAGAAGACAACTGGAAAGACTGTGGGGAGGGCAGAAACTCATTATAAGCTTTTCTTTCTTGCCTCATTCATGTTGTAATTAAGTAGTCAAATGGATTCATGGAGGGATAGCATTAGGAGTGGTTAGCACAGCAAGTCCTGAACACCTTGGACTTCTGTCTGGTGGGAGGGAAATTTATCCAGGAAGTTTGTATTGCCTGTCTTGTAGAAGTAGTTGCACACACACACACACACACACACACACACACACACACACACCATTCAGAATCACACTGAGGCTATCCCCTTCACCTACCTCCATGTAAAGCTCCCCAGGCTGGTTCTTGCTGTGTGGCACTAAGGCCTTTCCATGGATACCTTCCTGCAAATTCCATGGGGGAGGGAAACATGCCCCCTCAGGTGATTTACAATTCATATCCCCTCACTGAAGAAGTAGCAGAAAAGAGATCTCCAAAGCCAAGCCCTGAATATGTTGCACTGGTGGACTCATAGTGGGTGTCCTAGGGAGCACTGTATGCAATTTAAGAAATATTAATAGCCTGACTTGCACACTGGCTAACCTCAACTGGACATTACAAACTCTGGATGCACTAAGCTAAGAGCTAAGGCAGGTTCAGGAAGCAAACCTTGAAAATGGGCAGCCAGTAATTATTTAATAATGGCTGTGAAAAATTTGGGGGCATGTGCAAACCTGACTGAAAGATCACAGGAAAGGACTTCCGCTTCCGGATCACAGCACTTTCAGCCATACAAAGAGCTGTCACTCTTTGTTGGCTGTTTTCTCTCTACCGGTAGACCCTTATGCAGGTCTTAAATAGCCCTGGAGGGGCGACCACCATCGAGGAGGCTTTTGCTTGGCTGCAGTGGAGCGGCGGCTCCCCCTACAGTCCAAGCTAACTCCGTGGGGCCGATGGAGAAGAAGATCGGTCAGTAAAATGGCTGATCACTTCGCTATGCTAGCTGAAGTCAGAAAATCATCTAAGCATAAAGAACCACTGTGGTGAATCTGGGTGAGACCTTTCCTCCCTCTCTCCATTCTGAACTATTTTTCCTGCAAAGAGCTTGCTTTTTGGATGACTTCCCTGTTTTAAGAAAGCAGCTTCTGTCTGTTTGGGGGGAAAAATAATAATAATACTTTAAACAAAACTATAAAATAGCACTTATTATATTTTGGATATTGGACATCCCTGGAAAGATTCCTAATTTAGAGCATTATTTTACTTACTATACTGAAGATATTTGCTTTTTTCTGTCTCTTTCGTTGTCATTCTTAACGAGATAAAGGCTTTTAACGTGCAAAGAAAAAACTTTCTATAGCTTACTGAGGACATCTTGTGGCAAAAATATTTACTGCAATTCTAATGTCTTTGCTTTGGTGTTTGAAGATGGTTTTGACCTTCAGGAATTAACAAGAAGAAAAGATAAAGGCTTGGAAACAGCTGTGGGTTGTGTTTGTGATTTAAAAATTGTGGAGGTGGATGTATATGGACTCTTAATAAATATAGTTTCTGCAAAAAGATTAAAAGACTCTTTTACTATGGAAATAGAAGACTTTTACCCACAGCTTGACTATGAGCTGATATTGGAAAAAATATTGGAAATGACAGAGGAGATGAAGTTATGGAGAAAAACTAAAGATTATTTTGCAGAACCACAAGCTGAGCCTCGAACTTTAAAAGATCAACCTATAGGCCAAGAAGAAGCCTATATGCAACAGTATACACAATCTGAGATGGAAGAAGAAGTTACTGATCAATTGAATTCTGGACTGGATTATGAGCTGATATTGGAAAAAATATTGGAAATGACAGAGGAGATGAAGTCATGGAGAAAAACTAAAGACCATCTTCTAGAATCACAAGCTGAGCCCCAAATTTTAAAAGACCAATCTACAGGCCAAGAAGAAGCTTATATGCAACAGCGTACACAATTTGAGATGGAAGAACTCACTGATCAATTGAACTTCAGAAAAATTCTGGACCCAAAATCCCAGATTGAGACCTTAAATAACTACTCTATAAATCAACTAACTAATACAGAGGAGGATATTTCACAAGTCTATGTACAAATGGAGAACTTTGAAGATCAAAAAATGACTATAAGTGAAGTTCTCCCATTGCCAAAATTAACAGGAATTGACAGCCAGACGCGATCGATTGAAAGTTATGACAACCTGGATAAGCAAGCTGAAATTATAATATGGAATAAAACGGACTATATTGCGTATATGATACTGGAAGAAGGGGAAGACAATTTTGATCAGATCGATTTGTTGATAAACGTTAGCACTCAAATACTGAGATTTGATGACATAGAAGCGACATTACGGAAACCAGCTTGATATAGAAAAAAAGGCAGAGTTAGATTTAAAAATGTGATTTAAAATTTTAATTATTGGGTCAAAAAGGCTTTAGAAATTTGGACTGATTAGACAATCTAATTGAGTAAATGAAAGCAGTAAGATAATAATTGGTGTAATAATATGTTTGTCTTAGATATGATAGTTAATTTGGATGAGAGTTAAATATTACTTAACAGGTCGAAATGATTCTTTTTTTGTTTTTTTACTCTGTTTATATAGAAAACTATTTTGTAATAGCAGAAGAATTAGAGAGATCTATGATAAGAGAAGAAAGGGTATTAATTAATGATGTATTAAATTAAGAGATGGAATATATGTGAAAATATTAGAATGTTATTCTTGGAATATTATGTGTGTTGTAGAAGGGATACCCAAAATTTTATTAATATGTTTGTTTAAGATCAATTGGAATATTTTAATTGAAATTAGTGGAGCTTAAAAGCAGGAGTGATTTATGTAGATGTAATAGTAGGGATGATTTTGTGGATTGATAGAATTTCAAGAAGAAATAGATTAAACTAAAGTTGTTATATCATGTGAGGAAATAGAGGGGGGATTTTTTTTAAGGTATTAATTTTAGTTATATATATATGACTTGTTTTGTTATGATTGATTACCCTTTCACCACAGTGTTTTCCTGAGTACTTTGATGTTAAAATTAAAAAAACCAATAAAATGTATATTAAAAAAAAAAGAAAGATCACAGGAAAGGGCTTCTGGTTCCAGATCGTGGTGCTGGTGGACGTGTAGAGAGAGCGCTCTCTCCGCTGTCCGGTTTCCCTTCGTTGGGCGACCCTGAAAAGGGTCATAAGTCGCCTTGGAGGGGCGACAACCGTGAGGAAGACCCTTGACAGATCATGGAAGGGCAGCAGCCCTTCCGTTTGATCCGAGGCAGCTCCTTTGGACCGTCAGAGAAAGGATCGGCCATCAACATGGCCAATCACTAAGCCGTGCCAGCCAAAAGCCAAAATTACCATCAAGCACAACGAAAGCACCACGGAGGATTTGGGTGAGACCTTTCCTTACCTTTCTTTTACCCCAACTACCTTCCTGTGAAAGCCTTCTGAAATTTTTTCCCCGCTTCTAACACAGCGGCGTCTGCCTACTTTGGGAAACTAAGCTTTGAAAAGAAAAGAAAAGAATAACTAATCTAAACAACTAAATAACTGGATTTCTATTCTTTCGATACTTTGGGGTCCCAAAAAGTTCCTATTACAGGGACCTATCATCTTATCTATTTGTTAAGTTGGAAAAAAAATTTTTTTAACTGGATAAAAGCCTAACTGGTGTCTGGAAAAAGTTTTCATAGCCTACTGGGGACATCTTGTGGCAAAGCCTGCTACAGCAACTGAATTTCTTTTACTGTGAGGCCTGCTTACTCCCTAGATTTGTCCTTCACACTATCTAAAAAAGATAAGAACCTGAAACAGCTGGGTGGTGAAAACAACTTCTAGGAATAGTGGAGGTGGACATTTGCTGACTTTTACTAAACATAGCCTCCACCAAAAGACTATCTCTAATCACCATAGAAATGGAGGAATCCTACCCACAACTTAACTATAAACTTATACTCGAAAAAAACCTTGAAGCCACTGAGCTAATGAACTCCAGAGTGAAAGACAAAGATGTCACCTTAAAATTACAAATTGAAGCCCAGATTTCAACTGATGAACTTACAAGCCAAAAAACAACAGAAGAGGAACAAATTAACATCAAAGAGGATTCTACACAACAACAACCACAATTTACTGAGATCTTTGATAATCAAAACTTGATTTCAACTAAAGTACTGTACCTGTAACTCAAAAAGCAACAGAAACTGATCAACAAACACAATCAACTTCCCCCCGAGGTTCGAACTACTCCCACCCTGCCGGCCTTTAAGAAAGCCGTTAAAACTCTCCTGTTCCGGCAGGCCTGGGGCTGATGTCCCTGGGGGGGCCGGGATATGATCGGACTCGCGGTATGACTGGATTATTTTATTCTTTTATGACTGTTTTTAACCTTGTACGCCGCCCTGAGTCCTTTGGGATTGGGCGGCATATAAATATTTGTAAATAAAATAAATAAATAAATAAATATATTGAGAACTTAGACAATCTAGACAATCAAACAGCAACTACAACACCAGACATGACCTTTTATTCTAGCCAGACGAAACTGGAAGAAGAAGAAGACCAGATTGAACTGATGACAATTATCCTAAATCAAACATGGAGATTTGAACTATTAGGGCAACAATCTAATAACTACAAAGGGGCCGGTTCCTTTGAAAAACTGATAACTGGATGTTCTCCCTTGATTCAAACAACATGCGTAGGAATGAAGGGAGACTCATCTGAGGATTTAAAGGCACTGGTATGGAAGCCTGCTTGGCACAAAAAGAAAGCTAGAGTTAGATTTAAAAATGGGATTTTCTTTCTCCTTTTTCTCTTTTTTGCTGACTAGCTAACTAATGGGTTAAGGAGATTTTTAGAGATGTTGATTGATTTAATATTTAGGACTTAGATCTATAAAAGAAATGAAAATTAGCTATTAGATTATAGTTTTGAATTGTAACATGGAAGTGGGTTGTGACAATGAAAGATATGTTATTAGTAAATGAGCTACTAGGACGAGAAATAGAATATACTTGTGAAACAAAGTAAGAATGTAACTTTCTGAATAATATGTGTATTTTAGATACGATAATTATTTTGTAATGAAATTAGGGAAATTTGGGTTACCGAAGTTTAAATATTATGGTTATTAAAGGCTAAATTGGAACACGGTAATTGGAATTAAGTAAAACTTAAAAACAGGACTTGGATATGTATAAGTAAAATTATATTGACAAATGTATTGACTGACTGAACTATAACTAGAAATATATTAACTTGAATGTGATATAATAATTAAGGGAAATAGAGAGGGAACTTCTAATGACCCAACCTGAGATATGCATGAAAGATTTTGTTATTGGACTATTGATTACCCTATCACCACGCTGCTTCCTAAATACTTGGATATAAAATTGAAAAATTAATAAAACTTGTTATAAAAAAAAAGATCACAGGAAATGACATCAAACATCTAAAAGAATTGGCACAGAATATTGGATGCTATAAATTTCTTTTTCACTTAACAGACCTTTTGCCCTGACTTCTAGACCTTCCTGTGTTGAAAGCTCCCCTTTTGGGAGCCACTGCAGGGATCCTTTTCTGCTGCCTCTATCAGTGTCTTCCCCTTTGCATTAACAGTTTAAAAGCTTGTTTCCCCTCATCCTAGAACCCCCCCATAGTAGCACCCATCAAATCTCCTTGACCAGATCAATTCTTAATCTTGTGCCAGTAAAAGTGTGTCACCCACACTTATATAGCCCAAAGGGGGGAATTATAGAAAGTCAGCATCCCCCCCCACCCAGAGAAGGAAATATAGTGGGGGATATTAAAAAAGACAGAATATTATATTTTCCCAAAGGAATAATGGAGAAAAAAATCTTAGAGGAGACAGAAACCAACCCAAGCCCCACCCCCCAAAGCAGAAACTGAGCAGGCCAGCTTTTAGAAATGCAGATTTGGTAATTCATTCAGGAAAACTGGGGCAGGAAGGCTGGAGCTGAGGGGATTAGAAAAACAAAGACTCCAGGGACAGGAACATGACCTGTAGGACATAATAGGATTAACCCACCACCATTAGAATACCAAAAGGGCACACTCAAGCTCAGGTCAAAGTACATTGCACAGGAACAGGAACAACCTCAAATACAAAGCCCAAAGAAGGTATAAAAACCCACTCTCAGCTCCAGTTTTGTCAGCCACCCAGAAACATGCTGTGTCACTGAAGTTTCTGGCAACTAAATAAACAAGAACCTTCTTTCCTAAGCAGCTTCCATTTTTATTTCCAGCATCTTAGCGTCCATTTTATTTACTCCCGGCTTGGACTGGACCTGATGATTTTTCCTTCAACACACTAAGTGGATAAACTGGAAATTATATTCACAATACATCTTAAAGAGTGTAAATTTGAGAATCTGACAGAGAGACAACAGATTTATAGAACACTGTGCAATGCAATGCAATGCAATGGAACGCAATACTTTATTGGCCAAGTGTGATTGGACACACAAGGAATTTGTCTCCGGTGCATAACGTCACTGTACTGTACATACAAACAACAAAATAATATAATCATAAGATACCAATAGGAGAAGGTAGTAGAAAAGATGAGAAGGATAATAGTAATAATAGCATGTGAATCAATTAGGATTGGAAGAGAAATCAAACACAACTGGAACTAGAGAAAGCCATGTTCCAGCCACCTAGGATGCCTCTTTTCTATCTTCTCCTGTTCAGCTTTGCATAAAGCCTGCAAATCATTTTCATGTGTGTTTGGGTCAAAGGTTCCTAAACTTGAAATTGTTTTGCTTTGGCTTCTATAGACAATAGTCTATATTTTATGTCATATTGTTTGTATTTTTACAAAATATTATAAGTCACAAACATTAAAAGTTGAAGGAAATCATGTAAACAGGTTTCTGACAAATTGTGTTGCAAGCTACACCATTTATGCTAATAAAAAATGAGGAGAAGGTCTAGAGAATTCACAAAATTCTCTGCAAACAGAGACAAGAAGTTGGAGTCAAGAGGACCATTCGTTTTCAGAGGGTTGGTGCAGTTGGGAAGTCACATTTGGGCAGCAGAGCACTCATGTTACCACCAAACCTGCTAGGCACAAAGAATCAATATAATTTGTAAAGTTCCAGAATAGAAGGTTTATTCACTTACACACAGGATGGAAGATTTACTCACTTTACTTATACACAGGAATCTAGTCAATTAATGGCCAGCACTTAATTAGCTCTAGATAAGGGTCAATGGTGTTGAATGAAAAATCTTCATCAGGGTCCAGTCCAAGCTGGGAATAAACAAAATGGAGACTGCTTTAGAAAGAAGGTTGTAGTTTATTGAAGAGCAGAGCCAGACAGAAATGTGGCTCTGGGAAAGCTGACCACATGTAGCAGGGAGTGGTGGCTTTTTATACCTTCTTGGGCTTTTGGGGTTTTTTCCTGTTCCTGTGGCATGAACTTTGACCTGAGGTTCAATGTGCCCTTTTAGTATTCTGATGGTGGTGGGTTAATCCTATTATGTCCTAAAGGTCATGTCCTGCTTCCCTGGTGCTGTGCCTGATGGCTATGTCCTGTGTTGGATTTCTTAGGTGAGGGGTTGCTGATTCTAATTCTATCACTCTGCTATTGTTAGCTATCAGTTTTGCTGCAAGGGATTTCAAAAGATCCTGTCTTGAATGGGCTTCTGAGTAGATACAGTGTATACCTTTTTTTAATGAAAATTATCAGCACTTTTGATCAGTGACGTCATCAAAGTAAACAAACCCACGTGGTGATTACATCACCAGATCATGACCCTAAGCGGAAGTGACATGCCCAGCCCCCACCCTCCGGATATGACGTGCATAGCCCTCCTCCCTGGATGTGATGTGCAAAATCCACCCCCATATGGTGCAGGACTCACAAGGTCATAACCCTAGTCCAGCGGTTCTCAACCTGTGGGTCGCGACCCCATTTGGGGTCGAACGACCATTTCACAGGGGTTGCCAAACAACGTAATCCGCCATTTTTTTCTCAGCTGGCGGCACCGCACATGCAGGACTCACAAGGTCATAACCCTAGTCAGATATGATGTGTTGGCCTAAGCCAGTGGTGGTGAACCTATGACACGTGTGCCAGAGGCGGCACTCAGAGCCCTCTCTGTGGGCATGCACACCATTGCCCCAGCCCCGCCTCCCCCCACAGCCCCCCACCAGTACCTCCCTTGAGGAGAGTCACCGCCGAGTGCGGCCCGCACAGAGCAGCACAGCCAAGGACATGGCAGCTGGGCAGCGGGGACAAGACTTCGCCCTCACGTCCCATCGTGCGCAGTTGCTGCGGGGTGTGGACAGAAGGCGTGGCCACCATGGCACTGCTGGGCCGCCTGGGTGATCGGTGGGCCATGGAGGCAGTGAGTGGCCCTGCGAATAGGTGGGGTGGGGGCAGAGTGGGGGTGGGATGGGGGCAGGGCAGAGCAGGTAGGATGGGGCAGAGCAGGGGTGGGATGGGGTGGAGGCGGTATAAAAAGGTATAAAAAGGTATAAAAAGGTACCGCGATCATCCCAGGTTGAGATGTCCTGATGCTGTTTCATTTTGTTCAGCAAAAGTTCCGCATTTTTCCTGTAACGGGTGCTCACACCCCTTAGGATCTCATCCATCGCTGTGTCCTGCAGAGATGGCTGTGGTGGCTGTTCTGGTAATGTTGGAAGTGGCTAAGGTTCTTCCAGTGGATAAATGAGATTCAGTCTGTCCTTTTCAGACTCATTTTGCTTGGTCAGTCTTAGATACCTCTGCAGTGCAGAATTGTAGAGCTTAATCTTGTCATCCTCACAGAAATCAGCTCTCTGAAGAATGGTATGCATCTCATCATCCAACCGGTTAGTGGCTGTAGCCCCCATAGTAGGCGGCCTGCCCTGTAGTTGCTCCATCTGATGACGTGACACCAGATACATTTTCTCGGCGTGGTCCATGGTTTATCCAGCTAACAGACTAGTCAACAGCGGAGTAGCTGTCCCTAGTAAGGGACCGATAAAACCACCTGACTGAAGTATAATCTGCTTCTTCTTTTTGAGTGAGACCTTTCTATCACTCAACTTTTTTAATGACACCTTTCTTTCTCTTTAGAGACCGGAATTGTGAAGGTTTCAGAGGAAGGTTTCCTTTTACGGTGTTCAGAGCTATTTCTGCTATTGCCCCCACCAGGTCATTATTAGCATTGCATAAGATGGCTTTTCTCTGTCTTGGTCCAGCCTTTACTAAGATTTTTAAAAGCCCCCAATTTCTTTTTTCTTTTTTTACAAAATTTTATTGAATATACAATTAAAAACACAAAAGACACATTAAACATAATACAATTAAAGACAAAAAAGACACATTGGACATGATACAACTTCCCTGTTTAAACGATACTATTAATATTACTTTACATTAAGTTATTACATTGTTACACAGTGCACATTCTTTCAATAAAGTACATCCTAGTTAAATAACTTTTGGTTCTATCTGATATAACCAGGGCTTTTTTTCTCATAGAACACCCAGAACGGAGTTCTGGCACCTTTTTGGGATGGAACCTTGTAGGGTAGGCAAGGCGGGTTGTATGACATGTGTGAGTTCCGGCACCTTATTTTTTTTTTTTAGAAAAAAAAGCTCTGGATATAACACATATTAAAATAAGAATTTCTAGGTTATCTACTTAATCATCAGCCTTTGTCCCAACGTACCTCTTTAAATCCAATCAATTATACACTTTATTCCAAATCTCAAAGTACTCTGTTTCTGTTTTATTTTTGAGTTCTAATGTCAGTCTGTCCATTTCCGCACAGGATAGAATTTTGTTTAGTATTTCTTCTTTGGGGGGGGGGGTTCTTTTCTTTTCCAATTTTGAGCATATGTTAATCTTGCTGCGGTTAAAATGTGCAGAATTAAATATAAAGCTCCTTTGCTGAATTTATCCATAGTGATCCCTAATAAAAAGAGTTCTGGTTTTGCTTCGATTTTTAATGATAGTATCTCTTCTAACCAATTCTTTATCAAGTGCCAAAATTTTCGAGCTTCTGAGCATTCCCACCACATATGATAGTAAGTCCCTGGTATTTTCCTACATTTCCAACATAATGGTGAAGATTTTTTGTCTATTTTTGCTAGCCTTATAGGGGGGAGGTGCCACCTATAAAACATCTTGTATAAGTTTTCTTTGTAAGTAGTAGCTAGTGTTAATCTCCTATTCCTGTCCCACAGTAGTTGCCAATAATCTAACTCGATATTATAGCCGAAGTTTTTATTCCAAATTAACATTGTATCTTTTACCTGTTCTGCTGGCATACTTTGTTCTAATAAATATTGGTAAATCTTTTTTATCATTTTATCTTCAGTTCTTAGCAGAATTTTGTCTAGTTCTGTATATTCTAGTTTAATCCCAGGTTCTTTTTTTTCTTTTCTATATCGTGTGTCATGGTTCCGAAATAAGCAGGTTTTCAAAGAACTTTGAGGCTTTATTTACCTTAAAGAATCCTTTTATTTCTGCAAAGCTTCAGCACGTACATAATGAAGCCAAAAACTGAATCCTCCCACCCCCAATCACCCGTAACAAAGCATAACTCACTCCTTCATTTTACAGTCATCAATCACATTCTCCAATTAGTTTGAAGTGTGAACTTTCCCTCCCATAACTACTCTTATTACAGCTGACCTTGGAAATACTGTACTGAATTATTGTTGTGGTTAACTTTCCCCCGAGTACATACTTTCCCACCCGCTATTCTAACATTGTCTGACTTTAACTCTAGAAGTGATATGCAGGTTAAATAAAACATGTTTGCTTCTTCATATATGGCAAGCAAGAACATACGATGTTAGCAGTCTTGACATCGTGCTTGTATTTGCAAGTATGCCCACCATTCCAACTCTATGCCATCTTCTAATAGTTCCCCTCTTGTTTTCAATTCTCCGGTCTCATCTAGAATGTTTTTATATGTAATTACCTTTCCCAGGTTCATAATTTTTGAGTGCAAAAAAATCTCCAGTGTTGAAATCCAATTGGGTATTTTCATGTAATTAGATTTTTTAATTTTAATCTACATATCTAGTAGTGCTCATCTAATATAATGTTTCTGGAAATACTGGTGTGCTTTGTATTTCCCATCCCATAGTATTGCATGCCACCCTGTCTGCATATCATGACCTTCTAGTGCTAGCAATCTCCTATTCCTTAAATGTATCTATTCCTTTAACCAAGCAAGTGTTGCCACCTGGTAATATTTTTCCCAATTTGGGAGACCGAATCCTCCTCTTTCTTTTGCATCCTGCAATAACTTGAATTTAATTCTCGGTTTCCTTCCTTGCCAAATAAATTTGGATATAATTTTGTTTAAATTTTCAAATAAATTTTTGCCTAATTTAATCGGTATACATTGGAATAGGAAAAGTAGTTTGGGTAGCACATTCATTTTAATAGTCGCAATTCTCCCCATAAAAGAAAGCTGTAGGTTTTTCCATCTAAGTCTACAGAGATTTGATCTATTAATTTATCATAATTTTCTCTTTTACGTGTGATGCATCTTGCTGTCAATTGAATCCCTAAGTATCTTACTTTTTTAGCTATTTGAATGTTAATTTTTTCTGCTAGCTCATTCTCTTGTGGTTTGGTCATATTCTTGACTAACATTTTCTTTTTTTCTTTGTTAATCTTCAGCCCCGCTACATCTCCATAATTTTCCAGGACCTGTAATAATCTTAAACCAGACTCTAAAAGTTCCTCCAAAATAAATACTAGGTCGTCTGCATATTCCTGTAATTTGAATATCTCTTTCTTAGTTTCTAAACCTTTAATCAGTTTATCTTCTTGAATTTTTCTTGTTAAAACTTCTAATGAAAGTACAAATAATAATGCTGATAGCGGGCAGCCTTGTCTCGTACCTTTTTGTATCTGAAAACTTTTTGTTAATTCTCCATTCAGGTAGTATTCTTCTAATCCCTTTTCTTACATTCTTGCTTTTATAGTCTAATTCTCTATCTACAATTGCATTAAAGTCACCAATTAAATATTTTCATATTCAAAATCACCAATAATCTTATGTAATTTCTTGTAGAACTGTCTTTGTTTCTCATTGGGAGCATAAATTCCTACTAGGGTGACTTTTTTTTATTCAAGGAGATTTTAATTATCAAGATTTTACCTTCATCATCCTGGTACATTTGTTTTGCCAGGATTTTTTCATTGACATATATCACTATTCCTCCTTTTTTCTGCTGTGAGAGAGATACAAATTTAATTCCTAGCTTGGGGTGGTTTAATAGGTCTTGGTGCTGATTCTTTATGTGAGTTTCTTGTAAAATTATTATATCTAATTTTTTTTTACTGAGCCTATTCAAAATTTTATTTCTCTTGGCTGGGGAATTTAAGCTGTTTACATTTAATGATAATACTGTTAGTTCTTCCACATTACTGCCTATATTTTGATCTGGTCGTTCTCGTCGATCTATCTTCTTTAAATTCTTTATGTCTACTTTCGTCATTGTTGCCATCATTCATTTGTTCCTTTCTCCTAGTTTCCGATTCTTTGCTTTGTATTTCTCGTGCCTTTCTACTGTATCTCTCTGTAATCTCTTCTTCTCTTAGTTCTCTTTCTTCTAATTCATCTTCACTACCTAGATATTGCTGAGAGAATTCTTCTGCTTTATTTATCATATCCAGCAGAGTAGCTGTCCCTAGTAAGGGACCGATAAAACCACCTGACTGAAGTATGATCTGCTTCTTCTTTTTGAGTGAGACCTTTCTATCACTCAACTTTTTTAATGACACCTTTCTTTCTCTTTAGAGACCGGAATTGTGAAAGTTTCAGAGGAAGGTTTCCTTTTAGGGTGTTCAGAGCTATTTCTGCTACTGCCCCCACCAGGTGATTATTAGCATTGCATAAGATGGCTTTTCTCTGTCTTGGTCCGGCCTTTACTAAGATTTTTAAAAGCCCCCAATTTCTACACAACCTCTCTGACATCTTAAATGAACTAGTGCTAAGGTAACTGGGCTACTGCTTTTTACACTTCTTTTTCACTGTGTAAACAGTAGGCCAATCAGGTGGGAAGAGGCCTGTTCTCAACCTGTAGGATTCTGCAGTGGTGGCTGCCAAATCTACCAAAAGGTACCTGTTGAGTCCTCAGCTTAATGGCAATTAATCACAGAGCATCTCGTAGTGTCAAGAAGCCTTTATTGTTGTTTCTTCAGCTCTGTTACAGCTCTGAGGCACGCAGGCCTCTCTGCCTCTCTTAAGAATGCTTCCCCGGACCTAATGACAACATTTGGCGTGCTCCGCGCCTCGCGCATGCACGCAAAGCCGGCGCCAGCCAGTCTGGTCCCGGGCAGCTTGCAACTGCCCGGGACCGTTGCAACGTCCCGAGCCTGCCTTTGCAGGCTCAGGACACAACACCCCTTCCCCCCCGGCTAAGACTAATAAACTATATGAATAGTTACACGTGACCTCAACACGAGCGTGGTGTGCCAACCCGTGCTCCAAATGGTACTGGGCTATTGTTCTGGGCATTAATACCCAATGCCCGTATTTCCATTGCTCCCAACAGCAGACACCCTCTCACTGTTTCTGCTTTGCCAGCAGAGTTACAAAGTCCTCAAGGTACTTAGGAGATCTTTTGACTCTCTGTGACCTCCTTAGACCCTGAGAATCCCCAATTCCATTTTGCCCAGAGGATGACATGAATTTGCCCCCTCTTTCAGACCCTGGTGGTCCCCATGGACCGTGCCCCATTGCCTGGTCTGATTGCTTGCCCACCGGGCTCGTCCAACCAGGACTTTGTTCTCCCAATAACCTGGTTGACCTGCCTAGTTGCAGGCTCTCTGGCCCTTCTATAAAACTGCCACTGTTAGGCAACTCTGTAGTGCCTCCCAGGCCCACACTGGACCTATCAAGGGGCTGCATTCCTTCGCTCCCCAGTCCCGTAACGGGACTGTCTGGGGTTTCAGTATTTCCCCAAAACTCAGTTGCCCCCCCATCTGTGCCGGAGGTGTCAGAATTGGGATGTGCCTCTCCGGCCACCTCCCTCCTCCTTCTGGAAACAGTAGCAGTACTGGGCCAACTAGACTGGTTGTGTGCCAGCTCTCTTGCAATGTTTGAGTTATTAGGATGCTCCCGGTTATTCTCTCTGACTGGAGTACTAAATGGTATTGGTGAAAGATGAGTATGCCCCCTGGGTGACTCCCTGGCTGGAGTAGGCACTGGTGCCTGTGTGCTTCCTAGTTCCCATGGATTCCTGTTTGGAACACTTGCAGAATCTTGGAATAGGCCATCTGTGGCCTCTCTGTTGGGGCCCGGCTGCTGCCAACACCCATCCCTTTGCCCATGGAGGTCCCCCTCCCCCCCCCGGAAAAGGCCCAGGAGTTTCTGAGGGTAAGTCCAGTCTTGTACACAGCTGGTCGATATGCCGCCGAAGGACACGACCGTCATCCAACGAGACCTCGTATGACAAGGGACCAGTAACCCTGCATACTACAGCAGGAACCCACAAGTGACCTGACCCGTAATTACGGGTCCAAACCGGGGCACCCACTTGCAGATACCTCGGTGCCCTGGGTTGTGTAGCCTTAGGAGGCAGTCTGTCCGGGTGCAACCGGTCAAGTTTAGTAGTCAGTTTGCGCCCCCAGCGAAGTTCAGCTGGGCTTTTCCCAGTAGAAGATGAAGGTGTGGTTCGGTACGCAAGAAGAAAGTCTGCCAACCTGTGGTGCCAGTCTCCATAGGTCAGTTTCTTTAAAGCATCCTTGGTGATGCGGACCATCCGTTCAGCCATACCGTTGGTGGAAGGGTGGAATGGTGCAGAGGTGGCATGACGAATCGTGTTGGCCTGTAAGAAAACTTGGAATTCGGAAGAGGTGAATTGAGGGCCATTGTCAGACACCAACACATCCGGAAGCCCATGTGCAGCAAAAATCCCCCTCAGTACTTGAATGGTCTTGGCAGTGGTGGTTGAAGAGACAGGTACAACCTCAAGCCACTTTGAATAGCTATCAACCAGGACCAAGAAGAATTGACCCTGAAAGGGCCCAGAGTAATCGATGTGCACCCTAGACCAAGGTGACTGTGTTTCCTCCCATCTATGCACAGGAGCCTGGGGCATTTCTGGGTGTGAGCACTGACAAAGGTGGCATGCGTGCACCTTAGCCTCAATTTCCTTGTCTAACCCAGGCCACCACAAATGGCTGCACGCAAGCGCCTTCATTCTTACAATGCCAGGATGGCCCTCATGAAGGGAACCTAAGACCCTAGACCTCATTGAGGTAGGAATAACAACTCTGCTGCCCCACAGCAGGCAACCCTGAAAAGTGGATAACTCATGTTTCTTAAGCCAGAAACTCTGAAACTCAGTACCTGGACAACTCTCTGGCCATCCAGGCATAACCCAGGATAAGACATGAGAGAGTGTGAGATCTGTGGCTGATTCAGCAGCCACATCCCTGGCATTTAAAGGTGACTCAGGCAGCGCCTGAATGGAAAGGATGTTGATGGCAGGGGCAGGATCAGCCTCCACTACTTGTAAGGGTAATCTACTGAGGCCATCAGCATGGCCCATTTCTTTGCCAGGTTTGTGAACTAAAGAAAAATCATAGGCTGACAGAAAGATGGACCATCTCAGCATCCTGGGGGAGATGATATGGGGGGTTTGTTTGTTTGTAGTAAACAACCCCAACAAAGGCTTGTGGTCAGTGTAGACCGTGAAATGTCTGCCATATAAAAAATCATGGAATTTTTTAATGCCCACAACAACAGCCAAGGCTTCCCTGTCTATCTGAGTGTAGTTTCGCTCAGCAGAAGACAAGGTTCTGGAGTAATATGCAACAGGAACCTGAGTTCCATCAGGTTGTAGATGACTAAGTACTGCTCCCACCCCATAAGGGGAAGCATCACAAGCGATGCACACAGGAAGAGTTTCATTAAAATGTGCAAGCACATTATTGGATGTGAGTAAGGCCTTAACCTCATTGAAGCTTGCTTCATGTGCTTGTGACCACTGCCACACTGCCTGTTTGTCCAGAAGCCCATGAAGTGGTTCAGCTACATTAGCTTTGTTAGGAATGAATGCATTATAGAAATTCAAAAGGCCCGGAAAAGCTTGTAGTTCAGCTTTGGACTTAGGCCTAGGAGCTTGCATGATAGCTTTTAATTTGGATTCAGCAGGATGAATCCCATTGGCATCTATTTTGAATCCCAGGAAATCTGTAGAAGATACCCCAATTTTACACTTGTCTTTTTTTAGCTCGAGGCCTGTTTTCTGGAACCACAGCAGGACAGCCCTCAATCTCTCAGCTAAATTTTGAGTGGAGTCTCCAGCTATTAAGACATCATCAAAATAGGGGCAAACCCCTGGTATACCCCTCAAGGTATTTTCCATTACGCTTTGGAAAATTCCAGGAGCCACATTTACTCCAAATTGTAGTCTTTTGACTTTGAATGCCCCCCTGTGTGTTACAATGGTTTGTGCTACAGCAGCAGCTTCATCAACAGGTAACTGTTGATAAGCCTGTGCTAAATCTAGCTTTGCAAAAACACGCCCCCCCTTGAGGGAAGCCAGAATATGGCTGACTACAGGCACAGATAGGCATGTTGTTGCAATGCCTTATTTAGGGTGCATTTGTAATCTGCACAGATGCAAATATCCCCATTAGCCTTAAGAGGCGTGACTATGGGAGTTTCCCAAGGACTGGAGTCAACAGGTTCTAAGACTCCTTGCTGAATCAATTTGTCCAATTCAGCATCAATTTTTCCTTTTAAAGCAAAAGGTACTCTCCTTGCTTTTACTCTGATAGGAGTGACAGTGGGGTCCAATTTTAAGGAAACTGGGGGTCCTTTGTATGTACCCAGCTGTGGGCTGAAGACATCTGCAAATTCTTTGCAGACTTCTTGTAGACCTACTGTTTGCAAACTATTAAGCCCTGTAACTTGTATTCCCAAGGCCTCAAACCAATCGAGTCCTATGAGACTCGTGCGCCCACCCCCAACTACCAATACATCTAATGGACCTTCAAAATTCTTATATTGTACATTAAGGGTGGCCTCCCCCTTAACACACACTTTGGAGTTTTGAAAGTCTGTTAGAACTATATTGGATGGCCTAAGCTTGGCCTGGAACCCGCTGCTAGAACAAATCTTTCTGAATGTGTGAATGGAAATAATTGAAAGTGCAGACCCAGTGTCTAGTTCCATAACCAATGGAACTCCTTGCAACTTCACTCTAAGTGACAGTTTCTTTTTGAGTGGCTTGTGTGTGCCTGTCCTATAAATGCTTCTTCGTGAAGCACAGAAACCCACCCTGTTTTGGCTGGGGACCCTGGTACCTTTCAGGTGCAATTCTTCTCAGGGTTGTACCTTCTGACAGCCCAGACACACAGCTGCTATGTGGCCTTGCTTTCCACGTGCTCTACAGATTGCAGAACGAAACCTGCAGTCGGTCCTCTTGTGGCGACCTCCACACCCAAAGCACTTGGGTACAGCTGAAGACTTTTCTTTGCCCTCCTTCTGCTTCCTTTGTTTGGCTGGGTGGAGATGATCCACCTCGTCTTCAGGATCCTCTTCCGAGCTCTCCTGGACTCCCTCATGGTGCACAGAAACAGCTTCTGGAGTGCTTCTGATAGGCCTCATATTCTTGATTGCCTCACCTGATGCCTCTTCTGCAGTAACCTCTCTCAAGGCATCTTGGAACGATATGTCTTCCTTAGCAAAAAGTCTCTGCTGCAAGTCTCTGTTTCTAAGCCCACATACAAATCTGTCTCTCAACCTTTCTTCTAAGTCTTTAAACTCACAAGGCTTAGCTGCTCTTCTCAAAGCTGCAATGTATTCTTTAGCTGATTCACCAGCTCGTTGATCCCTCTGTTCAAAAGTATGCCTCCATGCAATAACAGACAACTTGGGCTGAAAATGTTCTTTTAGTAATTTTTTTAAATCTGTGTGGGTTACAGATTCAAGAGGCGCAGGGGCTGCTAAATTTTCAGCAATTTCAAATGCATCTTGACCACAAACACAGAGCAAAGTAGCGGCCTTTAAACCATCTTCTCTTACTTGGTTTACTTTCAAGTAGTTTTCTACTCTGGCCACATAAGACTCCCATCTTTCTGGGTGCGTGACATCAAATTCAGAGAGCCTTCCTATCTTTGCCATTTTCTCTTTTGTAAGGAAAGGGTCTATCAGCCAGCTTACCTCCAACGATGCTGTATTGGCAGGCAGGTGCTGAATTTAACGCCGTCTTCCTAGCTGTTCTCCGGACTCCTGGGTAAGCTTACAATTCTTTTAATTGATTGTAAGGCATCCCACCTTCGTCGCCAGTGTTGAGTCCTCAGCTTAATGGCAATTAATCACAGAGCATCTCGTAGTGTCAAGAAGCCTTTATTGTTGTTTCTTCAGCTCCGTTACAGCTCTGAGGCATGCAGGCCTCTCTGCCTCTCTTAAGAATGCTTCCCCGGACCGAATGGCAACATTTGGCGCGCGAAGCTGGCGCCAGCCAGTCTGGTCCCGGGCAGCTTGCAACTGCCCAGGACCGTTGCAACGTCCCGAGCCTGCCTTTGCAGGCTCAGGACACAACAGTACCCATGTGATTTGCGAGTGGCATCTTGGAATACTTCTAAAAAATACTTTGTGTTAGTGGGGTATATCTGCCTGGCCAGTGTGACAATTTGCATCTGATCATGGGGTCTGCTGAATAAAACCAAATATTTGGAATTCAGAGCTATTGTTCTCATTTTCTTACCTTGAAAAAACAGGTTTTATAGTATGAGAATAATGCTCAGGTTTCTGTGATGAACGTACTGTGTAAAAGCCTTCCTTGTTTGATCGCTGTCACTGGCTGATGCCATGAGATCATCTATCATGGCTAGAGTGATTTGATTTGGTGGAAACAAATCATCATCTTCAAAAGAAGACAGAAGCCCCTCCATAAACTTAATATAAGGGAATTTATTAAGCAGTTCTTTGTACAGAGGTTGCCATACAATATTTTGAGGCATTTGAGACAACGCAACATTGCCATGTTCTAACATTTGTTTGATAAAAAAAATATTTGCCAGAATTGGACAGCCCGATTATAATACAGGAGAAAGGGTGTACAAATTGTGCAATATTTTCCACCATCCTTAATAGCCATAAGGCATCGTACAGTAATCCTCACTCTTTAATAACCTTTTATTATACACTACTTTTAGAGTTTTTGGGAGGACCCGCATTTCTAAGGTCCACTGTTTCTTAACCCTAACAATCCCCAACTGTTCTACCCTGACCTCTTTTTTTCTTTCTGCACCAGACAGACAATAATCATCTACCAAATCTTTCAAGCTGTCAAAATTAACCTTATTGCTATTACCACAGTTTAGCATGATTCCCTTCACCATTAGCACTGCTTCACCGTTGGACAAAGCATAAGCATATGTTTTGGGACCGGCCGCAAGAAATTCTGTTATCGTAGTGTTTGGTGGAATCTCACTTGTCAGCTGTCCCAAATAATCACCCAAAGGAGGTGTCCACGCACCCTCTCTACTTACAAAAATGACTGAATCGGTGTCATGGTACAGGCACCTATCGCCCAGCCCATCCAGTAGCTTGTATAATTCCAGCCGTGCATAAGCTGTTATAAAGCTGGCAATGGATACATTAGTACATGTGGATTTGGTGGGGTGGTTCTTGGCTGTTTTCCACATCACAACGGCTGTCTCTGTATCCACAAACTCACATGAGGAAACATCATAATAGGGCACAAAAAGATATTTGAATAAATCCTCAGGGTTTGTCACCATGGATGTGGTCAGGTGATTGGTGCTCTGACCAAACTTGCCCCACAGTGAGTTTAAAAAGAGTTTGGCAATCTGTCTTTTAGCAGGATTTACTTCAATGTGGTCATGTCGTAAGGGGACACCTTCCATCTTTTCATAATCCTGAATATATTGCTCTTTATCCTGTTCTGTTTTGCACCAGTCAGGGTAACCACTGGCCTCCTGTTTCTGTCTGAGATGCATGTTCATATAACCTGAAAATAGCTCATTTGATATTCTTTCAAAATGCCAGATCTCATAGATTTCAACAATTCTGTAACCTTTTTCTAAAGCTACATTCAATTCAACAGTACACCATGCCCCAGTCAGAGCTCTTTCCTCATCACTGTGTTTACAGAGGGTGGTTTGCTGTTTTTCTGTGCAGGTTGCACACAAACTAAACATTAATTTGCCCCCTGATTTGTGGGGTAGGACTGGGAAATAGACATTCCTTGGTGGGTACACTTTGACTTTGGCTACCCCAAAATATTGCTTTATGTCCCCAAAGTTTTGATAGATGATTTGTGGATGGCCAATTGGGTACTCCTTGGTCTTATTCACAAAAGGGTACAAACTGGTGAAATCGTAGTATAAGATTTGTTCACCAGGTTTTGGTTTGTAGTACAGGCATGTAGCATTTGTTCTACCACCAAAAAAAGCATCTCAAGGATTCAAAGAAGTTGGGAGCTTATTCTCAACTAGAAACTGCTTCAAAGAGGTTTCATCCTCCACCATGGCCCTCCATTCGTGTTCCCAGATGCAGCGCACAGCATAACCCTGGTCCCTGAGGTACTCTTCTTTAATCCTAGTACGGTTGTGCAGGCTACCATATGTTGAATCAAGTAATTTGTTCAAGTCTTTTTCAGAGTAGCAGACAGGGCACCCATGAAAAAAACAACCGTGAAATTCAAAAGCTGTGGGAGTTCCATTTATGACAGCAAAGCCATCCAAAAAATATTTGCCTACTTGCTTTTCACCCCCCCCCCTTCAGAGCATGCTGAATATTGAGATTCTCTGTGTGCTCTATATGCAACAACCATTGAATTGCTGGAGCTGAATACCTTTTCTGTGTCTTGTGATAACTGTCCAAAGGAGCTAATGCAATGGTATTGCTATTCAAATACATGAACAGGTATTGTGCCATGCAGACAGATGCCAATGTGATATATTGGAAGGGGTCAATGCATTGAATCTCTATCTCCTCAACAATATCCCCCACCCCGGCCCCACTGAGACACTCACGCTCAGTCATTTTTGTCACCTGTTCCCTAAATCGAATACAGGCCTCTCTTAATATATCTACATCTTGTCTGCAATAGTAAGCCAGAGCCTTCTTTAGTTTAAACACAGTACCTGTATTAGCAGCGTGCCATTTCATGAATTCTTCTCTCTCCCCAGGCATCATGGTTTCAGGGCTGTAATACTTGGTTTCAGGGAGTGGTCCCACGTAGTCTTGATTGGCCATTGTATTGAACAAGTGGGGGAAATATCCTTTGCTGCCTTGAAACCCCATAGCTTTGGGTAATTTGCTTAATTTAAGGGGCAAAAATGAGAGGCTATCAATAAACTGAATCTTATAATCTGGAAGGGTGATACACAGCAGTTTCCCCCACTGACTTATAAGTTGAACCCTAACCTTTTCACGGATCAGCTGCCTCAGTACTAGGTACCCATCATAACCTTTGGAGTTGTGAGTGATAAAAGTACATCCTTTAAACTTATGATTTATAAATTTCTTTACAAATTGCTCCAGGCATCTAACACCATAACAATCCCACCTCACAACATCCTTATCATACCCATCCTTCAACATATCCCTGGCACAGGCATAATTAGGTATATGGGTGCCTGTCTCTTGACAGCATTCGAAATCATAAATGATGTATCTTTCGCCAATTTGTGGTTGGCCCAATGATTTTAGAAAGCATAAATGCTCTTCCAAGCTTTCAACCTTCTCAGAGCACTGTCCACACTTGGTTTCCTTGCACTTTTTGTGGGGGTTAAATAAAGACAATATTCTTTATTCTTACAGTCAACTTTCCCCTCCATAGCAAGTTGTGTGTGTCTTTCAAGACACACCTTATACCGGCAAAACACTTTGCACCTACAGCAGCATGTCTTCTCCTCCTCCACCTGCTGACCTTGTTGCTTGAGGCATGCTCTGCAGATATATTGACAGCCATGACTAAATTCGTGGTGGTAGGGTGTGTGGCAGAATTTAAAGAAATAGCGTTCACCCAGGAAGCCCTTGATATTTTTGATGCCATAGTAATGCTTGTCGTGTAACAATATAAACACTATTTTTTCTTGCTGGGGGCTACCTGTGACAAAAAACCTCCACCCGTCCTGCATATAAAACAAGATCTTTATAGTGACTGTTACATCTTCTTCAAAGAGGTGTATCTGAGAAAAGTCAATCCTGTTTTCTGTGGAAACACCCAGTCTGCTGTGAAGTTCCCTGGCCCTGGTAATAATTTCTTGATTTCTAACATCCACACCAATCAGACAGAGCAAACAGCTAGCAAAACACAGAAATTCACCTTCCACATTGAAATCTACTAGGTGTTGTCTTTTTTTCTCCAGTACTCTGGTGAGCAGCACAGTGTTTAACTTCCTAAGCCCTCCCCCCTCCTTGTTCTTCACTATGGTAACCACTAATTGTAAATTACCCCCCCCCACACACACACAATATCTCTGCCTTACTTTGAAGCAGATTTTCAACCCTGGTCAGAAAATCATCAGCATTTAAATCATTCACACACCTCCTAAGAGAAAAGAGAGGATGATTTAACCCCTCTGCATCCAACCGGAGTTGAACAAAGTCGTTTGGACCTATGTCCCTAGCAGCATTATTCAAAAGAGTCTGTATCGCGTTATGAATAGCCTCTATAGCATCTACAAAAGACTGGATTTGGTCAAGATTAACAAATCTATATCGATGATAGTATTCCACAGCCCTGAAATTTTGGATAGGCTTCTCCCATGCCTGTACCATATCCAGATAAACATTGTTCATATTCTGAGAGTTTGCAGAGTTAGGGGCTTGTAGCTGCGGCATAGAATGACATATCTCCTCTTCTGGCATAAAGGCATAGAATCACAACTATCACTGTCTGCTGGTGATGCAGGAAGTCCACCTCCATGCATTTTTGCTTTTTTGCACGCCGGCTCTGGTTAAACAAACAAACAAACAAACAAAAGGTTATCACCAACATTCCTAATAATGTAACACCAACCCCCTTTTAGTTTCTAAAAAACAATACTAATGGTTTTGTAGTTGGATAAAATGCTAGATATTATACCTCCTAACAGCATTTGTGTTGTGTGGCTTGTGGAAGGCTGAGGGCTCATGTCATGCTGGGCCCCTTGGTCCTCTGTGGGAATTGTGAGATCCACGAATGGCTGATCGTCCTCCCATTCTGAAGGAAAAGAAAAATCCCAATGGTCAGAATTGTTGCAGAAATGTTTATAAGAATCTAAATGTATGCAGACTTCCGGTGGATCAAGCAGCGATGATGGCAGCTTTTCATAAAGCCGCCCGTTCCTGGATCGTGTAAAAGCCGGCGGGACTTTGACAATCAGCTGTCCCGCGGCTTGAATCTCCTCCCTGGGAGAAAGGGAAAAGAAGAGCTGCTCAGGTAGAGGAAAGAGCTCTCCTGGATCCCTATAATTTTGGGGATCAGAGGGTAGAGCTCCCTCGGAGCCTGAGCCAACTCCGCGCTCCAGGACGTCTTTGTCCCGAAGTGCTGGGATGAAGCAAGGCACCGCTCCCACATCTGCTTTTTTCGGAGGCTTGTGAGTACTTAAATGCAGACGGAGTAGACCAGGAGAAAGTGGATTTAAGATTTATTGTGACTTTAACTCCTGCAAGCATCTTCTCCCCCTTTTATTGTTTACTTTCCCTTTTGAAGAAAGGGAAAGTGAAAGGCAAAATGGCAACTGTCTTTCTTGTTTGATTTTGCAACAAAGTTAAAAGTTGGATGCAGCTCATGTTTTAAATATAGAGGCAAGAATTTTGTTTCCTTTTTTTCTCTTTTTCTTTTTATTACTATTTAAAGAATTGTGATATTATAGAGGCAAGAATTTTGCTCCTTTGAATTTAAGAGAATGGCTTCAAAACGTTTGGTCTCTGTCCCTAAAGCTTCTATCTCCTCCCCAATGATTCAACCTGCTTCTCAGTCTAAACCAAAATCACCCCCACCCTCCCCTCCTCCTGCAATTTCTCTTAAAGACTTACAAGAAGCTTTAAAAATGAATGCTTTGGATATTAAAGAGGAGGTAAAAGATCTTATAATTGCAGAGAGGGCTATTACAGAAGAACTATTGGAGAAAAAAATAAGCAGGTCAGAGATGATATACTATTTGCGTTTCAAGGTCTTGCTCTGCATATTGAAAGGATTGATGATAAAATGGAGGAGATTACTGAAAATGCAGCAAGACTGGAATTTAGAATGGAGGAGGTGGAGAATAAGATAGAAATTACACAGGATGAACAAACTATCTCACAATACAGAGAAATGGAGTTTGCATTGTGTATCAGGGGACTGAGAGAAAATTCCCAGGAAGATTTAAAGATGCTTATTGTTAAAGATATTGCTTTTAACCTTGGATGGAGACCAGAAGTAGTTGGGAATGAGATAGAAAAAATCTTCAGAGTTAACTCACGGGTTGCCAGACAGAGAAACCTACCAAGAGACGTGGTTATTTACTTTTCCAGAAGATCTATTCACAATGAAATTATACAGGCTTTTTATAAACAGAGGTTTCAAATTGCAGCTCAAGATGTGATAATTTTAAAAGAAATACCTCCAAAAATCTTAAGAGGTAGAAAAGATTTTACCTTTCTGTCTGATGAGTTAAAACATCGTCAAATTCAGTTTAGATGGGAGATTCCAAGAGGAATAGTAGTGAATTATGATGGAACACGTTACAGATTAATTACAGTTTCAAAGGCAAGAGATTTTTATCACTCTATTTTAAATGCAAGACCGTCTTTACCTCCACAAACAAGGATAATTGAAGAGCCTGTTATGGCAGGAGCCTCCTCATTGATGGTCATGGAATAAGCGGTGTTGCCTGTACAGAATCTTGAGATAAAAGATCAAAGGATGACACGAGCTGCCCACAAACGTAAAGAAAAAGAGCAGCAGCAGAAGAGTGGTGATAAAGTAGAAAGAACAGTTACTACAGAGCCTGTGGGAGGGGCAAGACCTAAAAGATCTTCGACAGTTGATCTTCAGGCTATGCTTCAGAGGCTTCAGGCAGGTGGAGATGGCCAAGTTCTTGACCTGGAATGTTAACGGCTTAAATTCATCACAGAAACGGAGAAAGGTCTTCCACTATTTGAAACAACACAACAATGACTTGATATGTTTGCAAGAGACCCATATAACTTTAAAGGACTCAAAATATTTGACAAATTCTCGTCTGGGATCACATTTTATAGCTCCAGCTCCAGGGAAAAAAGGGGGTGTTGTAATTTATGTAAAGAAAAATTTATCGGCTAAATTAATTGAGGTTGATTCTGAAGGAAGATATGTCTTTGTGGAATTATTGCTACAAGGCAAGAAAGTTCTTATTGTTGGATTATATGCCCCTAATCAACAACAGAAGCAATTCTATAAGCTTTTGCATGGGAAGATATCTCAGTTGGATTATAAATCTGTAATTTTGATGGGTGACTGGAATGGAGTTTTGGATATAACCATAGATAAAAAGAGTTCTTCTAAAAATTTCACTCAAACTAAATTACCCAAAACTTTTTTTGATTTGAAAGAAGAGTTGGAACTTATTGACATTTGGTGAGAAAGGAATACAAGTGATAGAGATTTCACCTTTTATTCGGATAGACATCAGTCATTTTCAAGGATTGACTTCTTTTTGATTACTAGTGATTTTCTTTCTAGGGTGAGGAAGGTAAAAATCTTTCCCAGGACTTTGTCAGACCATAGTCCGGTGTGGATGGAGCTATATTTGGAAGATGGGAACAGAAGACCCTGGAGACTGAATGAGAATTTGTTTACTCAGGAAGAGTTTGTACAAAAATGTAAAGAGTATTTAAAGGAGTTTTTTGCTTTAAATATGAATAAGGGTACATCGATGCCCATGGTCTGGGACGCCAGTAAGGCGTATATGAGGGGAATTTTGATTCATTTAAATAAAGTTTTTAGGGATAAAAGGTTACAAAGATGTAGGTAAATAGAAGATGAGATTAAACTAAAAGAAGAAGCGCTTGCTCTTAACCCAACTGATAATAACTTAAAGGTTTCTATAAAGATGCTTAGGGAACAATTTAATATGTTGATGGCAGATCAGGTGGCTAAAAGGTTAAATACCTGGGAGTATATTTAACTGCTTCAAATGGAAAATTGTATAAGAATAATTATGAATTATTATGGGCAAAAGTACAAAAGGATTTAAATGATTGGAAAAAACTGCAATTGTCATTGTTGGGGAGAATTTCAGCCGTAAAAATGAATGTTCTACCAAAGTTTCTTTTCTTGTTTCAGATGATACCTATTTTAAAAAAAGATGTAAATTTGGAGGAATGGCAGAAGGGTATCAATAAATTCATTTGGGCTGGGAAAAAAATAAGGGTATAAAGAATTATTAATTTGGTCAGGTTTGGACTGGCATTTAAAATCCCTAGATGTATTAAGGCATGAAAATATTCTACAGTCATGGTTTCAATATTTACAAATAGTGGGCAGATGGACTGTAGATAAGAAAGAGGGAATAACATTAGAAGATGAAAATTTGGTTATTCAGATTAAAGATCAGAGTCAGGCCCATATAAAAAGAATTTATAATGCTTTAACAGAATTAGACTCGGAAACTGAATTGGTCAAAGATTGTATGATTAAATGGGCTCAGAATATCCAGGAACCGATCCCATTGGACTTATGGGAGATAATTTGGATTAGAAATGTTAAATTTACATAAGCTCAAAATTTTAGGGAAAATTTTTATAAAATGTTTTACAGATGGCATCTAGATCCTAAAAAATTATCTTGTATGTATTCAAATTTACAACCCAAATGTTGGAGATGTGGTAATATGGATGTGACATATTTTCACGTTTGGTGGAATTGTAAAAAGGTAAAGGCTTTTTGGATTATGATTTGGTAGAACATTCAAAAGATTTTTAAAAGGAAGACAAAGTTTACTCCTCAATTATTCTTATTGGGTATTTTTGTGGATTTAAATGACAAAGAAACTATTTTAATGTTGAATTTATTAACTGCAGCAAGGTTACTAGTAGGCTCATATTGGAAGAAAGATTCGTTGCCTACTTTAGAAGAATGGATATTTAAAGTTTCTAATTTTGCAGAAATGGCAAAAATTTCTGCTTATTTGAAGGATCATACACAAGAAAGATATATTATTGTATGGAGAAGATGGATAGATTATATTCAGAAAAAGTATGGGACTACAAAATTTCATTTATTTTATGAGTAAATTTTATAGCAAATGTTGTAGAGATTTGTTTATGATGATTTAATTTAAGGGGAGTTAAAGGTTAAGTATGATATTTTTTCTTTTCTTTCCTTTTCTTTTTCCTTTTCCTTTTTTTTATTGTTAACTTTCTCATTAATAACCCTGTATTCTGCTCTGGGAAATGAGGGGGGGGAGGGTTGAGGGTGGGTGGGTGGGTGAGTGGGTTGGTGAGTGGGTGGGTAAGGATTATATAGATATGGTAGTTTACGAGAGACATGCTGCTTGGGCATTTCCCCTATGCTGCGTTCATGTGTTTGAGAGGGATGAGAGGGGAGGAAGATGTAGGGAGGAAGTAGGATGGTAAGAGGAGAAGGGGAGGGGAAGAGAGTAGGAGGGGAGGAGAGAAAGAGGAGGGAAGTAGGGAAGGTACCAGAGAGGGTGGACGCAGCCTGGGGGGAATGAGCAGGCAGTACCAATGGTTATGAATTTATTTTATCTTGTGAATTGTATTTTGTATGAATAAATGGAAAATAAAAAAATATTAAAAAAAAAGAATCTAAATGTATGAAAGTATGAAAGACAAATACCTTCATATGCCCTCAAACATTCTGAGTCTGTCAATTCATTCTAGTGAAAGAAAACAAACAATCAAACAAGCAAGCAGACAAGAATGTTATAAACTCCATTTTGTATCTAAGTGTTTCAAAAATTAGGCATAAAACTACTTACAATAGCAGCTTCGATTCTGAAAAGGGTCTTCTTAGCAGATCAAATGGCTCCGAAGGTACGGATATGCCAGAAACCAGCAAACATGACTGGACCAGTATGGAACCTACTTTTATATACGCTGGTGATGTCACAAATTAATCACATCAGAGGAGGTGAGTTCTTCACACCTTTTGCAAAACTGGCCAGCCCTGCCTCATCAGCAAAACCCAATTGAATAATATCACATGAGCTTTGATTAAATTGTATCTCTGTGTTTAACATCTGACAAGGTTAAACAGGGGGTAAGCAAAAGAAAAAACATAATACATCTTTCATGTGATTTGTAAAGCACATTTTATTATAAATTTCATAGCATTAACAGTTTCTTGTAATTAATTTCTCTTACATTCTGGCATATGAACCTCTTCAGAGACAGTGGCAATTCAGCTTCAATCTTTGACATTAATGACAGTGGTTTACTGTTCTTCTCGATACGCTGTATGAATGTCTTGAGCTCACCAAGGGAATCCTGGGTGAAATATAAGTTATTCACTTTGTCAGAAATACTGATGATGATCCAGACAACATGAGGCATAGAAAGTCTAAAGCAGAAACGTCAAACTCGCGACATCATGTGACGTCGCGCAACGTATCGGAGCTTTTTCACCATTGCCGGCAATGGGGTGGGTGCAGCTCCAGTATCATGAAACCAGCCCGTGGGCCGGCAGTTTGACACCCCTGGTCTAAACCATAAGCTGTTAATAAGCTCTGTTTCACTGGTACCATCCACATGGTCTTCATCTGATTGTAGACACCCCATTAAACAATGGTGTAATATTTTAATGATACACACTTTCAGAATCGGAGGCATGCTGACATTTTGAGACTCCAGCATTTCTAAAGCAGGAAATAAGGTAGAATTAGGCTAGCTGTTTCAACTAATCAAAATACTGTTTTCTTAATTTTTATATTTACTTACCATTTGATGTTTTGCAGAACTTGCAATAACAAGGCTTTATAAGTTTGTTCTCTTCAATGAAGCCATATAGCTCAGGTCCTTTTCTTATTCTACGCACACGCTTGGGAGGTTTGGGGGGTCAAAGTTACATCAAACAAATCTCCATCAGTATTTGCCATCTTCAAAAGACTGTAGGAATTAAATCGTTAGCTGTTCAGGCCTGCCTGCACAAACTCCCCTGCCCTTGCAATGACATGTCCTTGAGCCTTGAACATGCCCAGAATCACGGGGGGGGGGGGGGGATATGACATGCCCAGGCATGTCCCGAACAAGGCCTAACCCCCTTTTTTACTAACCAGCTGCGGGTTTTAAAAGGGCTGTTTTTTTTTTCACCTGCATTTGAGGAAATGATTTTAAAACCGCCTAGAAATAAATACCTTTTAGAAAAAAGGGGGTTTAAATGCAGGCCCTGGCTGCTCCTTTTTTCCCAGCTTTTGAGGCACTGATTTTTAAAACTCCACAAAAATTAAAAGCATCATTAGGCTAGAATGATTAGAAATAAAAAGCATTTTTTTTATTTCGCAGCTCCCCAAAGTAGGGTTTGTTCCCCAAAACACAGGCCTCTGTTAATTATTCACTTTACTTAGCTTTTTTTGGGGGGGGTGGGGTTGAATGTCCATAGAATTAGCCCAGGGTTAAGCTTATCATGTACCCAGAGGCTTGACTGCCACATCTTTATTGATGGGGGGGTAGGTTCAACAAGTCTTGTCTGAAAATAGGGCTGTTAGGGTTACTCATGCTTATTTTGATGGGCTTAGGCCAGTGATGGTGAACCTTTTAAAGACTGAGTGCCCCAAAACCGCCTCCACCCCATCCCACCCCTGCTCTGCCCCATCCTACCTGCTCTGCCCTGCCCCCATCCCACCCCCACTCTGCCCCCACCCCACCTATTCGCAGGGCCACTCACTGCCTCCATGGCCCACCGATTGCCCAGGTGGCCCAGCAGTGCCATGGTGGCCACGCCTTCTACCCACACCCCGTAGCATCAACTGCGCACGACAGGATGTGAGGGCGAAGTCTTGTCCCCGCTGCCCATCATATGCCTCATGTTGTCTAAACATGACCGGTTGCACCCGGACAGACTGCCTCCTAAGGCTACACAACCCAGGGCACCGAGGTATCTGCAAGTGGGTGCCCCGGTTTGGACCCGTAATTACGGGTCAGGTCACTTGTGGGTTCCTGCTGTAGTATGCAGGGTTACTGGTCCCTTGTCATACGAGGTCTCGTTGGATGACGGTCGTGTCCTTCGGCGGCATATCGACCAGCTGTGTACAAGACTGGACTTACCCTCAGAAACTCCTGGGCCTTTTCCGGGGGGGGGGAGGGGGACCTCCATGGGCAAAGGGATGGGTGTTGGCAGCAGCCGGGCCCCAACAGAGAGGCCACAGATGGCCTATTCCAAGATTCTGCAAGTGTTCCAAACAGGAATCCATGGGAACTAGGAAGCACACAGGCACCAGTGCCTACTCCAGCCAGGGAGTCACCCAGGGGGCATACTCATCTTTCACCAATACCATTTAGTACTCCAGTCAGAGAGAATAACCGGGAGCATCCTAATAACTCAAACATTGCAAGAGAGCTGGCACACAACCAGTCTAGTTGGCCCAGTACTGCTACTGTTTCCAGAAGGAGGAGGGAGGTGGCCGGAGAGGCACATCCCAATTCTGACACCTCCGGCACAGATGGGGGGGCAACTGAGTTTTGGGGAAATACTGAAACCCCAGACAGTCCCGTTACGGGACTGGGGAGCGAAGGAATGCAGCCCCTTGATAGGTCCAGTGTGGGCCTGGGAGGCACTACAGAGTTGCCTAACAGTGGCAGTTTTATAGAAGGGCCAGAGAGCCTGCAACTAGGCAGGTCAACCAGGTTATTGGGAGAACAAAGTCCTGGTTGGACGAGCCCGGTGGGCAAGCAATCAGACCAGGCAATGGGGCACGGTCCATGGGGACCACCAGGGTCTGAAAGAGGGGGCAAATTCATGTCATCCTCTGGGCAAAATGGAATTGGGGATTCTCAGGGTCTAAGGAGGTCACAGAGAGTCAAAAGATCTCCTAAGTACCTTGAGGACTTTGTAACTCTGCTGGCAAAGCAGAAACAGTGAGAGGGTGTCTGCTGTTGGGAGCAATGGAAATACGGGCATTGGGTATTAATGCCCAGAACAATAGCCCAGTACCATTTGGAGCACGGGTTGGCACACCACGCTCGTGTTGAGGTCACGTGTAACTATTCATATAGTTTATTAGTCTTAGCCGGGGGGGAAGGGGTGTTGTGTCCTGAGCCTGCAAAGGCAGGCTCGGGACGTTGCAACGGTCCCGGGCAGTTGCAAGCTGCCCGGGACCAGACTGGCTGGCGCCGGCTTTGCGTGCATGCGCGAGGCGCGGAGCACGCCAAATGTTGTCATTAGGTCCGGGGAAGCATTCTTAAGAGAGGCAGAGAGGCCTGCGTGCCTCAGAGCTGTAACAGAGCTGAAGAAACAACAATAAAGGCTTCTTGACACTACGAGATGCTCTGTGATTAATTGCCATTAAGCTGAGGACTCAACAGGTACCTTTTGGTAGATTTGGCAGCCACCACTGCAGAATCCTACAGGTTGAGAACAGGCCTCTTCCCACCTGATTGGCCTACTGTTTACACAGTGAAAAAGAAGTGTAAAAAGCAGTAGCCCAGTTACCTTAGCACTAGTTCATTTAAGATGTCAGAGAGGTTGTGTAGAAATTGGGGGCTTTTAAAAATCTTAGTAAAGGCCGGACCAAGACAGAGAAAAGCCATCTTATGCAATGCTAATAATCACCTGGTGGGGGCAGTAGCAGAAATAGCTCTGAACACCCTAAAAGGAAACCTTCCTCTGAAACTTTCACAATTCCGGTCTCTAAAGAGAAAGAAAGGTGTCATTAAAAAAGTTGAGTGATAGAAAGGTCTCACTCAAAAAGAAGAAGCAGATCATACTTCAGTCAGGTGGTTTTATCGGTCCCTTACTAGGGACAGCTACTCTGCTGGATATGATAAATAAAGCAGAAGAATTCTCTCAGCAATATCTAGGTAGTGAAGATGAATTAGAAGAAAGAGAACTAAGAGAAGAAGAGATTACAGAGAGATACAGTAGAAAGGCACGAGAAATACAAAGCAAAGAATCGGAAACTAGGAGAAAGGAACAAATGAATGATGGCAACAATGACGAAAGTAGACATAAAGAATTTAAAGAAGATAGATCGACGAGAACGACCAGATCAAAATATAGGCAGTAATGTGGAAGAACTAACAGTATTATCATTAAATGTAAACAGCTTAAATTCCCCAGCCAAGAGAAATAAAATTTTGAATAGGCTCAGTAAAAAAAAATTAGATATAATAATTTTACAAGAAACTCACATAAAGAATCAGCACCAAGACCTATTAAACCACCCCAAGCTAGGAATTAAATTTGTATCTCTCTCACAGCAGAAAAAAGGAGGAATAGTGATATATGTCAATGAAAAAATCCTGGCAAAACAAATGTACCAGGATGATGAAGGTAAAATCTTGATAATTAAAATCTCCTTGAATAAAAAAAAGTCACCCTAGTAGGAATTTATGCTCCCAATGAGAAACAAAGACAGTTCTACAAGAAATTACATAAGATTATTGGTGATTTTGAATATGAAAATATTTAATTGGTGACTTTAATGCAATTGTAGATAGAGAATTAGACTATAAAAGCAAGAATGTAAGAAAAGGGATTAGAAGAATACTACCTGAATGGAGAATTAACAAAAAGTTTTCAGATACAAAAAGGTACGAGACAAGGCTGCCCGCTATCAGCATTATTATTTGTACTTTCATTAGAAGTTTTAACAAGAAAAATTCAAGAAGATAAACTGATTAAAGGTTTAGAAACTAAGAAAGAGATATTCAAATTACAGGAATATGCAGACGACCTAGTATTTATTTTGGAGGAACTTTTAGAGTCTGGTTTAAGATTATTACAGGTCCTGGAAAATTATGGAGATGTAGCGGGGCTGAAGATTAACAAAGAAAAAAAGAAAATGTTAGTCAAGAATATGACCAAACCACAAGAGAATGAGCTAGCAGAAAAAATTAACATTCAAATAGCTAAAAAAGTAAGATACTTAGGGATTCAATTGACAGCAAGATGCATCACACGTAAAAGAGAAAATTATGATAAATTAATAGATCAAATCTCTGTAGACTTAGATGGAAAAACCTACAGCTTTCTTTTATGGGGAGAATTGCGACTATTAAAATGAATGTGCTACCCAAACTACTTTTCCTATTCCAATGTATACCGATTAAATTAGGCAAAAATTTATTTGAAAATTTAAACAAAATTATATCCAAATTTATTTGGCAAGGAAGGAAACCGAGAATTAAATTCAAGTTATTGCAGGATGCAAAAGAAAGAGGAGGATTCGGTCTCCCAAATTGGGAAAAATATTACCAGGTGGCAACACTTGCTTGGTTAAAGGAATAGATACATTTAAGGAATAGGAGATTGCTAGCACTAGAAGGTCATGATATGCAGACAGGGTGGCATGCAATACTATGGGATGGGAAATACAAAGCACACCAGTATTTCCAGAAACATTATATTAGATGAGCACTACTAGATATGTAGATTAAAATTAAAAAATCTAATTACATGAAAATACCCAATTGGATTTCAACACTGGAGATTTTTTTGCACTCAAAAATTATGAACCTGGGAAAGGTAATTACATATAAAAACATTCTAGATGAGACCGGAGAATTGAAAACAAGAGGGGAACTATTAGAAGATGGCATAGAGTTGGAATGGTGGGCATACTTGCAAATACAAGCACGATGTCAAGACTGCTAACATCGTATGTTCTTGCTTGCCATATATGAAGAAGCAAACATGTTTTATTTAACCTGCATATCACTTCTAGAGTTAAAGTCAGACAATGTTAGAATAGCGGGTGGGAAAGTATGTACTCGGGGGAAAGTTAACCACAACAATAATTCAGTACAGTATTTCCAAGGTCAGCTGTAATAAGAGTAGTTATGGGAGGGAAAGTTCACACTTCAAACTAATTGGAGAATGTGATTGATGACTGTAAAATGAAGGAGTGAGTTATGCTTTGTTACGGGTGATTGGGGGTGGGAGGATTCAGTTTTTGGCTTCATTATGTACGTGCTGAAGCTTTGCAGAAATAAAAGGATTCTTTAAGGTAAATAAAGCCTCAAAGTTCTTTGAAAACCTGCTTATTTCGGAACCATGACACACGATATAGAAAAGAAAAAAAAGAACCTGGGATTAAACTAGAATATACAGAACTAGACAAAATTCTGCTAGGAACTGAAGATAAAATGATAAAAAAGATTTACCAATATTTATTAGAACAAAGTATGCCAGCAGAACAGGTAAAAGATACAATGTTAATTTGGAATAAAAACTTCGGCTATAATATCGAGTTAGATTATTGGCAACTACTGTGGGACAGGAATAGGAGATTAACACTAGCTACTACTTACAAAGAAAACTTATACAAGATGTTTTATAGGTGGCACCTCCCCCCTATAAGGCTAGCAAAAATAGACAAAAAATCTTCACCATTATGTTGGAAATGTAGGAAAATACCAGGGACTTACTATCATATGTGGTGGGAATGCTCAGAAGCTCGAAAATTTTGGCACTTGATAAAGAATTGGTTAGAAGAGATACTATCATTAAAAATCGAAGCAAAACCAGAACTCTTTTTATTAGGGATCACTATGGATAAATTCAGCAAAGGAGCTTTATATTTAATTCTGCACATTTTAACCGCAGCAAGATTAACATATGCTCAAAATTGGAAAAGAAAAGAACCCCCCCCCCAAAGAAGAAATACTAAACAAAATTCTATCCTGTGCGGAAATGGACAGACTGACATTAGAACTCAAAAATAAAACAGAAACAGAGTACTTTGAGATTTGGAATAAAGTGTATAATTGATTGGATTTAAAGAGGTACGTTGGGACAAAGGCTGATGATTAAGTAGATAACCTAGAAATTCTTATTTTAATATGTGTTATATCCAGAGCTTTTTTTTCTAAAAAAAAAAAATAAGGTGCTGGAACTCACACATGTCATACAACCCGCCTTGCCTACCCTACAAGGTTCCATCCCAAAAAGGTGCCAGAACTCCGTTCTGGGTGTTCTATGAGAAAAAAAGCCCTGGTTATATCAGATAGAACCAAAAGTTATTTAACTAGGATGTACTTTATTGAAAGAATGTGCACTGTGTAACAATGTAATAACTTAATGTAAAGTAATATTAATAGTATCGTTTAAACAGGGAAGTTGTATCATGTCCAATGTGTCTTTTTTGTCTTTAATTGTATTATGTTTAATGTGTCTTTTGTGTTTTTAATTGTATATTCAATAAAATTTTGTAAAAAAAGAAAAAAGAAATTGGGGGCTTTTAAAAATCTTAGTAAAGGCTGGACCAAGACAGAGAAAAGCCATCTTATGCAATGCTAATAATGACCTGGTGGGGGCAATAGCAGAAATAGCTCTGAACACCGTAAAAGGAAACCTTCCTCTGAAACCTTCACAATTCCGGTCTCTAAAGAGAAAGAAAGGTGTCATTAAAAAAGTTGAGTGATAGAAAGGTCTCACTCAAAAAGAAGAAGCAGATTATACTTCAGTCAGGTGGTTTTATCGGTCCCTTACTAGGGACAGCTACTCCGCTGTTGACTAGTCTGTTAGCTGGATAAACCATGGACCACGCCGAGAAAATGTATCTGGTGTCACGTCATCAGATGGAGCAACTACAGGGCAGGCCGCCTACTATGGGGGCTACAGCCACTAACCGGTTGGATGATGAGATGCATACCATTCTTCAGAGAGCTGATTTCTGTGAGGATGACAAGATTAAGCTCTACAATTCTGCACTGCAGAGGTATCTAAGACTGACCAAGCAAAATGAGTCTGAAAAGGACAGACTGAATCTCATTTATCCACTGGAAGAACCTTAGCCACTTCCAACATTACCAGAACAGCCACCACAGCCATCTCTGCAGGACACAGCGATGGATGAGATCCTAAGGGGTGTGAGCACCCGTTACAGGAAAAATGCGGAACTTTTGCTGAACAAAATGAAACAGCATCAGGACATCTCAACCTGGGATGATCGCGGTACCTTTTTATACCTTTTTATACCTTTTTATACCGCCTCCACCCCATCCCACCCCTGCTCTGCCCCATCCTACCTGCTCTGCCCTGCCCCCATCCCACCCCCACTCTGCCCCCACCCCACCTATTCGCAGGGCCACTCACTGCCTCCATGGCCCACCGATCACCCAGGCGGCCCAGCAGTGCCATGGTGGCCACGCCTTCTGTCCACACCCCGCAGCAACTGCGCACGATGGGACGTGAGGGCGAAGTCTTGTCCCCGCTGCCCAGCTGCCATGTCCTTGGCTGTGCTGCTCTGTGCGGGCCGCACTCGGCGGTGACTCTCCTCAAGGGAGGTACTGGTGGGGGGCTGTGGGGGGAGGTGGGGCTGGGGCAATGGTGTGCATGCCCACAGAGAGGGCTCTGAGTGCCGCCTCTGGCACACGTGCCATAGGTTCACCACCACTGGCTTAGGCCAACATGTCATATCTGACTAGGGCACTGGTTCTCAACCTTTTTATACCGGCGACCCCGGTCATAAGGACGCGGTGCGCATGCGTGGTGCTGCCCCATGCGCGGCGCGCATGCGTGGTGCTGCCCCATGCGTGGTGCGCATGCACGGTGCTGCCGCACGTGCCACCCCATGCGTGGCGCGCATACGCGGCGTGGCGCGCATGCACGGTGCCGCCAGCTGAGAAAAAAATGGCGGATTACGTTGTTTGGCAACCCCTGTGAAATGGTCGTTCGACCCCAAATGGGGTCGCGACCCACAGGTTGAGAACCGCTGGACTAGGGTTATGACCTTGTGAGTCCTGCACCATATGGGGGTGGATTTTGCACATCACATCCAGGGAGGAGGGCTATGCACGTCATATCCGGAGGGTGGGGGCTGGGCATGTCACTTCCGCTTAGGGTCATGATCTGGTGATGTAATCACCACGTGGGTTTGTTTACTTTGATGACGTCACTGATCAAAAGTGCTGATAATTTTCATTAAAAAAAGGTATACACTGTATCTACTCAGAAGCCCATTCAAGACAGGATCTTTTGAAATCCCTTGCAGCAAAACTGATAGCTAACAATAGCAGAGTGATAGAATTAGAATCAGCAACCCCTCACCTAAGAAATCCAACACAGGACATAGCCATCAGGCACAGCACCAGGGAAGCAGGACATGACCTTTAGGACATAATAGGATTAACCCACCACCATCAGAATACTAAAAGGGCACATTGAACCTCAGGTCAAAGTTCATGCCACAGGAACAGGAAAAAACCCCAAAAGCCCAAGAAGGTATAAAAAGCCACCACTCCCTGCTACATGTGGTCAGCTTTCCCAGAGCCACATTTCTGTCTGGCTCTGCTCTTCAATAAACTACAACCTTCTTTCTAAAGCAGTCTCCATTTTGTTTATTCCCAGCTTGGACTGGACCCTGATGAAGATTTTTCATTCAACACCATTGACCCTTATCTAGAGCTAATTAAGTGCTGGCCATTAATTGACTAGATTCCTGTGTATAAGTAAAGTGAGTAAATCTTCCATCCTGTGTGTAAGTGAATAAACCTTCTATTCTGGAACTTTACAAATTATATTGATTCTTTGTGCCTAGCAGGTTTGGTGGTAACATGAGTGCTCTGCTGCCCAAATGTGACTTCCCAACTGCACCAACCCTCTGAAAACGAATGGTCCTCTTGACTCCAACTTCTTGTCTCTGTTTGCAGAGAATTTTGTGAATTCTCTAGACCTTCTCCTCATTTTTTATTAGCATAAATGGTGTAGCTTGCAACACAATTTGTCAGAAACCTGTTTACATGATTTCCTTCAACTTTTAATGTTTGTGACTTATAATATTTTGTAAAAATACAAACAATATGACATAAAATATAGACTATTGTCTATAGAAGCCAAAGCAAAACAATTTCAAGTTTAGGAACCTTTGACCCAAACACACATGAAAATGATTTGCAGGCTTTATGCAAAGCTGAACAGGAGAAGATAGAAAAGAGGCATCCTAGGTGGCTGGAACATGGCTTTCTCTAGTTCCAGTTGTGTTTGATTTCTCTTCCAATCCTAATTGATTCACATGCTATTATTACTATTATCCTTCTCATCTTTTCTACTACCTTCTCCTATTGGTATCTTATGATTATATTATTTTGTTGTTTGTATGTACAGTACAGTGACGTTATGCACCGGAGACAAATTCCTTGTGTGTCCAATCACACTTGGCCAATAAAGTATTGCGTTCCATTGCATTGCATTGCATTGCACAGTGTTCTATAAATCTGTTGTCTCTCTGTCAGATTCTCAAATTTACACTCTTTAAGATGTATTGTGAATATAATTTCCAGTTTATCCACTTAGTGTGTTGAAGGAAAAATCATCAGGTCCAGTCCAAGCCGGGAGTAAATAAAATGGACGCTAAGATGCTGGAAATAAAAATGGAAGCTGCTTAGGAAAGAAGGTTCTTGTTTATTTAGTTGCCAGAAACTTCAGTGACACAGCATGTTTCTGGGTGGCTGACAAAACTGGAGCTGAGAGTGGGTTTTTATACCTTCTTTGGGCTTTGTATTTGAGGTTGTTCCTGTTCCTGTGCAATGTACTTTGACCTGAGCTTGAGTGTGCCCTTTTGGTATTCTAATGGTGGTGGGTTAATCCTATTATGTCCTACAGGTCATGTTCCTGTCCCTGGAGTCTTTGTTTTTCTAATCCCCTCAGCTCCAGCCTTCCTGCCCCAGTTTTCCTGAATGAATTACCAAATCTGCATTTCTAAAAGCTGGCCTGCTCAGTTTCTGCTTTGGGGGGTGGGGCTTGGGTTGGTTTCTGCCTCCTCTAAGATTTTTTTCTCCATTATTCCTTTGGGAAAATATAATATTCTGTCTTTTTTAATATCCCCCACTATATTTCCTTCTCTGGGTGGGGGGGGATGCTGACTTTCTATAATTCCCCCCTTTGGGCTATATAAGTGTGGGTGACACACTTTTACTGGCACAAGATTAAGAATTGATCTGGTCAAGGAGATTTGATGGGTGCTACTATGGGGGGGTTCTAGGATGAGGGGAAACAAGCTTTTAAACTGTTAATGCAAAGGGGAAGACACTGATAGAGGCAGCAGAAAAGGATCCCTGCAGTGGCTCCCAAAAGGGGAGCTTTCAACCCAGGAAGGTCTAGAAGCCAGGGCAAAAGGTCTGTTAAGTGAAAAAGAAATTTATAGCGTCCAATATTCTGTGCCAATTCTTTTAGATGTTTGATGTCATTTCCTGTGATCTTTTTTTTTTATAACAAGTTTTATTAATTTTTCAATTTTACATCCAAGTATTTAGGAAGCAGCGTGGTGATAGGGTAATCAATAGTCCAATAACAAAATCTTTCGTGCATATCTCAGGTTGGGTCATTAGAAGTTCCCTCTCTATTTCCCTTAATTATTATATCACATTCAAGTTAATACATTTCTAGTTATAGCTCAGTCAGTCAATACATTTGTCAATATAATTTTACTTATAAATATCCAAGTCCTGTTTTTAAGTTTTACTTAATTCCAATTACTGTGTTCCAATTTAGCCTTTAATAACCATAATATTTAAACTTCGGGTAACCCAAATTTCTCTAATTTCATTACAAAATAATTATCATATCTAAACATTTGATGTTTTGCAGAACCTGCAATAATAAGGCTTTATAAGTTCATTCTCTTCAATGAAGCCATATAGCTCAGGTCCTTTTCTTATTCTACGCACACGCTTGGGAGGTTTGGGGGTCAAAGTTACATCAAACAAATCTCCATCAGTATTTGCCATCTTCAAAAGACTGCAGGAATTAAATCGCTAGCTGTTCAGGCCTGCCTGCACAAACACCCCTGCCCTTGCAATGACACGTCCTTGAGCCTTGCACATGTCCAGAATCACGGGGGGGGGGTGGATATGACATGCCCAGGCATGTCCCGAACAAGGCCTAACCCCCCTTTTTACTAACCAGCTGCGGGTTTTAAAAGGGCTGTTTTTTTGTGGGTTTTTTGTTTTGTTTTGAATGTCCATAGAATTAGTCTAGGGTTAAGCTAATCATGTACCCAGAGGCTTGACTGCCACATCTTTCTTGATGGGGGGTAGGTTACTCTGATGAAATCACTGATCAAAAGTGCTGATAATTTTCATTAAAAAATGGTATACACTATATCTACTCTTCTGCCTCATAGTATTTGTTCATGAATGGGGCCTCAGACTTTCTGAATTGCATTATCAGATCTGCATTTCTACAGACCTGGCCTCTGCCTGGGGCTATTAAGAAAAACTGGGCCTGCTTTTCTGCCTTTAAGATCCTTTGGGGAAATATAATATTCTGCCTTTTAATATTCCCAAAATATTTCTTTCTTTGGGGGGGGGGGGGGGTGCTGTCCTTCTACAATGGAATTCACAGATGGCTGGACCTGGATCTCTTGTGGCAACACAAGGACTCTAAACTGATTATGTGTTTTATCCTGCTACCCCCTAGCTCTTCCTGCTCTTCTACTACAAAAGTCTAAGAAAAGTGGGAAGAAAACATGGGAGGGTGTTCAGAGTGGCATCCATTTGAAAGAAGTTCATCTCCTATGTGCCATCCTATTTTTTTATACTGAGGAATATTTTTAGAATTCGCTCAACTGAAGGGAAGAAAAAAGCACTCTCTACATGTTCTTCACACCTCTTGGCAATCAGTTTTACTTTTCCTCAGTCATCTTCAAATATATCAGCCACCCTTCATCTTCCCTAGATAAGGGCAAGTTTATTGCTCTTCTTTATACAGTGGTAACTCCACTTATATATATTTTGAGGAACAAAGATGTTAAAGATGCACTTAAAATGTTCAGTGGAAATCTCAAATTGAATTTTTTTAGTCTGTAGTAACCCCAATCTTGAATATGGAAATTAACATGGAAGAAATACATGAAGGCACACCATGTTTTATGTATGCATATGTGGTGCAAAAGAGAGAAGCATTTCTCTATTAATTTTACATTGAACATAACCGGAAAAGACTGTCTTTTCCATCAGTGATTGAAGCATACACTTGATAATCATGATACCAAGGGGCTCGTTGTGACATCTAATTACTATTTATTGGTCATTGCCCGCTATTGTAGCCATGTACCATTTTTGTTGTATTCTTTGTGAAATATTCTGATTGAAATATTCTGATTTAAAATGTCCAGTTCCAGTTTATTTCAGTATGCTGATACCTCACATCAACATTAGCTGATTTATTTCATCTTTCACTGTGTTGCACTTTCCAATATTCATGCTTTGATGATCTGTGTTCCTACTGTAATTCTGTTTTGCACATTCACATTTTCTTTTGTTGCATTGAAGAAAATGAAAAAAATAATTGTGAGGCCCAAGCCCAGAGATGAGACAGGAAAATCCAATATAGTTCAATTCTTTATTTGCTTACACCTAATGGACAGAATCTTGCCAAACTAAAGCTACAATGTTTTTACCCACTAGATACTGTGTATCCTGAGATATTCTAGGGTGTGGCTACCCTGAAATTCTCCCCCACTCCTCCTTCAAATAGCTTGGGACTGTGCAGTCTCTTCATATGGACCACATTCTTGGAAAGCTCTTTAATGCCAAAAGTCTCCCCTTCTGCTCCTGCAAGTGTACATTCAATCACAGAAATTCAAGTTCTGTTTGAATGAACTAAAGATCAAGATTTTTTTTTTTAAATGAGAGGAATGAATATAAAGTTGGTTCATTTGATCAAGGATAAAATATAGATAGGTTGTTATCTCTGGTATTCCTTATTATTTTATTTTATTTTATATTTTATTTTATTATTTTATTTGCTAATCAGGACTGAAATGACAAAGTTTTAAGGATTTGTTTATAGATAAGAAATGGCATAGATGGCAAGAGATGGAAGAATTCATTTGTTTTATTTTAAGGGAAGGTTAAAAGTTAATAAAATTGTTTATAGTTGTGATGAAGGGGGAAGTGATTTCATATATTTTTTTTCTTTCCAGTATTCTAACTTTTCTGTTAGTCTTTCTGTCTTTTCCTCTTTTCCTCTTTTTCTTTTTATTTACTGTACTTACTATTTTAATTGTCTCTTAGTTTGTATTAGCTTTTGTCTTTCTAATTCTAAGTTTTAATAAAATTTCTCTATATAAAAAAGATTTTCTTGTAACATCAGCAATAAAAATCATTAATCTAGCCATGATGTAAATATAAATAATACTTTGAAATCTCAACTTTTCTGCAGTAGTACTTGAAATTTCATTCAAACTCTAGGGCCCATTATCCAGATTACATCATCAATATTTTATCTATCCATGTGGTTTTTATTGTAAAACACACAAAGTGACATTGACTTCTCCTTCGTATTACACAATGACTTTGCTGTTGCCACTAAATTAATAATCCACTTCCAGCATTTTCCTGTACCAATACAAGTTCCTCCCTGCCTTAGATGGGATGATTTACATACCTTGGGTGACCCTGCTTTGATTCCAAAGGTGCTTTTTCAAAAGGTAAGTGGGCTTTCTTTGTTTTTCCTTGAAGATGTTTCACTTCTCATCCAAGAAGCTTCTTCAGTTCTTCAGTTCTTGAATGAGAAGCGAAACGTCTTTAAGGAAAAAGAAAGAAAGTCCAGTTGCCTCTTGAAAAAGCACTTTTGGGACAACCATGACCTGGATGACTGAGAATCTCCATAGACATCCTGCTGGGATGTATGTATTTACTCTAACTTCATAGTCCTTCATAGTCCTTCATTGGTCCCTCCCAAGAAAAGACCATGATCACATTGAGGAAACATTGCAGGACTTTGCGGGGGGGAGGGGGTGTTGTAAGTAAAATATGAATTCTGGAATATATGTACAACATTCATTGAACAAGTGAAAAATACATTTAAAAAAAAATTCACTGAGAGAGATGCAAACCAACTCTTGTCTATTTACTGATTGTTTTTCCTAATCTAAACACTTTTACACAATTTCATAAATCCTAGGGAAGCATTCGATCTAAAACTATAGTTGCATTTCAGTCCATATATTAAGAACTCTCTCTGCTAATGCAGAGTATAATTTTGTTAATTTATCCAGGCTTACACCTATTGCAGAGGCAACATTGTATTGTAAATCTTCCCATTGAAACAACTGCATTTAAAGAAGCTTTTGAACAAGTGGATTTTAGTTGAACAAAACCAAAGTTAGACTTTTGTTAAAATGCCAAATATAGGTGTAGATCTACATGAGGATGTAAACAAAAATTGCATCAGAATTAAAAGAACCATCCTTCTCTTCATGACTCCAAGGTCCTTCTCCTTTCATCATCAGGTTCATCATCAATTTATTAGAAGAAAGATTTCTAACCAGAAGACTGGATTATTCTGGAGATAAGGTGCCTAGCTTAGACATAGCCCTCCCCATCAGACTGATGAAAAGTGATTGGCTCCAATGTTTTGCAGCTGATAGATGCTGTGGGAGATGAAAATATAGCCCCCTTCTCATATAATAAGATAGGGCTAGAACAAACCTGAAATAGGCCCCCACAGAAGTGATTTGAAGCTTTAACTTGAACTTTATGCTGTTTCTCAGTAAGGACATACTATTTGAAATCTGCTGAGCTTTGTGTAATATGGAATTGCAAAGTAGGTAGTTCTGTGTATATTTGGAACATGAGTATTGTAATTGTGGGAAAAGAGGAACTGAAAGTAGCTGATGGATGCGGGTTCCAATGTACACGGGTATATGTGGAAAGTTATGTTCAGCAGAAGGTCAGCAGGAAGTCAGCAGAAGTCAGCAAAAGTCAGCAGACCATCTGACTACAGTTTTAGAACAAGAAAGGGTATAAAGGGTTGGGACTGGACCTGATTGATTTGCCATTGGGCTATAGCTGTCCTTTTGGAATCTGCTATACCATATGGTCCTCATTGCAATGGGTTATTAATGTAAGTGATGTTGTGTTATTATGCTATGTTCCAAATTATTAGAAAATAAGCCTCTGAATCTTAAAGTAAGAATTGTTTTTTTGTGTTACTGTCTTTTGTCTTTTCTATTGGGTTTTTCCACAACAATGTCAAACCAAAATATATTTCCATCACTCAGAAAAGCAAACCCAACACAAGAAAGAAGTTATAAGAATAAGGTAACTGTTAAATTTTACCATCCTTTTTTTTTTTTTAACTTTTCCTTCAACTTTTGTCCATCTATGACAGGGGTGTCAAACTCGCCACATCACATGATGTGTCTCGACGTATTGCGACTTTCCCCCCATTGCTGGAGCTGGGGTGGGCGCAGTTTCGGCATGATACATCTGGCCCGTGGGCCGGCAGTTTGACACCCCTGATCTATGAAGAAGGGACTTAGGTACAGACTAAATCTGGAACACTTCCATTCCACTGCTTTTAATATCTATGATATTGGAAGTAATATACAGAAGGTTGATTTTAACATTTGCTGTTCCTGTTAAGCACATTTTTGCCTCAGATTGTTAGAGATCTGAGAATATGTCTTTTTGAGATTTCTTGAAATCATTATCTTCCCTGCATCATCGTTCTTCCAGACATTTCTTATTCATTAATGAAAATATAATATATAGTTAGATTCATTTCATTATAATAGAATAATTCTTCTTTTAGTAAATGAATTCGCTTGGTTTGACCCATGCTATGAATGTTGTATTTTTCATTGCTCACCATCAGCTTTTGCAGTATTGTTAATCTAACTCACACATACTAAATTCTGAATTGGGACAGGATAACAAACGGTTCAGATAAGGCATGTGCGGGAATACTAGAAATTGAAAAATGTCTAAATCACCTCTCAATGGTCCTACTTTTAAAAAATATTTATTACTTCCAAAATATTTGCAAAAGCTTTTGAAGAAGTCAGCTGTAATTCTAGCTCATAATTTTAGAATGGAAACTTAGATGGATACTCTTATTTAAATATTTTATTGAAAGATCCGCTTTTTCTATTAAGAGGTATATTAGTACATATTCCTATCACCTCTAGGGTCATATAATGAAATGTAGGGATTGACCTGCATGGACATTTTTTTTTTCACTTTTGCAGCTTTACTATGTTCCTTCCCCTATAAAGTTCTCCGACCCTCTCTGTTTTCCAATATGTGCAATTCACAATGGAAATAAAATGCTTGAAATCTTCTATAGTGGTCAGCCTTTATCACATTCAATCTAACTTTTGGGGGAGGAGGTCCTTGGTGCTGTCTGAGCTTGGTTGTTTTCTTGCAGATGTTTGCCACCCTTTGCATTACACCATTATCATGAGGAAAGAAGTATGTGTTGGCAATCTTTGTATGGATTGCTGGAATGATAAATACTGTTGTACATACAGGACTTACGTTGCGCCTTTTGTTTTGTGGTTCCAATGTCATTAATCATTTGTTCTGTGATATACCTCCAATATTAGATTTTACATGTTCAGACACAAATAGATATCATTTTACAACAATCGTTGCAGATGTGGGATATGGGATTGGTAGTTGTGTGTTGACTCTAGCATCCTTTTTTTTATACTGAGGACTATTGTCAGAATCCATTCCACAGAAAAGAAAAAGAAGGCAGTATCCACCTGTTCCTCACATCTCTTTGTAGTCAGTTTTTAATTTTCTGCAATCATCTACACATACATCAGGATGCCTTCAGTCTATTCCCTAGATAAGGACAAGCTTGTGTCACTGATTAATTCAGTGGTAACTCCAGTTGTCAATCCACTCATATACTCTTTGAGAAACAAAGATTTTAAAGAAGCTGTCAACTCTACAACAAACCTGGCTGCAGCCATCTTGCTCATTCTAGGTTGCCATGTGAATGGGAGGGGGTGCAGAGGATTTCTGCTAGTCTAAACAATTCTGTGTCCCATGGGAACCAAGGTCATTCTATCACTTATGTTAGAGGGTTGGGCATTTTGTTAGAAAGCCCGCCAACCTATTCTATTGGGGAATGTGGATGATTGCATAGTACTGGGGTAGGAAGTTTGACTTTGTAATAGTGTAACTCTTTGGGGAGGGGGGACTTTCAGACTTGGTTTCACTTTTGATTGTGCCAATATTTTGTATCCAATAAACATGTTCTTTGAGGAAGCCTCTAGTCTCAGAGTTATGATTTACTTGGCTCTATCAATTGGAACCATGACAGAAGCAGTGAAAGTGCTGACTGGAAACTTCAGATTGTTTACAAGATCTTAAGTTTCATCAACAAAATGCTTCTACCATTCTGATGTGCAGAAAAACATATTTCATTATGAGCTACATTTTATGCTTGGAAGTCTATTGTATAGTGTGAAAATGTATGCACCCATAGCTAGCTAGCTATATATATAAAATTTGCTTTCATCATTTGGACATAATTAAAGAAAAAAAAATCATAAGACTAATAGAGATAGGTATCAAACTTAAATGTTGCTATATATTTTGATGTAATTATATTGTTCAGTGCCCAGTCAGCCAGATGTTCAGACTGCATTTTTATCTACCCTTTGAGTTCTTCCCAATGACTTGGAATTGGCAGATGTGGATGTCTGATGGTTTTAAATATATCATTGCAGGATGTAAGCTGTTCCAATATAAATAATAATTATAATTATTATTGCTACATAATGTAACTATCTAAAGAATTAATTACTGTAATGAGTGTACTCTACCTTTGATATATTAATTAATCTTAGTTTGTTAATATAATATCAGACAAAATAGAGGAGTTGCAAATGGTAAGTTTTCAATATGTACAGTGTCTTGAATTCTACATGACATGAATAAAATATGATACAAACTGATTCTGTATTATATAAATTTAAATAATTTGTACCTATTACTTGGGACACAAACTGCTAAGATGTGGTAGGCAACAATTTTGGGTTTCAGAGCCATACTCAGTCTTTACTTATATTTTGGAGATTATACTCTGAAAAATAGGTCATCTGGGGGGAAAAAATGAACATATTATGAGGATATTTTTTAAAACAAGGAAGCCAACAGACAACATTTCCCTTCTTAATACCAAGAGACATCACACAAACCATAATTAAAACTTAACATTTAGGAGGAGATGTCTTTGGGTACAAAGTACGTCATGCACCCATTTTAGTCCACTTATGTGGTAGGCAAAATTACCCATCATCTTTCTTTCTTCTTTTCAAATACTCAGTTTTCCAGAACATGGCAATGACACAAGCCAGATTATACCAACATTCCAAAAGGACAACAGGAAGGGCTGAAACAGATAAGATACATCTCCAAGGTTCCATATGATGACAGATTCACAGAACGGACCTCAAATATACCTATCCTCCCTGATCTGGCAAGATGGGCAGAAATCATCAGAGTACAGAGGCCCCAGCTTCCAGCTGCTGCTGCTTAATGCCAGATTGGTCAATAATAAAGCTTCCCTTATTTATGACCTTATCAGGGTGGAACAGCGAACTTTGCATGTATTACAGAGACCTGACTGTGCCTGGAGAAGATGAAGTCCCATTTTTGAAATGTGTCTTGTAGGATCTCAGGTATAACACCAGCTGAGACCACAGGACAGGTGAGGAGGATAGTAGTTGTCATTCAAGAGTCCTGTTGTTGTTTGTGATTCTTTGATTCCGATTCTGAATATAGGCTTATGGGAGTAGTTGGGGTTATTGCTACTGCACCAACCTCCTTGCTAGATAGCAATCTCCCTCCCTGAACTGCTGAAGACCCTCTTGATGTTGCCTGGGGTGTTCCCAGAGTGTATGCCATGGGGGACTTCAATTTGCCATCCCTAGGGCCTGGCTTTGGAAGCATCTCATGAGATCATAGCCATCATGGAGGCTGTGGGCCTGTCATAGGATACACATGGTCCAACTCGAAACAGAGGCCACACACCAGACATGGTTTCTTTGTCAGAGCAGAGCAATGTGATCTGAAGAGGGAGCTTTCTTTGCTCCCTTTGTCATGGTTATATCACACCCTGGTGACCTTAACATTTTCCTATGTTACCCCTTTCTAGAGGGAGGCAGGTCCTATTCAGTTGCCCTGCCCTTAGTACTGAAGGGTTACAAAGGGAATTTGGGACTGTTTCTGAGGTTCTGTTGCATAGTTCAGCCAAGACTTTGGCTGCTACCAAGAAAAGGGAGGAGCGTAGGACAGGACTGTGCCCATGTGATTTCTCTTGGCTCATCACTCCTGGCACTCTCTTTGGTGATTGTTGAGGAAGCTAAAAAGGGTAAAGAGATCTCTAGAGTATGGCTGGAGGAAGGCAAGGGATAAATCTGACTGATCATGAGGTAGAGCCACTATTAAGGCCTACATTGTGATGGTAAGAACCATGAAACCTAAATAATTCTCTGCTTTTATTGTATCCATAGGGTGGCCCTATTTAGGATTACCTGTTCTATTCTGGATAAAGGCAACTCTGAGGTCCATTTTTAGTGTTGCATCAAGGAATTTTCAGTGCACCTGATGGATAAAATCAGTTTTCAGTTGAAGACCAAGTATGGCATAGATCCTTTTGAGATGCCCAGGGAAAGGACTTACCCAATTATCTGGGAATAGTTTCATCTTCTTGACCATGAGGGAATGGAAGGGTCCTTGAAACTATAAGCACAGGCACCTGTGAATTATATCTATGCGCCTCCTTGTTAATCAAGATCACCTAGGTCAGTGGTTCTCAACCTTTCTAATGCCGCGACCCCATAATACAGTTCCCCATGTTGTGGTGACCCCCCAACCACTTATATATCACCGGGTGCCAGGGCCGTGGCCAAAGAAAAGGGGGGAAAAATGGTGGACAGCCTTGTTTGGCGACCCCCGTGAAATGGTCGTTCGACCCCAAATGGGGTCCCGACCCACAGGTTGAGAACCACTGACCTAGGTGATGATATATGGATGGGTCCTAGCAACAGACAATTCATCCTTTAGAGAGCGGGTGTTCCTGGCACCATTCAAAGAGACAGCACACTGCTGTCTCCTTAAGAGGACCCCACTGTTCTGAATAATTTTTGTCCCTCTCATTTTTAGGGAAGATGGCTAAGAAGGTTGTTGCACTGCAGCTCTAGAGAATCCTGGATGTGATGGATTATCTAAATGCCACTTTATAATGCCTTGGTAAGGCCACACTTGGACTACTGCATCCACTTTTGGTCACCACGATGTAAAAAGGATGTTGAGACTCTAGAAAGAGTGCAGAGAAGAGCAACAAAGATGATTAGGGGACTGGAGGCTAAAACATATAAAGAACAGTTGCTGGAATTGGATATGTCTAGTTTAATGAAGAGAAGGACGAGGGGGGACATGATAGCAGTGTTCCAATATCTCAGGGGCTGCCACAAAGAAGAGGGAGTCAAGCTATTCTCCAAGCACCTGAGGGCAGGACAAGAAGCAATGGATGGAAACTAATCAAGGAGAGAAGCAACTTAAAACTAAGAAGAAATTTCCTGACAGTTAGAACAATTAACTAGAGAAGGGGTTTGGACTAGAAGACCTCCAAGGTCCCTTCCAACTCTTTTATTCTATTCTATTTGATCTGGACCCCTTCCAGTCAGATTACAGATCTGGATATGGGACAGAAACAGCAACAACACCCTTCTGGATGAGCTCTGTGGGAGTGACATGGGGGTAGTATATTGATTCTGGTTCTTTTTGACTTCTCAGCAGCTTTTCATACCATCAGCCAGGGTATACAATTCATAGGTACTTGGTAAAAAATGTGTTGTCAGGGTCCATTTATTTTACTTGGTAATACACATTAAATTCTGAATCTCTACCCGGTTTTTCCAGCCATTGATAAAATACATCCCATATTTGAAAATATTCTGTATCTTCTTTTTCTTTAATCTTCAGTGTAATGCTATCCATTTCTGCACAGTCCAGTATTTTCTTGATTAACTCTTCTTCAGATGGCGTTTCTTCATTTTTCCAGTGCTGAGAAAATACAATTCTTGCTGCTGTTAATACAAACAACATTAAATATACATTTTCTTTATCATATTTTTCTGATATTATAGCTAATAAAAATAGTTCCGGTTTAAAATCTACATGTTTTCTTAACATCTTTTCTAACCGAATACGTATTTTTGTCCAAACTTTTTTGGGTTTAGGGCACATCTACCATGATGATAATACGTGCCTGGTTTTTGCTTACACTTCCAACAGTTACTAGACATGTTTTTAAACATTTTTGCTAATCTCACAGGTGGTAAATGCCATCTATAAAACATTTTATATAAATTTTCTTTATAGGCAGTTGCCATTGTCAATTTATAGTTTCTTTCCCAAAGATTTTGCCATTTTTTAAATTCTATATTGTGCCCAAAATTAAAGCCTTGTTTAAACAATCCTTTGTTTTAAAGGCAACCCCCCCCCCCAAAAAAAACCCAGAGAGATACCACAAAATCAATCAGCCATATGGAGTTCTCCAAAGATTTATGTCCTTAAGTTTCAAAAATAGTTTCCACAATGGTTTCCAGCTTTTTTAGTTTGGCTCAGAAAAGCTGACTCCTCCCTCCACACCATTTTTAAAGTTATGGAGCTTCAGAAATGACAGTTCCTTTTTATATGTGTTTCTTGAAGGCAAAATATTTCCATTTTTAATTTTTGTAATCATGTAAAGATTTTTTTTCCTTTTTGAGGGGGAGTTCTATCCATTAATATTCATTGAGAGGATCCCACTTACCTTTTCCATCTTGTTTACTTATATTTAGATTTTGGTTTCCTAGTAGTTCTTTTCTGTCTTTGTTCTCTTACTAGTCCCTCTCCTTCTTGGTCTGTATTTTCTTTTTCTTCTTCTTTGCTTTGTGTATCTGCCTCTTCTATTGCTGCCTCTTTCTGTTTTTAAAATTCCCTGTCTGCTTATTCTGGCCCATATAGCTCTATGGACCATAGCTCTATGTTGGAGTGTCTGGCAGTTATTGAGTTAAATGCTAGGTATGTGGATGGGTCAGTGGGAGGAGTTCCAAAGGTCATTGGGAAACTTCCTGGACACAAGCCACATGGGAATCTCTTTGTCTGTAAGAAGCATGGGCCATGGAAGGTCACACTATAAGCATAAAGATGGTATGAAGAGCAGCAACACTTTCTTATCTAAAGGGATGATCTAAAAGATGAACAAAGATGCATTTCCAGCAGCACCAATCACAACGTGAACGCAAGTAATCTTTCTCATTAAAATATATTTTGTTTATTATAAGATCATTTCTTTTGAGTTAACTATCTGACTGGATTTAAAAGAGAACACTTTAAGTTTGTGTCAGAATACTGCTTGTGTGTCTTGTGTTTTTTCTTCAAAAAAACGTGCATGTTTCTCATAAAATTCTGCTTTAAAGGTGGGGTCCAATCTGTATCTTCTAGAATTCCAGTTGATTAGTATCCCCTCCGGGACCAGCCATCTAAAATTTACTCCTTTTTAAATTTAGTTTTGTGGTCAAAAATTGGTATTGTTTCCGAGAATCTCTTATCCTCCAGGGGATTTGTTTCAGAGCCACAATCTCCTTTTGTCTGTATTGCAGTGGTTCTTCCCTCACTCTTTTCAGTGTTTCATCCCTTATTGTTCTCTTCACAAATCTGACATGTACCTCCCTAGGCACTTTGTGTCTTCTTGCATAGCTTGAGTTGACTCTGTATATTTGATCGAGCTCTCCTTCCATCTCTTCTTTCTCAATTTCCAGTGCTTCTGCTAACATATTTGTGACCAGTTCTGTTAGATCTTCCTTCTTATCTTATGGTATGTTCTGGAGTCTTAGTAGGTATGAAGCTTTCTCCATCTCCAATGCTGCTACTGTGTCTTCCAAGTTTGTTTTTTTTTTTGCCTGTGCCAGCCTTTGGTTTTCTTCTTTTATTTCCTCCATCTTTTTCTCAGTTTGCTCTGATTTATCTTCCATTTTCTGAATTCTTTGTTCATTCTTTGTAATCATTTGTTGGAAATTTTCTAGTTGTGAGTTTATGTTAAAAACCTGCTCATTTCTCTTATCCATTTTTTCTTCCAATTTTATAAACTTCTGGAATGCCTGAAAATTGGGAAACTTTATTTCACATCAGCACAACAAAAGTAAAGGGGAGTAGCTTTATATATTAAAGAGACAGTGGACTCCAAGCAGGTCTATACAGATGAAGAAAGAAGAATTTTAATGGTGGAAACAATGATAAATCAAAAAAAGATATTGATAATAGCAATATATGCACCAAACAATAAAGAAGAAAAATGTTATCAAAAACTACACAGGAAAATATTGGAAATGGAATATCAAAATATTTGTTTATTAGGAGATTTTAACGCAATTGTGGATGACAAATTAGATTACAAAAGTAGTAAAACAGGAAAAGAAGGAAGAAAGAGACTACCTAAGGCATTTTTTAAAATGGCAGAAGAAATCTGCATACAAGATGTCTGGAGAGAAATTAACTCAAAAAGGACTCAGTATACATTTTATTTGAATAGACACAAATCATGGTCTAGAATTGATATGATATGGATGTCCCCTGAATTAAGAACTAATATACATGAGGTTGAGATAGAACCCAATATTTGGGCTGACCACAATCTGATAAAGCTGATATGGAGAGGAGTAAAGAAGAAATCAAGGTGGACATTGAATTAATCCTTATTGAAAAAGAAAGAATTGGGACTTCCGGTGGCGATCGCCGTGCCGATGGCGGCTTTATCCTTAGCCACCCATCTCGGGAACGCGTAAAAGCTGGCAAAGAGAGCGAAGATCAGCTGTTTTGTGGCTTGGAACCTTCTTCCCGGGTGAAGGGAAGAAGGTGTGTCTTTCCAGATAGAGGTTGAGCTCCTCTAGTCTCCCTAAAAATTTTTTGGGGGGAGACGAAGGGTGAGAGCTTCCTCGGAGTCTGGATCATCTCCGCTTCCCAGGATGCCTTTGTTCTTTGGAATGAAGCCAGACGCTGCTTCCACATCTGCTGCTTTAAGAGAATTGTGAGTAGAATTAAAAGCAGACGGAGCTGTTCAGGAGGATCAGAATTGTGATGATCAGTAACTTTAACTCAAGGAAGAATTAATATCTTTTCCATTCATTATTTTAACAAAAGGAGGGAGGAAAAAATGGTGGAGGAATCCTGTTTCTTTGTTTGAAAGGACACTGTTGAGAAAGACTTTCACTTTCATCTGGCAACAAAGTTTCAACAATGTAACAGACTTTGATTATTTAAAGAGAAAGGTTTTTTTTTTGGAATGGGGGATTTGTTGTTTACTGTCCCCTTATTTCATTTTGCTATAAGAAGTGGCTTTTTTTAAAAAAAAAAAAAAAAAGTTGGAAAATGGCTTCAAAACGCCCTGGAATTTCTTCTCTTCCTAAAGGCTCAATTTCTTCTCCAGTAATTCAGACTGTACAGCAACCTAAGCCTAAATCTCCTCCACCCTCCACCCCATCTCAGGCACTCACACTTAAAGATTTACAGGATGTTTTACAGGATGCTTTGGAGAAAAGTGCAAAAAAGATTAAACATGAGACAGCAGAGCTTTTGGAGCAGAAAAATAATGAGATCAGGGAAGATATAGTACTGGCACTCCAGGAACTTGCAGCCCATGTAGAACGCCTAGACGAGCATGTGGATGAGGTGGTGGGAAGTGTTGAAAAATTAGAAGACAGAGTTGAAAAAGTTGAAAATAATGTTGATGTAGCTCAGAATGAAATTATAATGTCACAATACAGAGATATGGAATATGCTTTGAGAATAAGAGGGTTGAAGGAGAATGTGCAAGAGAATTTGAAAGAAGAAATTACAGCAGAATCAGCCTCCATTTTGGGATGTGAACCTGAAGAAATGTTGAAAGAGATAGAAAATTTTTTTAGAGTTAACTCATGGATTGCAAGGCAGAGGAATCTACCAAGAGATGTGGTTATTTATTTTTCCAGAAGATCACTTCGTAATGAAATTATACAGGCTTTTTATAAGCAAAGATTTCAAATTGCAGCTCAAGATGTTATAATTTTAAAAGAAATACCTCCAAACATTCTTAGAAAAAGAAAGGATTTTGCTTTTTTGGCTGAGGAGCTTAAGAAATGACAGATTCAATTCAGATGGGATGTACCTGTTGGAATAGTGGTGAATTATGTTGGTACACGTTATAGACTTAACACAATTTCAAAAGCAAGAGATTTTTATGTTTCTGTTCTGAAGGCAGGTGCACCTCCATCTCCATGATCTAAAAGAAATGAAGGCAAGTCTGAAGGACAGCTGGCTGTAGGAGCAATGTCATTAGTAGGAGAAGAATTGTTGGTTGAATCTATGCAGCAGTCTTTGGAGATAAAAGAACAGAGAATGACTTGTGCAGCCCATAAACGTAGAGAAAAAGAACAACAAAAGGTAGATGTTCTAGCTACAACACAAGTGGTTACCTCTGAGCCGGTGGGAGGAACAAGACCGAAGAGGTCATCGACTGCAGATTTACACGCAGTGTTCCGAAGGCTTCAAGTTACTAAAGATGGCAAAGTTCCTGACATGGAATGTTAATGGTTTGAATTCACCACAGAAAAGAAAGAAAGTATTTCATTATTTGAAACAACATAAGAATGATGTTATATGTTTGCAAGAGACTCATATTGCTTTAAAGGACCAAAAGTATCTGATTAATTCTCGGCTGGGAGTACATTTTTCAGCCTCTGCTCCGCAGAAAAAAGGAGTAGTTATTTATGTGAGGAAAGATTTATCGCCGAAGTTAATTGACTCTGACCCACAAGGAAGATATGTTATTATTGACTTATTATTAAATGGTAAGAGATGTCTTATCATTGGATTATATGCTCCTAATCAAAAACAAAAATACTTTTATAAGATGATACATCAGAAACTAACTCAATTGGACTATAAATCAGTGATTATGATGGGAGATTGGAATGGTGTTTTAGATTCAAGTAAAGACAAGAAGGGTTCTTTCAAATCTTCCAATCATGTAAAACTACCTAAAGTTTTTTTTTATTTGAAGGATGATCTGGAACTTAGAGATATTTGGTGAGAACAGAATATTGAAGAAAGAGACTTCACTTTTTTTTCAGACAGGCATCAATCGTATTCTAGAATTGACTTTTTTTTAATTACTAATGATCTTTTTTCTAGGGTGAAGAATGCCAAGATATTTCCTAGAATATTGTCAGATCATAGTCCCATATGGTTGGAGTTATCTACTGAAGATGGGAACAGAAGGACTTGGAGATTGAATGAAAATTTGTTTAGACATGAGGAGAACTTAAAGAAATGTAGAAATTACTTAAAGGAATTTTTTCTTTTAAATATGCATAAGAGCACTTCGATGCCAATGGTGTGGGATGCAAGTAAAGCATACATGAGAGGGGTTTTGATTTATATGAACAATGCGTATAAGCGCAAAAAGATGCAGAAACATAAAGACTTGGAAGAAGAGATTAAATGTAAGGAAAAGGCTCTTGTTTTTTTTTTTTATTGAAAAATTTTTAAAAACTTTTACAAAGACAGAAAAAAACAATAACAACAACAACAACAAAAAAAAAACAATACAACCCTCCCCCAACCCCTCCCAAACCACCCCCTCCCTCCCCCCCCAGAGCTTCCCAGAGCAGAATATAGGCTTAATTAAAAAAAAATTAACAAAATTATAAGATAATTAAAAATAAAATATATATGAAAAAAGAGTTATAATCCTTAAAAAGAGAAAATATTTAAAAAAGAAAAACAAAGAGAGAGAGAAAAAAAAGAAAAAGTAGAGTTTTTATACAAGTTATAAAAAAGCTAAATGATATTTTTTCAAATCAAGTTTAAATTGTATGAAATTTATCCATTTTTCCCATACAGCAAAAAATTTCTCTTGCGTTTGCTCTTTTAAGAAAGCCGAAATCTTTGCCATTTCCGCCAAGTAAGATACTTTAAAAAACCACTCTTGCAAAGTAGGCAAAGATTCCTTCTTCCAGTATTGACCTACTAACAGCCTTGCGGCTGTAATCAGATTCAGCATCAATATAACCTCCTTAGCATCACAATCAGTAACAATACCAAGCAAAAACAATTGTGGAGTAAATTTTACCCTCTTTCTAAAAATTCTCTGAATGTTCCACCATATCTTAATCCAAAAAGCTTTTATATTTTTACACGACCACCAAATATGATAATAAGTAGCATCCAGGCAGCCACATCTCCAACATTTAGGCTGTAAGTCAGGATACATGAAAGACATCTTTTGTGGATCAAGGTGCCATCTGTAAAACATTTTATAAAAATTCTCCCTTAAATTCTGGGCTTGTGTAAACTTAACATTTCTCACCCAGATAGTTTCCCAGGTATCCAGTAGAACTGGTTCACCAAAATTCTGCGCCCATTTAATCATACAGTCTTTAATTAATTCTGATTCTGAATCCAGTTCCACTAGCACCCCATAAATTCTCTTAATGTGAGTTTGTCTTTGATCCTTTACTTGCTTAAAAAGATTTTCATCTTCTCTAAGCAGGCCTAAATTACGGTCCATCTTCCATCTATCTACTAATTGTCTATATTGAAACCAAGAATAGGTAATATTTTCATGTGCTAGGTCTTCCAAAGATTTTAACGGCCAATTTTGACCATCCCATCTAAGTAATTGTGTATAAGACACCGTATCCATTTTAACACCTCTCTTTATCCCCTCTATCGCATGCCAAGGTATAGCCCATAATGGTATTTTAAAATCACTTTTATAATATTTCCTCCAAACCCTAAGTAAAGAGATCCTTATAATATGAGATTTAAAGGCCCAATCCACTTTTTTATTAAATATTAAATAGGCATGCCAACCAAAAAGTAAATCCCATCCCTCCAAGTGGAGTATCTCTGAATTTGTTAAATTTACCCAATCACTAATTAATGTTAAGACCACAGCGTCATAATCTAATTTCAAATTCGGTACCTTGAGTCCACCTCTCTCACGGAAGTCCTGCATAATTTTAAACTTTACCCTTGGTTTTTTCCCTGCCCAAATAAATTTATTAATGCCTTTCTGCCATTCGTTTAAATTAACCTCATTCTTTAAAATAGGTAACATTTGAAATAAAAAGAGAAATTTTGGCAGGACATTCATTTTAATCACTGCAATTCTTCCCATGAGAGATAGCTGTAAGTTCTCCCAATTTTTCGAGTCTTTTTGTACCCTGACCCACAACCTTTCATAGTTATTCTTAAACAATTTTACATTAGAAACTGATAAAATAACCCCCAAATATTTTATCTTATCAACAATTTCAAAACCAGTCAAATTAGCCAAAATCTGTTTATCACAAGTAGTCATATTTTTAGATAATATTTTAGTCTTATTATTATTAATTTTGAAACCCGAAACTAATCCATATTGATATATCAGCTGTAATAACTTCACTACAGAATAAGTAGGTTGAAACAAAGTAACAACCAAGTCATCTGCAAAAGCTCTTAACTTATATTCTTTTTTGTTAACTTCTATGCCTCTTATTTCCTGCGACTCTCGGATTTTAATCAACAAAATTTCCAATGTTAAAACAAACAGCAACGGTGACAAAGGACATCCCTGTCTAGTACCTTTTTCTATTGTAAAAACCTCTGACAAACCCCAGAAAAGGCTCTTGTTTTAAATCCACTGGACAATAGCTTAAAGGTCTCTCTAACTATGCTTAAGGAGCAATTTAATATGTTAATAGCTGATCAGATTGCAATTAATTTGCGGTATATGAAACATAACACATTTTGTAATGCAAATAAACCTGGCAGGTGGTTGGCTTACCAACTAAGAAAGAAACAGAAATTAAGGACTATAGAGAAAATAAATTATAAAGGTAAAGAAGTATATCAACAAAAATTGATCAAAAGGAGTTTTTTAGACTTTTATTCAAAGTTATATGCTAGTGAAAGTATACAAGTTTCAGATATAGAAAAGTACTTACAGGAAGCACATTTTCCTAGACTTTCAAACGATCAATGAGATGAGATGAATGGTTTAATTACTTCTGAAGAGATCATTTGGGCAATTAAGCAATTAACGGTTGGTAAGGCTCCAGGAACAGATGGATTAACAGCAATTTATTATAAAATGTTATCTGAAGAAATGATAGAACCATTGAAGGAGCTTTTTAATAATATTCTGTTAGGAGCAGAGGTACCTCCATCTTGAAGAAGGGCGTTTATATCATTGATCCCAAAGGAGGATCAAGATTTGACTCAGCCTAAGAATTATAGACCTATATCTCTTTTGAATACAGATTACAAGATTTTTTCAAAAATATTGGCAAACAGATTAATGCAAGTTTTGAAGCAATTGATTCATAGTGATCAATCTGGATCTATAACTGGAAGATATATGAAATATAATGTAAGACAAATTGTTAATCTAATTGAGTATTTAGACAAGAACAACCAAATCCCTGTGGCTTTGATATTTTTGGATGCTGAAAAAGCTTTGATCAATTAGATTGGCAATTTTTATTGAGAGTAGTAGAGAAAATGAATTTTGGGGATAAATTTTTGTATGCTCTTAAGGCTATATATCAACAACAATCTGCACAAATTATAATTAATGGGGGATTAACAGAAGCATTTAATATTGAAAAGTGTACTAGACAGGGATGTCCTTTATCCCCATTGTTATTTGTTTTAACCATGGAGATTTTACTTATTAAAATTCGAGAATCATCTAGAATTAAGGGAATAAAAATAAATAAGAATGATTATAAGTTGAGAGCTTTTGCTGATGATTTGGTTGTGACATTATCTCAACTGACTGATGTGGTTAGGGATCTGGTTGAAATTTTAACTCAGTATGGGAAGGTTTCTGGCTTTAAAGTAAATAATAGTAAGACTAAAATATTATCGAAAAATATGTCTATGAAGGAAAAGGATATTTTGGTTAAATTAACAGGTTTTGAAATAGTGAAAAAGGTTAAATATTTAGGGGTATATATTACAGCTTCTAATGTCAAATTGTATAAAAATAATTATGAGACACTATGGGCAAAAGTTCAAAAGGATTTAAATGATTGGAAAAAAATACAGTTATCTTTGTTGGGAAGAATTTCGGCAGTTAAAATGAATATTTTTCCAAAGTTTCTTTTTTTGTTTCAAATGATACCTATTTTGAAAAAAGATGCCAACTTGGAGGAATGGCAGAAGGGGATTAATACGTTTATTTGGGCAGGGAAAAAACCAAGAGTTAAATTTAAGATTATGCAAGATGTACGGGAAAGAGGAGGACTTAAGGCGCCTAATCTAAAACTGTATTTTGATGCAGCGGCTTTAACGCTGATTAGTGATTGGCTTAACTTAACAAATAAAAATATCCTTTCTCTTGAGGGATGGGATTTAGTATATGGATGGCATGCTTATCTAATTTATGATAAAAAAAGTGGACCAGGTTTTTAAATCCCATATCTTGAGAAGTGCTTTGTTGCGTGTCTGGAAGAAGTATTATTATAGGTTAAATTATAAAATTCCAATTTGGGCAATTCCTGGACACATGATAGAGGGAATATCTAGGGGTGTGAATTTGGATAGGAACTACTTAGTTTGGTAGGGAAGGATTGGCAACTAAAGCCTTTAACTGAGTTGAAGCAAGAAAATATTGTATACTCTTGGTTTCAGTATAATCAATTGTTAGGGAGGTGGACTCTGGATCAAAAGGTTGGTATTACCTTAGAGGATGTGAATTTGATAAAACAGATTAAAGATCAAACTCGAGCCCAGATAAGGAGAATTTATAATGTTTTAATAGAACTAGATTCCGAAACGGAGTTAGTTAAAGATTGTATGGTTAAATGGGCTCAAAATATTCAAGAACCGATTTTATTGGATACACGGGAGACAATTTGGGTTAGAAATGTAAAATTTACCCAAGCACATAATTTAAGAGAAAATTTTTATAAAATGTTTTATAGATGGCATTTGGATCCCCAAAAGTTGTCCCGCATGTATCCTAATTTACAGCCCAAATGTTGGAGATGTGGAAGCTTAGATGCAACCTATTTTCATATTTGGTGGACTTGTAGAGATATAAAAGCTTTTTGGATTAAGATTTGGTGGAATATTCAAAAGATTTTGAAGAAAAAGATAAAGTTTACTCCGCAACTATTTTTGTTGGGCATTATGGTTGATTTTGATGTCAAAGAAATTAATTTGATGCTGAATCTTATAACAGCTGCAAGATTATTGGTGGGGCAATATTGGAAGAAAAACTCTTTGCCTACTATGGAAGAATGGATACTTAAGGTTTCTAACTTAGAAGAAATGGCGAAAATTTCCACTTATTTGAAGGACCATTCACAAGAAAAATACATTTCAGTTTGGAGAAGATGGATTGATTATATTCAAAAGAAATATGAGACTGAAAAGTATTATCTTGCTTATGAGTAGATTTTAGGTTATTATTAATAGTTTAATATGTTTGAATTTATATTATTTTTAGTGTTATGGTTTAATTATATTATTATTTTTGTTTTTAATTTGTTAATATTTGTTTTGAAAAGGAGTTAAAATATGTTATGGTTTGATTGATAGTACAGGCAGGTAATGTTAGTTAGATTATGATTGTTTATTTGTTACTCTGTAATCAGCTCTGGGAAGTGGGGGAGGGGGGAAGGGGTGGGAGGGGTTTGGGTTATATTGTATTAAATTTGTAAAACTTTTAATAAAAAAATAAAAAAAGAAAAAAAAAGAAAGAATTTACAGAAATAGCAGTAAAGGAAATGGAATTTTTAAAAAAGAAAATAAAAAAGAAGACACTTCACTCCAGAACATATGGGATACAGCCAAAGCATACTTCAGAGGATTAGCTATAACTTATATGGCTAAAAAGAATAAAGAGAAAAAGCAACAGTGTACAACACTAAGGGAAGAGTTTAAGAAATTGGAGCTAGAACTTCAAAGAGATCCACAAAAGAAAATCCTGAAAAGACAAATGGAGATAATTAAACATAAATTAAACCTAATAGAATCAGAAGAATTGGCTCAACAAACTAAAAGGGCAAAACAATATTTTTTTGAAACTGCAAATAAACCGGGAAGATGGTTGGCTTATAAACTGAAAAAAGAAAGAGAGAAAAAGTTGATAAACTGCAAGATGAGAAGGGAGGCGTGCAATTCCAAAATGAGGCAATAAAGAAATAAAGAATATTATGAAAAACTATATGATATAGAAAAAAATTTATCTGGAAAAAACAACACAATATATGGAAAAAGCCAATCTATCAAAAGTTCCAGAAAACTTTAAAATATGCTAAATGAAAAAATAACGATGATGGAACTGATGGAAGCTATAAAAAGACAAAAGAATGATAAAACCCCAGGACCAGATGGGCTACCTGCAGAGTTCTATAAATGCTTTCAAGATACATTAAGCAATCCAATGAAGGAAGTCTGCAATGAGGTACTATCAGAGGCTAAATTACCAAATACATGGATGGAAGCAAATATTACCTTAATACCAAAAGAGGACTCAGATCTGTTACAGATAAAAAACTATAGACCAATATCACTATTTAATGTGGATTACAAAATTTTTGCTTCAATAATAGCAGAGAGATTGAAAAGATTTTTGATTGAATTTATTCATCCAGATCAAAATGGATTTTTACCAAAAAGTCAAATAAAACACAATTTAAGGATTATTTTAGATACATTAGAATATTATGAAATGCACCCAGGGAAACAAATGGCACTAATTTTTCTAGATGCTCAAAAAGCCTTTGATAACATAAGCTGGCAATTTATGATACAACAATTAAACTACATGAATTTTGGAGAAAAGTTTATAAATGTAATTAAGACAATATATCATAAACAAACAGCAAAAGTAATTGTAAATGGGGACTACACAGAGAATTTTAACATAAAGAAAAGCACAAGACAAGGATGTCCACTATCCCCATTGTTATTTATATTGACTTTGGAAATTTTGAACAGGAACATCAGACAAGACCCAGAAATTAAAGGAATGGAGATAAAAAACGAAAGCTATAAATTACAAGCATTTGCAGATGACTTGGTATTTATCATAGAAGAACTGTTAGAGACAACTCCTAAACTATTGAAAAGGATTGAGGAATTTGGAGAAGTAGCAGGATTGAAGATAAATAGAGAAAAAACAAAAGTTATAGTGAAAAACCTTACATTTAAGCAAAAAGAACAATTGTCAGAAAAAATGGATTTTCAAATAGTTAGGAAAGCTAAATATTTGGGAATATACTTAACAGCAAGATGTGTGACGATAAAAGAAGAGAACTACATAAAATTACTTAATCAAATAAAATTAGATCTGGAAAAATGGAAAAACTTACAACTATCAGTGTTAGGAAGAATAGCTACTGTGAAAATGAATATTTTACCAAAACTGCTTTTCTTGTTCCAAACAGTACCTATAAAAATAGAGAAGAAATTTTTTGATGATTTGAATACATTGATTTTGAAATTTATTTGGCAAGGAAAGAAAGCTAGAATTAAACTGAAAATGCTACAAGAATCCAAAGAAAATGAAGGATTTGGATTACCAGATTGGGTCTTATATTATCAAGCATGTGTCTTAACATGGCTAAAAGAATGGATAACTCTCAGACATAAAAGACTGTTATATCTGGAAGGACATGATTTGCAGCTTGGATGGCATGCATTTCTATGGTATGAGAAGAATAAAATTCATAGATACTTTCAAAATCACTATGTAAGAAATTCACTACTTCTTGTGTCAGAAAAGATAAAAGCTAAAATCTACTTGAGAATCCCAGGATGGCTTTCAACGATGGAAGCATTTGTTCACCCAAACCTTGTGAAATATGAAAAAAAAAATTGACATATAAGGACATTGTGATGACCCAGGGCACAGCACAGAGGCAATGCAGTCAGATGGCAATTCAAACTGCCCTTTAATTGCTCCAAATTTTCCCCAAATGCTCCCACGTTTCTGGCAAGCCTCCAAACAAAGGAAGACACACACACCTTCAGCCGCCTCTGGCTGCAAGTAGTTTCACATACAGTCTGATTAGGAGAGGAGTTTACTCAAGGCCACGGAGATAACAAGGAATGACACATACATCATAAACCTAACGAGTCTGTGTGAATACACGCTTGCCTGAGCAGTTTCAAAAGGGAAGCCAAAATACAGTCCAAGATCTTTGAACATCCAAGCAACGTTGTCAGCCAGTCCAATGGTCAGAGTTTCTGGGTTTCCAAGCAGAAGTCACAGAACAAGAGATCAGCAACACCACACACAAAACTCCAAGGAATCAGCGTTTGCTCCCGACAAATGCCTCTCCCCACAGCGTCTCCTTAAATATCAGTCTCCAGGTGTGCCTTGTGGAGAGGGGCGGAACGCTCTCCTCCTGGGTAGTTGAGCCTGCCTGCCTTGTTCCCTCCTTCTCTCCACTCTCTGTGCTCTAGGATCAGGTGGGGGTGGCCCTTGCTCATCGTCTTGTGGGAAGTAAAGTCTTCATCCTGGTTCATCCAAGCCGGGGATAAATAAACAACATGGCGACTGCTTTGGGAAGAAGGTTACAGTTTATTGAAGAGCCAGAAAGATGGTTCTTGCAGGAAAGACCAGAGAAAAGAAGGGCTGAGCACATGGGTAGTAGGTTTTTATACCCTCTGAAAGCATTTTGTTTGGAATAGTTTCCTGTTCCTGTGGCATGAACTTTGAACTGAGTCTGAGTGTGCTTTTCTAGGCCTTGGTATCTGTGGTTTAATCCTATTATGTCCCAAAAGTCATATCCTGCTTCCCTGGGGCTGGGCTAATGACTCTTAGAGTTTGGGTGAGGTATGCAGATTTTAGGTCTCTTTATCTTCTTGAGTTTCTGGCTCCAACTTTCTGATGGTTTTACATTTGCATTTGTATAGGGCTGGCTCCTGTTTGGGGGAGGGAGATTTGGGGCTATCAAGGTTTCTGCTTTTAAAAATCCTTTTGAGGAAATATATTTTTCTTTTAATATTTCCTTCTCTGGGGCTCTGACTTCCCTCATCCTGAACTCTATCTCTCCTGTTCATCCTGTCCCAATCCTGAAGGGCCCTGGCCTGCCTCGCCTTGCTCTTCCCCACATTCCTCTGAAACCACAGACACCTCTCCCTCAACCTCCATACGGTCCCGTTCCAGCTCATTTTCCTCCACAGATTCAGGCTCCGATGGAGGCATGACAGACATTTTGGATACTGAAGGGAAACTAAAATCTAAACAAGAGCTTGTAGACCAGGGTACTGATTTATCATGGTGGCCTCAATTGCAAATGCAATCAAGATATGATAAAGATGCAAAAATGTATGGTTTTTATAAAGAACAGACAATGTTTGATCAGATATTGTTGACCTCTGATGAGAAACTGATTGTTGTTGTTGTTAGTTGTGAAGTCATGTCCGATCCATCGCAACCCCATGGACAACGTTCCTCCAGGCCTTCCTGTCCTCTACCATCTTCTGGAGTCCATTTAAGCTCACGCCTACTGCTTCAGTGACTCCATCCAGCCACCTCATTCTCTGTCGTCCCCTTCTTCTATTGCCCTCAATCTTTCCCAGCATTAGGCTCTTCTCCAGTGAGTCCTTCCTTCTCATTAGGTGGCCAAAGTACTTGAGTTTCAACTTTAGGATCTGGCCTTCTAAAGAGCAGTCAGGGTTGATCTCCTCTAGGACTGACCGGTTTGATCGCCTTGCAGTCCAGGGGACTTGTAGGAGTCTTCACCAGCACCATAGTTCAAAGGCCTCAATTCTTTTGTGCTCAGCCTTTCTTATGGTCCAACTTTCACAGCCATACATTGCAACTGGGAAAACCATGGCCTTGACTATACGTACTTTTGTTGGCAGGGTGATGTCTCTGCTTTTTAGTATGCTGTCTAGATTTGCTATAGCTTTCCTCCCCAGGAGCAAGCGTCTTTTAATTTCTTGGCTGCAGTCCCCATCTGTGGTAATCTTGGAGCCCAGGAAGATAAAATCTGTCACTACCTCCATTTCTTCCCCATCTATTTGCCAGGAATTGAGAGGGCCGGATGCCATGATCTTGGTTTTCTTAATGTTGAGTTTCAAGCCAACTTTTGCATTCTCCTTCACCTGCATCAAGAGGCTGGCTCTTTAGTTCCTCTTCACTTTCTGCCTTAGAGTGGTATCATCTGCATATCTTAGGTTGTTGATATTTCTCCCGGCAATCTTAATTCCAACTTTTGATTCATCTAGCCCTGCCTTTCTCATGATGTGCTCTGCATATAAGTTAAATGTCAAGCCTCACAGGGCTTGCCATGCAAAGTTGGGGGGGGGGGATACACAAAGAAGCCTACAGACGCCGAGAACGGCCGCCGTGCCAACCACCGCCACACCGACCGTTCCTTCCAGGCAGGGGCCCGCAGCCTCCTGTTTCCAGCTCCCACATGTCTCAATGGTTGGTCAGATGCAGCGTACCCCTGGTGAGGTGAAGACAGACCGTGGCGTGGCGCCAGTTCCTCCCGGCAGGCATCGCACGTCGTCGTCAGAGGGGAAAGATGCCTGGGACAGGCGTGCGCCTGCGCAGGCCTATAGTAGAGCGCCAGTTGCAAGTACCGTCACAGGGCTGGCGCTGAGAGGAGCGGAGGTCTGTCGGGGCTCTGTGATGGGCTTAGAGGCCTGCCTGGGCAGCGTAAGGGGTGGTGTTGGGGGAACCTTACCGGACCGAACTGACGGGAATCGGGTGGTTTCCAACGGTGTCGCACAGGGGTTTGTCGGCCATAGTGGGGATCAAGGAGGTGGATCCGCATCTGGGGGAGGGAGTAGTCAGGGCGAGGAAAGGACCTTTATTCATTTTGGGTGGATGCTGGTTTGGGACTGGGGGCGGGGATACAGGGTGTGGCAAACCTTTGTAAGGCACTGGGAGAAAGCCACTCCCAGTGCTGACTTTGTTTCATCAGAGAATAAACCTGTTTGATGATTGCACTGTATACCGGCGTTCCTGCTTATTTTTTCCGGACAACAACGGATACTTTCTCATTAAATAGGCAGGGCGACAGAATACAGCCTTGCCGGACTCCTTTCCAAATTTTGAACCAATCAGTGGTTCCGTGTCCAGTTCTCACTGTTGCTTCTTGGCCCGCATATAGGTTTCTCAAGAGACAAATAAGATGGTCTGGTACTCCCATCTCTTTAAGAACTTGCCACAATTTGTTGTCATCCACACAATCAAAGGCTTTAGCATAGTCAATGAAGCAGAAGTAGATGTTTTTCTGGAACTCCCTAGCTTTCTCCATGATCCAGGATATGTTGGCAATTTGATCTCTAGTTCCTCTGCCTCTTCAAAATCCTGCCTGTACTTCTGGAAGTTCTCGATCCACATACTGCTGGAGTCTAGCTTGTAGGATTTTAAGCATAACTTTACTTGCATGTGAAATGAGTGCAATGGTGTGATAGTTTGAAAATTCTTTGGCATTGCTTTTCTTTGGAATTGGAATGTAAACTGACCTTTTCCAATCCTGTGGCCACTGCTGAGTTTTCCAAATTTGCTGGCAAATTGAGTGTAGCACTTTTACTGCATCGTCTTTTAAATATTCTTTTGAATAGCTCAGCTGGAATACTGTCACCTCCACTAGCTTTGTTGTTGCTCAGCTTTCCTAAGGCCCATTTCACTTCACATTCTAGGATGTCTGGCTCAAGGTCAGTGACCACCCCATTGTGGTTTTCAGGGATGTTAAGCTCGTTCTTGTATAGTTCTTCTGTGTAATTTTGCCACCTCTTCTTAATCTCTTCTGCCTCTGTTAGGTCCCTGCCATTTTGGTCCTTTATCATGCCCATCTTTGCATGAAACATTCCCTTCATATCTCCAATTTTCTTGAAAGATCTCTGGTTCTCCCTATTCTATTGTTTTCTTCTGTTTCCTTGCACTGTTCATTTAAGAGGGCATTCTTATCTCTTCTAGATATTCTCTGGAATTCTGCATTCAATTGGCTGTATCTTTCTCTTTCTCCCTTGCCTTTCGCTTCCCTTCTTTCCTCAGCTATTTGCAAAGCTTCCTCAGACAGCCATTTTGCTTTCTTGCATTTCTTTTTCTTTAGGATGGTTTTAGTTGCTACCTCTTGTACAATGTTGCAAACCTCCGTCCATAGTTCTTCAGGCACTCTGTCTATCAGATCTAATTCCTTAAATCTATTTGTCACCTCTACTGTATATTCATCAGGGATATGATTTAGTTCATACCTGAGTGGCCTAGTGTTTTCCCCTACTTTCTTCAATTTAAGCCAAAATTTTGCAACGAGAAGATCATGATCTGAGCCACAGTCAGCTCCTGGTCTTGTTTTTACTGACTGTATAGAGCTTCTCCATCTTTGGCTGCAGAGCACATGGTCAATCTGATTTCTGTGTTGACCGACTGCTGATGTCCATGTGCAGAGCCGTCTCTTGGGTTGTTGGAAGAGTGTGTTTGCTATGACCATCGTATTCTCTTGCCAAAATTCTATCAGCCTGTGCCCTGCTTCATTTTGTACTCCAAGGCCAAACTTGCCTGTTATTCCAATTATCTTTTGGCTTCCTACTTTAGCATTCCAATCCCCCATGATGATAAGGACATCATTTTTTGGTGTTGATTCTATAAGGTGCTGTAGGGCTTCATAGAACCGGTCAATTTCCTCCTCTTCAGCACCAGTGGTTGGGGCATAGACTTGGACTACTGTGATATTGAATGGTTTGCCTTGGATTGCCTTGGGGAAACTGATTAAGAAACTATATAATTTTCTGCTAAATTTGAAAATGGCAGATGAACAAGTGAAAAAAACAATGATACAGTGGGCAAAAAACTTTGGATATAATATAGAATTAGAGAAATGGCAAAATCTTTGGGAAAGAAATTATAAATTGACAATGGCAACCTCTTATAAAGAAAACATATATAAAATGTTTTACAGATGGCATTTACCACCTGCTAGATTAGAAAAAATGTTTAAAAATATGTCTAGTAAATGTTGGAAATGTAATAAAGAATCTGGCACATATTGCCATCTGTGGTGGACTTGTGTTAAAGCAAAAAAATAATTGGGCAAAAATACACAATTGGCTAGAAAAGATGCTAGGAAAATATGTAGATTTTAAACCTGGACTCTTTTTATTAGGTATAATACCAGAAAAGTTTGATAAGCAAAGTGTATATTTAACATTGCATGTATTAACAGCAGCGAGGATTGTATTTGCTCAGCACTGGAAGAATGAAGAAATAGTACTGGACAAAGAGATAATTAAGAAGATATTGGACTGTGCTGAAATGGACAGAGTTACACTGAGGATCAAAGAGAAAAAATATACAGAATTTTTTCAGACATGGAATTTATTTTATCAATGGTTGGGAAAAGGGGGTAGAGACTAAGAATTTAACTTGTATTACTAAGCAAACAAATTAACCCAGACAACACAATGTTTATTAAGCATTAATCAAATATAATAATAGAAAATAAATAAAATTTCTTGTAAAAAAAAAGAAAAGAAAAGAAATGATGATAGTTCCACAAAAAGGAAATGACAAGCTGCAACTAGAGGAAGCCTCTCTTGACAAGAAAGGTAAATATATTGAAAATAAGTGTCTAAGAACCGGTGGCGTCCCTTAATGTCTGAGTAAACGGCTGATTCTTCCACAGTGAACTTGCACAGTTGCCCTGCTCCAGCCAGGACTCACCCGGTTACTTCTTCTTCATCAAGAAGCAGTCTGAGAGCGTCCAGCTAGTCAGGGGAGCAAGACGGTTGATTTCCAGAGCTTCCACTTTCCCGGGAAAGTTTCTTCTGGCTTAGAAACTGTTCTAAGCCTAAAACAGGGAGCCCTTCTTCTGGCGGAAACAAAGTTATAACTAGAAGCCAGTTCATGCCAAACCAATCTTATTTCATTCTTTGACAGAGTGACTAAATTAGTAGCCCAGCGAAATACTGTGGACATAGTATACTTAGACTTCAGCAAGGCATTTGATAAAGTAGTCCACAACCTACTTCTTGGTAATCTAGAAAAATGTGGGATAGACAGCATCACCACGAGATGGATTTGTAACTGGCTGACAAACTGTACTCAGCAAGTAATCCTTAATGGTACATCTACATGGAAGGAAGGAAGCAGTGGGGTACCACAAGGTTCTGTCTTAGGCCCACTACTCTTCAGTATCTTCATAAATGACTTAGATGAGGGAATAGAAGGGGAACTCATCATATTTGCAGATGACATTAAGCTGGCAGGAATAGCCAACACCCCAGAAGACAAGCTCAGGATCCAAAAAGATCTTGACAGACTTGAACAATGGGCCCTATCCAACAACATGAAATTTAATGTGCAGAAAAGCAAGATCTTACACCTAGGCAGGAAAAACCAAAGATACTATAGATTAGGTGAAACCTGGCTCAAAAACAGTAACTGTGAGAGGGACCTTGGAGTCCTAGTGGACGATCACTTAAATGTGAGCCAGCAGTGTGTGGCAGCAGCCAAAAAAGCTAATACAATCCTTGTTTGTATAAACAGAGGCATAGAATCAAAATCACATGAACTATTAGTACCACTTTATAAAGCCTTAGTAAGACCACACCTGGAATACTACATCCAGTTTTGGTCAACACATTACAAAAAAGATGTTGAGACTTTGGAAAAAGTGCAAAGAAGAGCAACAAAGACGATTAAGGGCCTGGAGACAAAAACATATAGTATGAAGAACAGTTGCAAGTATTGGGTATGGCCAGTCTAGAGAAAAGAAGGACTAGGGGGTGAGAGATTTCCGGTGACGTCGCTGAGGCAAGACCGGGGGAAAAACGCTCCGTTCCCCAAGTCTGATTTTCTTCTGATGCTGGGCCCTTTTGGGCCAAATGCCGCCCCAGAGAGGTGGCCACTGAAGGGCAAACCTTTGAGGACCACAGGCTGGCAGTAGCCAGCCTGTTGAAGTCAAAGCAGCCCCTGGAACCAGCGGAAGAAAGGTGGATTGCGATCATGCGATCCGCCATTAACAGCTGAAGGAGAAGCAGCACAGATTGATAGCAAGCAACTGAGCCAGGTGAGAATATGCTCTTCTTTCCTGCTGAAGGTGAACTTTTTTTAAATACCCTGTCCTTAGCCCGAGCGTGAAGCCTTTAGGGACAGGGTGGAGTTCTTTTTCTCCCCCCTCCTGTATAAAAGTGGTGGTTCAAGCTACTTTACATTTTGAAAAATAAACTCTCAACACGGTAAAACTGTTTAAGTTTTAACAGAAATTTGGGAAGCTTGTTCTTTTAAAGATATTTTTTTCTGTTATAACTCGGAAAAGCCATTGTAATTGCTTATTTTCAAAACTCTACAAATGTTTTTTTTTTTCAACACTCTGGATGCCTTTTTTTTTTTTTTTACTCAAGTGCTGGGAATGGATACATTGTATCCCTGGCAGCTACAGTGAAAACTTTTTTTTTCCTCTCCCTCTGTCTGGATCTGGAAAGGCACTAATAATAATAATAATAATAATAATAATCCCCCAGTGAGGCACTACCTTGATGTGGTTGTGGGGCTTGTGTACTCTGAGGAAGATGAGAGCTATGCCAGAGGTTCAACCATACTGGACAGGTCTCATCAGAGGAGTCAGACAAAGAGTGTCTCTCCCATAAAAAATATGGTGAGACGTAAATTTCAGAATGCCATACCAGCTCGGATGTCGCCCGGGTTAACAAGGTCCGCGCTAGATATTGGAGTTCCTGGACATCTGGTGAAAAATGGGTTACAGGACTCAGGACTGTTGGCTGAGCAACCAGAGCCAGCAGCTGCAGAACTACTGGAAGAAAAGGTGTTTACCCGTCGCAGATACACAGTGATTGAAAACAAAGAAATAATGATCTGTTACTACAGATCAAGTCCAACAAGAAGAGGATATCTAAAACGAATGCACCAGTTCTGGAAAGAACAACATCCAGAATCAGAAATAACAGAACAGAGACTAGCAGATCAACGCCGATTTATAATACGGAATAAAGTATTCACAGAAACAGAACTGGACGAACTGCAAAGGTTTACCCAGGGCAAAGAAATCAAAGCCTTACCAGAAGTAATTCAGAATGTAGAGGCAAACCAGGGGGAGTTGGCAGTGAAGGAATCCAGCAGAGATATACAACTGTTCTCATTTGGAAACCAGGCACCTCTTCCTCAGGAAGAAAACCCTCTAACTGAAGAAATAAAAGAATTGAAGCAAAGAATAACTGAGCATCTAGAACAGCACAAAAACAATAGAATAAGGCTGCCTGCATTGAAGCTTGTTCCAAAGAAACAGCTAGCACAAGCATTAAAAGATGCAAATACTGCAATATCAAGTATAAGCACCAATTCACTGCAAGAAATAAACCAACTAATGTACAGCACAGCTGCAGTTATAACTGAATACCTTGGATGCAAAATCAACAAAGAAGAAAAACAAACAAACAATGCACCACAAAAATGGAAGGTTAGACTAGAAAATAAGATCAGCAAGTTAAGATCACATGCAAGCAAGCTAGAACAGATGAAAGAAAAGAAGCTGAAGAACAAGAAGACCAAAGAATACCTAATCAAGAAATACCACTTAGAAACAAGGAACATCAAGGAAGCACTGGAAATAATAAAGCAACAAATAACAGCTATAGCCAGGAAAATCAGTAGATATGAAGCTCGAATTGCAAACTATAGGCAGAACCTCCAATTTCAATCCAATCAGAAACGTTTCTACCAATCCATCAATGGAGAAACTGCAAGGAATCAGTCAGTACCTGACAAGGAAGAAACAGTGCAGTTCAGGAAGCAGATATGGGATAACCCAAAGAAATACAACAAGGATGCGGCTTGGTTAAAAGAGGTGGATGCAAATAAAACAGAAGTTGAAATGAAAGAACTAGTAATAACAACAAAAATGGTAGAAAAAAGAGCAAGGAAAATCAAAAATTGGTCAGCACCAGGTGAAGATGAACTGCATGGGTTTTGGTTGAAACATCTAACTGTTATACACCCACTCATTTCCAAGCAGTTCAACAATATACTACAAGGAGGAGAAATTGAAAAGTGGCTAACAACTGGGAAAACCTACCTAATAATGAAAAATCCAGCAAAAGGGGCAACACCAGGCAACTACAGGCCAATTACCTGCTTACCAACAACTTTCAAATTACTAACTGGTGTGGTAGCTGATGCAGTACAACAGCATCTAGTTGAAAACAACCTCTTTCCACCTGAGCAGAAAGGAAACCACCCTAATAGCAGAGGAACAAAAGATCAACTCCTAATAGACAAAATGATCTTGGAAAACTGCAAGAAAAGGAAGACCAACCTGAATGTGGCATGGATTGACTACAAAAAGGCATCTGACTCTCTGCCACATGACTGGATAATCAAGTGCCTAAAAATAACAGGAGTCAGTAGAAACATCACAAAATTTGTGCAAAGATCGATGGCACAATGGAAGACACAGTTGCAGATCAATGGTGAGAGACTGGGAGAGGTTAATATCAAGAGAGGAATATTTCAAGGAGATTCATTATCACCATTACTATTTGTTATTGCACTGTTTCCTCTGTCAACAATACTGAATAACTCAGGACATGGTTATGAAACATCAAAAACATCTACCAGACTATCCCATCTCCTTTACATGGATGATCTGAAGCTGTATGGAAAAACATCATCTGAAATAGAATCGCTGCTCAACACTGTCCATATATATAGCCAAGATATTGTTATGGAGTTTGGCTTGGACAAATGTGCCACACTTACTATCAAACAAGGAAAAGTAGTGAAAACTGAAGGAATCAAGATGCCCCACGAAAATAACATTAAGAGTCTGGATGAGGAAGATTACTACAAATACTTGGGTATCCTTCAAGCTGACAACATCAAGCACTCTGAAGTCAAGAAAAAGATTAGAGGTGAATACATCAAGAGAGTGAAGAAGATCTTAAAGTCCAAACTCAATGGAGGAAATACCATAAAGGCAATCAACACCTGGGCAATTCCAGTCATTAGGTACACAGCTGGAATAGTGGACTGGACTCAAGCAGAACTAAAAGCAATGGATAGGCAGACCAGAAAAATAATGACAATGAATCATGCCCTTCATCCATGCAGTGACATTGATAGACTTTATCTACCAAGGCAAATAGGTGGGCGTGGAATGCTACAAGTACATCAGATGGTTGAAGAAGAAAAAATGGCTTTGGAAGAATATCTGAAGAACAATGATGAAGATGCACTGAAATTAGTATATCAGGAAGGCTTACTGACTACTGGAGAGACCAAACTGGCCTACAAGAAAGACCAAATGAAGAACAGAATAGAGGCATGGGAAGACAAAGCACTACATGGCCAATACATTAAAAAAATAGCTGGGAAAGCAAATAATAATAAAACCTGGCAATGGCTAAGAGCAGGAAAATTGAAGAAAGAGACCGAGGGACTAATTCTGGCTGCACAAGACCAAGCCTTAAGGACAAATGCATATAAAGTCAAAATTGAGAAGACAGCAACAGACAGTAAGTGCCGCCTATGCAAAGAAGCTGAAGAAACAGTGGACCACTTGGTAAGCTGTTGCAAGAAGATTGCACAGACTGACTACAAGCAGCGGCATGACAAAGTAGCAACAATGGTGCATTGGAAGATCTGCAAAAAATATCATTTGCCTGTAAGCAAAAACTGGTGGGATCATAAAATAGAGAAAGTCATAGAAAATGATAAAATTAAACTGCTCTGGGACTTCAGAATTCAAACAGACAAGCACCTGCAACATAACACCCCAGACTTAACAATTGTCGATAAGAAAGACAAAAAAGTCTGGATAGTGGAGGTGGCAGTGCCTGGAGACAGCAGAATAGAAGAGAAAGAACTGGAGAAGATAACAAAATACAAAGACCTACAGATAGAAATAGAAAGACTGTGGCAAAAGCAAGCAAGGGTAGTACCAATAGTGATAGGCTCCTTGGGTGCAATCCCAAAACAACTGGAGCACCACTTGAATACCATTGGCATTGACAAATTCGCTATTAGTCAATTGCAAAAGGCGGCCTTACTAGGAACTGCTTCCATCCTGCGACGATATCTGTAATACCATCAAGCATCCACATCTGCCTATCCCAGGTCCTGGGTAAGGACTCGATAGGTAGACAAAATGCCAAATCCAGTCTGAACATCTGGCTGACTGTGCGATGATCCATAATAATAATAATAAAAATAGTAAAGTTGGAAGGGACCTTGGAGGTCTTCTAGTCGAAACCCCGTCTCTAGCAGGAAACCCTATACCATTTCAGACAAATGGCTGTCCAGTCTCTTCTTAAAAACTTCCAGTGTTGGAGCATTCACCGCTTCTGGACGCAGGCTGTTCCACTGGTTAATTGTTCTAACTGTCAGGAAGTTTCTAGGTTGCTTCTCTCCTTGATAATTTTCCACCCGTTGCTTCTTGTCCTGCCTTCAGGCACTTTGGAAAATAGCTTGACTCCCTCTTCTTTGTGGCAGCCCCTGAGATATTGGAATACTGCTATCATGCCCTCCCTCGTCCTTGTCTTCGTTAAACTAGACATACCCAATTCCAGCAGCCGTTCCTTATATGCTTTAGCCTCCAGTCCCCTAATCATCTTTGTTGCTCTTCTCTGTACTCTTTCTAGAGTCTCAACATCTTTTTTACATCGCGGTGACCAAAACTGGAGGCAGTATTCCAAGTGTGGCCTTACCAAGGCATTGTAAAGTGGTATTAACACTTCACGTGATCTTGATTCTATCCCTCTGTTAATGCAGCCCAGCACTGTGTTGGACTTTTTGGCAGCTGCAGCACACTGCAGGCTCATATTTAGGTGATTGTCCACTAGGACTCCGAGGTCCCTCTCACAGTTACTACTATTGAGCAAGGTACCCCCTATACTATACCTATGCATTTGGGTTTTTTTGCCTAAATGTAGAACCTTACTTTTTTCACCACTGAATTTCATTTTGTTAGATAGTGCCCAGTGTTCAAGTCTGTCCAGATCCTTCTGTATCTTAAGCCTGTCTTCTGGAGTGTTGGCTATTCCTGCCAGTTTGGTGTCGTCTGCAAATTTGATGAGTTCCCCATCTATCCCCTCGTCCAAATCATTGATGAAGATGTTGAAGAGCACTGGGCCAAGAACAGAACCCTGGGGCACCCCACTACACACTTCCCTCCATGTAGATGCAGTTCCATTGAGGACCACACGCTGAGTACAGCTGGTCAGCCAGCTACGGATCCATCTGGTGGTGATGCTGTCTACCCCACATTTTTTTATCTTGTCAAGTAGTAGGTTGTGATCTACTTTATCAAATGCCTTACTGAAGTCCAAGTAAATTATGTCCACAGCATTCCTCTGATCCACTAATTTTGTCACTTGGTCAAAGAATGCAATAAGATTTGTCTGGCATGATCTATTTTTGACAAACCCATGTTGGCTTTTAGTAATGACTTTGTTTGCCTCTAGGTGTTTGCTGATTTGTTGTTTGATTATCTTTTCCAGGATCTTCCCAGGTATTGAGATCAGGCTGATAGGTCTGTAATTTCCTGGGTCCATTTTTTTTTCCTTTTTTGAAGATGGGAACTACATCAGCTCTTTTCTAGTCCTCTGGTAGTTCCCCTGTGCTCCAGGATCTTTGAAAAGAATATAGTTCAGTGGTTCTGAGATCACATCTGCCAGTTCCTTGAGAACCTTGGGGTGTAATCCATCTGGTCCTGGCAATTTGAACTCATCTAGGCTGGACAGGTGCTCACTTACCATTTTCTTGCCTATCTTAACTTGTGTTTCTATTCTGTTTTTTATGGCACTATTTTTGATAGGTTGGTCTGTTTTTTCCCTTTGTGTAAAGACAGACAGTCCGGCAAGGCTGTATACTGTTGCCCTGCCTATTTAACTTATATACAGAGCACATCATGAGAAAATCAGGGCTAGATGAAACAAAAGTTGGAATTAAGATTGCCGGGAGAAATATCAACAACCTAAGATATGCAGATGATACCACTCTAATGGCAGAAAGTGAAGAGGAACTAAAGAACCTCTTGCTGCGGGTGAAGAAGGAGAGTGCAAAAGTTGGCTTGAAACTCAACATTAAGAAAACCAAGATCATGGCATCCGGCCCTCTCAATTCCTGGCAAATAGATGGGGAAGAAATGGAGGTAGTGACAGATTTTATTTTTCTGGGCTCCAAGATCACCTCAGATGGGGACTGCAGCCAAGAAATTAAAAGACACTTGCTCCTGGGGAGGAAAGCTATGGCAAATCTAGACAGCATACTAAAAAGCAGAGACATCACCCTGCCAGAAAAGTGCGTATAGTCCAGGCCATGGTTTTCCCAGTTGCAATGTATGGCTGTGAAAGTTGGACCATAAGAAAGGCTGAGCGCCAAAGAATTGAGGCCTTTGAACTATGGTGCTGGAGAAGACTCCTGCGAGTCCCTTGGACTGCAAGGCGTTCAAACCGATCAGTCCTAGAAGAGATCAACCCCGAATGCTCTTTAGAAGGCCAGATCCTGAAGTTGAAACTCAAATACTTTGGCCACCTAATGACAAGGAAGGACTCACTGGAGAAGGGCCTAATGCTGGGAAAGATTGAGGGCAATAGAAGAAGGGGACGACAGAGAATGAGATGGCTGAATGGAGTCACTGAAGCAGTAGGTGTGAGCTTAAATGGACTCCAGAAAATGGTAGAGGACAGGAAGTCCTGGAGGAATGTTGTCCATGGGTTCGCGATGGGTCGGACACGACTTCGCAATTAACAACAACAAAGACAGATGCAAAAAATGAGTTAAATAGTTCTGCTTTCTCCCTGTTGTTTGTCACCTTCTTGCCACTTTCACCCACTAATGGACCAATCATTTCCTTCACTTTGTTCTTGTTTTTTACATGTTGAAAGAAGCTTTTTTTTTTTATTTTTGACTTTGGTCACAAGCCTTAGTTCATTTTGAGCCTTGGCTTTCCTCAGTTCATCTTTGCAGGCTCGGGCTATTTGCTGATATTCTGACTTAGTTATGTGCCCCTCTTTCCACTTTCTATACTTGTCCTTTTTATCTTTCAATTTGTCAGAGAGTTCTTTATGCAGCCATGCTGGTTTCTTTTGAGAGCTGTTATTTTTCCTCTTTGTTGGTATTGTGCTAGACTGGGCTTTTATTATGTCATTTTTCAAAATTTCCCAAACTTCTTGAGTTTTTTCCGCTTGAGGATTCTCATCCATGGAATCCTTCCCAAGCCCTCTCTAAGTTTATTGAAATTAGCTCTCTTAAAGTCCAAGACTCTAGTTTAACTGTGTTCTATTGCTTGTGCTTCCATAATTTTGAATTCCAATATTGCATGATCACTTCCCCCCAAGGTTCCTGTGGCTTCAACACCTTCTATCATTTCATCTCTGTTAGTGAGGATTAGATCCAAAATGGCTAATCCTCTAGTTCCCTTCTCTACTTTTTGGGAGACAAAGTTGTCTGCTAGGTTTGCCAAAAACTGTTTGATCTTCCACTTGGTGCAGAGTTTGTCTCCCAGTTAAGATGGTCTCTGAATAAATCTATACTGAAAGAGAAAGAATTTTTACAATTAACGACAAGGGAAATTGAATTTTTCTTCAAAATAAACAAGAAAGAATAAACCTCCCTCCAAAATGTGTGGGATATGGTCAAAGCATATTTTACAGGCTTGGCCATAACCTATACTGCTAAAAAGAATAAAGAAAAGAAACAATTACAGTTAAACTTGAGAGAACTCAAAAACTTGGAACTTCAGTTACAAACTGACCCACAAAGGAAGTTCTTAAGAAACAAATGAAGATAATAAAACATAAATTAAACTCGGCTGAGATGGATATAATGACACAGCAGATTAAACGGTCTAAACAGAAATTTTTTGAAAATGCCAATAAGCCGGGAAGATGGTTAGCATACAGGCTAAAGAAAGAAAGGGAAAGAAGACTGATAAATAAGCTACAAGATTCAAAAGGAGAGCTACACCTTCATAATGATGCAATGAAAAAAATTATTAAGGCCTACTACAAGATACTCTATAAGGCAGAGGTGTTTTCTAAAGAGGGAATACAGGCCTATATGAAAGCAAGTGACAAAAGTCCCGGAGAACATCCGAAATATATTAAACCGGAAAATATCAATGATGGAGATTACAGAAGCCATAAAAAGGCAAAAAAAAAAAAAAAAAGACAAGACTCCGGGCTCAGACGGACTTCCTGCAGAATTCTACATAGCATTACAAGATTTATTAAGCCCAATTTTGAAGGAACTGTGTAATGAAATTTTTTCAGAGACAAAAATACCAAACTCGTGGATGGAAGCTAATATTACTTTGATACCCAAAGAAGACACCGATCCCACACAAGTAAAAAACTATAGACCAATATCGTTACTAAACGTGGATTATAAAATCTTTGCTTCAATAATGGCAGAAAGAATGAAGAAATTCCTGACAGAATTTATCCACACAGACCAAAATGGTTTCTTACCTAAAAGACAGATAAAAAATAAGGATCATCTTGGAATATTACAAAAATCATCTAGAGAAACAGATGGCATTGATATTTCTCGATGCTCAAAAAGCTTTTGACAACCTAAATTGGCAATTTATGTTCCAGCAGCTGATGGAAATGGATTTTGGCAACAATTTTATAAATGCAATTCAAGCAATCTACAATAAACAAACAGCCAGGATACTTTTAAATGGAGATTATACAGAAAGCTTCAATATTAAAAAAGGCACAAGACAGGGATGTCCACTATCCCCTTTGCTATTCATTCTAACATTGGAAGTACTGGCTAGAAATATCAGGCAGGACATGGAAATAAAAGGACTGGAGATAAAAGATCAAAAATATAAATTACAAGCTTTTGCAGATGATTTGGTTTTCATCTTGGAGGTGCCACTAGAAACAACTACTAAATTGTTGCAGAAAATAGAAAAAAATTGGAGAAGTGGCTGGTTTGAAAATAAACAGAGAAAAGACTAAGGTATTAACAAAAAACCTAACAGACAAACAGAAAACCTATCTTACAAAAAAGACAAATCTGCAAATAGTCAAAAAAGTGAAATATCTAGGTATCTACTTAACAGCAAGATGTACAACATTAAAAGAAGATAATTATGAAAGATTGTTGAAACAAATAAAATTAGATTTGGAAAAGTGGAAAAACCTCCAACTAACACTGCTAGGAAGAATAGCGACAGCAAAGATGAGTGTCCTACCGAAACTACTCTTCTTATTCCAAACAATTGCTGTAAAATTGGGGAAGATATTCTTTGATGATTTAAATGCAACAATATTAAGATTTATATGGCAAGGGAAAAAAGCATGAATTAAAGTTGAAATGTTACAAGAAGCTAAAGATAGTGGAGGATTTGGGACTCCCGGATTGGAGACTTTATTATCAAGCAGCTATCTTACCATGGATCAAAGAATGGATAACGCTGAGAAATAAAAGACTTCTCTACCTAGAGGGGCATGACCTACAATTGGGTTGGCATGCCTTTTTGTGGTATGGGAAAAATAAAATTCACAGATATTTTCAAAACCATGCTATAAGGAATGTACTGCTTTTAGAATGGGAGAGAATAAAACAAAAAAAATTATATTAAAGTACCAGAGTGGCTTTCAACAATGGAAGCATTTGCTTACCCAAATTTAATTAATTACAACAAACTCGTTACTTAAAAGACATTTTGGACAAGGCCGGAAAACTTAAAGATAGGCAAGATCTACAACAACAAGGTATTACCTTACCGAGAAAGATCTAAAGACAATGGGATTTTATAAAGAACAGATAGAATTTGACCAAATACTCTTGAAAACAGATGAAAATTTGATTAAGAAACTTTATAGATTTCTCCTAAACTGGAAGATGGAAGAAGAACAAGTAAAAGAGATGATAGTTTGGGCAAAAAAAAATCGGATATTCTATAGACTTAGAAGTTTGGCAAAAGTTATGGGATAGAAATATTAAACTGACTAAAGCAGGCTCATATAAAGAAAACTTATATAAAATGTTTTATAGATGGCACATGACACCAGTAAGGCTAGCAAAAATGTTTAAAAATGTTTTAAATAATTGTTGGAAATGTAAACAAAAGCCAGGTACTTATTACCATATCTGGTGGGTATGTCCTAGTGCAAAGAAATTTTGGTCTAAGATTCATATATGGCTGGAAAAGATGACTAAAATACAGATAGCATTTAAGCCAGAATTGTTTTTGTTAGGAATACTAGGATCTAACTATAGGAAAAAGAATGAGTATTTAATATTACATATATTGACAGCTGCGAGAATAGCATTTGCCCAATATTGGAAAAATGAAAATGTACCATCTGATGAGATCATAATTAGGAAAATTCTAGAATGTGCAGAAATGGACAGGCTAACCCTAGAGATTAAAGAGAAAGAAGACTCAGTTTATTTTAAAACATGGGAAAACTTTTATCAATGGTTAGCAAAATGAGTTAGCGAGAAATGATTGTGAAATTTATTAAGATGATTGATGTTTATTGATTAATTGACATGCTCTATAATTATTGCTATTTTTGTTGAATATAGCTACTTATTATTATATTAACTATTCCCACTGAATACCTGTATCCGGACGATAGTTTGTTTGCTAAAGCTTGGAATGTCATTGGGGGCAACCCCACTGTTGTACCTACCCCCATCCCAACCCCTTCCCTGAACCCCACCCTGAATCCCACTACCTATATCGATCCTCCTCTTCCTTTACCTTTATAAAACTTAATAAAATATTGTTAAAAAAATAAAAAAGAAGGACTAGGGGTGACATGATAGCAATATTCCAGTATTTGAGGGGCTGCCACAAAGAAGAGGGGGTCAACTTATTTTCCAAAGCACCAGAAGGCAAGACAAGAAACAATGGATGGAAACTACTCAAGGAGAGAAGCAACCTGGAATTAAGGAGAAACTACCTAACAGTGAGAACAATTAACCAGTGGAGCAGCTTGCCTTCAGAAGTTGTAGGTGCTTCATCACTGGAGGTTTTTAAGGAAAGACTGGACAGCCACCTATCTGAAATGGTATAGGGCAGCGGTTCTCAACCTGTGGGTCGCGACCTTTTTGGGGGTTGAATGATGCTTTCACAGGGGTCACCTAAGACCATCAGAAAACACATATTTCCGATGGTCTTAGGAACCAAGATACCGCTCCTCTATCTGGCCACCGTCGCCGCCCTCCTCCTCCTCCGCCAGCTCCTCCGCCTCCAGGGCGCCCTTCTTCTCCGACAGCGCCTGCTCCTGCTGCCACAGCACCATCGTGTGCTCCCCTGACGCCGCCCTGGGCTGGCTCAGCTGCATGGGTGGCCGGGCCGAGCCGAGCCTACTATGGGCCGCTGCTGGCACTGCCGCTGGGCTGCTCTGCCGCTGGCGCCGCTTCCGGCTAAGCTGAGCTGCAGCGCCAAGCCGGTCTCCACGCCTCCTGGTTGCCCGGCCACGCTCCGCCCCTGGCCACCCTCCGTGTCATGCGGGAGCCTCCCCCGCACCACCCGGCCCACCTCCCTCGCCGTCAGAGGCCGCCTCGGCCCTCCGGTGCCCGGTGCGGCCGTGGGGCTGCCGGACAGGAGCGGCTCCTTCCCAGCTTGCCGGAAGCAGCCAGGGGGAGGGGAAGAGGGTGAGGCAGCAGCAATGCCCGCATATGCATCAGAGGCCAGCTGGCCGGGCCAGGAGGGGAAAAGTGGCGCCTTCCGAGCAGGAGCTAGTGCTCCGGCCATGCCCCTCTCGTGTGCGATGGGCTGTGCAGCGTGGAAAGGGGCTCCCACGACTCCGCCGCTGCGATGGTGCTCAGGAGGCTGGAAGGGCGGGCAGGTCCCGGGGGGGCGGCTGGGAGAGGGCAAGAGGTGCCAGGATGAGGATGGGGGGCTCCAGGTTGGCGGGAGGGTGGCCAGCGGCTCCAAGGCATGCGGATCGTCTGCACGGCTTCCGAGGCCCCGGAGGTGCCACCACTTGGCTCTCCACCAGGCTCTCCACCAGAGCCTCCCCCCTCCCCGGGCAATTGTGCAGAGATGCTTGTGCGTCCTTGGCAGCACCTCCTCCCTTCAATCTCCTTCCTTCTCCATCTTCTTCCTTTCCCCTTCAATCTTCCTTCTTTCTTTCCTTCCTTCCTCCCTTCCTCCCTCCCTTCCTTCCTTCCTTCCTTCCTTCCATCTCCATCTCCATCCTTTCCCCTTCAATCTCTCTCCTTCCTTCCTTCCTTCCTTCCTTCCTTCCTTCCTTCCTTCCTTCCTTCCTTCCTTCCTTCCTTCCTTCCTTCCCCCTTCAATCTCCTTCCTTCTCCATCTCCTTCCTTTCCCATTCAATCTTCCTTCCTTCCTTCCCCTTCCCTCCCTCCCAACATTTTTGAGCAAGGAAGAGTAAGCTTCTCCAGCGAGCATTGCTATATTGTTTTTGTGATTAATCACTATGCTTTAATTATGTTCAATTCGTAACAATGAAAATACACCCTGCATATCAGATATTTACATTATGATTCATAACAGTAGCAAAATTAAAGTTATGAAGTAGCAACGAAAATAATTTTATGGTTGGGGGTCACCACAACATGAGGAACTGTATTAAAGGGTCATGGCATTAGGAAGGTTGAGAGCCACTGGTATAGGGTCTCCTGCTTGAGCAGGGGGTTGGACTAGAAGACCTCCAAGGTTCCTTCCAGCTCTATTCTGATTGATTGATTGATTGCATGTGCACTTGTTGGTTGACTCTAACTTCCTATTATTTTATACTGAGGACTATCTTCAGGATCCGTTCTACTGAAGGGAAGAAGAAAGCATTCTCCATGTGTTTTTCACAGTTTTAATTTTTCTGTAATCATCTACACCAGACATGTCAAACTCGTGACATCACATGACGTCACGCAATGTATTGGAACGGTTTTGCCATTGCCGGCAATGGGGTGGGTGCAGCTTCCGGATGACGCATCCGGCCTGCGGGCCAGCAGTTTGACACCCCTGATCTACACATACATGAGGGCCTCTTCTGTCTATTTCTTAGATATGGACAAGCTTGTGTCTCTTATTTATTCAGTGGTAACTCCAGTTATCAATCCACTCGTATACTCTTTGAGAAACAAAGATGTTAAAGAGGCAATGAAAATGTTCACTGGCAATATCAGGGTGCTTCTAAGATCTTAAATTTCATCAATAAAATATTCCTACAATTCTGGTGAGCATTAAACAATGTTTTTTCATACATTGCATATTGTACCTAAGAGTCTCTTTGTTGGTATAAAAAATACAAACATCCTTATCACATCCTTCACTTACTCCATTCAAAATAGCCACTGGTCGGGAGTTTGTTCCTATGCCTGAATACTCGCAAGAGCTTCCCACTTTGCAGACCCTAGATCAGTGGGTGACCTCTTTGCAGAATGTTTGGGCAAACATAAAAAAAGCTTTAGCCCAAGCCACTAAGACTTATAAAGAACAAGCCGATAAAAAGTGATCTCCCCAGAGGCCATTTCATGTGGGGAAGAAGGTTTATCTCTTTACTAAATACTTAGGTTTTTTTTTTTTTAAAGGTTTAGGAAAATTGGGAGAGAAATCAAAAGTACCTATAAAGGAGAATATTTGTAGGTCAGGGTTGAAATGAGGGGTCCTTGGTACTGTCTGAGCTTGGTTGTTTTCTTGCAAATGTTTCATTACCCAAACTAGGTAACATCATCAGTGCTAGCACTAGCTATCACTAGCATTGTTTATGTTACGTAATTTGGGTAATGAAACATCTGGAAGAAAACAACCAAGCTCAGAGAGCACCAAGAACCTCTGAAATTAAAAGTACTTGATTCATGGGAAAATCATCATACACTTACAGGTTTGGTTGATTTGACTCCTCAACTGTTGTTTATATTTTACATCATGTTGCTTGTGCTGTTTTCAATTATTATATCACATCTAATCTTTTGCTATATACACCGAATGAAATATCATACATTTGTGTTGCAAGGTTCTGTATGGAAAGCCTTCTTTGTCTAAAAGAGCAATCAATTTTGTTTTGTTGCCTTTGTTTAATAAAAATGACACTTAAAACACTTTTGAAGTAATTAAGTTTATTTGAAATTTACAGAACTGGGAAGGATGAAGCTTGGGAAATTTTGAAAAATGAGATAATAAAAGCACAATCTAGCACAATACCAACAAAGAGGAAAAACAACAGCTCTCAAAAGAAACCAGCATGGCTGCATAAAGAACTCTCTGACAAATTGAAAGATAAAAAGGACAAGTATAGAAAGTGGAAAGAGGGGAACATAACTAAGTCAGAATATCAGCAAATAGCCCAAGCCTGCAAAGATGAAGTGAAGAAAGCCAAGGCTCAAAATGAACTAAGGCTTGCGACCAAAGTCAAAAATAACAAAAAAAGCTTCTTTCAACATGTAAAAAACAAGAAAAAAGTGAAGGAAATGATTGGTCCATTAGTGGGTGGAAGTGGCAAGAAGGTGACAAGCAACAGGGAGAAAGCAGAACTATTTAACTCGTTTTTTGCATCTGTCTTTACACAAAGGGAAAAAACAGACCAACCTATCAAAAATAGTGCCATAAAAAACAGAATAGAAACACAAGTTAAGATAGGCAAGAAAATGGTAAGTGAGCACCTGTCCAGCCTAGACGAGTTCAAATCACCAGGACCAGATGGATTACACCCCAAGGTTCTCAAGGAACTGGCAGATGTGATATCAGAACCACTGAACTATATTTTTCAAAGATCCTGGAACACAGGGGAACTACCAGAGGACTGGAAAAGAGCTGATGTAGTTCCCATCTTCAAAAAAGGAAAAAAAATGGACCCAGGAAATTACAGACCTATCAGCCTGACCTCAATACCTGGGAAGATCCTGGAAAAGATAATCAAACAACGAATCAGCAAACACCTAGAGGCAAACAAAGTCATTACTAAAAGCCAACATGGGTTTGTCAAAAATAGATCATGCCAGACAAATCTTATTGCATTCTTTGACCAAGTGACAAAATTAGTGGATCAGAGGAATGCTGTGGACATAATTTACTTGGACTTCAGTAAGGCATTTGATAAAGTAGATCACAACCTACTACTTGAAAAGATAGAAAAATGTGGGGTAGACAGCATCACCACCAGATGGATCTGTAGCTGGCTGACCATCCGTACTCAGCATGTGGTCCTCAATGGAACCGCATCTACATGGAGGGGAGTGTGTAGTGGGGTGCCCCAGTGCTATACAACATCTTCATCAACAATTTGGACGAGGGGATAGATGGGGAACTCATCAAATTTGCAGACGACACCAAGCTGGCAGGAATAGCCAACACTCCAGAAGACAGGCTTAAGATACAGAAGGATCTGGACAGACTTGAACACTGGGCACTATCTAACAAAATGAAATTCAGTGGTGAAAAAAGCAAGGTTCTACATTTAGGCAAGAAAAACCAAATGCATAGGTATAGTATAGGGGGTACCTTGCTCAATAATAGTAACTGTGAGAGGGACCTCGGAGTCCTAGTGGACAATCACCTAAATATGAGCCTGCAGTGTGCTGCAGCTGCCAAAAAGGCCAACACAGTGCTAGGCTGCATTAACAGAGGGATAGAATCAAGATCACGTGAAGTGTTAATATCACTTTACAATGCCTTGGTAAGGCCACACTTGGAATAATGCAACCAGATTTGGTCACCGCGATGTAAAAAAGATGTTGAGACTCTAGAAAGAGTACAGAGAAGAGCAACAAAGATGATTAGGGGACTGGAGGCTAAAACATATAAGGAACGGTTGCTGGAATTGGGTATGTCTAGTTTAATGAAGAGAAGGATATGGGGGGACATGATAGCAGTGTTCCAATATCTCAGGGGCTGCCACAAAGAAGAAGGAGTCAAGCTATTTTCCAAGGTGCCTGAAGGCAGAACAAGAAGCAATGGGTGGAAACTAAGCAAGGAGAGAAGCAACCTAGAACTAAGGAGAAACTTCCTGACAGTTAGAACAATTAACCAGTGGAACAACCTGCCTCTAGAAGCGGTGACTGCTCCAACACTGGAAGTTTTTAAGAAGAGAGTGGACAGCCATTTGTCTGAGATGGTATAGGGTTTCCTGCCTGAGCAGGGGGTTGGACTAGATCTGGGCTTTTCAACCTTTTTACCAATTGTACCACTTTTAGGATATGGCAATATTCGAGTACCACCTAGCATAGTGTCAAAAACTTAATGACCTCCCAAAAAAAAACCCACTGTTGAAAGTTGCAATTGCACTGAAATGACTTATGACCATTTTTCACACTTATGACTATTGCAGCATGCCCTGGGTCATGTGATTTATATTTGGATGTTTGGCAACTGATTCATATTTATAATGGTCACAGTGTTCCAGGGTCATGTGATCCCCTTCTGCAACCTTTTGACAAGCAAAGTCAATGGCAGAGCTGCTGGTGGCCAAGTGCTAAGGCGGGACTTCCTTTCCTCCTTCCCTTCCCTGCCTCCCTTTTTCTCATTCCCATCTCCTTCTGAAGGAAGAATTTGAAACCCCCCCCCCCCCATATTTTCCCTCTTCCATATATTCATCAAACAAGGAAAGGCCTCCAGAGACAGAAAAGACAAGCTGCTGAGTGAACTAGCTTAAAAAGGCACATTCCCCTTTAAGAATTAGCTACTGGCTAGAAAGGAAAGTAAGGAGTGCAGCCTGCACTTAAGGAAGAAAAAAAAATGTAAGTACTGGCTGCTGGCTAAGGCAACCTCCCCAAATGGCTCCATTCATAAGTAAAGGAATGCTACAGGCAAAATCCATTCAGGAGAAAAATACTTCAAAATCCCTTGCAGCAAAACTTACAGCTAACAAAAGCAGAGCAATAGAAGCTAACACCATCAGCCAAATAGAAATTGCCAAACACTCCTTACGAACACAAAGCCCTCATTGCACAAATCCCAGAACTTCAAAGTCACAAAAGCACATAAGAATCCTTCCACTCTCCATCTCCTTCCCTCCTCTGTGCTTCACCTACAGCCATTGCTGCCAGAAGTGAGCCTGGGGATTTTGCAGCTCCAGAGGACTCTCTCACTGCAAGTCCTTGCCTGTGCTGGCTCTTTCCCTCCCCCACTACACTTGGCTAGGCAGGGCTGCATACCACCTGCCACTCATTAATGTACCACAAATGGTACAGGTACCACCAGTTGAAAAGCCCTGGACTAGATGACCTCCAAGGTCCCTTCCAACTTTACTATTATTATTATTACCTGCAAACAGAAATAAAATGACTGTGGCAAAAGAAAACACGGATAGTACCAATAGTAATAGGTGCCTTGGGTGCACTCCCAAAACAATTGGAGCACTACTTCAAAACTATCAGCATTGACAACACCACCATCAGTCAATTGAAAAAGGCAGCGTTACTTCAAACAGCTTATATTCTGTGATAATGTCTTTAATATCAAAAACAACATCTGACTATCACAGGTCCTTGCGAAGGATAGTTAGACAAAAATGCAAAATACAGTTTAAACATCTCTGTAATGAACTATAATAAAATGTGTATTGTAGAAAATAAATGAATATTAGGGTAAATTGCATCCCAAAATAAATTTTAAAATGTAAATACATTATTTAATATAAGGTCAATAACATAATTTAACTTCAGAATCCTGACTATAAAAACCAATGTAGTTGTTTTTAAATTATATTAATAATTTAAGAGGGATGATGGTAGAAGTGAAATTGAAGGAATAAAGTATATGAGGAAGGTGAGGAATTCAGAAATAAACTATATGTCACATTTTTAAAGGAAATCCTTATCAATAGTGATACAAAAAATATTCAATATTTTACTGATTTTCAAAATATGGTACAGTCATAATAATATAATATAATAGTAGTAAAGTTGGAAGGGACCTTGGAGGTCATCTAGTCCAACCCGCTGCTCAGGCAGGAAACCCTACACCATTTCGGACAAATGGCTGTCCAGTCTCTTCTTAAAAACTTCCAGTGTTGGAGCATTTACTGCTTCTGGAGGCAGGCTGTTCCACTGATTAATTGTTCTCACTGTCAGGAAGTTTCTCCTTAGTTCTAGGTTGCTTCTCTCCTTGATTAGTTTCCACCCGTTGCTTCTTGTCCTGCCCTCAGGTGCTTTGGAGAATAGCTTGATTCCCTCTTCTTTATTGTAGCCCCTGAGATATTGGAATACTGCTATCATGTCCCCCCTTGTCCTTCTCTTCGTTAAACTAGACATACCCAATTCTAGCAACCGTTCCTTATATGTTTTAGCCTCCAGTCCCCTAATCATCTTTGTTGCTCTTCTCTGTACTCTTTCTAGAGTCTCAACATCTTTTTTACATCGTGGTGACCAAAACTGGATGCAGTATTCCAAGTGTGGCCTTACCAAGGCATTGAAGAGTGGTATTAATACTTCACGTGATCTTGATTCTATCCCTCTGTTAATGCAGCCTAGCACTGTGTTGGCCTTTTTGGCAGCTGCAGCACACTGCAGGCTCATATTTAGGTGATTGTCTACTAGGACTCCGAGGTCCCTCTCACAGTTACTACTATTGAGCATGGTGCCACCTATGCTGTACTTGTGCATTTGGTTTTTCTTGCCTAAATGTAGAACCTTGCTTTTTTCACCATTGAATTTCATTTTGTTAGTTAGTGCCCAGTGTTCAAGTCTGTCCAGATCCTTCTGTATCTTAAGCCTGTCTTCTGGAGTGTTGGCTATTCCTGCCAGCTTGGTGTCGTCTGCAAATTTGATGAGTTCCCCATCTATCCCCTCGTCCAAATCGTTGATGAAGATGTTGAAGAGCACTGGGCCAAGAACAGAACCCTGGGGCACCCCACTACACACTTCCCTCCATATAGATGCAGTTCCATTGAGGACCACTCGCTAAGTACGGCTGGTCAGCCAGCTATGGATCCATCTGGTGGTGATTCTGTCTACCCCACATTTTTCTATCTTATCAAGTAGTGGGTTGTGATCTACTTTATTAAATGCCTTACTGAAGTCCAAGTAAATTATGTCCACAGCATTCCTCTGATCCACTAATTTTGTCACTTGGTCAAAGAATGCAATAAGATTTGTCTGGCATGATCTATTTTTGACAAACCCATGTTGGCTTTTAGTAATGACTTTGTTTGCCTCTAGGTGTTCATTGATTCGTTGTTTGATTATCTTTTCCAGGATCTTCCCAGGTATTGAGGTCAGGCTGATAGGTCTGTAATTTCCTGGATCCATTTTTTTTCCTTTTTTGAGGATGGGAACTACATCAGCTCTTTTCCAGTCCTCTGGTAGTTCCCCTGTGTTCCAGGATCTTTGAAAAATATAGTTCAGTGGTTCCGATATCACATCTGCCAGTTCCTTGAGAACCTTGGGGTGTAATCCATCTGGTCCTGGTGATTTGAACTCGTCTAGGCTGGACAGGTGCTCACTTACCATTTTCTTGCCTATCTTAACTTGTGTTTCTATTCTGTTTTTTATGGCACTATTTTTGATAGGTTGGTCTGTTTTTTCCCTTTGTGTAAAGACAGATGCAAAAAACGAGTTAAATAGTTCTGCTTTCTCCCTGTTGCTTGTCACCTTCTTGCCACTTCCACCCACTAATGGACCAATCATTTCCTTCACTTTTTTCTTGTTTTTTACATGTTGAAAGAAGCTTTTTTTGTTATTTTTGACTTTGGTCGCAAGCCTTAGTTCATTTTGAGCCTTGGCTTTCTTCACTTCATCTTTGCAGGCTTGGGCTATTTGCTGATATTCTGACTTAGTTATGTTCCCCTCTTTCCACTTTCTATACTTGTCCTTTTTATCTTTCAATTTGTCAGAGAGTTCTTTATGCAGCCATGCTGGTTTCTTTTGAGAGCTGTTGTTTTTCCTCTTTGTTGGTATTGTGCTAGATTTTGCTTTTATTATCTCATTTTTCAAAATTTCCCAAGCTTCATCCTTCCCAGTTCTGTAAATTTCAAATAAACTTAATTACTTCAAAAGTGTTTTAAGTGTCATTTTTATTAAACAAAGGCAACAAAACAAAATTGATTGCTCTTTTAGACAAAGAAGGCTTTCCATACAGAACCTTGCAACACAAATGTATGATATTTCATTCGGTGTATATAGCAAAAGATTAGATGTGATATAATAATTGAAAACAGCACAAGCAACATGATGTAAAATATAAACAACAGTTGAGGAGTCAAATCAACCAAACCTGTAAGTGTATGATGATTTTCCCATGAATCAAGTACTTTTAATTTCAGAGGTTCTTGGTGCTCTCTGAGCTTGCTGGTTTCTTTTTTTTTAACAATATTTTATTGAGTTTATATACATAAGGAAAAAATAGGAACAATACGCGTATGGTAAGGGAAGGGGATGGGGGGAAGGGAATAGGGGATTTAGGATAAAATAAGGATAGATACAATCACATATTTTAACAAACAAGCTACTGTCCAGATCATAATAATGAGTAAATATCATACTCAACGATTTTTAAAATAAGCTTAACTATAGCCATATTACTAACAATTAATAAACAAATTCATCTGTTTAAATAAACACGAATAATAAAATCTCAAAAAGTCCTGACTATCAAGATTTACAGATAAAAATCACTAAATCACTAAAAATAAAAATGTCATCAACCTATTAATTAAAACTCAGTTAAAAATCAATCATCTATTCTAAGATATTAAGTCCTTTTCAGATTCTAACGTGTCTCTAACCATTGATAAAATTTTTCCCAAGTTATAAAATAAACTGTGTCATCTTTTTCTTTCATCTCCAATGTTAATCTATCCATTTCTGCACACTCTAAAATTTTAGTAATTATAGCCTGGTCAGTTGGCAGATTCTCATTTTTCCAAAATTGGGCAAATACTATCCTTGCAGCAGTTAAAACATGCAATATCAAATAGTCATTCTCTTTACCATAATTAGGTCTTAATATTCCTAACAAAAAAAAAATTCTGGTTTAAATTCTATCTGTATTTTCATCTTTTCCAACCATCTATGAATCTTAGACCAGTATTTCTTAGCATTAGGGCATATCCACCAGGCATGGTAATAAGTACCTGTCTGTTGTTTACATTTCCAGCAAGTATCCAAAACATTTTTAAACATTTTCGCTAAGCGAACTGGTGTCATATGCCATCTGTAAAACATCTTGTATAAGTTTTCTTTATATGCTACCACTTTTGTAAGCTTAATATTTTTATCCCAAAGTTTTTGCCAGTCTTCCAAATCTATTGAATATCCAAAGTTCTTTGCCCATACTATCATTGTTTCTTTCACTTGTTCTTCTTCCATCTTCCAGTTTAAAAGAAATTTATAGAGTTTCTTAATCAAATTCTCATCTGTTTTTAACAAAATTTTATCTAGTGGAGTCTGTTCTTTATAAAATCCTGTTGATTTTATATCTTTTTCGTATCTTGTTTGGATTTGCAAATAGGACCACCATGTCAAGTCAATACCTTGTTGTTGAAGAGTTTGCCTGTCCTTAAGTTTTCCCTCTTTGTCCAAAATATCTTTATAACTAACCAGTTTATCATAGTTAATCAGGTTTGGATAAGCAAATGCTTCCATTGTTGAAAGCCACTCAGGTATTTTCATATATATTTTATGTTTGATTTTCTCCCATTCTAAAAATAATACATTTCTTATCGCATGATTTTGAAAGTATTTATGTGCTTTAGTTTTCTCATACCATATAAAAGCATGCCAACCTAGTTGAAGATCATGTCCCTCTAAATAAAGCAATCTTTTATTTCTCAATACAATCCATTCTTTAAGCCAGCGGTTCTCAACCTGTGGGTTGGGACCCCATTTAGGGTCGAATGACCATTTCACGGGGGTCGCCAAACAACGCAGTCCACCATTTTCCCCCCCTTTTCCTTAGCTGTGCTACTCCCTTTTATTCTATTGGCTTTTGAAAGCCAATAGAATAGACTCTCTTGAATAGAGTCTAATTCTATTGGCTTTCAAAAGCCAATAGGAATTGTCCAGGCTGTCTCTACCCTGCTGAGCCCGCCAAAAGTCCCATTCTGCAAACGGTGCTGCAAGTTGTCTGCAGCGAAGGCGAGCTGTCTGGAAGTTTCCACCCCTCCCTGCTGAGCAACTACTAAAAATGTAAGTAAAAGAGGGCCAGGGGTGGGAGGTGGGAGGCCGGCGGGCGCAGGGAGGGTTGCTGGCGCACATGGGGCCCGGCGGGTGCCTTACCTCCCTTGGGCTGGGCCAGCTGGTGGCCCAGCCGGTGGTCGGCTTGCGCCGTCTCTGCCACTTGCCAGCTACGCCTCAGCCGGAGCAGGGGGCAGCACCATGCATGCTGCCAGTTGGGTAGTCCTCGACTTACGACCAGTTGGGTAGTCCTCGACTTACGACCGGTTGGGGGTCGCGGCATTAAAAAGGTTGAGAACCACTGCTTTAAGCCAAAGCAGAATAGCTGCTTGATAATAAAGTCTCCAAACTGGAAGTCCAAAGCCCCCTCTATCCTTAGATTCTTGTAACAATTTACATTTGATTCTAGCTTTCTTTCTTTGCCATATAAATCTTAGAATCATTGCATTTAGATCATCAAAAAAATTCTTACTAAGTTTAACAGGTCTATTTTTATTTGTTTCATTAATCTCTCATAGTTATCTGCTTTTAATGTGGTATATTTTGCAGTTAAATAGATGCCCAAATATTTGACTTTTTTAACTATTTGAAGGTTTGTCATTTTAGCAAGTTGAATTTTCTGTTTATCTGTTAGGTTTTTTGTTAATACTTTAGTCTTTTCCCTATTTATTTTCAGTCCAGCCACTTCTCCAAATTTCTCAATTTTCTGCAAGAGTTTATCGGCTGTTTCCAATGGCTCCTCTAAAATAAAAACCAAGTCATCCACAAAGGCCTGTAGTTTATATTTCTGGTCTTTAATCTCCAGACCTTTAATTTCTGAATCTTGTCTAATATTTCTTGCCAGTACCTCTAATGTAAGAATAAATAACAGAGGAGACAGTGGACATCCCTGTCTAGTGCCTTTATTAATCTCAAATCCATCTGTATAATCTCCTTTTAAAAGTATTCTTGCTGTTTGTTTCTTACAAATTGCTTGAATTGCTTTGTTAAAATTTTCACCAAAGTCCATTTCTTGAAGTTGTTGAAACATAAATTGCCAATTTAATTTATCAAAGGCTTTTTGTGCATCAAGAAATATGAGTGCCAACTGGTTCCCTGGATGGATTTCATAATATTCCAAAACGTTTAAAATAATCCTCAAGTTGTTCTTTATCTGTCTTTTCGGTAGGAAACCATTTTGGTCTGAGTGAATAAATTCAGTCAAAAAGTTTTTCATTATTTCTGCCATTATTGCAGCAAAGATTTTATAATCCACATTTAGTAGCAATATTGGTCTATAATTTTTAATTAGTGTATGATCAGTATCTTCTTTAGGTATCAAAGTGATATTAGCTTCAGTCCATGAGTCCGGTATTTTTGTCTGTGTGAAGACTTCATTACATAAATCTTTCAAAGTTGGAGTTATAATATCTTGTAATGCTACATAAAATTCAGCAGGAAGTCCATCAGGTCCTGGTGTTTTATCTTTCTTTAGCTTTTTTATTGCCTCTGTAATCTCCATCATTGATATATTCTCGTTTAGTCTCTGGCGCATATTCTCAGGAACCTTTGGGAGGTTTGCTTCTTTTAAGTAAGCCTGGATTGCCTCTTTAGAAACTGTCTCTGCCTTATAAAGTGTCTCATAATAAGCCTTCATAATTTTTTTCATTAAATCATTATGGCAATGTAGGTCACCCTCTGAGTCCAGTAGCTTACTTATTAATCTTTTTTCTCTTTCTTTTTTCAATCTATATGCAAGCCATCTCCCTGGTTTATTAGCATTTTCAAAGAAATTCTGTTTAGATCGTTTAATCTGTTGTGCCATTATATTTGTCTCAAGTAAATTTAATTTGTGTTTTAATAATTCCATTTGTATTTTCAGCTTTTTCTTTTGTGGATCTAATTGTAACTCAGATTCCAGAATACTAAGTTGTTCTTTCAATCTATGTTGAATATGTTTCTTTTCCTTATTTTTTTTTGGCAAGATAAGTTATAGCCAAACCTCTAAAGTATGCTTTTGCCGTGTCCCATACAATTTGAATAGAGGTTTCTTCTTTTTTATTAACTTTAAAAAAAAATTCCATTTCTTTTGTTGCAAATTGTAGAAATTCCTTTTCCTTCAATATTGATTTATTCAAGGACCATCTTGATCTTTTCTTAAATCCTTTCCAAATCATTTTAATTGGATTATGATCTTCCCAAATGTTCGATTCTATTTCAATTTCTTGTATCATGGTCTTTATGTCAAGAGAAGTCCATATCATGTCAATTCTTGACCAAATTCTTCTATTAGAGTAAAAAGTATATTGTGCTTTTTCCGGATTCATCTCTCTCCAAGTGTCCTGTATATGAAGTTCATCTTTCATTTTTAGAAAGGGTTTAGGTAAGGTATTGCTTCCTTTTTTCCCTTGTTTGTAACTTTTATAGTCCCATACTGGATCAACAATTACATTGAAATCTCCAAGTATACACAAGCTATGATAATTTAAGTCCACAAGTTTATCGTGTAATTGCTGAAAAAATTGATCTTGTTTCTCATTGGGAGCATATATCGCAGCCATCAGTATTTGTTTTTGGTTCCATGTGATCTCTACCATTAATATTCTTCCCTCTTCGTCAACATAAATTTGTTTTGGATTCATCTTTTCTTTTGTATAAAGCGCTACTCCTCTTTTCTTTTGTGATGCCAAAGAGAAATAAAGTTTACCTAATTTTGATTGTTCAAGGATTCTGGAATGTTGTATCTTAATGTGTGTCTCCTGGAGACAAATTATGTCCATTTTTAGCTTTTGTAATCTGTGGAATATTCTACTCCTTTTTGATGGGGAGTTAAGACCATTTATATTTATTGAAAGAATTCCAATTTCCTCCATGGTTTCAATTGTGTCAAGATCTCAATTTTCTAGGAGAGCTTATCTGTCTCTGATCTTTAGGTCTAACATCTTCCTCTGATTGAGTCTCTTTGGGCACTTGTTCCTCTGTTTGTTTTGATGTTCCTGCAGTCGTTTCCTCTGATTTCTTAGGTTCTGCCTCGCCTTTCTCCAAGAAGGCTCTATGATTGTTAAAAAATCCTCTGCTTGTTGTGGAGTGCTCAATCTATATCTTTTTGAGTCCCCCAAAATTAGTAATCCTTCTGGAATCAAGCATCTGAAATTCACTCATCTACTAATCAATTTCCTTGTTAAGAATTGGTATTCTCTTCAAGCTTCTCTAATTCTTCTTGGAATCTGTTGGAGAACTACCAATCCTTTATCTTTATATTTCAGTGGTTGATCCCTCACTAGTCTCAGGATCTCATCCCGTACTGCTCTTTTGCTAAATCTAACATGAACCTCCCTAGACACTCTGTTTCTTCTTGCATAATTTGAATTCACTCTAAAAACTTGATTGACTTCTCTCTTGATTTGATCCATTTCCATTCCAAGCACGTCCGCCAATAGTTCACTCATCAATAGTAACAAGTTCTCATCACTCTCTTCTATCATATTTTGAAATCTTAGAAAATACAATGCACGTTCCATCTCCATCATCGCCATACTTTCTTCCAGCTCTGCGTTAGATTGCGCCAATCTCTGATTTTCATCTTGGAGAGCTTCTAATTTCTGATCCACTACTACTGACTTGTCTTCAATATTCTGCATTCTTTGTTGAGTATCTGACATCGCCTGTTGGAAGGCTTCCATTTTTTGATCCATCTTAAGCAAATCATTTTTCAAGTCTTCAAAATCCTTTTTCATTTCCATTTTAGAATCTACAATTGCCTGGAGAATGGCTTGTGTATCCTTCTGCTGAGTGTCCAGTTGTAAAAACATTGTAATCGATTTTTGAAGCGCTGGACTGACTGAGGTTGATGCAGGGGCCGAGGAGCCCTTCCTCACCCCTTTCGCCAAATTTGAAACAGTCATCTTGATTATTGTATTTATTTATAATCCACCATCAAGCCTGATGGCCCAATTAATTGTAATCCAAAAATAGGGCCCGATGGCCAATTATAATCCACCGAAAAGCTCAGAAAAGGAAAGAAATAAGAAAAAAAGATATAATCCAAAACCCCCAGTAAAAAATAAAAATATCCAGCAAAAGTATTATCAAAACGTAGGAAAAAATATAAAAAGGAATAACAAATCTCTAGACAAAAAGAACAAATAGAAAGAGAGAGACATAAAAATATGTTTATATCTACACGGCAAAGCTGACAAAAAAAGAATAAAAAAAGGAAAGTGAAGAAAAAAAACCACTATCCAATTTATAATCCAGTTAGAGACATAAAAATCTTCTTCTGTGGTTCCCTTGTTTTAAAAAGAATAAAATAAGACCAAAAAGGGAACCAGACACAAAGCAAAGAGAAAAAAAAACAGTCTCTCTTAATAATCTCAAAGCGAGGTAGGAATGTCTGGCCAGTCAGCCAAGTGTCTGGGCATTGAGCCAAACTCCACAGCTGAATCAACAAAGTTAATGTAGCAAAAGAACAAAGGAGAAAAGTTGCAAAATAACCACCAGGGGACGCTGTTTCTTCCCCCACCATTTACATAGGGAGAAAGTAAAAGAAAAAGAGAAAGTTCCAGCAGTAAATACACAAAACTAACGTTCCCAAAAAAATTCTAAAAAAGAGCAATTAAGGTGGCTTTTCACAAGTAGGATAATAATAAGTCTTTCTTCCCCTCTATAATAAGACAAGCTGATTCCTTCAATGTAGCTTCAATTGAAAAAAATTTCAAAAGTTTTAAAACACTGAAACCGCTGCTTTTTGGGAGGGAGGAGAAGCAAAAATCCCCTCCTCCTCCTCCCATTAAGCTTCCAGCTTAACTTTAAAGGCAGGCAATTTTCTCAAAGGTCCAATGGCAGCTTTTCTTTAGCCGCCTGCCCTGGGATTGTGTGAAAGCACGCGGAGACGGCGAATATCAGCTGTTCCACGGCTTGAAACCTCTCTCCTCGGGAGAAGAGGAGGAGAGTTTTCCATGGGTAGAGGTCGAGCTCCCCTGGACCTCCTTAATTATTTGGAGGTCGGAGGGGAAGAGCTCCCTCGGAGCCTGAGGTTTTTCTCCGCATTCCAGGACGCCTTTGTCCTGAGTTTCAGGAACAAAGCAAGATGCCGCTTCCACATCTGCATCTTAAAGAGACTTGTGAGTAAATTAAAAGCAGACGGAGCTGACCAGGAGAGATTAGAATTGTCAATGCTTGGGACTTTAACTCAGGAAAAGAGTTAAAAGAATCTTCTCCACCTTTCAATTTCACTAAAAGCAAGAGGAGAAAAATGGCGCTGGAGTGTTGTTTCTTTGATTGAAAGGACAGTGTTAAGAAAGACTTATATTCGGCAACAAAGTTTAAATATGTAACAGATTTTGGCTATCGATTTAAAAAGCAAGAATCTTTCTTTTCTTTTCTCTTTTTTGGAATTAGCCTTCTCTTTCCCTTTTTTCTTTTTTCTTTTCTTTTTTTGTAATTGCTGATTTTATAAGAAGTGGTTTTAAATAGATAGAAAATGACTTCAAAGCGTCTCGGAATCCCTGTTGTCCCTAAAGGTTCAATCTCCTCTCTGGTAACTCAGACTGTGTTGCAAACTAAGCCTAAGTCACCCCCACCCTCTCTTCCACCACCGGCATTTACACTTAAAGATATACAATATGCTTTGAAAAAAAACAGCGCAAGAGATTAAAGAAGAGGTGGCAGAGCTTCTTGAGAATAAAAATAGGGAAATGAGGGAAGACATAGTGCTTGCAATCCAAGGGCTAGCCGCCCATATTGAACGTATAGATGACAGGGTGGATGAAGTTGTGGAAAATACTGCGAGACTAGAAAACAGACTTGGTAAAGTTGAAGATAAGATTGATACAACACAGGATGAAGTTACCATATCACAATATAGAGACATGGAATTTGCTTTGCAAATAAGAGGATTGAAGGAGAATCCGCAAGAGGATCTGAGAGAGGAGGTGGCAAGAGATATTGCTCCTATTTTGGGATGTGAACTTGAGGAAATATTGAGAGAGATAGACAAAATATTTAGAGTCAATTCATGGATTGCGAGGCAGAGAAATTTACCTAGAGATGTCGTTATTTATTTCTCTAGGAGATCACTTTGTAATGAAATTATACAGGCTTTTTATAAGCAGAGATTTCAAATTGCAGCCCAAAATGTTATAATTTTAAAAGAAATACCTCCAAAAATCCTTAGAAAAAGAAAGGATTTCGCTTTTCTGGCTGAGGAGCTTAAAAATCGACAGGTTCAGTTTAGATGGGAGATACCTGTTGGAATAGTGGTGAACTACACTGGGACACATTATAGACTTAATACAATCTCAAAAGCAAAAGATTTTTATACTTCTGTCCTGAAAGCAGGTTCGCCACCATCTCCACAACCTAAGAGAATAGAAGAAAGGCCGGAAGAACAGCCAGCTGAAGGTGCAACGTCATTGGTTGTAGGAGATTTACAGGCTGGACCTATGGAACAGTGTTTGGAGGTAAAAAGTGATCCAAAGGAACAGAGGATGACTCGTGCTGCACATAGACGTAAAGAAAAGGAACAGCAGAAGGCTGATGTTGGATCCATAATACAAGGTTCGATTACTACAGAACCCGTGGGAGGGACAAGACCAAAGAGATCATCAACAGCTGATCTTCAAGTAGTGTTCCAGAGGCTTCAGGCCATTAAGGATGGCAAAGTTTCTGACATGGAATGTTAATGGCCTGAATTCACCACAGAAAAGAAAGAAAGTATTTCATTATTTGAAACATAAGAATGATGTTGTTTGCTTGCAGGAGACTCATATTGCTTTAAAGGATCAAAAGTATTTGATTAATTCCCAGTTGGGATCACATTTTATAGCTTCTGCTCCAGAAAAAAAAGGGAGTGTAGTTATTTATGTAAGAAAAGACTTATCGGTTAAATTAATTGATTCTGATATACAAGGAAGATATGTTATCATTGATTTAGTATTACAAGGCAAGAAATTTCTTATTATTGGACTATACACCCCTAATCAAAAACAAAAACAGTTTTATAAGTTGTTACATCAGAAACTAACTCAATTGGATTATAAATCTGTTATTATGATGGGTGATTGGAATGGTGTTTTAGAGTCAAGTAAGGAGAAGAAGGGTTTTTTTAATTCTTCCAATCACACTAAATTACCTAAAGCTTTTTTTGATTTGAAGGACGATTTGGAACTCAGAGACATTTGGCGAGAACAGAATATCGAGGACAGAGATTTTACTTTTTTTCAGACAGGCATCAATCGTATTCCAGAATTGATTTTTTTCTAATCACCACTGATCATTTTTCTAGGGTCAAGAATGCCAAGATTTTCCCTAGAATATTGTCAGACCATAGTCCTGTATGGTTGGAGTTATCTGTTGAAGACGGGAATAGAAGGACTTGGAGATTGAATGAAAATTTATTTAGATATGAGGGGATCTCACAGAAATGTAGAGAATATTTGAAGGATTTTTTTCTTTTGAATATGTATAAGGGTACCTCGATGGCAATGGTTTGGGATGCTAGTAAAGCTTACATGAGAGGGGTTCTGATTCATATGAACAATGCACATAGGCGTAAACAGATGCAAAAATGTAAAGAGTTGGAAGAAGAGATTAAACTGAAAGAGAAGGCTTTTATTTTGAATCCATTGGACAATAGGTTAAAGGCTTCTATAAATATGCTTAAGGAGCAATTTAATATGTTAATGGCTGATCAGATCGCAATTAACTTGCGTTATATGAAACATAACACGTTTTGTAATGCAAATAAGCCTGGTAGGTGGTTGGCTTATCAATTACGGAAGAAACAGAAGTCAAGGATTATAGAGAAAATAGATTATAAAGGTAAAGAGGTATATCAACAAAATTTGATTAAAAGGAGTTTTTTAGATTTTTACTCAAAGTTATATGCTAGTGAAAGCATACAAGCTTCAGATATAGAAAAGTATCTACAGGCAGCATATTTTCCTAGACTTTCAAATGATCAACGAAATGAGATGAATTGTTTAATTACTTCTGAGGAAATTATTTGGGCAATCAAACAGTTAAAGGTTGGTAAGGCTCCTGGTACAGATGGATTAACAGCAATCTATTATAAAATGTTATCTGAAGAAATGATAGAACCATTAAAGGAACTTTTTAACATTATTTTGTTGGGAGCAGAGGTACCTCCATCTTGGAGAAGGGCTTTTATATCGTTGATCCCAAAGAAGGATTAAGATCTTACCCAGCCTAAGAATTATAGACCTATATCTCTTTTGAACACAGATTATAAGATTTTTTTGAAAATATTGGCAAATAGATTAATGCATGTTTTGAAGCAATTGATCCATAGTGATCAATCTGGATTTATAACTGGGAGATATATGAAATATAATGTAAGACAAATTGTTAATTTAATTGAGTATTTGGACAAGAATAGTCAAATCCCTGCGGCTTTAATATTTTTGTATGCTGAAAAAGCTTTTGATCAGTTAAATTGGCAATTTTTATTGAGAGTTGTAGAGAAAATGAATTTTGGGGATAAATTTTTATATGCTCTTAAGGCTATATATCAACAACAATCAGCACAAATTATAATTAATGGGGGATTAACAGAAGCATTTAAAATTGAAAAGGGTGCAAGACAGGGATGTCCATTATCCCCATTTTTATTTGTTTTAACAATGGAGATTTTACTAATTAAAATTTGTGAATCAACTACAATAAAGGGAATAAAAATAAATAAGAATGATTATAGGTTGAGAGCTTTTGCTGATGATTTGGTTGTGACATTATCTCAACTGACACACTCGGTAAGGGATTTGGTGGAAATCATAACCCAGTATGGGAAAGTCTCTGGTTTTAAGCTAAATAATAACAAGACTAAAATATTACCGAAAAATATGTCTACGAAGGAAAAGGATATGTTAGCTAAATTGACAGGTTTTGAAATAGTGAAAAAGGTTAAATATCTGGGAGTATACATTACAGCTTCTAATGTTAAATTGTATAAAAATAACTATGAGACACTATGGGTAAAAGTGCAAAAGGATTTAAATGATTGGAAAAAACTACAATTATCTTTGCTGGGGAGAATCTCAGCGGTTAAAATGAATGTTCTTCCAAAGTTTCTTTTTTTGTTTCAAATGATGCCTATTTTGAAAAAAGATGCCAATTTGGCAGAAGGGTATTAATAAATTTATCTGGGAGGGGAAAAAACCAAGAGTTAAGTTCAAGATTATACAAGATGTACAGGAAAGAGGAGGACTTAAGGCGCCTAATCTGAAATTATATTACGATGCAGTGGCTTTAACATTGATTAGTGATTGGCTTAATTTAACAAATAAAAATATACTTTCTCTTGAGGGATGGGATTTACTATATGGATGGCACACATATCTAATTTATGATAAAAAAGTAGATCAGGTTTTTAAATCCCATATTTTAAGAAGTGCTTTATTGCGTGTCTGGAAGAAGTATTATTATAGGTTAAATTATAAAATACCAATTTGGGGGATTCCTGGACACGCGATAGAGGGGGTATCTAGGGGTGTGAACTTGGATAGGATTTCTTATAAGGAATTACTTAGATTGGTAGGGAAGGATTGGCAATTAAAATCTTTAGTTGAGTTAAAGCAAGAAAATATTGTACAGTCTTGGTTTCAGTATAACCAATTGTTGGTTAGGTGGAGCTTAGATCAAAAGGTTGGTATTACTTTAGGGGATGAGAATTTGGTAAAACAGATTAAAGATTCAAATCGAGCCCACATAAAGAGAATTTATAATGTTTTAATAGAATTGGACTCTGAAATGGATTTAGTTAAAGATTGTATGATAAAATGGGCTCAAAATATTCAAGAACTGATTTCATTGGATATATGGGAGGTAGTTTGGGTTAGAAATGTAAAATTTACCCAGGCTCAAAATTTAAGAGAAAATTTTTATAAAATGTTTTATAGGTGGCATTTGGATCCCAAAAAGCTGTCTTATATGTATCCCAATTTACAGCCCAAATGCTGGAGATGTGGTAGCTTGGATGCAACTTATTTTCATATTTGGTGGACTTGTAGAAATATAAAAGCTTTTTGGATTAAGATTTGGTGGAACATTCAAAAGATTTTTAAAAGAAAGATAAAGTTCACGCCACAACTATTTTTGTTGGGTGTTATTGTAGATTGTGAAACTATTTTGATGTTGAATTTTATAACAGCTGCAAGGTTATTAGTAGGGCAATATTGGAAGAAAGATTCTTTGCCTACTATAGAAGATTGGACGCTTAAGGTGTCAAATTTAGCAGAAATGGCAAAAATTTCTGCTTACTTGAAGGATCACTCACAAGAAAGATATATTTTGGTTTCAAGAAGATGGATAGATTATATTCAGAATAAATATGGGATTAAAAAGTTTCATTTAGCCTATGAGTAAACTTTAGAGCATTATTAATAGTTTCTTTTTTAATTTTTATTAGTTTTAGTATGGTTTAAGAATATTGATTTGTTTATATTATTATGTTTATTTTTAATTTGTTTATATTTATATTATAAGGGAGTTAAAGTGTGTTATGGACTTGGTTACTTGTATAGTTGGGTAATGTTTTTTTTAGAGTTTGATTGTTTATTTCTAACCCTGTATTCAGCTCTGGGAAGTGGGGTGGGGGGGGGTAGGGGTGGGGGGGTCTTGGGATGTATATTGTATAAAACTTTTCAGTAAAAAAAACTGATATCATCTCACCCGGACCAGTTGCTTGCTTCCTGAAACAGCTGATTCCTGTCTCTGATGATCTGCTGAAGATGGCAAACGTGAAGCTCTCCGCCTTTCTCTCACCTGTTCCAGAGGCTATTTTGAGTTTGGAGAGCCTGCTACCGCCGGCTCCCTTTCCTCAAAGAGTTCACCTCTCGGTGGCCACCCATCCAGGGTGGCATTCAGCCCTGCAGGGCCCGCCAGCAACAGAAATTCAGACCCTGGGCACGTAGAATTTGTGTCTCAGGGTCTACAACCAATGACGTCACCGGAAGCTCCCTGGTTTCTTTCGAGAGCTGTTATTTTTCTTCTTTGTTGGTATTGTGCTAGACTGGGCTTTTATTATCTCATTTTTCAAAATTTCCCAAGCTTCTTGAGTTGTTTTCCCCTTGAGGATTCTCATCCATGGAATCCTTCCCAAGCCCTCTCTAAGTTTATTGAAATTAGCTCTCTTGAAGTCCAAGACTCTAGTTTGACTGTGTTCTATTACTTGTGCTTCCATAATGTTGAATTCCAATATTACATGATCACTTCCTCCCAGGGATCCTATGGCTTCAACACCTATCATTTCATCTCTGTTAGTGAGAATTAGATCCAAAATGGCCAATTCCCTAGTTCCCTTCTCTACTTTTTGGGAGACAAAGTTTTCTGCTAGGTTTGCCAGGAACCTGTTTGATCTTCCACTTGGTACAGAGTGTGTCTCCCAGTTGATGTCAGGGTAGTTAAAGTCCCCCATTACTATTGTGATGTACTTCCTACATACCTTAGTTAGCTGACTAGCAAAAAGTTCATCTATTTCCTCTGTTTGGTTGGGTGGCCTGTAGTATACACCTATGGCAATGTCATTTCCCCCCCTTTTATATTGTATATTTTATATTTATTATGTTGTGATTTTCTCCAGGTCTTTCTCTTCTATTCTGCTGTCTCCAAGTATTCAGAGAAGAGCAACTAAGATGATTAAAGGCCTGGAGACTAAAACATATGAAGAACGGCTGCAGGACTTGGGTTTGGCTAGTCTAAAGAAAAGAAGAAACAGGGGAGACATGATAGCAGTATTCCAGTATTTGAGGGGCTGCCACAAAGAAGAGGGTGTCATGTTATTCACCAAAGCACCAGAGGGCAGGACAAGAAACAATGGTTAGAAACTGATCAAAGAGAGAAGCAACCTGGAATTAAGGAGAAACTTCCTGACAGTGAGGACAATTAACCAGTGGAATAGCTTGCCTCCAGAAATCGTGGGCGCTCCATCACTGGAGATTTTTAAGAAGCGGGTGGACGGTCACTTGTCTGAGATGGTATAGGTCCTCCTGCTTGAGCAGGGAGCTGGACTAGAAGACCTCCAAGGTCCCTTCCAGCTCTATTCTATTCTAAGTGCTGCAATGTCCACTATCCAGACTTTGTTTTGTCTTTATTATCAAAATTGTTAAATCTGGGTGTTGTATCCAAGTGTTCATCTGTTTGAATTCTAAATCCCAGAGCCCTTTGTCTCATGCAACCAGAATTAGATCCTCCATCTTTTTTTCCCACCTTTCCTGCTCTTAGTCATTGCTGGGTCTTTTTTTTATTTTTATTTTTTTTTATTAAAAGTTTTACAATTTTACAATAAAATCCCTCTCCCACTACCTCCCTACCCACCCAAAAACCCTCCCCCCCTCTTCCCAGAGCTGAATACAGGGTTAACTAGTACTAGGAATACCAAACATTTAAACTTAAGTAAACCTCAAACAAAAGTTACATTTAAAAAAAAAATCCAATATATATATATAATAAAAAAGTCCAATATATATGTATAATAAAAAAATACTTATTATCTTAAACTTTAAACTTTAAACATAAATTATTCAAAAGCTAAATAATATCTTTTAATATCATACTTATACTGTATAAAATTTATCCATCTTTTCCACACCAAGAGATATTTCTCTTGCGATTGATCTTTCAAATAAGCCAAAATTTTTGCCATTTCAAATAAATAAGAAACTTTAAAAAAACCATTCTTCCAAGGTAGGCAAAAATTCCTTCTTCCAATATTGTCCTATCAACAACCTTGCCGCTGTAATTAAATTTAACATTAAAATAATTTCTTTATCATCACAATCAACAATAATACCTAACAAAAACAATTGTGGAGTGAACTTTATCCTTCTCTTAAAATTTTTTTGAATATTCCACCATATCTTTATCCAAAAAGCTTTTATACTTTTAAATGACCACCAAATATGATAATATGTTGCATCCAAACAAGCACATCTCCAACATTTAGGTTGCAAATTTGAATACATACGAGACATCTTTTGTGGATCAAAGTGCCATCTGTAAAACATTTTATAAAAATTTTCCCGTAAATTTTGAGCTTGCGTGAATTTAACATTCCTCACCCAAATTATCTCCCATGTTTCTAGTAAAACCGGCTCATCAAAATTTTGAGCCCATTTAACCATGCAATCTTTAACTAATTCTGTTTCTGAATCCAGCTCCACTAATACATCATAAATTCTTTTTATATGAGATCGACTTTGATCTTTAATTTGTTTCAACAAATTTTCATCCTCTCTAATCAAGCCCTCTTTATAATCTATCTTCCACCTTTCCAATAATTGTCTATATTGAAACCACGAATAAATAATATTTTCTTGTGCTAATTCATCTATATGTTTTAATTGCCAATTCTTCCCATCCCAATTAAGTAATTGTTTATAAGAAATACTGTCCATCTTCACTCCTTTCCTTATTCCTTCTATTGCATGCCCCGGGATAGCCCATAATGGAATTCTTGAGTCTATTCTATTATATTTCTTCCAAACTCGAAGTACAGAAATTCTTAAAATATGAGACTTAAAAGCCCTATCCATCTTCTTATTATAAATTAAATAGGCATGCCATCCATATAATAAATCCCAGCCCTCCAAAAGGAGTATATCTACATTTGTTAAATTAATCCAATCACTGATCAATGTTAAAACCACAGAATCATAATACAATTTGAAATTCGGTACCTTGAGTCCAACTCTCTCTCGTACATCTTGTATAATTTTAAATTTTACTCTTGGTTTTTTCCCTGCCCAAATAAATTTATTAATACCTTTCTGCCATTCATCTAAACTTGCCTCATTCTTCAAAATAGGTATCATTTGAAATAAAAAAAGGAATTTTGGCAAAACATTCATTTTAACCGCTGCTATTCTCCCCAACAAAGATAATTGCAACTTTTTCCAATCATTTAAATCCTTTTGTACTTTAAGCCACAACCTTTCATAATTATTTTTATACAATTTTGCATTGGAAGCGGATAAAAATACCCCCAGATATTTTACCTTATTAACAATTTCAAAACCTGTCAATCTAACTAAAGTCTCCTTTTCCAAATTAGTCATATTTTTGGCAATATTTTAGTCTTATTATTATTAACTTTAAAACCAGAGACTTGTCCAAATTGATTTATCAATTGTAACAGCTCCATTACTGAATAAGTTGGTTGAGACAAAGTAACAACCAGATCATCTGCAAAAGCTCTTAATTTATAATTATTCTTATTAATCTCTATTCCTTTTATTTTAGATGATTCACAAATTTTAATCAACAAAATTTCCAAAGTTAAAACAAACAACAAAGGCGACAATGGACAACCCTGTCTAGTCCCCTTTTCAATTTGAAATACCTCAGATAAACCTCCATTAACTATAAGTTGTGCTTTTTGTCTTTGATAAATTGCTCGAAGAGCCTGTAAAATTTTATCTCCAAAATTAATTTCCTCAACCAATCTTTTTTTTTTTATTGAAAATTTTTAGGTTTTACAAAAAGAAAAGATTCCCCTCCCCCACACCCTCCCACCCCTCCCCTACCCTCCCCCAATCTTCCCAGAGCTGAATACAAGCTTAATTAAAAAAAATTCAAAGAATCTTGAAACACTTATAAACCATAAACAAATCTAAATACGTTAATTAAACAAATTATAAAATAATTAACAACAATATATAAAAAAATACAAGAAGAAAGAAAAGAAAAAAACAGAAAAAGAAAAAAATAAAAATAAAAGAAAATATCTAAGAAATATCTTAAACTTTAATTATAAATTATTCAAAAACTAAGTAATATTTTTTTATATCCAACTTATATTGTATGAAATCTATCCATCTTTTCCATACCAGGAGATACTTCTCCTGCGATTGATCTTTCAAGAAAGCCGAAATCTTTGCCATTTCCGCCAAATAAGAAACTTTAAAAAACCATTCTTGCAATGTAGGCAAAGATTCCTTCTTCCAACATTGCCCTACTAACAACCTGGCTGCTGTAATTAAATTTAACATCAATATAATCTCTTTACTGTCACAATCAGAAACAATACCTAACAAAAACAATTGTGGGGTAAATTTTATCCTTCTTCTGAAAATTCTTTGAATATTCCACCATATTTTAATCCAAAAAGCTTTTATATTTTTACATAACCACCAGATATGGTAATAAGTAGCATCCAAACATCCACATCTCCAACATTTAGGCTGCAAGTCAGGATACATACGAGACATTTTTTGTGGATCAAGGTGCCATCTGTAAAACATTTTATAAAAGTTTTCCCTTAAATTTTGGGCTTGTGTAAATTTAACATTCCTCACCCAAATAATCTCCCAGGTATCTAATAAAACCGGTTCCTCAAAATTTTGTGCCCATTTAACCATACATTCTTTAACTAATTCTGCTTCTGAATCCAACTCTACTCACACCCCGTAAATTCTCTTAATGTGAGTTCGTCTTTGATCTTTTATTTGTTTTAACAAATTCTCATCTTCTCTAAGCAAACCCAAATTACGATCTATCTTCCACCTCTCTACTATTTGTCTATACTGAAACCATGAATAAATAATATTTTCTTGTGTTAAATCTTCCAGAGATTTTAACTGCCAATTTTTACCATCCCATCTAAGTCACAGGTCAGCAACCTGCGGCTCTGGAGCCGCATGTGGCTCTTTCAGCTGTCTCCTGTGGCTCCCAGTCCATATGCATTTCAAAAAAAAAATGGGACTAAAAAGGTTCAACCAATCAATTCAAACTTTTCACAAAAAAACCTTGTGAAGTTTGAATTGATTGGTTGAACTTCTTTGGTTTGTGGGACTGCCCACAAACCTCTTCTCTCTTTTCAGACTGCACGGACTGTTAGAAAGGTGAGTAGGCTCTTTTCTCTGGGGACTTGCATAGGCCAGGAAAAGGGAGCGAGTGCCTGGCCACTCCGCTGCGCAAAGATGCCCAGCCCGGGAGAGAGTGCCAGGGGTGGTGACAGCGCCTCCTCCTCCTCCTCCTCCTTGTCCTCCAAAGGGGCACCTACCGGCTCTGAGGCAAGCCTCCGCTTTCCCCCGCACTTTCTCTTTGCAAAGCAGCCTCGGCGTCACCCGGCCGGCGTGCTTGCTCGGGAGGCAACCTTGGTTCTTTTATGACTCGTGGACTTCAACTCTCAGAATTCCTGATCCAGTGAAGTCCATGAGTCATAAAAGAGCCAAGGTTGCCTACTGGCTTAGGAATTCTGGGAGTTTAAGTTGAACCCCCCCCCGCCATTCCGCCGTCGTGTGGAACACGCCTCGCCGCATCCAGATGCTTGTCCCTACCTTGCCCTCGGCATCGCGCTGCCCCTCCGTCTCCCTGGCCAGCCGCTGCCTGAGCTCGCTCATCCTGGCCTGCCGCTCCGCCCGTGCTTCGCCTTGCCTCGGCCCGACAAAGCAACCGCAGCAGCAACAGAAGCGACAGCCGAGCCCAGGAATTGGGGTGGGGCTCAGGGGGAGTGGCCAATCCCGGCACGGATCAGCCCAGGGGGCGAGGCTCGCCATCCACAGGCTTTGCAGTACAGGGATTGGCAGCGCAGGGAGCCCCCGGTGATTCGGGCGGAGGTTTCTGCGTCAGATGGGTTTGCTTAGCCCAGGCAGGGTAGGCAACATTGGCTCTTTTATTCTGGGAGTTGAAGTCCATGAGTCATAAAAGAGCCAAGGTTGCCTACCACTGTGGACACCTCCTGGCTCCTTCCTTCCTTCCTTTCCGTATTCTTCCTGCCTTTCTTCTTCCTTTCTTTTCTTCCTTCTTTCCTTCCTTCCTTCCCTCCCTCCTTCTCTCTCTCTCTCTCTCTCACACACACACACACACACATACTGATTGGGGAAGAGGACTGGCAGACCAAGGGCAGAAAGAGGGAGAGGGAGGGAGAGAGAGGGAGGGAGGGAGGAACAGAGAGAGAGAGAGAGACACTTTTGACATCTAAAATGAAGATAACACTGCATATATCCATATTTATTTATTTATTTATGAGACTTATATACCGCTTTAAGTGCAAGCACTCTCTAAGCGGTGTACACCAGTAAGCAATGTATATATATATTTACATTGCCCCCAACAATCTGGGTCCTCATTTTACCTACCTCGGAAGGATGGAAGGCTGAGTCAACCTTGAGCCGGTGAGATCTGAACCGCTGACCTGCTGAACACAGTCAGCTAAAGTGGCCTGCAGTACTGCACTCTAACTGCTGCGCCACCTCGGCTCTTATATATTATATATATATAATAAAGGTAAAAAAGTATATATGCAGTGTTATCTTCATTTTAGATATCCAAAGGGTTTTGTGGCTCCCAGTGTTTTGTTTTTGGTGGGAAACGGGTCCAAGTGGCTCTTTGAGTGTTTTGGGTTGCCTACCCCTGATCTAAGTAATTGTGCATAAGAAACACTATCCATCTTGACTCCTCTCCTTATCCCTTCTGTCGCATGCCATGGTATAGCCCATAATGGAATTTTAAAATCATTTCTATAATATTTCTTCCAAACCCAAAGTAAAGAAGTCCTTATAATATGAGATTTAAAAACCCTGTCAACCTTTTTATTGAAAATTAAATAGGCATGCCATCCGAAAAGCAAATTCGAACCCTCTAAGAGGAGTACTTCTATATTTGTTAAATTAACCCAATCACTAATTAATGTTAAAGCCACAGCATCATAATACAATTTCAAATTCGGTACCTTGAGTCCACCCCTCTCACGAATATCTTGTATAATTTTAAGTTTTACTCTTGGTTTTTTCCCTGCCCAGATAAATTTATTGATACCTTTCTGCCATTCATTTAAATTAACCTCATTCTTTAAAATGGGTATCATTTGAAATAAAAAAAGAAACTTTGGCAAAACATTCATTTTAATCACCGCAATTCTCCCCAAAAGAGATAATTGCAGCTTCTCCCAATTTTCCAAATCTCTTTGTATTTTGACCCACAGCCTTTCATAATTATTTTTATACAATTTGGCGTTAGAAACAGATAAAGTAACCCCCAGATATTTTACCTTGTTAACAACCTCAAAATCTGTCAACCTAACCAAGGTCTCCTTATCCAAATTAGTCATATTTTTAGGCAATATTTTAGTCTTATTATTGTTAATTTTAAAACCCGAAACCTGTCCATACTGATGTATCAATTGTAATAACTCTATTACAGAATAAGTAGGTTGAGATAAAATAACAACCAAATCATCTGCAAAAGCCCTTAATTTATATTCTTTTTTGTTAACTTCTATTCCTTTTATTTGCTGTGATTCTCGAATTTTAATCAACAAAATTTCCAAAGTTAGAACAAACAGCAATGGTGACAATGGACAACCCTGTCTAGTCCCCTTCTCTATTGAAAACACCTCTGACAAACCCCCATTAACTATAAGTTGTGCCGTTTGCTTTTGATAAATAACACAAAGAGCTTGTAAAATTTTTTCTCCAAAGTTCATTTTCTCAATTAATCTTAACATAAATTGCCAGTTCAGCTGGTCAAAAGCTTTTTCAGCATCTAAAAATATCAATCCTGCAGAAATTTGATTGTTTTTATCTAAATATTCTAATAAATTAATAATTTGTCTAACATTATTCTTCATATACCTTCCAGTTATAAAACCCGTTTGATCTATATGTATTACATGATGCAGGACCCTCATGAGTCTATTAGCTAAAATTTTCGAAAAAATCTTATAATCTACATTTAAAAGAGATATAGGTCTATAATTCTTTGGTAAAGTGAGATCTTGATCTTCTTTTGGAATCAAGGATATAAAAGCTCTACCCCATGACGGGGGGATCTCTGAACCCTGTAATATATTATTAAAAAGCTCCCTTAAAGGTTGAATCATCTCTTGTACCAAAGTTTTATAATAAATAGATGTCAATCCATCTGTACCCGGTGCTTTACCTAATTTTAATTCTTTAATTACTGTCTCAATTTCCTCACTAGTAATCAGACCGTTAATTTCTTGTTTCTGATCTTCTGTTAGTTTAGGAAAATTAGCATCTTTTAAATAATTATCTATATCTAAAACCTGTACTTTAGTACTCATGTATAATTTTTGATAATAATCTAAAAAAGATTTCTTAATCAACTCCTTCTGATATACCAACTTACCATTATAATTTATTTTATCTATAGTTCTCTGTCTCTGCTTCTTTCTCAATTGATAAGCCAACCATCTCCCTGGTTTATTGGCATTACAAAATGTATTTTGTTTCATATACAATAAATTAGTTGCAGTTTGATCAGCCATCAACATATTAAATTGTGATTTAAGCAATTTTATAGATTCCTTGATCTTCTCATCTGTGGGATTTAAAATCAGAGCTTTTTCTTTTAATTTAATCTCATCTTCCAACTCTTTACGTTTCTGCACCTGTTTCTGTCTATGAACCTTATTCATTTGTATCAAAATCCCCCGCATATAAGCTTTACCTGCATCCCAGACCATTGACATTGAAGTTCCCTTATACATATTTAAAGCAAAATAATCCTTTAATTGCTCCTTTAATTTTTGAACATTCTTTTCTTGTCTAAATAAATTTTCATTCATCCTCCAAGATCTCCTCTCCTCTTTTTCATCAACCAGTTCCATCCAAACTGGACTATGATCCGTCAATGTCCTAGGGAAAATCTTGACATTCTTTACCCTAAAATATAAATCGGTTGTAATCAAGAAAAAGTCAATTCTTGAAAAAGACTGATGTCTGTCCGAAAAGAAGGTAAAGTCTCTCTCCTCCAAGTTATGTTCACGCCAATAATCTCGCAACTCCCAATCCTCTTTCAAGTCAAAAAAAGCTTTAGGTAATTTAGCCTGTTTAAAAGAAATAGAGGGTCCTTTTTTGTCTCTTTGTGTATCTAAAACACCATTCCAGTCTCCCATTAATATAACAGATCTATAATCCAACAAAGTTAGTTTTTGATGTAAAAATCTATAAAATTGTTCCTGTTGTTGATTTGGTGCATACAATCCCACTATAAGTACTTTCTTACCATACAAACCCACTTCAATCATAACATATCTCCCTTGAGAATCAGATTCTACTAAACAGGCTGATAGATTTTGCTTAACATAAATAACTACTCCCCCTTTTTTCCCAGGAGCAGAAGATACAAAATGAGATCCCAATCGAGCATTAACTAGATATTTTTGATCCTTAGAAATAATATGTGTTTCCTGCAAACAAATAATATCATTGTTATGTTGCTTTAAGTAATGAAATATTTTCTTTCTCTTTTGAGGGGAGTTGAGACCATTAGCATTCCATGTCAGGAGCTTTACCATCTCCCTTGACCAAAAGCCTGGAGAAGACTGCTTGAAGATCTGCCATTGAAGAATGTACTGCAGAGCTCTTAGGTCTTGCTCCTCCCACAGGCACCGAAGCCATTTCTTGTAGAACCTCTTTAACATCTTTCTTCTGTTGTTCCTTTTCCTTACATCTATGGTCATTCTTTGCTCTTTCATCTCTGCTTGTTGCAACCACTCAGCCTGTAATTTTCCACTATCCATCAATACTACTTCTTCAGACTGCTGTTCTGCCTCCTTGCCATCCAAAACTTTCTGCATCATAGGTGGTGGTGAGCGTGCTCCCAGGACCAACTTGTAAAACTCCTTTGCTTTAGAAACAGTATTAAGTCTATAACGTATCCCCGCATGACTCACCACAATGCCAATCGGAATCTCCCATCTGAATGGCATCAATCTTTTTTTAAGTTCATCGGCTAAGAAAGCAAACTCTTTTCTTCTTCTTAAAATTTTAGATGGAATCTCCTTTAAAATAATAACATCTTGAGCAGCAATCTGAAACCTCTTGTTATAAAAAGCTTGTATAATTTCATTACGCAGAGATCTCTTCCCAAAATAGATTACCACATCTCTTGGCAGATTTCTTTGCTTTGCAATCCAAGAATTGACTCTAAATATTTTTTCAATTTCTCTAAATATTTCCTCCTTCTCTCTGTCCAAAATGACAGCAAAGTCATTTGCTACAATCTCTCTCAAATCTTGTTGCATGTCTTCTCTCAGCTCCCTGATTCTTAAAGCGAACTCCATTTCTCTATATTGAGACATAACAATATCATCTTGTGAAGTTTCCATCCTTTTTTCCATACCTTCAAATCTATCTTCCAGAACCTCCACCTTATCTGCAACTTCTTCCACTCTAGAGTCCAACTTCTCAACCACAGAAGCAAGTCCTGTTAGAGCCGTAACTATATCTTGCCTCAAAATAATATTATTCTCCACTAAAAGCTCTTTCACTTCCCCTCTGATTTGAGATATAGCATTTCCCATTATATCTTGCATATCTTTTACCGTTACTGCTGGCAAGGGGGGAGAGGGTGGTGGTGTAGCTTTAGGTTGTTGTGCTGGTAAAATCGCAGGAGAAGAAGCCCCCTTAGGTACTGTAGATGTTGCTTGCCGCTTTGAAGCCATTTTCAAAAAAAAAAAGTTTTGTTTCTTCTTTCCTCCTTCTTTGAAAAAAGAAATAAAAAATACAAAAAAAATCCCTTAATAGGAAAAAAAAATAGCAAAAGAGAGTTTAACAAAAAAGAATCTTCCTAAAACACAAATCCACCTTAAGAAAATTTTTTTAAAAAAAGAACAATCTAGTCCATTGCATTCCGTTCCACTCGCTTTTTTTTTTTATAAAAAAAACTTTCCGATCGCCATTTTACTTTCACTCTCACAAAAAAAAGAGAAAAAAGAAGGGAAATAAAAATCAACCTTTCAAACTAAAGTCCAAATAAAATCCAATAAAAAAATCCTTTATCCAGCTCTGTCCGCTTTTAAAAGTAACTCACCCGGTCTCTTTAAGCGCGGAGGTGGGAGCGGCGTCTTGCTTTGTCCCCAAGGGACAAAGACAGCTGGGAGGCGGAGGCAACCCGAACTCCGAGGGAGCACTCTTTTCACCCCCCAAAGAAAACTTCCTGGGGGGTCTCAGAGGCTCTACCTCTATTCAGGCGATACTCCCCTCCCCCCCTTTGCCTGGGAGGGAGGTTTTGAGCCACGGAACAGCTGGTGTCTGCTGTTCTCTGCGGTTCTAACGCTTTCCCAGGAGGACGGCTACAAAGTAGCCGCCATCACCGACGCTAATCCACCGGAAGTCCCATCCTCAACCAATCTTAACATAAATTGCCAATTTACCTGATCAAAAGCTTTCTCAGCATCTAGAAAAATCAATCCTGCAGGGATCTGATTGTTCTTATCCAAATATTCTATTAAATTAATAATTTGTCTAACATTATTCTTCATATATCTTCCAGTTATAAAACCTGTTTGATCCATGTGTATTACTTGATTCAATACAATCATAAGTCTATTAGCTAAAATTTTTGAAAAAATTTTAGAATCTACATTCAGAAGAGATATAGGTCTGTAGTTTTGGGGTAAAGTAAGATCTTGATCCTCTTTTGGAATCAAAGATATAAAAGCCCTACCCCAAGACGGGGGGGGGGGGGGGGTGTCTCTGTTCCCTGTAGTATCTTATTAAAAAGTTCCTTTAAAGGTTCTATCAACTCATCTATCAAAGTTTTATAATAAATTGATGTCAATCCATCAGTGCCCGGTGCTTTACCTAGTTTTAATTGTTTAATTGCCGTAATAATTTCATCTGTAGTAATAAGTCCATTAATCTCCTGTTTCTGATCTTCTGTTAACTTAGGAAAATGAGCATCTTGTAAATATTTATCTATATCTAAACCCTGTACTTTCTTACCCATATATAATTTTGTATAATAATCTGAAAAAGATTTTTTAATCAATTCCTTCTGGAAAACCAATTTACCATTATAATTTATTTTATCTATAATTCTCAGTCATTGCTGGGTCTTGTTATATGCTTTCCCTGCTTTTTTTTAAAATGTAACTTACTATGTAATACTTTGCCTTGACATTCTTTTTTGGTCTTTCTTGTAAGTTAGTTTGGTGTCTCCAGTACTTTGTAAACCTTCATGGTATTCTAGCTTCAATGCATCTTCTTCACTGTCCTTCAGAAATTTTTCCAATGTCCTTTTTTCTTCCTCAGCTGAATGGTGTACAAACAGGCAATGCAACAGTGTCTGAAATATATATAAAATGAACATGTACAGAAAAGTCTGAAAAAAATAGTAGTGGGAAAGAAGCAACAGAAGACACCTGGGAGCATGCTTATTTTTACAAATTTGGCAGGTTTATACACCCACCCACTCACTCACAAATACACACACAAACACACAGAGACACTTTATATGGAATGTGTCATTAATTGGTAATTGACCAATCAGTGTATCTGTCACTGGTAATTGGCCAGTTTCGACCATAATCAAAAGTCTTCTATGTGAAATGTATAAAATAGATAGCAGGTATTTGTAAGTAGGCTAAGGTGAGCTATACAGTGAGCTACCATGCAAGTATGAAACTGTGATTCTGTCTGAAGATCTAAGATAGATAGAATAACAGAGTTGGAAGGGACATTGTAGGTCATCTAGTCCAACCCCCTTCCCAAGCAGGAGTCCCTACACCATTTCTGACAGATGGCAGTCCAGTCTCTTCTTGAAAGCCTCCAGTGATGAAGCACCTACAACATCCAAATGCAGTCTCTTCCATTGGTTGATCATTCTCACTGTCAGAAAATTTCTCCTTATTTCCAAGTTGAATCTCTCCTTGATCAGTTTCCATCCATTATTCCTTATCTGGCCTTCAGGTGCTTTGGAAAATAGGTTGACCCCCTCCTCTCTGGGACAGCTCCTTAAATATTGGAACACTGCTATCATGTCTCCCCTGGTCTTTCTTTTCTCTAAACTGGTCATACCCAATTCTTGCAACCGTTCTTCATACTGTATGTTTTTGTGGATGGAGAGCCGGACAAGCGAGCAGGTGAGCAGGCTGTCAGAAGGCAGCAGTGATGGGTGAGGCACTGGATGGAGAGCCAGGCAGGAGGGCGAGCAAGCGGGCTGTCAGAGGGCGGCGGAGGTAGGTTGGCTCTGCCCCCAACGTTGAACTGGCAGTTCGGTTGCAGTGGGGGATGGGGCGGAGGGCAGGGAGGCAGCAGCCGGTGGGGGCTTACTATTTTGACACCACCCCCCCCCCCCCCATTGTCTCTGAGCCTTGGGCTGCACTGCTCCACAAGGTTTTTTTTAAAGCCACGGGTCTCTGCCAGTTTTTTTTTTCTAAAGTGCCAAGTCTCTGCCAGGTTTTTTAAAGCCACAGGGCTTTGAAAAAACCTTGGGGCTCTGCAAGCTGGACTTTGAAAAAGCAGAATAGAAAGAATGTTCAATAGTAACGCCCTTTCCTGTATCATGAGGCTCTCAGTCATGCCCTGGCCTAGTCATCTCCTGGTTGGATTACTGCAATGTGCTCTACATGGGGCTACCCTTGAAGAGTATTTGTAAGCTACAGTTGGGACAGAATGCAGCAGCGTGAACTGTTTTGGAGACCCCTAGCATGGCACATGTAACACTATTGTTACATGAGCTGCATTGGTTAGCAGTTGCTTCTGGGCCGAATTCAAGATATTGGGTATCATTTTTAAAGCCCTTCATTTCATGGGGCCAGGTTATCTGAGGCATTGTGTCACTCTAATCGTATTTGCAGAACCCACTCCTGTACTGTCATTGCTCTTCTTTTTAAACGTTATTTATTTAACTGTTATTCTTTATTTTAAATTTTTATAGTTATGTTTTGATACTATTACAATCTGCCCAAATCACCTGAGACAGTGAGACAGGCAGCATATAACTTCAATGAATCGATCAATCAATCAATAAAAATAAATATTGGCACCTTGACACAGCTATAGCTCTTAAAATCAATGTTGGAGAAACTTTAACGATCAAAAGAAGACTCTATAGATATGCAAACATATGCAATGCTGAAAATCCTACAGCATGTTATTTTCTCTAATTCAGGTGTCCCCAATCTCCGGTCCATGGACCGAAACCAGTCCGCGCCATGCCAGAAACTGGGCCACACAAACAAGTGAAGCCCATCTGCTGGATGCAGGCAGCACACGAAACCATGCCCCCTCTGGTCAGCAGAAAAACCTCTCCCCATGGAACCGGTCCCTGTTGCCCAAAAGCTTGGGAGCTGCTGCTCTAATTGAAACATCCAGTCTCCATAGAACACCACTAGGGAACTATAGGGCAGTACTATAGTAGTCTGACATGGGGATTACATATTCAGAGACCACAAAAATAAATCTGTTACAACTTACATGCAAACAAGTTGAATAGCTCTCTATTGAGCATTAAAGTTTTTAAATTTTGTAAGATTCCATTTATGTGTCAGTTATGATCTAATTTGGACATCTGCAAGTCCTTCAAAAGCCTATTTAAGGCTAACCAAGTATAGATATAATTTCAATATTACTGCTTGTTTCCTACAACTTTTCCCTTCTCCAGCAATTTAGCTACCTTGACTGGTAAGGAGCATTTGGAAACCTAGAGGTTTTCAACTATTTTGTAAGACTTCATTGCCTTGAAAAGATTCTGTCTCCATATGGATTTCTTTCATTAGCCTCATATATTTTGAATATACTGTATGTCAACTTTAGAATGAGCATGGTTGCAGCCATCTTTTTCCTTCTGATTCCTAGTTGCAACATAGCACGGAGGGAGGGGGTTTGCCAGGTGTTGCACTAGACAAAACAGACTTTCTCTCTCGGACTTTCTCTCATGGGAACAAAGGTCATCAGCTGCTCCTGAGACTGCAGGCTGGGCGTTTCATGAAAAGCCCGCCAACAAGCTGAGTGGGGAAACGTAGTTGTTTGCATAGTTTTGGGGGTGGGATTTCTTAATTTTGTATTGGGAAATTGTTATGCATCTCTTCAGACTTGGTTTCACTTTTGAAGTACCAATACTCTGTATCAATAAACATGTTCTTTGAGGAATTTACTGTTCTATCCCAGCCTATTGCCATCCTTGTTAAAGGCACAAGGACCAAACCCCTGCTGATGCAATAGGCTGGAGACTTTGCAACAAAACAAAACTCTTTTAATATGGTTGACAAACCTGTCAAATAGTCCAAAACACAAACAGCAAAACTCAAGTCCAAAGGAAACACGATGCAAACAGACGAGAAGTCACAAGCAAGACGAACAGAGAAGTCACAAGCAAGACGAACAGACCAGGATTCCAAGCCCTTTGCAAACAGTTGCCTTCAGCAACCACCACCGCCCACACCTCCTCTCTTTATACAGCAGCCCCAAGGCGTTGCCTCTCAGTGCCTTCTCCTTTTTCCCTGGAGTAGTTGCATTGACTGCTGCTTATTTACTCTTGCTAATTGACGACGGGAGCATGCATCAATTAGCAAGTCCAACAGGTATGATTCTTTCGAGTCTGACTCATTCTCCTCACACAGCTGAGCTTCATCAGAAACACGACTGGAGGGCCCAGGCTCTGCATCAAACTGTGAGTCCTGTAATTCATCAGAGCCTCCCTCTGGCCCTGATGGCCCTTCAAATGCCTCCTCCACCTCCTCCTCAGATTCCTCAGACTCAGCTGTTGTGATCACAGGCTGGCACAGAATCACAACACTATCCTGCACCGCAGGGCCCTTCCCCCGGGTCTGCCGATCCGGATGCGGTCGGGATGGGAATTGTTCATGAAAGGCGGTCACCAAGGCAGGAGCATGAACGGTAGACGCATCCTCCCAGGTGAACTCCTCCGGTCCATAGCCTTTCCATTCAATCAGGTACTGGAAGCGTCTTTTCACCCAACGGGAGTCCCGAATGCTGGCAACCTTGTACTCGGGGGCACTGTCTCCGTCATGTTGTTGTGGTGGGGGCGGTTCAGCTCGGCGGAGTGGACATGCCAGTTGATCAGGGACCAACAGAGAACGGTGAAAGACCGGATGTACCCGCATGGAACGTGGCAGAGTTAAGCGATAGGCGACCAGACTGATCACAGCCTCGATTGGGAACGGTCCGACATATCGGTGGTCTAATTTCTTGGTTGGCTGGGTTGACGGTAGGTTCCTAGTGGACAGCCATACCCGATCTCCCACCGATAGTGGAGGCGTATCCCACCTTGACCGATCAGCAAACTGTTTGTAGTCAGCCTTGGCCTTTTCCAACTGTCGTTGCACCAATCGATGGATCTCCTGTAACTCTGCCAGGTAGTCGTTTGCTGGTGGTTCCGTTGCATCTATTGGAGAACTAGGGAAAAACCGAGGGTGATAGCCCACATTGGCTAAGAACGGTGTCATCTGCGTGGAGGTGTGCTGGGAGTTATTGAATGCAAACTCAGCCACCGCCAGATAGTCTACCCAATTGTTCTGCTGCTGATTGTAATAGCAACGCAGATATTGCTCCAGGATTCCAATGACCTTCTCGGTCCCTCCGTCGGTTTGAGGATGATGCGTGGAAGAGAGGCAGATCTTGATATCCAATGCCTGCATCAACTCCTGCCAGAAACGGGCTGTGAACTGGGCCCCGCTATCGGACACGACCTTATCAGGAAGACCATGCAGACGGAACACCTGCTGCATGAACATGCGAGCGGTGGTGCGGGCAGATGGTAAGCCATGGCATGGAATGAAATGCACCATCCTGGTCAACATGTCAACCACCACGAATACCGTCGTGAATCCAGAAGACGGGGGTAAGTCCATCAAAAAATCCATGGACACCACCCCCCAGGGTCTTTTGGGTGTCAGCAAGGGCTGCATTATTCCGGGTGGGGCCCCTGTCGCTGACTTGGCTTGCCTACAGGAAATACACGATGAGTCGTAGGTCTGAACGTCGTGTCAGATTCGGGGCCACCAGAAGGTATGGGATACCAAATTCAGGGTCTTGAACAGGCCAAAATGCCCTGCTGCTGGATTATCGTGACACTGGCTGAGGATGAGTCCTCTGAGTGGGCCTCCAGGCACATAGAGCCGATTACGATAGTGGAGGAGTCCATCCACAACTGTCCATGGTGAATTGGGCCCCACCTCCTCCTTTCACTGAGGCACGCACGCATCCTGCTGCTGGGCCTCCCGAATCCGAGCCCGTACATCTACTGGCTCTCTCACCGCAGCAAAAGACTCAATAGGGAGCACTGTCCTGGGCAGAAGTTTGTCTTCTGCTTGGGAATATTTGGGCTTCCTGGACAGAGCATCCGCTCTTTGATTGTGACCGCTCGGTATGTACGTCACCCGGAAATTGAACCTTGCAAAGAAGAGAGACCTTTGGATCTGGTGTTGGTTCAATTTCCGAGCGGTCTGCAGGGTTTCTAAATTCTTATGGTCCGTCCAAACCTCAATTTGATGCCGCGCCCCTTCCAGATGATGCCTTCAGGTCTCGAACGCCACTTTAATGGCCAATAGCTCCTTCTGCCAGATGGTATAGTTGTGCTCCACCGGATTCAATTTCCGTGAATAGTACGCGCAAGGGAAGAGGGCACCGCCGGGCGTCGTCGCCTGGAGTAACACCGCCCCAATGAGAATGTCGGAGGCATCCATCTCCACGACAAATGGCCGTTGCAGGTCAGGATGCTTCAGGATGGGCTCCTTCATGAAGGCTTCCTTCAAAGCCTGGAAAACCCTTTGTTCTGGAGTGTCCCACTGAAACCGAGTCTTTTTCTGCAGGAGCCGAGTAAGGGGAGCTGTCATGGTAGAAAATCCGGGGATGAAAGTCCGATAATAGTTGGCGAACCCAAGAAATCGCTGGACATCCTTCACACAACATGGTGGTTGCCAACTCTGCAAAGACTCCACCTTACTCGGGTGCATGGCGATGCCCTCAGGAGAAATGCGGTGACCCAGGAACTCAATACTCATCTGGTAGAACTGGCATTTTTCTTGTTTAGCATATAGCTGATGTTCTTGAAGCCGCTGCAAGACCTGACAGAGATGCCGATGGTGCTCCTCTCGCGATGGGGAATAGATCAGGATGTTGTCCAGGTAAATCACCACAAACTGATCTAACAAGTCCCGGAAAATATCATTCATAAAGTGTTGGAAAACACCAGGGGCGTTGGTCAGGCCAAAGGGCATCACCGTGTATTCGAAGTGCCCGTACTGAGTACCAAATGCCATCTTCCAGTCATCACCTGACTGAACTCTGACAAGGTTGTAAGCTCTGCGCAAGTCCAGTTTTGTGAAGATTTTGGCCTCACGGAGCCGATCCAAGAGTTTGGGGATGAGGGGCAGCGGGTATCGGTTGCGCACAGTGTTGGCATTTAATTTCCGATAATTGCAGCAAAGCTGCAATTCACCGGACTTCTTCTTGACGAAGAGTACGGGTGCCGATACTGGCGAGGATGAGGGCCGAATAAACCCCCGAGCCAAATTCTTGTCCAAAAAGTCCCTCAACGCAGCCAACTCGGGGTCCGACATGGAATACAAATGCCTCACTGGAAGAGGCACGTTAGGGACTAAGTCAATGGGGCAGTCATAAGGCCTGTGCGGGGGTAATCAATCCGCCTCAGTCTCACTGAACACATCAGCATACTCTGCCAATTCAGAGGGTAAGGAGACCCCCGTGGGCCCCTCTACCTGACCGGCACAGATGTGGCAGGTGTGGTCCACACACTGCAGGCTTGGAAAGGTGACCAGGTTCTGAGACCAATAGATCTGGGGGTCATGCGCCCGGAGCCATGCCATTCCCAAGACCACGGGAAAATGCAGGTCTGAGGTGATATAAAACTGAATGGCCTCCTCATGATTACTGATGGCCATACATAGCGGTTGCGTGGCGGCCTTAATTGGCCCAGACAGAAGCATTCGACCATCAATGGTCTCCACTAACATCGGCGGATCCACCGGGCATTGGGGAATCGTCCATTTAGCCACAAATGCTGCGTCCATAAAGTTCATAGTGGCCCCAGAATCATTCAACGCATGGACAGGAATCCCCTTGGGCAACGTGGGAAGAAGCAGGCGTGCCTCCAAGATCAGATGTTTTGGGGGTCCATGGGCAGCATCAGAAGGACGTGATTCAGAGTTGTGGGACGCCCGACCCAAAAGGCCTTTTAGGTTGGGCGTGGCCCGTTTCCCTACAGGGAAGCCGAGGGTAGTCTCAGGACCGGCTCCGTCACAGATTCCCCTCGTCGCTTCTTGGGGCAGAAAGCAGCCAAATATCCAGGGTCCCCACAATAAAAACACCCCCCCTGAACGTCGCCTGTTCATCTCTGCCACTGATAGACGAGGTTTGGCAGCACCTAACTCCATTGGCTCCTCCCTCTGGACCGGGGTTGCACTCACAATGGGGGGCTTACGGATCTCTGGGGTAGCACGGCGACTCCTTCGCTGCTGCAGCCAGGCGTCGATCAACAGGCAGAGATGAATGAGCCCATTAAGATCCGGGGGAAGCTCAACACAGGCCAACTCATCCAAAATCTCCTCCGACAAGCCATCCTGGAAAGCGTCCATAAGCAGCCGAAATTCACTGATATAGCCCTGCAGGGGGCGTCAGCCTTGCCTCAGGGCTTTCAAACGCTGGTAGTTGTCTGAGTCTTGATGAGGTCCTCATACATCAACCGCATGTGCTCACAAAACCCCACAAAGTTCATTTGCTAAAAAAGCAAAATCTTTTCTACTTCTTAAAATTTTAGGTGGAATTTCCTTTAAAATAATAATATCTTGAGCAGCAATCTGGAATCTTTTGTTGTAAAAAGTTTGGAGAATCTGATTTCGCAAGGACTTCTTAGCAAAATATATCACCACATCTCTAGGCAGATTCCTCTGTTTTGCAATCCAAGAATTAACTCTGTAAATTCTTTCTACTTCCCCACGTAACTCATCTTTATCTATATTCAAAATAACAGCCAAGTCATTAATCACCATTTCCATCAAATCTTGAGTTTTATCTTCTTTCAGGCCCCTTATTCTCAAAGCATATTCCATCTGTCTGTACTGGAATATAAGAATATCATCTTGTGAAGTTTCAACTTTTTTCTCCATCTCTTGGAATTTATAATCCAAAAGTTCTACTGTTTCTTCAATTTCCTCCACTCTAGAGTCCAGCTTCACAACCACTGAGGCCATTCCAGATAAAGCTAAAAGTATATCCTCCCTCAGAATAGTATTATTTTGTTCTAAAAGATCCTTCATCTCTTTCTTCATTTCTTCCTTGCTTTCAGATTTATTCTGTTCCAAAAGTTGCTTCATTTCCTCCCTAAACTGTGACACAGCACTTACCATTATTTCTTTAATGTCTTGTGCTGATGTGCCAGATGGAGGAGGTGAAGGTGGAGTAATTTTAGGTTGCTGCACTGAGGGTATTATTTTAAGTTGTTGTTGCACAGTAGATGTAGCAGGAGAAGAAGTTACCTTAGGAGCTGTAGTAGCTGGTTGTCGTTTTGAAGCCATTTCAATTTATCTTTCTTTCTTCATAAAAATACCAATAAAAAGTAAATAGTCCAAAAGTTAAAAATAAGGTAAAATAGAATAAAATAGAATCAATTTAAAAGCTCCCAAAAGATAAAAAAGACTTAAAAAGAAAAGCAGTATAAAACGACAGTACAGCCAGTCCGTCTTTCAAAAAAAAAAAACTTTCAAAACGCCATTTTACTTTCACTCTCACTTTTCCGCCCGAAAGAAAAGAGAGAAAGCTCAAAAAATAAAAAAAATCAACACAAACTAATAAACTAAATAAACTAAAAAAAAAAATAAAATAAAACTAAACTATAAATAAAATCCTTTAAACAGTTCTGTCCGGTTTAAGATTACTCCATTATATATATTGTCTGGGTTAATCAATAAATCAAACATATTAAGAAAAGATTTTGCTTTTTTAGCAAATGAACTTAAAGCAAGACAAATGTCATTTAGATGGGAGATTCCGATGGGCATTGTTTTGAGCCATGCGGGGACACGTTATAGACTTAATACAGTTGCTAAAGCTAAGGAATTTTATAAAACGGTCCTGGGTGCAGGCTCACCTTTGCCCTTGATGCATAAAGTCCTGAGTGATAAAGAGATGGAACAGAAATCTGAAGATGCAGATGCGATGAATGCTGGACAGGTGGTATGGATGTCTCAAGCAGAGGTTAAAGAACAGAGAATGACCCGTGCAGCACATAAACGTAAAGAAAAAGAACAACAGAAAAAAGAAAAAGAAATCAAAGAATCTACTCAGCAAATTGCTTCAGTGCCGGTGGGAGGAGCAAGACCCAAAAGCTCTGCAACATATTCTTCAGTAGCAGAATTTGAGGGGATCTTCTCCAGGCTTAAGGCCAAGGGAGATGGCAAAGCTCCTGACCTGGAATGTTAATGGATTAAACATTCCTCAAAAGAGAAGAAAAATCTACCATTATTTGAAACAACACAATAATGACATTATTTGCTTGCAGGAAACCCACATTACATCTAAAGACCAAAAATACTTAAACAATTCTCGTTTGGGATCTCATTTTGTATCACCTGCCCCTGGGAAAAAAGGGGGTGTGGTAATTTATGTTAAACAGAATTTATCTGCTGTTTTGTTAGAATCAGATCCTCATGGAAGATATGTTATGCTTGAACTTGGTTTATATGGCAAGAAAATTCTTATTGTGGGGTTGTATGCACCAAACCAGCAACAGGAGCAATTTTATAGGTTGCTACATCAGAAAATAACTTTGTTGGATTACAGATCTGTGATTTTAATGGGAGATTGGAATGGTGTCTTAGACATACAAAAGGATAAAAAAGGCTCTTCTACTTTTTTTAAACAGGCTAAACTACCTAAAACTTTCTTTGACATGAAAGAAGATTGGGAACTGAGGGACTATTGGCGTGAACGTAACTTAGAAGAAAGGGATTTTACTTTCTTTTCAGATAGACACCAATCTTTTTCAAGAATTGATTTTTTTTTGATTACAACGGACTTATACAACAGGGTGAAGAATGTAAAAATTTTTCCTAGAACATTGTCTGATCATAGTCCAGTATGGATGGAACTGTTTGCTGAGAAAGAAGATAGGAGATCCTGGAGGGTGAATGAGAATTTATTTAAACAAGAAAAAAATGTTTATAAATTAAAGGAATGTTTAAAGGAATATTTTGCTTTAAATATGAATAAGGGAACATCAATGTCAATGGTGTGGGATGCAAGTAAAGCTTTTATGCGTGGTATCTTGATAAAAATGAATAATTTGCATAGACAGAAACAGACTCAGAAACGTAAAGATTTAGAAGAGGAGATTAAATTAAAAGAGAAACTTTTAATTTCAAATCCTTTAGATGAAAAGGTGAAAGGAGCTTTAAAATTGTTAAAAACACAATTTAATATGTTGATGGCTGATCAAGTTGCAACCAATTTAGTATTTATGAAACAAAATACATTTTGTAATGCTAATAAACCAGGGAGATGGTTGGCTTATCAGTTAAGAAAGAAACAGAAACAGAGGAATATAGATAAAATAAATTATAATGGTAAATTGGTCTATCAGAAAGAATTGATTAAGAAATCCTTTTTAGAATACTATCAAAAATTATACAAGAGTGCTAATATTCAAACTATAGACATAAATAATTATTTAGGTAAAGTTAACTTTCCTAAATTAACAGAAGATCAGGAAAAAGAGATTAATGGCTTAATTACTAAAGAAGAAATTGTTATAGCTATTAAACAATTGAAATTGGGTAAAGCGCCGGGTACGGATGGGTTGACATCTATTTATTATAAAACTTTAGTAGAAGAGATGATTCAACCATTGTGTGAATTGTTTAATAACTTATTACAGGGTTTAGAGATCCCTCCATCTTGGCGTAATGCATTCATATCACTGATTCCAAAAGATAATCAAGATCTTACATTGCCTAAAAATTACAGGCCTATATCTCTTTTAAATGTGGATTATAAAATCTTTGCAAAAATTTTAGCTAATAGGTTTATGGGGATTTTGCAGCAGTTTATACATAAGGATCAATCGGGTTTTATAACTGGAAGGTATATGAAAAATAATGTTAGACAAATTATTAACTTATTAGAGTATTTAGAAAAGAATAACCAAGTCTCTGCAGGCCTGATATTTTTGGATGCTGAGAAAGCCTTTGACCAAGTGAATTGGCAGTTTATGTTATGTTTAATTAAGGAGATGAATTTTGGACAAAATATATTACAAGTATTATCTAATATATATCAAAAACAGACTGCTCAACTTATTATAAATGGGGGTTTGTCAGAGGCTTTTGTAATAGAAAAAGGAACAAGACAGGGATGCCCGTTATCTCCGTTATTGTTTGTCTTAACATTGGAAATTTTGTTGATTAAAATTCGGGAGTCTCAAGAAATAAAAGGAATAGAAATTAATAAAAAAGAATATAAATTAAGAGCCTTCGCAGATGACTTGGTTGTTACTTTGTCTCAACCTACCTGTTCGGTGGTAAAATTATTACAATTGATTCAACAATATGGACGTGTTTCTGGTTTTAAAATTAATAATAATAAGACCAAAATATTAGCTAAAAATATGTCTAATGGTGATAAACAGGTTTTAGTCAATTTAACAGATTTTGAAATTGTTGATAAGGTAAAATATTTGGGGGTCATATTATCTGCTTCCAATGCAAAACTGTATAAAAATAATTATGAAAAGCTGTGGATGGAGGTACAGAAGGATTTAAAAAACTGGAACAATCTACAGTTATCTCTTATGGGTAGAATTGCAGTTATTAAAATGAATGTCCTGCCAAAGTTTATTTTTTTGTTTCAAATGTTACCTATTCTAAAGAATGAACGTAATTTAGATGAATGGCAAAAAGGTATTAATAAATTTGTTTGGGCAGGGAAAAAACCAAGGGTGAAACTTAAAATAATGCAAGATTTTCGTGAGAGAGGTGGACTCAAGGTACCAAATATGAAATTGTATTATGAGGCTGTAGTATTAACACTGATTAGCGACTGGGTGAATTTAACAAATATAGAAATACTTCATTTGGAAGGTTGGGACTTACTTTTTGGTTGGCATGCCTATTTAATATTTAACAAAAAAGTGGATTGGGTTTTTAAGTCTCATATTATAAGAATCTCTTTGCTTAGAGTGTGGAGAAAGTATTATAAAAGTGACTTCAAAATACCATTATGGGCTATACCTCGGCATGCCATAGAAGGTATAAGGAAAGGGGTTAATATGGATATGGTCTCTTATGCACAGTTACTTAGATGGGATGGCCAAGATTGGCAGTTAAAATCTTTGGAAGAATTAACACATGAAAATCTAACTTATTCATGGTTCCAATATAGACAAATAGTGGATAGATGGAAGATGGATTGTAAAATGGGTTGGCTCAGAGAAGATGAAGTTCTTTTAAAACAAGTAAGAGATCAAAGGCCAACCCATATTAAGAGAGTTTATGGGGTTTTAGTGGAATTGGACTCAGAACCTGAATTAGTTAAAGATTGTATGATTAAATGGGCACAGAATATTGGTGAAACGATTTCAATGGATACCTGGGAACTTATTTGGATAAGAAATGTTAAATTCACACAAGCGCAAAATTTAAGAGAGAATTTTTATAAGATGTTTTATAGATGGCACCTTGATCCAAAGAAAATGTCCATCATGTACCCTAATCTGCAGCCGAAATGCTGGAGATGTGGACATTTGGATGCTACTTATTATCATACTTGGTGGACGTGTAAGCATATAAAAGCTTTTTGGATTAAGATATGGTGGAATATTCAAAGAATTTTTAAACGGAGGGTAAAATTTACTCCGCAACTATTTTTATTAGGTATTGTTATTGATTGCGATGCTAAGGAGGTTATATTGATGTCAAATTTGATTACAGCCGCTAGGCTGTTAATAGGACAATATTGGAAGAAGGAATCTTTGCCTACTTTGCAAGAGTGGTTTTACAAAGTTTCGTATTTGGCAGAAATGGCAAAGATTTCGGCTTTTTTAAAGGAGCAATCTCAAGAAAAATTTTTTGCAGTATGGGAAAAATGGATAAATTTCATACAACATAATTTGGATATGGAAAAATATCATTTAGCTTTTCTATAATTTGTAATGATTGTTTTTTTCTTTCTTTCTTTCTTCCTTTTCTCTTTACGTATTATTACTTATATATTATTATTTTTTTATATATATATATGTTCTATTTTTTGTCTATTTTTTTCTTTTCTCTTTCTCTCTCTCTTTTCTTTTTCCTTTTTTTTCTTTCTTAGTATATATTATTCATTTTAAAGCTTATGTTATGCATATTATTATTATATATATTATTATATATATTATTATTATGACTTTTATTATTTTTACTAATTATCTTATAAATTGTAAATGTTATTTTTTAAAATTTGTTAAATAATCCTATACTCAGTTCTGGGAAGTCGGGGGGGGGGAGGGTGGGGTGGTTTGGGAGGGGGGGGATGTTTATTTGTAAAATTTTTGAAAAATTTCAATAAAAAAAAAAAAAAAAAAAAAAAAACCCACAAAGTTGTCCAGCAATGGGCTACGTTGGGCTAACAAGGGTGTGCCCCAACGAGCTGCAGAACCAGAAAGAAGGCTTATCATAAACCCCATTTTATCCCGGTCAATGGGGAAATCCTCTGCTTTGACACTAATGTACAAGTGGCATTGTCCCATGAACACAGGAAACATGTCCGGGTTGCCATCAAATTTGTCTGGCCTCGCCACTTGGCATTTTCTCCTGGGTGGTGGTGGAGCAGCAGTAACCTAGGCAGATAGCTGAGCAACTTGAGCAGATAACAAAGCCAGCTGCTGGGCGAGCCGGGCGTTCTCAGCACGGAGCTGCTCCATGATAGTAGGGGGTGAGGCTGAAGGCAAACTGTTCTATCCCAGCCTATTGCCATCCTTGTTAAAGGCACAAGGACCAAACCCCTGCTGATGCAATAGGCTGGAGACTTTGCAACAAAACAAAACTCTTTTAATATGGTTGACAAACCTGTCAAATAGTCCAAAACACAAACAGCAAAACTCAAGTCCAAAGAAAACACGATGCAAACAGACGAGAAGTCACAAGCAAGACGAACAGAGAAGTCACAAGAGAGGCGAACAGACCAGGATTCCAAGAAGCCCTTTGCAAACGGTTGTCTTCAGCAACCAGCACCGCCCACACCTCCTCTCTTTATACAGCAGTCCCAAGGCATTGCCTCTTAATGCCTTCTCCTTTTTCCCTGGAGTAGTCGCATTGACTGCTGCTGATTTACTCTTGCTAATTGACGACGGGAGCATGCATCAATTAGCAAGTCCATCAGATGTGATTCTTCCGAGTCTGACTCATTCTCCTCACACAGCTGAGCTTCATCAGAAACACGACTGGAGGGCCCAGGCTCTGCATCAAACTGTGAGTCCTGTAATTCATCAGAGCCTCCCTCTGGCCCTGATGGCCCTTCAAATGCCTCCTCCACCTCCTCCTCAGATTCCTCAGACTCAGCTGTTGTGATCACAGGCTGGCACAGAATCACAACATTTGCAAGCCTCGGAGTTCTGCTGTCAAGCCGTACGGGGCTTGCCATTCACTGTTGGGGGGAAGTTGGAGGACAGCTCACCGCCACCGTTCCAAGCTGCGACGCTGCACGGCCCTTCCCTTCTGCCGGCAGCCGCACAACCCAAGCCTCGACGCCCCGCCTGTCAGCCAGCAGCAGTGCAACCCAAGGCTCGACACCCCACCAACCAGCTGGGTGTCGGAAACCAGCAAGACGCCATTGAACATAACTGTGCAGTGCCCAGAAGCCCCAAGCCTCACCAGGCCGTCGCTCAAGTACCCATCGGGCGGAAGCAGACCGTTGCCAAGCCCAGGCGACATGCACAGACCAACGAGAGGCCAAGACCGGGCGAGGGGCCCCTCCCAATAACACGGACATTCTGTGCGGCAGCGGAACAAAGAGGGGTGGGTGAGCCGGTTGGGGAGCTGATTCAAGGACCGATCTATGCGGAGAGCTGCAGGGCACAAGCACACTCACCATCACCGGGGGAACCGGGAGAGCTGGAACGCTATGCGGCAGCAGAAGGCTCCATCCTGAACAACCAGAAGGCAGGACAGAGGGGCGGGGTTCAGCAGGGGGAGGGCCTGGGCCAGACAACTGGACTTTTAAAGGCAGCTGGGCGGATGGTGGTTACTGGGTGGAGGGTGGGGTTTGGGGTGTGGCACTGTTATATGAAGCACTGGGAGCAAACCACTCCCAGTGCTGACTTTGTTTGTTAGGGATTAAAATACCTCACTTGCACTTCATTCCTGCGTTCCTGTCTTTCTTTCATCGGGACGACGACGGACGGCGTGACAGTAAGTCAGCACTCATTTACGTTTGCTGCTTCTTGCCCTTACCCCAATAGAAGGGAATGGCAGAGGGCAAACAGGAATCTCCTCAGGTGGAGGAGGCTGCAACAGCGGAAACAGCAGACCCTGCTGATGCGGCCGAAGCCCAGGTGACACAGCCGGCAGTAAGACCAAAAGCCACCCAGGCACCTTGGCCCCTGACCGAATCCCAGGAGGCCGGAGCTACGAGGGGGGGGGGGAGAGTGGTGGCAGAGCCCTACTTTGACGTCCTTGGATATCGACCGGCCCCGCAACCCCCCAGCCAGGTCGTCTCTCTTGGGATGGAGGGAGAGGCGAGTGACTGGGGATGAAGACGATGAGTGGAGCTACTCCACTGCTCCGGGCGAGTATACCATGGATGTGCTACGCGATTGCTTTGGCGAGGCTGGGTACCATGTGTTGTGATTCCGTGCCAACCTGTGCTCACAACAGCTGAGTCTGAGGAATCTGAGGAGGAGGTGGAGGAGGCATTTGAAGGGCCATCAGGGCCAGAGGGAGGCTCTGATGAATTACAGGACTCACAGTTGGATGCAGAGCCTGGGCCCTCCAGTCGTGTTTCTGATGAAGCTCAGCTGTGTGAGGAGAATGAGTCAGACTCGAAAGAATCATACCTGTTGGACTTGCTAATTGATGCATGCTCCCGTCGTCAATTAGCAAGAGTAAATAAGCAGCAGTCAATGCAACTACTCCAGGGAAAAAGGAGAAGGCACTGAGAGGCAATGCCTTGGGGCTGCTGTATAAAGAGAGGAGGTGTGGGCGGTGCTGGTTGCTGAAGGCAACTGTTTGCAAAGGGCTTGGAATCCTGGTCTGTTCATCTTGCTTGTGACTTCTCTGTTCGTCTTGCTTGTGACTTCTCGTCTGTTTGCATCGTGTTTCCTTTGGACTTGAGTTTTGCTGTTTGTGTTTTGGACTATTTGACAGGTTTGTCAACCATATTAAAAGAGTTTTGTTTTGTTGCAAAGTCTCCAGCCTATTGCATAAGCAGGGGTTTGGTCCTTGTGCCTTTAACAAGGACGGCAATAGGCTGGAATAGAACACCATGGGGTGTCACCGCGGCAATGGACGGATGAGCATTCTGGATGCACAGAGGCCTCCCATTTCCGGCTTAGTAGTCCCAGGCTTCACTTGCCACAGTCGGTGGGCATGGCTACAACAGGAGCCTCTGGGACTGGTTCCACAGGTACGCAACTTCAAGCAGCATGGCTAGGTGGTCCAGGGGGTGACGTCTGGGGCCCATCCTCGGGCAGAACACCCTGGGCCCAGGGTGCTGGCCCTGGTCCTAGAGGCTCAGCCACTCCAGATGGGGTTGGTGGCGTGGTGCAACCTGCGGCTCAATGGGGGCCGGGACTAACGTGGGGTCTGCCACCTATACCCATTTCTTTCTATGGGAACCCCAACAGACTGGCCATGTTCCTGAGCCACGTAATCGGTCGTCTCGATTGTTATGCCCATCTGTATTAATCCCAGTGGGCAATGGTGGTGGCGGTCACAGCGGTGTTGCAGGGGGAGGTGGCGGCATGGGCTGCTGACCTCTACAGTGATCATGCCTGGGAATTGGGCAATGTGGGCCTGTTCCTGGAAGCATTGCATGTTCGGTTCGAGGATGTGTCACGTCTTCAGCGGGCAGAAGCAGAACTCCTATCGCTGAGGCAGCATTGTTGGACTGTAGCAGAATATGTCCGCGACTTCCGCAGGCTGGCGGGCCAACTCAGTTCCGGGTGGGGCTCGACCAGGAGCTACGCCAGGCCTGCATCTATAGAGGTGTACCAAACCGCCTTCGGGAGTGGTTCCGTGTGGCGGTGGATCTGGACACAGGCCTTAGAGAATTCCAGAAAAGTCGGGACACCAGTCGTCCTCGGCAACTGGTGGGGAAGCCGCGTGAGGGTGGCCAGAGTCAGCCGGTCAGTTACCCCAGGGTTCCTGATTCATCCGGTGGCCCTTCCTTCCGCTGCTTCCGGTGCAATCAGCCAGGCCACCGGGCGGCTGAATGCCCAGCTCCTGCCCCGAAGGGTTCCGGACCACCTGGAAGGGCCACTCCAACACCGAAAAAAGGGGCTGAGTCATCAAGGGCAGTGAAGCAACCAACGACCCTGGCATTTCAGCGAGTTCTGCCACCAGGTCAGGATGCCACGGCTGTGGCACGGTACCACCCAGCCGACGACGACAGTGATGACGATACAGTGGATGACCTGATGGTAAGAGAGCCCGTGGCCCCCTTCGTCCTGCCGATAGTGTTAACAAGTCCACAAACTGGCACGCGAAGGGAATGTCATGCACTTATAGACACTGGTTGTACCCGATGCCTGATAAGCAGGGCAGTAGCCATTGAAAGTGGTATCAGGTTGCACAGATTGGCCCAACCCATTCGTTTTGAACAGGTGGATGGGTGCCTGTTGTTGGGGCCCAGCTACCCATATCACAGAACCAGTCTGGCTGGAGCTCGGAGGTCATTGGGAAGTCCTCCGTTTTGTTGTTGCTCCAGCTATGACTGAGGCGGTGATCCTTGGACTAGCATGGCTGGATAAGTGGGAACCTACTATTTGGTGGGAGGGTGGGTACCGTAAAGTACGCCTTGGGGTTGGGCCCCAACCACCGGGGCCGAGCCCCACAAACCAGGTCCCGGTGTGTGGGGTCACAGAGAGGAGGAAGGCCCCTTTCCCTGTAGTATACAGTGACCTGGCCAAGCTGTTTAGCGAGGAGGAGTGCAATCAGCTACCACCTCACCATGGGACAGACTGTGCAATTGAAATCAAACCGGGAGCCAAACTGCCGAAGCCCTGAATGTATGCCATGACACCCAGGGAACTTGAGGAATTATGGCAGTTTATTGATTCGAACCTGGAGAGAGGGTTCATTCAGCCGACCCATTCCCGAGTCGCTGCCCCGGTCTTATTCTGGGAAAAGAAAGACGGGTCGCTTCATCTGTGTGTCAACTTCCAAGGCCTTAACACTGTTTGTGTTGAACATCAATACCCCCTCCCGCTCATGAAAGATCTGCTGGCCCAGTTGGGAAAGGGGCGAGTATTTACCAAACTGGACCTTCGGGAGGCATATTATAGGGTGCGGATACGGCACGGAGACGAGTGGAAAACAGCGTTTAACTGCCCACTCGGTAGCTTCCAGTACCGGGTGATGCCGTTCAGGCTACGGGGAGCCCCCACGGTGTTCATGCAATTGATCAACCAGGTGTTGCATGAGCACCTCTACCGGGGGGTCCTGGTGTATCTCGATGACATCCTCATTTATACTGCCACCCTGGAGGAACACATTTGCTTAGTACGACAGGTGTTACAAAAACTACTTGCTGCTAAGTTGCATGTAAAACTGTCGAAATGCGAGTTTCACCGGGACCGTCTGGACTACCTCGGATACCGTATATCAGCAGGTGGGGTGGAGATGGACCCTCTCAAGGTACAGGCAGTACTGGACTGGCAGGCACCCAACACCCGTTGACAGCTACAGAGCTTTTTGGTGTTCGCCAACTTCTACCGGCAATTCATCCCCTCGTTTGCCACCGTAGCTCACCCCCTAACGGAGTTGTTACGGACAAAGCACCTAAAAGGCAAACCACAGCCCGGCCAACCAGTGGGATGGACCATGGCCTGCCAGAAAGCTTTCAAAGAACTCAAAGCTCTTTTTGCCAAAGAACCGGTGTTACTCCACCCAAACCCCAATGCCCCTTTCGTGGAACAAGCCGACACCAGTGACATGGCTGTGGGGGCTGTATTGCTACAACAGAACCAACAGGGGACGTTGCAGCCCTGCGCATACACGTCCCAGAAATTTACCACAACGGAAAGGGGGTGGGCTATTTGGGAAAAGGAGGTGTTTTCTGTGAAATGGGCACTTGTGATGTGGCGACATCTGCTGGAAGGCTCTACGCAGCCATTTGAGGTATGGACCGACCACCGGAACCTTGAGGCATTACAAAAGCCACGGCGCCTGTCGCCCAAACATGTTAGGTGAGCTCAATACTTTACTCGCTTCCACTTTACTCTGAAATATGTACCGGGGGGTAAGAATTTTCTGGCAGATGCCCTGTCTCGCCTGCCACAATACCACAGTGACAGGGAGGAGGTGGTACAGGCGATTATACCCCCCTGCACCCACAGGGTAGCCCACGTAACAGCCGGGGGGTCGGTGAATGTTACACGTCCGGAGCTACGGGCCACTGTAGCAGTTGACAGGTGGCTGCAGGAGCATCCCAGCCTGTTGACACAGAGGGAGGGGCTAGCCTGGAAAGGCGATAAACTCTATGTTCCCGAAGGCCTGTGGCAAACCGTCCTCCAGAGGTGCCATGATGCTAAACAAGCTGGGCATTTCGGATTCATAAAGACTTTACACTTGGTGCGGCGACAGTTCTGGTGGCCCCAGATGAAGCCGGAGGTGGAGACATACGTCAAGAACTGTCACACCTGTGCCACTGCAAAACCACGTGTGGTGAAGCCGATGGGACTGTTGCAGAAAGTAGCTGATCCAACCTGTCCCTGGGAAGAAATCTCTATGGACTTCATAGTCGAACTACCATGGAGCTGGGGTTACACCGTGATATGGACGGTTATCGATCTCTTCTCGAAACAGGCCCACTTTATTCCCTGCAAGGGATTACCGTTGGCTCGGCGGCTGGCCAGGCTCTTCATACAGCACATCTACCATCTTCATGGGGTGCCCCGACGTGTAATCTCAGATCGGGGGGTGCAATTCACGGCGCACGTTTGGCGTACATTCCTTCAACTGGTAGGGTCGTCTCAGGGCCTTAGCTCTGCGTACCATCCTAGCACCAACGGGGCCGCGGAGTGAGCAAATGCCATGAGAGAACGCTACCTTCGCAGCTACATCACCTACCAGCAAACAGACTGGGTAGACCTTTTGCCGTTTGCTGAGGTGGCATACAATAATATGGTGCACAGTAGCACTGGGTTTGCCCCTTTCTGGGTAGTACATGGAGTGGAATTTGTCCCCATCCCAGAATGGCCTCAGGAAGCGAGCACGCCAACCACCCCACAGGCGTGGATGTCACAAGTAGCAAGACTGTGGGGACGAGTAAAGGATGCTCTAACCAAGGCTGAGGCGGCTGTAAAAGCCCAGGCTGACAAAAAGAGAGCAGACCACAAGCCTTTCTGGGTGGGTGACTGGGTGTACCTATCCACGAAGTACCTCCATTTGCGATCACCCTGTAAAAAACTTGGTCCTAAATACATAGGGTCTTTCCTGATAACCCAGGTGATCAATCCGGTGACAGTACGATTATGGTTACCTCCGTTGTTGGGGAAGGTACATCCCGTTTTTCATGGCTGTCTGTTAAAACCAGTGCATGGAACCCCGATGGGCAGTAAGGCACCAGGACCAGTAACCGGAACAGAATATGAGGTACAGGAAATTATTGATTCACGGGTCCACCACGGTAAATTGCAATATCTTATCCAGTGGAAGGGGTACCCCCTCTCAGAGGCCTCATGGGTAGGGATGGAGGATGTACATGCTCCTCGGTTCCTATGTGCATTCCACCGTTGATGTCCGGGGAAGCCAAGTAGTATGAACTGTGGAAAACTGCACTCACCCATATCTCCTTACCTTCCAGGTGAAGATGTGCTAGAGGGGGCCGCATGTCAAGCCCTATGGGGCTTGCCATTCACTGGTGGGGGGAAGTTGGAGGACAGCTCACCGCCACCGTTCCAAGCTGCGACGCTGCACGGCCCTTCCCTTCTGCCGGCAGCCACGCAACCCAAGGCTCGATGCCCCGCCCGTCAGCCAGCAGCAGCGCAACCCAAGCCTCGACACCCCGCCAACCAGCTGGGTGTTGGAAACCGGCAAGACGCCATTAAACGTAACTGCACGGCACCTGGAAGCCTCAAGCCTCGCCAGGCCGTCACTCAAGTGCCCATCGGGCGGAAGCAGACCGTTGCCAAGCCCAGGTGACATGCACAGACCAGCGAGAGGCCAAGACCGGGCGAGGGGCCCCTCCCAATAACACGGATGTTCTGTGCGGCAGTGGAACAAAGAGGGGGGGTGAGCCAGTTGGGGAGCTGATTCAAGGACCGCTCTATGCGGAGAGCTGCAGGGCACAAGCGCGCTCACCATCACTGGGGGAACCGGGAGAGCCGGAACGCTATGCGGCAGCAGAAGGCTCCATCCTGAACAACCAGAAGGCAGGACAGAGGGGCGGGGTTCAGCAGGGGGAGGGCCTGGGCCAGACAAATGGACTTTTAAAGGCAGCTGGGCGGATGGTGGTTACTGGGTGGAGGGTGGGGTTTGGGGTGTGGCACTGTTATATGAAGCACTGGGAGCAAACCACTCCCAGTGCTGACTTTGTTTGTTAGGGATTAAAATACCTGACTTGCACTTCATTCCTGCGTTCCTGTCTTTCTTTCATCGGGACAACGACGGACGGCATGACATCTGCTTTATTTGTCTCTGTCGATCGGAACCTTGACACTGTACATGATAGAGATGTTTATTAATAGAATGAAAAACAGTCTACGTGCCAAAAAACAGGATCTCTGCACAAAGTGATGTGCTGTTTCATTCCTTTGCATCACAAACCCGAACATGTTGGCTGTATATAAAAGCCAGGATGGAAAAGATTGGAGTTTACAGTATTTCCAAAAATGGAGAGCAATCACTGTTGTTGTTATTGTTGTTCTTATTCCTTATCAAGAAGAGTATTTAGTAAAATTAATATAATTTCTTTATCTGTTCAGTTTGGACAGATTTCTACTTAAGACTTACCAGGGGAATACATCATTTGAATATTAACTACAATGTTTACCCCAGCTTTTTCCCCATCCCAGAGGTTTACCCATAAGCTCTGAGAAATCTAGGAGTTTTAAAATATTTTCTTGATGGAGGTGTCGATTAATAGACTGAAACATGCCAAGAAACAGGAACTCTGTACAAAGTGATGTGCTGTTTCATTCCCTTGCATCACAAACTTGAACATGAAGAACCCTTCTACTGTTAAAGAATTCATCTTGATCGGTTTTTTTAGTTCCCTTGAAAATCAAATGCTCATCTTTTGGACTTTCTTCCTTATCTATGGAGTGGCTCTGGTAGGAAACTTCCTAATCATCCTTGCCATCAGTATCTGCAGGAATCTCCACACACCCATATACTTTTTGCTGATCAATTTGTCTATCATAAATGTATGTTCAATTTCTGTGATAGTTCCCAAATTACTGCTTATACTGTTAACTGAGAGAAATACCATTGTATTCCCTGACTGCATTCCACAGGTATTTCTCTTCACCTTGGCTTTAGGAATAGAGCTCCTGATTCTTGCATTTATGGCTTTTGATCACTATGTTCCTATTTGCCAACCTCTGCAGTATACAGTCATCATGAAGAAGGAGGTTTGTTTTGGGACAATGGCTGCAGACTCTCTGCAATGTCGAAGGTGGTGGGGCCGCACACACACACACTCCTCTGTGTGTGCGGCCCCGCCACCTTCGACATTGCAGAGAACCTGGTCGCCCCAGTGCCGCTCGAGTCGGTCACCTATGCAGACTTGAAAAAAAACCTCCGAGACCACTTTGAGCCCAAGTTATCCGTTATAGCGTGGAGGCATGCTTTTGAGCAGTGGGAGCAACAACCCGGCGAGTCTGCAACAGAATTTATTGCCACTCTTCATCAAGCGTCCCGACTCTGCAATTTCACGGATTTGGAGGAGAGACTACGAGACCGCTTAGTCTGCGGACTCTGGAATCGAGAGCTCCAACAAAAACTCTTTGCTAAGGAGACTGTCTTGCTACAGGAGGCCTTGAAGGAGGTCATGGATGAAGCCTCTGGAGGGGCCGTTAAAGCGCTACGGCCCTCCAAAAGCACACCAAGCACCAAAGCCATCCAACACGAGGACGCCGAGCGGATGGAAGACACCGACTCAGACTACAAAGTCGACCAGCTACGAAAGCACCTGGAGAAGGAACCACAGCCAGCTGAGAAGGCAGTTCCGTTCCTTAGATGCATGGGCTACGGAGATTGCCATCAACATGCGGATTGCCGATTCCGAACTGCAATGTGCCAGGCCTGTGGCAAATCACTGCTGTCGTCTAACTCAGTTCACACTCATTTCAATGAGCAGCTGCCTGTCTGCATTGTGTGTGATGCATCCCCGTATGGGGTTGGGGCTGTGTTAAGCCACTTAATGGCTGATGGGAGGCAGAAGCCCATTGCATATTACTCCAGGACCCTATCATCCACAGAGCGCAACTATACGCAAATTGACAAGGCAGCTCTGGCCATTGTGGCCAGAGTTAAAATGTTCCATGACTACTTGTATGGCCGCCAGTTCATGGTCTTCATGGACCACAAGCCACTCCTAGGGTTGTTCACCACAAACAAACAGACACCTCAGATTCTGTCTCCTCGAATGCTGAGGTGGTCTATCTTTCTGTCAGCCTACAGCTACAGGATGATTCACAAACCAGGCAAGGAAATGGGCCATGCAGACAGCCTGAGCAAGTTGCCCCTGCCACATGTGGAGCCAGATCCAGCTCCAGCTGCACGCATCCTGGCTATCCAGGATTTGCCAGAATCTCCCCTTCATGCTGGGGACATAGCTGCTGAGACAGCAGCTGACAAAATGCTGAGCCGTGTGCTAAACTGGGTACACACAGGATGGCTGGACAAATGTCCAGGGCCAGAATTTCAGAGTTTCTTCATGAGAAAAGATGAGCTTTCAGCTCAAAAGGGGTGCATCCTTTGGGGAAGTAGGGTCATAGTCCCGAGCTCTTTAAGGCCCAGGGTCCTAGAGTCTCTGCACGAGGGTCATCCGGGAATAGTCCAAACTGGAGATGCCGCAAGCCCCTGTCCACCCATGGGAGGACACACACACACACACCGTGGTCAAGAATCCACATTGATTTTGCCAGGCCCTTTCAGGGACAGCTGTTTCTAATCATGGTAGATAGCCATTCTAAATGGTTAGAGGTCGCACCAGTCCCTTCTATGACTACTGCCAGGACCATCCAGGAACTGCACAGAATCTTTGCAACACACAGACTTCCAGACGTGATAGTCTCAGACAATGGGGCTCAGTTTACCACTTCTGAATTCCAGTCTTTCCTCAGGGCAAATCTAATATGGCACGCCACGTCAACTCCCTTTCACCCGGCCTCGAACGGCCAAGCAGAACGCATGGTCCGCACAACCAAGGAATCACTAAAACACAGGGGATTGGCACCAAAGACTGGCAGATTTTTTACTCTGCCAATGCACAACTCCCTGTGCCGCCATGGGCAGAAGCCCTACCAAACTCAGATGGGGCCGACGTTTGATCACCAAGCTGGACAGGCTGCACCCTGACCGGGTTGCCTCGGACTCTGCTCAGCCAAAGGCACCTCGGAATTTGCAAGTGGGTGACCGGGTTTGGACCCAGAATTATGGGCAAGGGGCTTTGTGGGTGGCAGCCATGGTTGTTAAGGTGTCGGAAGATGGGCGAGTCATTCGCCAGCACATTGACCAGCTGCATCAGAGGCTAGTGAACCAGTCGCTGGCTCAGGCCTCTCAAGAGGGTTGCATGCAAGGGCTGTGCGACAGCGGCCCAACAGAGGAGCTTGCACGCTCCAGCAGATTTCTCAAGGAGATGGGGAAAAGGCCATAGGAGAGCTTCCCCTGGACAGACAGACATGTCTGCTGAACAGGACTGGCAAACTACACTGAGGGACAGCCCTGCAGACTTTGCTGCACGATTGGACTTTGGTTTGGGCCGACTGGGACTGGCCAGCCAAAGGGACCCAAGTCAACCTGACTTCACTGGACCTCAGAGTCCTGGTCTACCCAGCCAGGCAGGCGAGCGGGTAGACCGGGAGACCCCTGCAACCCCTAGACGTTCAGAACGGTCAAGAAGGCCACCTAAATATCTGCAGGACTATGTCCAGCAATTGAGAGTTTGAGCCATTTATGGGGAATGGGTGTAATGTATTGGCCACAACTGTTTTAAATCATTTGCTTAATGTCTGACCTACATTGCTGTATTGTTTAACAGTTGCTGTTACTGAAAGCCAGACTGGCTGTCTCCAAGCTGATAATGAGGTTTGGGGTGGGAAACTGTTACTTTAAACCTATTGGTTGCCACCTAGAGGCTAACTCTATAAATAGTTGTGCAGCAGCCTTTAGGGCTGCTTCTGTTCTGAGTTAATAAACTTGTTTGCTTTTTCAACACTCTGCCTCGTTCAATGCCTAAAGAACTGAAGATATAACAATTGCTATTGTTTATTCTGTGGTCACTCCTGTCCTTAATCCCCTTATATACTCTCTGCAAAACTCTGATGTTAAGCAAGCTCTCAGAAAATTAATTCACAGAAAATCCTTCCCGCAAGATTTGTTTTAATGAATCCTTTTAATGTCTTCATGTGAGTGGCAAAATATAGGGTAAAACATGAAAGGAAATTGGTAATGTGCATATCTTTCTCACCTCTCCAAATATGATTATCCCAGTTTGGAGGTGAATGTTTTATTTATATGTTTTTCAAAAAGATGTAAATTGACCCCATCTCAGACTCTCACACTTAAAGATATACAGGATGTTTTACAGGATGCTTTGGAGAAAACTGCACAAAAGATTAAACATGAGACAGCAGAGCTTTTGGAGCAGAAAAATAATGAGATGAGAGAAGATATTGTGTTGGCTCTCCAGGGACTTGCAGCTCATGTAGAACGCCTCGACGACCGGGTGGATGAGGTGGTTGGAAGTGTTGAAAGATTAGAAGACAGAGTTGAAAAAGTTGAAAATAAAGTTGATGTAGCTCAGAATGAAATTATAATGTCACAATACAGAGATATGGAATATGCTTTGAGAATAAGAGGGTTGAAGGAGAATGTGCAAGAGAATTTGAAAGAAGAAATTGCAGCAGAATTAGCCTCCATTTTGGGATGTGAATTTGAAGAAATGTTGAAAGAGATAGAAAAATTTTCAGAGTTAATTCATGGATTGCGAGGCAGAGGAATTTACCAAGAGATGTGGTTATTTATTTTTCCAGAAGATCACTTCGTAATGAAATTATACAGGCTTTTTATAAGCAAAGATTTCAAATTGCAGCTCAAGATGTTATAATTTTAAAAGAAATACCTCCAAACATTCTTAGAAAAAGAAAGAATTTTGCTTTTTTGGCTGAGGAGCTTAAGAAATGACAGATTCAATTCAGATGGGATGTACCTGTTGGAATAGTGGTGAATTATGTTGGTACACATTATAGACTTAACACAATTTTAAAAGCAAGAGATTTTTATGTTTCTGTTTTGAAGGCAGGTGCACCACAGTCTCCACGATCTAAAAGAAATGAAGGCAAGTTTGAAGGACAGCTGGCTGTAGGAGCAATGTCATTAGTAGGAGAAGAATTGTTGGTTGAATCTATGCAGCAGAGGTTGGAGATAAAAGAAGACCCAAAGGAACAGAGAATGACTCGTGCAGCCCATAAATGTAGAGAAAAAGAACAACAAAAGGTAGAGGTTGGAGGTACAACACAAGTGGCTACCTCTGAGCCAGTGGGAGGAACAAGACCGAAGAGGTCATCAACTGCAGACTTACATGCAGTGTTCCAAAGGCTTCAAGTTACTAAAGATGGCAAAGTTCCTGACATGGAATGTTAATGGTTTGAATTCACCACAGAAAAGAAAGAAAGTATTTCATTATTTGAAACAACACAAGAATGATGTTATATGTTTGCAAGAGACTCATATTGCATTAAAGGACCAAAAGTATTTGATTAACTCTTGGCTGGGAGTACATTTTTCAGCCTCTGCTCCGCAGAAAAAAGGAGGAGTAGTTATTTATGTGAGGAAAGATTTATCACCGAAGTTAATTGACTCTGACCCACAAGGAAGATATGTTATTATTGATTTATTATTAAATGGTAAGAGATGTCTTATCATTGGATTATATGCTCCTAATCAACAACAAAAATACTTTTATAAGATGATACATCAGAAACTAATTCAATTGGGTTATAAATCAGTTATTAAGATGGGAGATTGGAATGGTGTTTTAGACTCAAGTAAAGACAAGAAGGGTTCTTTCAAATCTTCCAATCATGTAAAACTATCTAAAGCCTTTTTTGATTTGAAGGATGACTTGGAACTTAGAGATATTTGGCGAGAACGGAATATTGAAGAAAGAGACTTCACTTTTTTTTCAGATAGGCATCAATCGTAATCCAGAATTGACTTTTTTAAATTACTAATGATCTTTTTTCTAGGGTGAAGAATGCCAAGATATTTCCTAGAATACTCTCAGATCATAGTCCTGTATGGTTGGAGTTATCTATTGAAGATGGGAATAGAAGGACTTGGAGATTGAATGAAAATTTATTTAGATATGAGGAGAATTTAAAGAAATGTAGAAATTATTTAAAGGATTTTTTTCTTTTAAATATGCATAAGGGCACTTCGATGCCAATGGTGTGGGATGCAAGTAAAGCATATATGAGAGGGGTTTTGATTTATATGAACAATGCGTATAAGCGCAAACAGATGCAGAAATGTAAAGACTTGGAAGAAGAGATTAAATGTAAGGAGAAGGCTTTTGTTTTAAATCCACTGGATTTAAAGGTTTCTATAACTATGCATAAGGAGCAATTTAATATGTTAATAGCTGATCAGATTGCAATTAATTTGCGGTATATGAAACATAATACATTTTGTAATGCAAATAAACCTGGTAGGTGGTTGGCTTACCAACTACGAAAGAAACAGAAATTAAGGATTATAGAGAAAATAAATTACAAAGGTAAAGAAGTATATCAACAAAATTTGATTAAAAGGAGTTTTTTAGATTTTTATTCAAAGTTATATGCTAACGAAAGTATACAAGTTTCAGATATAGAAAAGTATTTACAGGAAGCACATTTTACTAGACTTTCAAATGAGCAACGAGATGAGATGAATAGTTTAATTACTTCTGAAGAGATTATTTGGGCAATTAAGCAATTAAAGGTTGGTAAGGCTCCAGGTACAGATGGATTAACAGCAATTTATTATAAAATGTTATCTGAAGAAATGATAGAACCGCTGAAGGAACTTTTTAATAATATTTTGTTAGGAGCAGAGGTACCTCCATCTTGGAGAATGGCATTTATATCATTGATCCCAAAGGAGGATCAGGATTTGACTCAGCCTAAGAATTATAGACCTATATCTCTTTTGAATACAGATTATAAGATTTTTTTCAAAAATATTGGCAAATAGATTAATGCAAGTTTTGAAGCATTTGATTCATAGTGATAAATCTGGATTTATAACTGGAAGATACATGAAATATAATGTTAGACAAATTGTTAATTTAATTGAGTATCTAGACAAGAACAACCAAATCCCTGCTGCTTTGATTTTTTGGGATGCTGACAAAGCGTTTGATCAATTAGATTGGCAATTTTTATTGAGAGTGGTAGAGAAAATGAACTTTGGGGATAAATTTTTGTATGCTTTTAAGGCTATATATCAACAACAATCTGCACAAATTATAGTTAATGTGGGATTAACAGATGCATTTAACATTGAAAAGGGTACTAGACAGGGATGTCCTTTATCCCCATTGTTATTTGTTTTAACTATGGAGATATTACTTATTAAAATTCGAGAATCATCTAGAATTAAGGGAATAAAAATAAATAAGAATGATTATAAGTTGAGAGCTTTTGCTGACGATTTGGTTGTGACACTATCTCAACCGACAGATTCGGTTAGGGATTTGGTTGAAATTTTAGCTCAGTATGGGAAGGTTTCTGGCTTTAAGGTAAATAATACTAAGACTAAAATATTACTTTACCGAAAAATATGTCTATGAAGGAAAAGGATATTCTGGCTAAATTAACAGGTTTTGAAATAGTGATAAAGGTTAAATATTTAGGAGTATATATTACAGCTTCTAATGTTAAATTGTATAAAAATAATTATGAGACATTATGGGCAAAAGTTCAAAAGGATTTAAATGATTGGAAAAAATTACAGTTATCTTTGCTGGGAAGAATCTCAGCAGTTAAAATGAATATTCTTCCAAAGTTTCTTTTTTTGTTTCAAATGATACCTATTTTGAAAAAAGATGCTAACGTGGAGGAATGGGAGAAGGGGATTAATAAGTTTATATGGGCAGGGAAAAAACCAAGAGTTAAATTTAAGATTATGCAAGATGTACGGGAAAGAGGAGGACTTAAGGCGCCTAATCTAAAACTGTATTTTGATGCAGCAGCTTTAACGCTGATTAGTGATTGGCTTAACTTAACAAATAAAAATATCCTTTCTCTCGAGGGATGGGATTTAGTATATGGATGGCATGCTTATCTAATTTATGATAAAAAAGTGGACCAGGTTTTTAAATCCCATATCTTGAGAAGTGCTTTGTTGCGTGTCTGGAAGAAGTATTATTATAGGTTAAATTATAAAATTCCAATCTGGGGAATTCCTGGACACGCGATAGAGGGAATATCTAGGGGTGTGAATTTGGATAGGATTTCTTATAAGGAATTACTTAATTTGGTAGGGAAGGATTGGAAACTAAAGTCTTTAACTGAGCTGAAGCAAGAAAATATTGTATACTCTTGGTTTCAGTATAATTAATTGTTAGGGAGGTGGACTCTAGATCAAAAGGTTGGAATTACTTTAGAGGATGCAAATTTGGTAAAACAGATTAAAGATCAAACTCGAGCCCAAATAAAGAGAATTTATAATGTTTTAATAGAATTAGATTCTGAAACGGAGTTAGTTAAAGATTGTATGGTTAAATGGGCTCAAAATATTCAAGAACCAATTTTATTGGATACATGGGAGACAATTTGGGTTAGAAATGTAAAATTTACTCAAGCGCAAAACTTAAGAGAAAATTTTTATAAAATGTTTTATAGATGGCATTTGGACCCCCAAAAGTTGTCCTGCAGGTATCCTAATTTGCAGCACAAATGTTGGAGATGTGAAAGCTTAGATGCAACCTATTTTCACATTTGGTGGACTTGTAGAGATATAAAAGCTTTTTGGATTAAGATTTGGTGGAATATTCAAAAGATTTTTAAGAGAAAGATAAAGTTTACTCCACAATTATTCTTGTTGGGTATTACGGTTGATTTTGATGTTAAAGAAATTAATTTGATGTTGAATCTTATAACAGCTGCAAGATTATTGGTGGGGCAAAACTGGAAGAAAAATTCTTTGCCTACTATGGAAGAATGGATACTTAAGGTGTCTAACTTAGCAGAAATGGCGAAAATTTCCACTTATTTGAAGGACCATTCACAAGAAAAATACATCTCGGTTTGGAGAAGATGGATTGATTATATTCAAAAGAAATATGAGACTGAAAAGTATTATCTTGCTTATGAGTAGATTTTAGGTTATTGTTAATAGTTTAATAAGACTGAATTTATACTATTTTTAGTGTTATGGTTTAACTGTATTATTTTTTTATTTTTAATTTGTTAATATTTGTTTTGAAAAAGGAGTTAAAATATGTTATGGGTTTGATTGTTAGTAGAGTTGGGTAATGTTAGTTAGATTATGATTGTTTATTTGTAACCCTGTAATCAGCTCTGGGAAGTGGGGGAGGGGGGGAGGGGTGGGAGGGTTTTGGGTCATATATTGTAAAAATTTTTTAAAACTTTTAATAAAAAAAAGATATAAATTGTTTCTTTAAATGCTTTTAATTACATGATATTAAATCAGCCCCAGAGCATCCATACACTGTGGTCTCTCCAGTATTTTTCAAAAACAGGCTGAAACAGAAGTGATTTAGAGCTAAATGTCATGGTTCCAATAAATGAGACCAGTTAAAACAGAGCTGCAAGGCTAGAGGTTTCTTTAAAAACATGTTTATTGGCTACAATGTATTGGCATGGTCAAAAGTGAAAAAAAAGTGGCTCAATTGATTGCATCTGCACTTGGCTACTAGGGGTTATTTGAGAAACTGATTGTGGCAGTGGAATTATGGAGTTTACAATCTCCTCTCAGTGGCTTTTGTCCTGGGGGATTCTAGATAAGGCGTCAGCCAAAAAATTATTTCCCCCGGGGAATTACTTCAGAGTAAAGTTAAAACAGTTAAAATATTGTACCCAACGGACCTGTTTCGGAGATAACTTTCGATGGGTCTTTAATGCCTCTAGATTTTTATGATCAGTCCATACTTCAAAAGGCACCTTACTCCCCTCGAGGAAATGATGCCAAGTTAGTAGGGCCCATCTCACCGTGAAAGCCTCCTTCTGCCAAACAGCCCACCACTGTTCAGTGTCCGTTAATTTTCTGGAGGTGTAGGCACAGGGTTGTAGATCTCCCCTTTGATTTCTTTGCAGAAGAATTGACCCTACTGCTACATCACTGGCATCAGCTTGGATAATGAACTGCTGATTAGTGTTGGGGTTTTTGAGAATAGGCTCGGCGACCAACAGTCTTTTTAAGTTCTCAAATGCAGCTTGGCATTCTATAGACCATAGCAGGTGTTGACAAGGTTGGGGCTCCCCCCCCCCCTTTCTGGTTTTTAGTAGCTCAGTAATTGGTAAAGCTATTTTAGCAAAAGAGGGAATGAATTGCCGGTAAAAGTTTGCAAATCCCAAAAAGCTTTGAAGCTGCTTATGGGTTCATGGGGGCTGCCATTCTAGCACGGCCTTAACCTTGGCTGGATCCATCTCCACCCCCTCACTGGAAATTCTGTACCCCAGGTAGTGCAGGTAAATTTGATGGAACTCACATTTGGAGAGTTTTGCGTAAAGTTTTGCTTTCGGCAACTTTCGTAGTACTTCGCACACTAATTTAACATGCTCTGCCATGGTTTCTGTGTAAATAAGGATGTCGTCAAGGTAGACTAAAACCCCTTTGTACAGGTGATCATGCAGCACTTGATTGATCAATTGCATGAACACAGCAGGGGCCCCTTGAAGGCTGAAAGGCATAACTTTAAACTGAAAGCTCCCCAGGGGGCTGTTGAAAGCTGTTTTCCATTCATCTCCTTCTTTAATTCGCACCCAGTAATAAGCCTCTCTTAAGTCCAATTTTGTAAAAAAAACTTCCCCTTTGCTAAATGGGCCAGCATGTTCTTAATTAAGGGGAGGGGGGTACATATTTTCCATGCTAACAGTGTTTAACCCTTAAAATCCGTGCACAGCCTCAGCAATCCATCTTTCTTCTCCTTGAAGAGCACTGGGGCAGCTACGTGTGATTTAGCAGGTTGGATGAAGCCCCTGGCTAAATTCTTATCGATGTACTCTCTCAGTTCTTTCAACTCTTGGGGGGGGGCATAAAGTACATTTTGGGCTTGGGGAGCTTGGCGCCTGGTAGGATCTCAATTGCACAGTCAGTCGTTCAGTGGGGGGGGGAAGAATGTCACATTCGTTCTTGCTGAATGCCTCAGCTAAATCTTGGTATTTGCTTGGGATGAGTTGTGTCCCTGACAGGAGGCCTACGACGGCTCTCAGAGTCTCAAGGGACTGTTCTTGGTCCTCATTTGTGGTAGCCCCTTGGATCTCACTGGCCAAAGTAGGGGGTAGGGGACCCATCGCTAACCTTAAAGTCCTCACTCCATCTTCCCACCAAATCATAGGGCGCCATTTATCAAGCCAAGCCAAATTGAGAATTACAGTCTCAGTCATTTTTGGAACCACTATGAAGCGGATGATTTCCCAATGCGCCTCCATTTCCAAATGCACTGGTTCAGTCAGATGAGTGGCAGGAGCTCCCCCTATAACAGACCCATCAGCCTGTTCAAACCTCATGGTTATGGACAATAGTTTGGCATGAATCCCTAGCTTAAGCACTGTAGGGAGGTTGATTACGCATCTGGTACAGCCTGAGTCAATTAAAACATGTAAGTCCATTTGGGCTCCTGTCTTAGAGACTATGAGCTTCGCAGAGATGGCAAAAGGCGGTATGGGTTGTTTTGTGTTTTGGGATTCGAGGCATTGAAACATGACTCATCGTAAAGCAAACTTCTTTATTTCTCCTTAACTCCACTCCAAGCAACAAGCAAACAGGCACACAGGCCTTTTATAGTTTTCCAACCCCCAGGCAGTCCAGCCAATAGTAATCCTTCTTTCTTCGCGCCTTGCACATGCGCAGTAGTCCGGCGCCAGCCAGTCTGGTCCTGGGCAGCTTTTTGGTTGCCCGGGACCATTTGCAACATTTCTGGGCCTGCTGAGTTTCCTCACCAGACCCAGGACACAACACCCCTCCCCCCTGGATAGAACACAGACACTTCCCATTTTCTTTACAAAATAATAATAAACAAAAGAAATCATATTCCTGCTCACGTGCAGGCAACCTTCTTATAACTAATAGGGTTAGCTAAACAACCCACCCCTTAATATGGACTTCATGTGTCTATCTTCTACCCCACATAGGTCCAACTCCTATCCTAGGCTAGTAAGGTTTCCTTGTGCTGACAGGAACCTCACATATTCACCTAGGTGCTTAGGAGGGGCCTTAGCCCGTTGTGACCTACGCAAAGTCAGGGAGGGTGCCTGGCCTGTCATCTCACCTGCCTGGCTAGGCAGACCAGGACTTGTACTTAAGGGCGCCTGGCCTACCAGCCCATCTGTTGGGCTCGCTAGACCAGGACTTTTATGTGCAAATTTTGCAGGTGACACCTGGTGAGGTGTGCTGGCAGAGTTGCCAGGGCTCTGTCCAGGCTCCATGAGAGTGGAGGAAATTCCCCAACCCACTTGAGTGGTTGAGGACTCCCCAACTTCCCTGGATGGCTCCAGGGAACTTAGTCCCTCGAGCCCGCGACCAGTCTCGGACGTGACCCGCGTTTCAGGTGTGCCCCAATACTCCCTGTCCCATGGCCACGGTGCCAGAGTCAGGATCCGCCTCTATGGCAAACCCCTCCTCAGGTGAATTCCTGTTTGGAGCTCTTGTGGATATGCATGACTCGCTGTTCGGCGCAATAGCTGAACCGTGAGAATGCACTTGCTCCACCCCTGGGAAATCCCTAGTGACCTGTGGCAATTCCCAGGAACAGTGAGATTGTGTCTCAGAAGGTTGACCTGAAGTGTGACGTAGTTCCTGGGCCCCCTCCCCCCTGAGAGTGGAGGCAGGGGCGGAATTGACAGGGGACAACCGCCAGTGCAGTTGATCGATGTGGCGCCGCAGGACGCGACCATCTCCCAAGGTCACTTCATATGATAGAGGTCCAGAGATATTACATATGACAGCAGGAACCCAGAGATGTCCAGGACCATAGTTCCTAGCCCAGACCGGATCGCCCACCTGAAGTCTCCGAGGAGCCTGTGGCTGTGACACCTGGGAAGGCACCCGGTCAGGGTGCAGTCTGTCTAACTTCGTGATGAGGCGGCGGCCCCAGCAGAGTTCAGCTGGGCTCTTGCTAGTGGCAGTGCAAGGTGTGGTGCGGTATGCAAGAAGAAAGTCTGCTAACCTGTGATGCCAGCTGCCATGCGTTAGTTGTTTGAGTGCATCTTTGGTGGTGCGCACCATTCTTTCAGCTTGCCCATTGGTGGAAGGGTGTAAGGGAGCTGACGTTGCATGCCGTATCAAGATGGCCTGAAGGAAAGCCTGGAACTCACAAGATGTAAATTGAGGACCATTGTCAGAAACGAGAACATCAGGAAGGCCATGGGATGCAACGATTTCTCTTAGCACCTGGATGGTCCTAGCAGTAGTAGTGGAGGAGACAGGTACACCCTCTAGCCACTTGGAATGGCTATCCACAAGGATAAGGAAGAATTGCCCTTGGAAAGGCCCAGCATAATCTAAATGTACCCTTGACCAAGGGGTTTGTGTCTCCTCCCACCTGTGTACAGGGGCCTGAGGCATTTCAGGCCAGGATTGTTGGCACACCCGGCATCTGTGTACCTGGGCCTCAATAGCTTTATCAAGTCCAGGCCACCAGAGATGGCTGCACGCAAGTGCTTTCATGCGCACTATGCCCGGATGTCCCTCATGCAGAGAGGACAAGACCCTAGACCTCAGTGAGGCTGGGATAACTACTCTACTCCCCCATAAAAGGCACCCATTAAAGGTAGACAGTGCATGTCTCCTTTGCCAGAAACTTTGAAATGGCCATCCAACACCCATGTCAGGACGCGTGAAAGCGTGTGATCAGTGGCAGTTTCTGCAGCCACATCCCTAGCATTGAGGGGAGATTCAGGCAACTCCTGAATGGAGAGAATATTAATAGCAGGAGCAGGATCTGCCTCTATCTGTTTTAGAGGTAATCTGCTGAGGCCATCTGCATGGCCCATTTCCTTTCCAGGTTTGTGGATTAAAGTGTAGTCATATGCTGACAGGAAAATAGACCATCTCAGCATACGTGGGGAAATAATGTGTGGTGTTTGTTTGTTTGTGGTAAACAAACCCAGCAAAGGCTTATGGTCTGTGTAGACCGTGAAGTGGCAGCCATATAAGAAATCATGAAATTTCTTTATGCCAGCCACTATGGCCAAGGCTTCTCTGTCAATCTGAGCGTAATTATGCTCTGCAGATGACAGAGTCCTTGAATAGTAGGCCACAGGGACTTGGGTCCCATCAGCCTTCAGGTGACTGAGTACAGCACCCAACCCATAAGGGGATGCATCACAAGTGATGCATACAGGCAGTTGCTCATTACAATGGGCTAATGTCACATTTGATGAGAGCAAGGCCTTGACCTCCTTAAAACTCCTGTCATGGACTTTAGTCCACTGCCATGGAGCTTGCTTGTCCAAGAGCTGGTGTAATGACTCAGCCACAGTAGCCTCATGGGGAAGGAAAGCATGATAAAAGTTAAGAAGCCCCAAGAAAGCCTGAAGCTCGTTTTTGGACTTGGGACTTGGGGCCTCCTGAATGGCCTTCAATTTAGACTCTGCATGGTGGATGCCTTGAGCATCTATTTTAAAGCCTAAAAATTCTGTAGAAGTAACACCAATTTTACATTTGTCCTTTTTTAATTTGAGGCCCACTTGATGGAACCTCATCAACACAGCCCTTAATCTTTCAGCCAAATTCTGCGATGACTCCCCTACAATGAGGACATCATCAAAGTAGGGGCAGACCCCCAGGATACCCCTGAGCGTGTGCTCCATGATGCTCTGGAATATGCCAGGAGCAACATTCACCCCAAATTGTAAACATTTTACTTTAAAAGTGCCCCTATGGGTCACTATTGTTTGGGCTTCAGCAGTTGCCTCATCAACAGGTAGCTGTTGATAGGCCTGTGCTAAATCAAGCTTTGCAAACAGTGTTCCCCCTTTAAGGGAGGCCAGAATATGACTCACTACTGGTACAGGATATGCATGCTGTTGCAAAGCTGTGTTCAGAGTACACTTATAGTCCGCGCAAATTCGGACTTCCCCGTTAGCCTTTAAAGGCATCACGATTAGGGTTTCCCATGGACTTGAGTCCACAGGTTCCAAGATGCCCTGCTAGAGCAGTTTGTCCAGTTTATTTATTTATTTATTTATGAGACTTATATACCGCTTTAAGTGCAAGCACTCTCTAAGCAGTGTACACCAGTAAGCAATGTATATATATATTTACATTGCCCCCAACAATCTGGGTCCTCATTTTACCTACCCCGGAAGGATGGAAGGCTGAGTCAACCTTGAGCCGGTGAGATTTGAACCGCTGACCTGCTGAACACAGTCAGCTAAAGTGGCCTGCAGTACTGCACTCTAACTGCTGCGCCACCTCGGCTCAGCATCAATCTTGCCTTTGAGGGTGAATGGCACCTTCCTAGGCTTAATCCTAACTGGTGCGATGTTTGGGTTTAATCGCAGTGCGATGGGAGGCCCTTTGTATGAACCAAGCTCTGAACTAAACACATCCGCAAACTCTTTGCAGACTTCTGCAAGTCCTGGAGTTTGCAGACTATTCAGATCAGTCACCTGAATTCCCAGGGCCTCAAACCAGTCGAGTCCAATTAGACTTGTACGATCACCCCCAACAACCACCACATCTAAGAGGCCCTGGAAAGCCTTACGCTGCACCTTGAGTGTGGCTTCTCCTAATACCTTTGAATTTTGAAAGTCAGTAAGAATTAGGCTCAATGGCCTGAGTTTGACTCGACGGCCACTACTGCAGCAAATCCTTTTAAAAGTATTGTGTGAAATGATTGATAGAGCGGACCCGGTGTCCAGCTCCATCGATAAGGGAACCCCTTGTAGCTGTACATCAATGTGAAGCTTCTTTTTAAGGGGCTTGTGTGTCCCCGTTCGCAAGATGCTTCTATGCAACGCACAGAAACCCACCCTGTGTTGGCTGGGGACCCTGGTACCTTTCCAAAGGGATTCTTCCCGAGGTTGCACCTGCTGGCGACCCAAACAAATGGTGGCAATGTGGCCTTGCTTACCACATGCCCGGCAAATGGCGGAGAGGAACCGGCAGTCTGTGCGCTTGTGGCGTCCTCCACAACCGAGACACTGAAGGGCTGCTGGGGCCTTGTCTGGTTTCTCTTGCGGTCTTCTCACTGCCGGCTGGTGAAGTATGTCCACCTCCTCTTCAGGATCCGAGTCTTGGACTTTCTGAGCGACCTCCTGATGGACGGTCGTGATGGCTGGAGCATTTCTGGCAAGCCACAGAGCCTTCACAGTGCCACCTGCTGCTTCTTCAGCTGCAACTTCATGTAAGACATCTTGGAAGGTGACTTCAGCTTTAGCAAAGATTTTTTGTTGCAGCTCCCTGCTTCTCAGGCCGCAGACGAAATGGTCTCGTAAGCGTTCTTCCAGGTCCTTGAATTCACAAGGCCTGGCAGCTTGTCTCAATGCAGCAATGAACTCAGCAGTGGACTCGCCCGGCTTCTGATCCCTCTGCTCAAAAGCATGCCTCCATGCGATCACCAACAACTTTGGGTGGAAGTGATCCTTCAGCATGTTTTTTAGGTCGGTATAGGTGACAGACTCCAGCGGTGCTGGGGCTACCAGGTTCTCAGCTACATCAAAAGTGTCCTGACCGCAGACGCACAGCAGGGTTGCTGCTTTCAAGCCGTCTTCCCGAACCTGGTTAACCCTTAGGTAATTTTCCATCTGGGCCACGTAGGAGTTCCAGTGCTCCGGGTGAGAGTCGTCGAACTCAGACAGACGTCCAATCTTTGACATCTTCTGCTTCGAATGCCTCACTGCAAGCCTTTTTTTGAGGGGAAGGGCCCGTTTGCCAAGCTCACCTCCAGTGATGCTGTACTGGCAGGTGAGTGCAGAGCTGGATGCCGATTCCCAGGCTTCAGGCTTTTCAGATGAGGCTTATCCTCTTCTTACTGCCTTTTTCCTTGCAGCGATCCCACCTTCATCGCCACTTTTGTGTTTCGGGATTCGAGGCATTGAAGCACGACTCATCGTAAAGCAAACTTCTTTATTTCTCCTTAACTCCACTCCAAGCAACAAGCAAACAGGCACGCAGGCCTTTTATAGTTTTCCAACCCCCAGGCAGTCCAGCCAATAGTAATCCTTCTTTTTTTGCACCTTGCGCATGCGCAGTAGTCCGGCACCAGCCAGTCTGGTCCCGGGCAGCTTTTCGGTTGCCCGGGACCATTTGCAACATTTCTGGGCCTGCTGAGTTTCCTCATCAGGCCCAGGGCACAACAGGTTGACCTACCATCGGGTCGTCTTCTCCCTCGTCAGTGCTGTCGTAAGGGGCCAGTGCTGGCAAGTGCTCCGGCGGAGTTTCCACTTCTCCCTGGGGGGGGGGGAGAAGTGACCCAGACAGCCTGCTGCTGGCTGGCACAATTTGACTTCTCCTGCACTGCATGAGGTTTTTCTTAGGCTTCACAGTGGCAGCAGGTGCACTCTTGGCCAGAGAGAATGGGACCGGACAATCAGCTGCTCAATGTCCTGGCTGCCCACATCTGAAACACTTGATGGGGGGCCCGCAGGTGCTCGAGGAAAACCAGTGGCTCCAGTAGACTGAGGGCATTGGGCCACCTGGCATCTCTCCTGGGCCCGCTTTGGTCTGGACTCCAATGCTGTAGGTCTCTGGTAGCGGTCCAGCTCGATGTCTAAGGTTATAGCCATGCGGTACCATTTGCGAAGCTGGTCAGGAACTCCTCTGTAGGTGCACGCATGGAACAAATCACGGTCTAATCCTGCTTTGAAGTGGTGAATTAGCGATTGCTCAGGCCACTGCCTGATCCATCCAGCCACCTTCCAAAATTCTTTTACATACTCTTTCGCTGGCCGTCCTCTCTGCTTCAAGTTATGGATGTCCTTTTCGGCTTGCAGGGCTTGGGATTCGAATCTAGCTCTCAGCTCGCCCATAAACAGATTGGTGTCCCACAGCTCTGGTGCCTGCTCATCATGTAAGCCAGTCACCAATTTGACTGCTTCCCCTTCTAGGTTCACTGCTATGGCATCAACCATTTATTTATTTATTTATTTATTTATTTATGAGACTTATATACCGCTTTAAGTGCAAGCACTCTCTGAGCGGTGTACACCAGTAAGCAATGTATATATATATATTTACATTGCCCCCAACAATCTGGGTCCTCATTTTACCTACCCCGGAAGGATGGAAGGCTGAGTCAACCTTGAGCCGGTGAGATTTGAACCGCTGACCTGCTGAACACAGTCAGCTAAAGTGGCCTGCAGTACTGCACTCTAACTGCTGCGCCACCTCGCCACCTGCGCCATCCCAGCACCATCTGAGTAAGCAGGAGCATAACGGTTCAGGTGAGCCCACACCTGATTCAGAAAGATGGGCAGCTTTTGGGGGTCTCCATCAAACGTGGGTTTCATAGGAGGTGGACCTACAGGCCATTGTCCCCAGTATGCTTGCTGTATGCCTGGTAGCTGGCACTGGGGTCATGGAGGAGCCACTCCCTGGAAACCCCTCAGTTGGGCTCCTGGGCTTGCAGGGCATTGGCCCCAGTAGGGGCTTCGCCAGAGCACTGGACTCGATGCCAAGGCTGGCCTGGGCAGTGGGGAAGCAGCATGGGCCATTGTGATGAGACTTGTGCTCTGCTGGGGAGGCAGAAGGGTTGGGGAGTGCCTGCTGTCTCGTCTACTGGAAATCGCATAGCGGGCAATTGGCTTTACTTCCCCCATCTCGAGTTGGTCAAATTTCTCCCTCAGCCACCCGATGGAGTGGCTGTGGATGGTGGTCAGGTATTTCCACTCCCCTGCTTCATCCCACCCAGCCAGCTGCTTCACCTTTCTCAACACAGGTGAATGAGAACCGTGGGATGAAATCAGTGGGAATTCTGCCTCAGCAGCTTTAGGGGTGCTCCGTCACTGAAGGGTAGCTTCCAATTGCCCAAGCTCTCCAAGGGTTAGGATTCCTTCTTGCTGCCCCAGCCTCTCCAACAGGATTACCCGGGTTTTCGGCCTTGCTCCAGCTGCAGGAGCACCACTCTCTGCCTGGGCTGTAGCCTGCATCCTGGTAGCTGATGCTGTGCTGAGGCCAGCGGTTGATCCTTCCTTCTTCTCCATCTCAATTTCTTCCCTGAGTCTTTGCCATCCTCCTACAGGGGTTAGGTAGGCGACCGGGGCTCAGGACCCCAAGTTTCAGAGATTTAAAGAGACTTGGTTTAATGTCATGGTTCCGATAAATTGAGACCAGTTAAAACAGAACTCCAACGCTAGAGGTTTCCTTAAAGAACATGTTCATTGGCTACAAAGTATCTGCACAGTCAAAAGTGAAACCAAGTCTGAAAGTCCCTCCAAAGTGTTACAATGTTACAAAGTTAAAATTCCCACCCCAGCACTATGTAATCAACTATGTTTCCCAATAGAATACATTGGTGCACTTTCTAACAGAAGGCTGAGCCCGCCAAATTCCCTGGCAATAGTGACATTGGTTCCCACGGGACAAAATATTGTTTAGGCTAACAGTAAAGCTCCCATCCCCCCTCCCATTCCTGTGGCAACCGAAAACGAACAAGATGGCTTCAGCCAGAGTTGTGGCAGTGTTGACACTAGCATTATTTGAAGAGGATTAAATCATTTCTCTTGGTTAATATTGTATTCCTATTTATAAGATATAATTTACAAAATGAAATGTTGCTATAGTAGAAATGGATGAAATATACAATGGCAGTCAATATTCTTCTATGCTTGTGATGTGGTGTACATGTATGACAGAGAACTACTTTTTTTGCAATTGATTGAATTTAAGGAATAATTACCTCATTTTGTTTTTAATTATTGTTTTTAATTATTTCTGTATATGCAGTATGTGTAATTAGCATTCTTTTATAAGATTATACACTTATTTTTATTTAGGCTATAGTTTGTTAAACACATACAGCCAATTTTTCAATTTGAATACAAGGGTAACTAAGATTTGCATTATTTCAGCAACATGCTGCATTTTCATATTGCAACCTTAGAGCTAGAAGTAAGTAATGTATGTTTTATATTGAGAAGGCAGCAGTGCAACATTTAAAAATAAATATTTTTTATAAATAGTTATTGTATGTGATAGTGGGTACTCCATGATATAAAATTATGAATTGTAACCCATTTCATGCTTTTTATATATTTAAATTATTTTTCAATATCACTAATAATTTGTGTTTCTCAATCCCAAAGGTGGGCAGAAGTTTGCCATATAATGCTGCACACTGACTTTTTTTTTTAATTTTAATTTTCCCTTTTTCTCTTTACAAACAACAAAATACACAAAACAGTTTTTTTCTTTTTTCTTAACAATACTATGTCCTATATCTCTTACATTTATTTACATTTATTTACATTACTTCTCATACTTTTTTATTCCTCAATTCTAACCAATTGTAATACATATCCCATATCTCATAAAATTCTGTAGCTTCTTTGTCCTTTATTTCGAAGGTAAGTTTATTCATCTCAGCACAGTCTAATATCTTACATATGATCATTGCATTTGTTGGTATATTCTCTCTTTTCCAACATTGTGCGTATGCAATGCATGCTGCAGTTATAATATGTATAATGATGTATTGAAGTTGTTTCTCCATTTTTGGGTTGATTATGCCTAATAAAAATATTTCAGGTTTGAGTTCAATTTGTTGTTTTGTTATTTCCTGTAACCATCTCCTTATCTGCTCCCAATAGGTCTTTGCTTTGGGGCATTGCCACCACAAGTGGTAAAATGTTCCTTCTTTGTTTTTACATTTCCAACAATCCGGAGTCATATTTTTGTATATTTTAGCCAATCTTGCCGGTGCTAAATGCCATCTGTAGAACATTTTATATTGATTTTCTTTGTATGCAGTTGACAACGTTAATTTGTAATTTCTGTTCCATATTCTTTCCCATTCATCTAATCCTATATTTCTGCCTATATTTCGGGCCCATGCTATCATTGGACCCTTTACTATTTCTTCTTCCAATTCAATTTCTAATAGGAGTTTATAGGTTTTATTGTTAAAAAATTTTCTCCCTTGTTTGTCAATATTTTATCCAATTGTTGTAATGTCTGACTTATTCCATACTCTTCCATATCTTTGTTATATTTTGATTTTATCTGTGTATATGGCCACCAATCAATAGTTATTCCCTGTTCTTTTAATTCATCTCTTGATTTTAGCTTCCCTTGGTTGTCTAATAATTTTTTGTACCTTATCATCTTTGTTTTATCTAATGTATTTGGGTGAATCATCGCCTCCATTGGTGAGATCCAAAATGGAATTTTTGTGTAATTTTTTTTAAACTTTTTCCCATGTCCAGATTAATGCGTCCCTTATCTGATGTCTGTAGAAATATGTATGAGTTTTCTTATCTTTTCCCCATAGAAAAGCATGCCATCCAGCTTGTAAATCATGACCTTCAATTGTTAGAACACTTTTGTTTTCTAAGTTAATCCAATTGCTGATCCAGAGCAACCCTGCTGCTTGATAATAGATTTCCCATTTTGGAAGCCTAAGGCCACCTCTACTTCTATTATCCTGTAACTCTTTAACATTTATTCGTGCTTTTTTACCTAACCATATAACTTTATTAATCATTTTATTTAATTCATCAAAAAAACATTTCCCCAATTTTATTGGAACTGTTTGAAATAGATATAACAATTTTGGTAGAACATTCATTTTAATCGCCAAAATCCTTCCTAACAGTGATAGTTGTAGTTTCCCCCAAATCTCTAAATCTTTTTGTATTTGTAGTATCAATTTTTTATAATTATCTTCCTTTATTGAGGAACATCTTACGGTGAGCCAAATTCCTAAATATTTAATCTTTTTTACAATTTGCAACCCCGAATTTTCTTCTAATCCCCTTTTTTGTTTTTCAGTTAAATTTTTAACTAATATTTTAGTCTTTTCTTTCTTTATTTTTAGTCCCGCCACCATTCCATATTTTTCTATTTCATTCATTAAAATATTACCTCTTTCTAATGGTTCCTCTATAAAGAACACCAAATCATCTGCGAATGCCTGTATCTTGTATTCTTCTGTTTTAACCTTTACTTCTTTTATCTCCTTGTTGTTTCTAATTTGAGTTAATAGCACTTCTAACGTTAGAATAAAAAGTAGAGGTGACATTGGACATCCCTGTCTTACTCCTTTATTAATTTCTATCTTCTCTGTATTTTCCCCATTTTGTATTCTATATATTGACTTTATCATTTGTTCAAACTTCTCTCCAAATTTCATATTTTCTATCTGTTGAAACATGAATTGCCAATTAAGGTTATCAAATGCCTTCTGAGCGTCTAAAAATACTAATGCAGCCTGTTTTTCGGGGTGTGCTTCGTAGTATTCCAGGACATTTAGCACAGTTCTCGTATTGTTCCTAATTTGTCTGGTAGGTAGAAAACCATTTTGATCCGAATGTGTTATTTGATTTAATATTATTTTTAGTCATTCTGCCATTATTGTAGTAAAAATTTTGTAGTCCAAATTCAACAGCAAGATTGGTCTATAGCTTTTTATTTGTTTAGGATCTGTATCTTCTTTTGGAATAAGAGTTATGTTGGCTTCTGTCCAGGAGTCTGGTAATTTAGCTTTCTCCAATACATCATTATATACATCTAATAATATCATTTCCAGGTCTTCATACAGGGTCTTATATACTTCCCCTAGCAGAACATCTGGTCCTGGAGCTTTATTATTTTTTTGCTTTTGTACTGCCATTCTTAGTTCCATTGCTGTTGTTTTTTTATTCAATAATTCTCTTTATCCTTTTTTTAATTCCGGGAGACCATTGGCCTTTAAATATTTTTTTTTATATTCTCCTCCTCTGTTTCCTTTTTTTTATATAGAGGCTCAAAATATTTCTGAATTATTTTTTTCTTTTCATCTATTTTATATTGCAGCTCTCCATTTTTGTCCTGTAGTTCCTGAATAAATCTTTTTTCCTTTTCTTTTTTTAATTCATAGGCAAGCCACCTCCCAGGTTTGTTTGCATGTTCGAAAAACTTTTGTTTAGTTACTTTCAGTTCTCTTGCCAATTCCTCTTGTTCTATTATATTTAATTTATGTTTGGCCAGAGTCATTTCCTCTTTAATCATTTCATCTTGTGGCTCCCGCTGTAATTTGGATTCTAATTTTTTAATCTCTTCCAAAAGTATATTTTGTGTCTGCCTTTTCACCTTATTTTTCCTAGCTATATATGCTATTGCTATACCTCTGAGATATGCTTTTGCGGTGTCCCATATAATTTGTAGTGATGTTTGTTGTTTAGTGTTCTCTTTAAAAAATAATTCCATCTCTTTTTTAATCCTTGCAATAAATTCTCTTTCCTTTAAAATTTGGGTATTAAGTGTCCACCTTTTCTTTATTTTTTTCTGACCTGTCCACACTATTTTTAGGGGGTTATGATCTGCCCATATATTTGGCATTATTTCTATTGTCTCCACTTCTTGCCCTATTTCCCCGTTCATCCATGCCATGTCCAACCTAGACCACGATTTGTGTGGATTTGAAAAAAAGGTATACTCCTTTTTCCTAGGATTCTGTTTCCTCCATAGGTCAAATAAGTTGAATTCCTGTGCCATCTCAAAAAATGTTTTTGGTAGTGTTTTTCGCTTCTTTTTATTTTTCATATTGTTAGTATAATCCATTTTTACATCCACTATTGCGTTATAATCTCCTATTATACAAATATTCCCTTGTCCAATTTCTATAAGTTTTTCCTGCAGATCTTTATAAAATTCTTTTTGGTTTTCATTTGGAGCATAAATTGTCACCAATAACCATGATTTCTGTTCCATTTGTAATTCTAGTATTAATACCCTTTCCTCTGTATCTTGATATTTTAAATTGGCTCTAATTCCTTTTCTGATATAAACTGCTATTCCTCTCTGTTTTTGTTCCATTAGTGATATATATAATTCTCCTAGTTTCGGAAATTCCAAATATTTTCTGTGTAATTTTTTTGTATGTACTTCTTGTAAACATACTATGTCTATGCCTTGTTTAACTAATTTAGTTATTATTTGTTTTCTTTTAGCTGGTGCATTTAGGCCATTAACGTTAATTGACACTAATCTAATCTTCCCATCCATTATTTTACTTCTGGGTTTGTCTTGCTCTCAAACCTATTCCTCTTTCTTTCCTTTGTCTTTTTACCTCCTTACTTTCTCTCTCCTTCTCTCTTTCTTTTAACTCTAGTTGCTGATCTTCCTGACTTTTGGATTCTAATTCTAATTCTTCCCTACTGCTATTCTCTTCTTCTTCCCCTTCTAATTGTTCATAAAATTCTCTTGCCTTATCCAAGCTGTCAATTTTAATCATTCTCTCCTGCCATGTTATCAACATCCCCTCGGGGATTAACCATCTAAATGGAATGGGTTTTTTTTAATAAGATGTGCACTAAGAAATCTGTAGTCTCTTCTCTGTTCCCTCACTTTCCTTGGGATTTGTTTTAATGTTTGAATTTCTATGCCTTTATATATTATTGGATCTTCCCTTGTAATTCTGTATATTAGGTCTCTGATTTTTTTTCTGGCAAATCTTATATGTATCTCATGTGGTAGTTTAATCCTTCGAGCATAATTTGTGTGGATTTGGTACACCTCATCTATTTCTGGCAATATTTCTTGTTTATTTCTTTGTAGAGCCTCTGCTATCAGCTGCACCATAATGGTGCCCAAATCTTCTTCCTTATCCTCCACCACATTTTGAAACCTTAAGTAAAACTCCGCCCTGTCCATTTCCAGATGTATAATTGATTCTTCCAATTTTTTGTTAGTTTCCATCAATTTTTTATCTACTGTGTCGACTTTTTCCCCTATTTTATCCAATCCTACTTCTACTGTCAATATTCTTTCTTCATTTTTCTCAATTGTTTGTTGTATTGTTTCAATCTTATTATCTAATTTGTTCATATCCCCTCTCATTTCAACATGATTTTTTGACATTGTCTCCTGCATCTTTAACATTGTCTCTTGAATAGTTAATAGTGTTGTCTGCATGCTTTGCATATTTAATAGTACATTTTGCTTCTCTGTCCCCAACATTCCCTCTATTATTCTCTGTCCAGGGGGAGATGAAGATGTCAGCACTAAACTTGACATTGTTTTTCCCCCTGTTCTCAGTGTTGCCATCTTAATATCTTATTTATCAAATACTTTTTTTCATTCTTTATGTCTCTTTATTTAGTCAGCAACTTTTCTAACTTTAGTCTTCTCTTCTCCTTCCCTGATCCTCTTCGTTTTCTTTCCCCCTTTTTTATTATTTAAAACCCAATCTCTCTAAGACTCCAAATTTTTTCACCCAACTTATAACATCAACCTTTAGTCCATTAGTCCATATATCCGTTACTGTCTCTCACTGCCTGATCACGTCCTCTCACCATCTCCTTCACTTTCCAAACTCTCCACACTTCCTGGTTCACCTTCTTTGTTCCCTTTCAACCTCGCTTTCTCCGATCTTCTATAATGTGACATTTCTCCGATCTCTCTAAAATTCCAGGCTTTGATCTATTCCCGTCACTTTCACCTCCGTATTACATCCTCTCGCCAATTCCTTTACTTTTCAAACTTTCTCCTCCTTTCTACTCCGATTTCACCAGTCTCCAATCCTCTCCAATGTACTGCTTTTCCGCGTTTGGCACGCAGCCTCTCTATCGATCTTCTCTCCTTCTAACCATTCCTATCACTTTCACTTTCGCCACTGCAGCACGTCCTCTAGCTGTTTCTTTCCTTCTTTCTCCTCCAACCTCACTTTCTACAATCTTCTACAGCTCGCTGCTCTTCCGCCCTTCTCAGATCACCATTTTCACCGCCGTTTCAGCTGTCAACTTGCCGATCGTCTTCTATCCTCCCAGTCACTCCACCTTCCACTCCGTCTCCGTCTTTCGTCTCCCAACCTCACCTTCCACAATCTTTCACCTTCTTCGTTCTGTGCTAGAACACCACAAAACCTTTATTTTCTTTTTATCTCGCTCCTGTTAATCCTCTGGCTATTTTAATGCTGAATCATAGCTCTCCCTGCCAGGTCGCCGCTTGTGCTGAGGATTCCCTCTTCTGTTTGAGCTTCCTTGCCACACCAGAACCAACAGACAGGTAGATCTTTTAGACTTTTCTAATACTTTGGAATATTTTTATAAATTTTTAACTCACACTATGAAATAGTCCATTAAGAATATCTAGCTTCCACATCCTCTGTGGTTAGTCGAGGCCTCAGATCTGCCATCTGTTGAGAACAGAAGTTTTCAAGTTGGATTTAAGGGTTTTCCTCAATCGTAGTGGGTGCTTGCCTCTCACCTCACTACTCCCCAAGGCTTCACCCTTTTTGCACGTAGCCCTCCAGACTCTCAGTGCCCCCGAAAGGTCTCCAAACTTGAAAAAATCAGAGTTGGAGGACGGAGACTGTCCTCTTCCCCCTGCACCACCTCAACATCACCACCAGAAGTCCACTGACTTTTTTTCTGTGTTTTCTGTGTACATGTCTCTAGCAAACTTCAAGAAAATTCCAGTTGGAAACATTTCCAATGAGAATGAGAATGGGAAGAGGGAGGAGGAGGAGGAGGAGGAGGAGGAGGAGGAGGGGAGAAGGGAAATGGAAACGGGAATGACAATGAGTGTCAGCTCTGCCTGGCTTGGCTTGGGGCCTCTCAGGCATCCTGCCATCAAAAGAAGAAGGGGGAAGGATGAAAGGGGGAAGGAGGAGGGAAGAATGAAAGGGAGAAAGATAAAAGGGCAATAAAGCTTTGTATGTGATAGGAAATTGGGAGGGGGGAATGACAGGTGATAAGGACCAGAGCAGCCGGATCTTGTTTGTACCAGCATCCCATGGCCAGGCACCCTGAGAAATATTCAGATTACCACCAAACCAGTGGTGGGATTCAGCCAGTTCACACCACTTTGGCAGAACCGGTAGCTAATTTTTTGTTGCCCAGGCCCATAATGGACTTTCGGAAGCAGCATCCACACAGAATTGGTTGTTCACATATTTGAATCCCACCAGTGCCCCAAACATCTCAGACTTCTCAAAACATCTTAGTGAGCTCTGGTTGACTGGAAACAGACTGGTCACAAGACAAGGGATGGGCTGGGGCAAACCTACACCTTATTTTTGTATACAGCGAACACGGTAATTTCAGAGCTGGCATGACTTTACTGCAACCGACACTCTTAGTAAAATAACCCTTTGCTTTAACCAAATGAAGCTGAAAGCTTTTCTTTACTAAGGGAGCAGATCAGAGCAGGTCTGACAATGAGAATGAGAATTGGGAGGAGGAGGAGGAAAGGGGGATGCAAATGGAAAAGGGAAGGAGAATCAGAATGAGAATGGGAAAAGGGAGGAGGAGGAGGAGGAGGAGGAGGAGGAGGAGGAGGAGGAGGAGGAGGAGGAGAGGAGAAGTAAGGAGAAAGGAGGAAAGGGAAAGGGAAAAGGGAATGACAATGGGAAGGGAGGAGGGGGAAATGGAAATGGAAAAGGGAATAAGAATGGGAAGGGGAAGGGGGAGGGGGAGGAAAGGGAAAGGGAAAATAGAATGACAATAACAATGAGAATGAGGAGGAGGAGGAGGAGGAAAGGGGGATGGAAATGATAGCAGTGTTCCAATATCTCAGGGGCTGCCACAAAGAAGAGGGAGTCAAGCTATTCTCCAAGGCGCCTGAAGGCAGGACAAGAAGCAACAGATGGAAACTGATCAAGGAGAGAAGCAACTTAGAACTAAGGAGAAACTTCCTGACAGTTAGAACAATTAACCAATGGAACAACCTGCCTCCAGAAGCGGTGAATGCTCCAACACTGGAAGTTTTTAAGAAGAGACTGGACAGCCATTTGCCTGAAATGGTGTAGGGTTCCTGCCTGAGCAGGGGGTTGGACTCGATGACCTCCAAGGTCCCTTCCAACTTTATTATTATTATTATTATTATTATTATTATTATTATTATTATTATTATTATTATTATTATTATTATTATTATAAAGGGAAGGAGAATCAGAATGAGAATGGGAAGAGGGAGGAGGAGGAGAGAAGTAAGGAGAAAGGAGAAAAGGGAAATGGAAAAGGGAATAAGAATGGGAAGGGGGGAGGAAAGGGAAAAGGAAAATAGAATGACAATAACAATGAGAATGAGGAGGAGGAGGAAAGAGGGATGGAAATGGAAAAGGGAAGGAGAATCAGAATGAGAATGGGAAGAGGGAGGAGGAGGAGAGGAGAAGTAAGGAGAAAGGAGAAAAGGGAAAGGGAAAAGGGAATGAGAATGAGAGGAGAAAGATGAAAAGGGAAAGGGGGAGGAGGAGTAGGAGGAGCAGGAGGAGCAGGAGAAAGGTGAATGGAGAAAGGAGAAGTCGAAATGGGATATGGGAAAAGGAATACAAGGAGAAAGGAGAAAAGGGAATGGGGAATAAAAATGAGAAGGGGAGGAGGAGGAGAAAGGGGGAAGGGGAAAGTACAAAAGGGAAAAGGCAAATGGAAGGAGATTGTGGAGGAGGAGGAGGAGGAGGAGGGGTAAAGGGGAAAGTGAAATGGAAAAGTAAATGAGAATGAGAAAGAAAAAGAGAATGAGAATGGAGGGGAGGAGAAAGGGGGAAGGAGATAGGAGAAAAGGGAAATGGAAAAGGGGATGAGAATGAGAGGAGAAAGGAGAAAAGTGAAAAGTGAATGAGATGAGAATGAGAACAAGAATGGGAAGGGAAAGGAGGAGGAGAAGGAAAAGGAGGAGGAGAAAAGGGAAAGGAGAAAGGAGAAAAGGGAAAGGGAAAAGGAAAAGGAAAAAGGGATAAGGGAATGAAAATTGGAAGGGGGAGGAGAAAGAGGAAGAGGAGGAGGAGAAAGCAAAAAGGAGAAAGGTGAAAAGGGAAAGGGAAAAGGGTATGAGAATTGAGGAAGGGGGAAGGGGAAAGGGGAAAGGGCAATGGAAAAGGGAATGAGAATGAGAATGTCAAGGATGAAACTTTGGCAGCTATGTGCCTCTGCGTTTCAAATTGCCTTTAGATTAAGGGGGGGAGGTGTTACTTTCAATTGGGTAGATGCAGAAACGAAACTTCTTTGATTCAGCTGCAGACTGTGAGAGCTTGAAGCCTTGTCAAGGACACCAGAACAGGTGTCCCATAGCAAAGTGGACTTGTTGATATGGATTATGTAAGACGTTGGGGGTTTGGCTGGGAAAACTATTGTTTAAGTCTATGAATTGGTGTTTTGCTTTGACATAACCAAGCTGTGTATTCAATAAACAGTAAGCATTTCGGAAACGGAATGAACCTTGAGTTTTATTTGGATTCTTGAGCTGGATATTGACATTAAACTAACTTTCTCTAGCAGCCTTCCTGGGTTTCCTTCCCAGGAGTGCTGGGACATTGTGAGGTCTGCAATGGACAAGAAGACAGATGGAGGGGTACAACAGGGAGATGCTACCCTCCTGTGATTGTCGACTATAACCCAGACAGGAGAGACAGACTTGTTGACAGGGGCTTGTCTGAAACAGAAAGCTGGATTGAATGAGTCACCACTTACTGCTGGAGGAGGGAGGCCCATGGAGGCTCCTTGCCCGGCACCAAGAACTACGTGGGTGAGTGGCCTCAGGAAGGCAGTAGAAGCTGAATTCCCTCTGACTTTATCAGAAGTTTGGCCAATGAAGACAACTAAGAGGGCAGCAGAATGGGGAGAGCCAGTGGAGTGGAGATTTCCTGTTTCTGGTTGCAGCCCTTCCATGGAGCAATTTAGAGAGAAGATGCAGTGGAGTGGTTGGTGTCCTTATATGATGAGGTGCCCCCCGAGCTCCAGGATGTGGATGCCTTCACGCAAGAGCTATGGAATTGGTTTGAAGATCCCACTGAGGCAAGGAAGGCAAATGCGAGAGTCAGGACAATCAAGCAAGGGAAGCAACCAGTTGGTGAATACATTAGAGAATTTCGTAGCCTGGTGGCTTGCCTGAGCATATGTTGGTCTACTAATTCCAAGATGGATTAAGCAGGGAGCTGTATTACAAGTGCCTACCTAGAGGAGTGCCCAATCTCCTCAGGGATTGGTACACATTGGCTACAGATGTGGTATTAGACTTGATAAGATTACCAACACCATACCAGTCAAGACAACCGACTTCGTTGTGCAGCTGAGAGATGCCCGGCTGGCCGAGGAAGTAATGGAAATGTTCCAGAGACCAGAAGGGAGAGACCTCCCCCTTGGTAGGGGAGTGTGCTTCCATTGTGGAAAAGAGGGGCACTGAGCTGCGGAATGCCCTGCACCACACCCAATGTCAACATGTTGAGCTCTAAGCAAGACAAAGGCAAAGAAGCCGGTGCCGAAGTCCAAAGAACAAACAAAAGTCACTCAACAGGTCATAGAGGTCTCTTCCCCATCCAGTGACGGGGAGAGAACTCCAACCCCTGAGAAGTCTGGATTTGTTTTCTATGAGAGTGACAGTGAAGGGGAGGATGACCCAATGGTATGTGGTCCTATTTCCCTGATGACTACCAGAGAAAAACTGTTTGTACCCTCTTTGGGAGTAAGGGAGACATTCACTGTACTACTGGACTTGGGGTGCACAAGGTGTGTGATTGGCTCGCAAACAGTAGAAAAAGTGGGACTATGACTCAGAAAGTTGAGACAACCCATGGGGTTTGAACAGCTAGATGGGTCTCTTACAGGGGGAGAACCTGCAACCTGTCTCACTGAGCCAGTGACTATAAAACTTGGAAATCATATTGAAATCATTTGTTTTATTGTAGCCCCTGGGATGACTGAAAATATGATTTTAGGATTAGCTTGGCTGAAGAAATGGAATCCCTCAGTGGCAAATAAGGAAAGGAGTAATCAATCCACAAAGGTCACAGGCGACTCTGAATACTTGGCCTAAGCTGTTGGCTGAGAAATTGAAAGTGTTGGCAGCGAATACACTAAAAGCAGACAGGCATTTAGAGAACAGCATCCCGGCAGAATACAGAGACTTAATTGAAGTATTCAGTGAAAAGGAATTGGATGTACTCCCACCTCATCAATCAACGGACTGTGCTATAGAGATAGTTCCAGGGGCTAAATTTCCTAAACCGAAGATGTATGCTATGACGCCTAAAGAAATGGAAGAACTTAGAGGCTTGTTAGAAAAAAACCTGGCTCAAGGGTTCATTCAACCTGCAAAATCAAAAATGGCTGCCCCTATATTATTTAGAGAAATAAAGGATGAGGGGCTTAGATGTGTGTGGATTATAAAAATATCAATACTACATCAGTGGAAAATATGTACCCCCTCCCCCTTATGAAAGACATGTTAGTGTACTTGTCTAAGGGAAATTTTACAAAATTGGACCTGAGAGAAGGATTAAAGAAGGGCATGAGTGGAAAACTGCATTTAATTGCCCTTTAGGGTGTTATCAAGTCAGAGTGATGCTACTTGTGCTACAAGGGGCACCTGCAGTATTCATGCAGTTGATAAATGAGGTGCTACATAAATATCTGTATAAGGGGGTGTTGGTGTATTTAGATGATATTTTAATTTACACTGAAATGCTGGACGAACATGTAAAGCTAGTATGAGCAGTGTTTAAAAAGTTATTAGAAAACCAGCTGTATGCCAAATTGTCAAAATGTGATTTTCACAAAACCAGATTAGATTACTTGGGGTATCTTGTTTCTGCAGGATGCATAGAAATGAATCCAGGGAAAGTAAAGGCAACATTGGAATGTGAAGCTCCCCGGACCAGAAAGCAATTGCAAAGGTTTTTTTGGATTTGCAAATTTTTATAGACAATTTATTCCTACATTTGTGCAGACTGCTTTACTCATAACAAATTTATTAAAAATGGAAAAGGGGATTAAGCCCAAACCAAATCAGCCATTAGGTTGGACCCTTGAATGTCAAGCGGCATTTCAAAACCTAAAAAACCTTTTTGCTGCAGAACCACTATTAAGATACCCAGACCCAGAGATCCCATTTGTAATTCAAGCAGATGCAAGTGATGTGGCAGTGCAGGAGGTGTTGCTACAAAAAAATGAGAAAGGAGAGCTACAACCATGTGCTTACACTTATCAGACACTGAGAGAAGGTGGACTGTGTGGGAAAAGGAGAGCTTTGCTGTCCGCTGGGCTCCCTAACGTGGAGACAGTTTTTAGAGGCTAGTAAAACCCAATTTGAAGTGTTGACGGATCATAAGAACTTAGAGGCTTTAAAGGCAGGCTCAATATTTCAATTGATTTAATTTCAATCTCCGTTATATACCAGGGGTGAAAATTTTTTTGGCTGATGCTCTTTCACGTATGCCTCAATTCAAAAGTACCAGGGAAGAAGTAGTAAATTCCATAATCCCTTCCAGCCAGCTTGCAGCGCCAGCTCTAGGGGTTCTGCGCAGGGGAAAATCCCCCAGGTTAGCATTACATTCACTGAGGCAAAAGTTTAAACAGGCTTTGGAACAAGATACTTGGTTCTAGAACCATAAAGATGCTTTTATGATAAAACATGATATGGCATGGAAAGGGACCAAAGTGTGCGTCCCGGATAGTCAAAGGATGATAGTGTTAGAAAGAGTACATGATGCAAAATCAGCAGGCCATTTTGGGTTCGTAAAAACCCTTCATCTTGTGAAAAGACAATTTTGGTGGCCAAAAATAAAAAGAGTTATTAAAGATTATATTGCTAATTGTTCAGTTTGCACTTACATGAAGCGATTGCCTGGGAAACCCCAGGGTTATTACAAGCAGTGGCTAACCCTAGCAGACCATGGGAAGAAATAGTCATGGATTTCATTGTGGAATTGCCTGAAAGTGGCAGAACTACTGTACAGGTAATCCCCGAGTTCACTTAGCGCTCGTTTGAAGTTACACAATAAACGCCCCCTAGTGTTTATGAGCAAGTCCCCAAATTACAAATGTTGCAGCACCATAGCAGTTGCTCACCCTTATGAACGACTGCAGTGGCTCTGCAGCATTCACCCTATTCCCCCCCCTGCTCCCCACAACTGCTTCCCCCTCCCATTCTGCTGCACCGGACTCACTTACCTTGCAAAAATTCTCTCTGCCACAGTTTCTTTGCCTTTGAGGGAGAGGAGAGTGGATGGAAGCTCCTGGGTGCCTGCAAATGGGACACTTGGGAATGGAGAGAAATGAGAAAGGTGCATGGAGAAAGGAGAAAGGAAAAAAGGGAAAGGGAAATGGGAAAAGGAATGTGAGGAGAAAGGAGAAAAGGGAAAGGGGAATGAGAATGAGAATGGGAAAGTGGAAGAGGAGGGGCAAAGGGGAAATGGAAATGGAAATGGAAAAGGGAATGAGAATCAGAATGAGAATGAGAAAGGAGAGATGCAGGAGGAGGAGGAGGAGGAGAAAGGGAAAAGGAGAAAGGGGAAAGGGAATGAGAATAGGGAGGAGGAGGAGGAGGAGGAGAAAAGAGAAATGGAAAAGAGAATGAGAATGGAAAGGAGGAGGAAAAGGAGGAGGAGGAAAAAGGATTAAAGGGAAAAGGGAATGAAAATGAGAATAAGAATGGGAAGGTGAAGGAGGAGGAGGGGCAAAGGGGAAAGGGAAATGGAAAAGGGAATGAGAATGAGAATGGGAAGGGAGAGATGGAGGAGGAGGAACAGGAGACCCAGTAGAGTGGAAACTCCCAATTACCATCCAAAGCCCATCCATGGACTAGTTGAAAGAGAAGCTCAGAGGGATGGAGATTCATGTAGCAGTGACACCAGGAACCACCAAGTCCCCAACAGTCCTGACTACTTCTGCTCCCCCTCTTCTTCAGCTGGCACCATGGGCACCCAAAGACGTAGCTGGAGTTCCAACACAGGTGGCAGGAGCATCAGACCTCACCACTCTGCCTCCCCCTCTTCAACTGGTCGCACTGGCAGCCCCAGTTAGGGTCAAAGCCCCGGCACAAGTACCCGTGGCTGTAGCCAGAGCCCCAGCACCTACACCAATGGAAGTAGCTGGGATTCCACCCCAGGTCCTGGTATGGGAGGAATGCCAGCCACTCCCCTTAGTGGCTCACTTTGATGGATGCCTAGGCCACTTAGCCCACTTCCTGGCTCAAGCCTGGCTGTCGACGCTGCTAACATCGTATGTTCTTGCTCTGACAACAGATAGAAATGTAGCCATTTTTTCTCTATCACTTTTACAGTTCGTTGATGCTGGGAGGGGGAATGTGGATGAGAGTCCAGCTAGTCATAACAATAATAACTCAGCCGTGGGAACCCAAGGTTATTAGGTCCAGAGTTGATAGACATTTGGTGGGCTGGAGAGATGGGAAGAAAGCCCGCGCTTCAAGTTAATTGGGGAATGTGATTTATGGCTGTTAATTGGAGGAGGGAATTGTGCTTTGCTACTTTGTGCCAGGGGAGGGGAATTCAGTTTTTGGCTTCAGCTATGTAGTGCCGATACTTTGTTTCTTGAATAAAAGATTCTTTAAGGAAAACAATCCCTCGAAGTTCTTTTGAAGAGATTCATATGTTGGAACCATGACATTAAGCCAAAAACTCCAATTTTTACCTAACTATCTTGGGGTCCCACGCCCCAGTCGCTGTCCCTAGAATTGAGGGATAGACCAACAAAGATTTGGGGAAGATCTCAGCATGGAAAAGGAAGGAGTGCCTGAAACCAGCACCCTGGCAGTGGCTGCTACCTCAGAGGGGGGAAGTGCAAGCCAGCGCACTGGTGGAAAAGGAACTTTTTCAGGCCTTTCAGTTGGGAGCAAAACCCAAGCTGCAAGGACAGCTGATCTGGTTGTCAGAATGGACCTTACCCAATGGAGACTCTAGACACCTCGAGACGGCCTTGCCACATTCAGGTGCTTCGAAGGTGGATGAGGTTGAGTTGCAAAGAGGGGTATCCACTTTCCTATCGGAATCTTGAAGAAAGGAAGACACGAAGACACCTTGATTCAGTCAGCTCCAGTTTACTTTGAAGTAAAGTATTGACCCAACACAGACCTATAGTAAGAAGGCTCTGTGCCATACAAAGCTCGCGCTGGGAGCAACTGCCTCCCAGCATTCCTTAAATACAATTGAGCTAACACTACTCCACCCTCTACCCCATTAATGAGCAACCCCACCCCCGCCCAACAAACCACGACCCCACCCAGCAATTATCAGACACCCCACCCTCCTATCACCCAACCAGCAGTCAGCAGCAAGCAAATTGTTAATCTGTTTCCATCCATTCTCCTAAACGTGCTCCAGTGTGTCTGGCCATCAGCTGTTCGGTGGGCCTCCGCCCATCAGCTGTTCAGCGGCTCCAGCGTCTTCTGTGCAGGCACGGCTTCTCATGCCGAAGGGAACCTCCCGTCAGCTGTTTGATGGTCCGAACAACGCTCTGCAGGAGTCCAGACGGTAAGCTGCTTTGGATCTGATGCTGGCTCTTCCTCCACCTCCATCGTGCTGACCTGCTACCTTCCCCCTCTTGAATGTCGAGCCCTGGGAGGGCTTGACAGGTGGCCCCCCTTACCAGGTGTCCTCCTGGAAGTAGGAAAATATAATTAGGTTGGCGTTGTGGAATTTAGCGTAGTTCCCCCCCCCCCCGGTTTCTGGGGATGTTTGCGATGGTATTGCCATATTAACCGAGGTGCATTAACGTTTGCCTCCCCCACCCAGGATGCTTCGGACATTGGGTATCCCTTCCATTGTACCAGGTATTGCAACCGCCCTCACCGATCCCAGGAATCAAGTATTTTCTTGATTTCATAATGACCTCCCCCAAGTGGACCAGGGGGTTGTTGTATCTGTCTGAATGAAGATTTTGTTATTGGTTTCAGTAGACCACTGTGGAAGACTGGGTACACTTTGCCAAGGCTGCAGGGCAACTGTAATCTTACCGTTACTGGATTGATGACCCGTTCTATCCTAAAGGGCCTGATATATTTTGGTCCTAACTTCTTACATGGCCTGCGTAACTTTAAGTATTTAGTGGACAGGTACACTTCCTTGCCGACCTGGAAAGGTTTCTGTGGACTTCGTTTCTTGTCGGCTTGTCTTTCAGATGACTGTTCCGCTTTCTGTAATGCCTTTTTTTACTGATTTCCATACACTTTTAATTTGGAGTACCCAATCGTGGGGTTGTTGTGACCCAGGGTCTCCCTGAGGGCATTCGGGAATAGGAGCAAACTCTATTCCGTGTACCACCCGGAAAGGAGTAAACCCTGTGCTGCTGTGGATGGTGTTGTTATATGCCACCTCAGCGAATGGTAGGAGATCAGCCCAATTTGTCTGCTGATAATTGATATAACATCTAAGATAACGTTCAGCCATTGCATTGGCACGTTCAGCTGCTCCATTTGTGCTGGGGTGGAATGTGGAACTCAACCCTTGAGATGAACTAATAGACGTGATGAAATTTCTCCAGAATCGGGTGGTGAATTGCACACCTCGGTCTGATATGATGTGATGAGGCACTCCATGTAGGCGATAGATATGTGTTATAAATAGTTTGGTTAACTGCCTAGCTGATGGTAACCCTTTGCAGGGTATAACATGTGCCTGTTTTGAAAACAGGTCTATCACCGTCGATATCACAGTGTTCCCGTGGCTAGCTGGTAGATCGACTATAAAGTCCATTCCAATTTCTTTCCACAGACGGTTAGGGTCGGACACCTGTTGGAGAAGGCCTGACGGTTTTCCTATGCGTGGTTTTGTAGTCGCACACATGGAACATTCCCGGACATATTTCTCGACATCAGTTTTCATACCTGGCCACCAAAATTGTCGTTTGAGCAGGTGCAGGGTTTTCAAGAATCCAAAATGACCAGCTGACTTAACATCATGGCCTCGCCGAAGAACCTCCACCCGTAGGGATTGTGGGACATATACTTTCTCACCCTTCCATGCCAACCCATCCCTCATAGTGAGAATATGGGGATGGCTCATTAACCATGGATCGCTTAGAAGAGCACCTTGCAGAGTCCGTACCATGTCTTCCATCGATCATACTACCAGAATTTTATCCATTACCCGCACAGGTGGAGGTATGAGGGCCTGTACCACCTCCTCCCGCTTGCTATGGTATTGTGGTTTCCTTGATAATGCATCCGCAAGAAAATTCCTCCCCCCCTGGTATGTACTTTAATCAGAATTGGAAACGTTGGAAATATAACGCCCATCTCACATGATTTTTGTGGTCAGTCCACACTTCAAAAGTTTCTTTTGCTCCTTCTAGGAAATGCCGCCATGTGGCTAACGCCCACCTTAGTGCGTATGCCTCCTTCTCCCAAATCGCCCACCCTGTTCAGCGTTGGTTAATTTACATCAGGTGAACGCACATGGTTGCAAATTCCCCTGTTCATTCCTTTGTAAGAGTACCACCCCTACCACCACATCACTTGCATCTGTTTGTACTACAAAGGTTTCCTCTGGATTGGGATGTCGTAAGACTGGCTCCCTTGAAAACAAAACTTTTAAAGTTTCAAATGCTTGTTGGCACTTAAGCGACCAGGGTAATGGTTGGTTTGGTTGTGGTTTGTTACCTGTGGCTTTTGTACGAAGTAACTCCATTAACGGTAATGCCACTTCAGCAAAAGATGGAATAGATTGTCTATAAAAGTTTGCAAAGCCGAGAAAACTTTGCAGTTGACAGCGCATTCGTGGCGCTTGTCAGTCCAAGACAACCTGCACTTTCGCTGGATCCATTTCCACACCCCCTACAGATATTCTGTACCCAAGGTAATCTAATTTACTTTGATGCAATGCACACTTTGACAACTTAACATACAATCATGCATTGGGGAGTTTGCGTAGAACTTGTCGGACTAACTGCACGTGATCTTCCTTGTTAGCCGAATAAATGAGAATGTCATTGAGGTATACAAGAACTCCTTGGTACAAATGTTCATGCAGCACTTCATTTATAAGCTGCATAAACACAGCAGGAGCCCCCTGTAACCCGAACGGCATTACTCTATATTGGTAACTCCCCAACGGACTGTTGAATGTGGTCTTCCACTCATTCTCTTCTTTTATGCATACCCTGTAATACGCTTCCCGCAAATCCAATTTTGTAAAGATCTTACCTTTTGCTAAATGGGCCAAAAGGTCTTTCATGAGCGGAAGGGGATATAACTTTTCCACACATACTCCATTAAGACCTCGAAAGTCCACACACAGACGTAACCCCCCATCTTTTTTCTCTTTAAACAAAACAGGGGCCGCAATCCGCGACTGGGCGGGTTGGATAAAACCTCTCGCCAAATTTTTACCGATATACCTCCTCAACTCCATCAACTCATTTGGAGTCATAGCGTACGTGTGAGGCTTCGGGAGTTTTGCCCCTGCCATGATATCTTTATAACATGACCATGCCCACATCCCCACCCTCCACCCACAAACCACCATCCGCCTGATCACCCTTATAAGTCCTCCCTTGTGACCTAATCCCTCTTCCCGTGAAACCCCGTCCCCCTTGGTCCAGCGCCTGTCCGCCTGCCACTGCCTCACGTCTGGTTCCCTCGGATTTGGTGAGTGTGGCCGTTCAGTGTATTCCAGCCGGGAGAGCTCTCCATGCCTTCTCCTAGTGCCGCGATGCTGGGTCCTGCAGGGCTTGGTCTCCGTCCCCAGGTGGTTGGCGGAGCATACCGTTGCAGGCGTGAAAAGAGGTGAGTTCGTCTGCTCGGCTGCCGGCCTGTCCCCGATGCTCAGCTGGCCGGCGGAGCATTCAGCGCCGGCCCCTGAGGCTTCTGCAGCGACTGGCGAGACACCAGGATGTGTGGGTTTGTTGACTGCGTGGACTGGCGGTGGTGGGGTTTTTCCTCCGCTCCCCCCCCCCACCGAATGGCAAGCCCCGTGGGGCTTGACATGCGGCCTCCCCTACCACGTCTTCACCTGTAAGGGAAGGAGGAAACAGTGAGTTCACCTGGCCGTGCTGTGCATGTCCTGGCTTCCCCGGCCAGCGCTGATGGAATGCCCGTATTAGCCGAGGGGCGTAAACATCTCCCGCCCCCACCCAGGAGGCTTCTGAAAGGGGATATCCCTTCCACTGAATGAGATATTGCAATTGGCCGTGTCGCACCCAGGAGTCGATTACTCCTTGAACCTCGTATTCAGTCCTGGCTACTGGCCCAGGGCCCTTAGCACCCACGGGAGGTCCATGTACCAGTTTCAATAGACTGCCGTGGAACACTGGATGTACCTTCCCTAGTAACGGTGGTAACCGCAATCGTACCGTTACCGGATTGATTACCCTTACTATTTGGAATGGGCCTATATATTTTGGCCCTAATTTCTTGTTAGCCACTGGCAACCGGAGATACTTTGTTGAAAGGTACACCCAGTCCCCCACTTTGAAAGGTCGGTGGTCGGCCCTTTTCTTATCAGATTGGATTTTGGCAGCCGCCTCGGCCTGTAGTAGAGCTTCTTTCACTACTCCCCACAGCCCCGTTACCCTTGTTATCCATGCTTGAGGTGTGTATACCTTACCAGTTTCGTCAGACCATTCTGGAAAGGGCACAAATTCTACTCCGTTCACCACCCGGAAAGGGGCGAACCCGGTACTGCTATGTATGGTGTTATTGTACGCCACCTCAGCGAATGGTAGTAAGTCTACCCAGTCTGTTTGCTGAAAGGTGACGTAGCTACGTAGGTACCGTTCTATCATAGCGTTCGCTCTTTCTGCGGCACCATTAGTACATGGGTGGTAGGCCGAGCTGAGGCCCTGGGACGATCCCACCAACTTAAGGAACGTATGCCAGAATTGGGCTGTGAATTGCACCCCTCTATCTGAGATTACATGCTGTGGTACTCCGTGTAGCCAGTAGACAAGTTGTACGAACATCCTGGCTAACCGTTGTGCTGACGGCAACCCTCTACATGGGATGAAATGAGCTTGTTTCGAGAAGAGGTCGATAACTGTCCATATTACCGTGTAATTGCGTCTTGGAGGTAACTCAACGATAACGTCCATCGCAATCTCTTCCCAGGGCTGGCGCGGATCTGCTACCTTTTGCAGGAGGCCCAGCAGTTTTCCCACTTGGGGTTTTGTAGTGGCACAGACGTGGCAGGTTTTAACATAAGTCTCTACGTCTGGCTTCATGCGGGGGCCACCAGAATTGCCGTCGGATGTGATGCAGGGTCTTTAGGAAGCCGAAATGCCCTGCCTGCTTGGCGTCGTGGCACCTTTGAAGGACGGTTAAACGTAACTCCTCGGGAACATAAAGTTTGTCGCCTTTCCATGCCAGCCTGTCCCTTCGAGTCAGCAGCCCCGGATGTTCCTTTAACCACTTGTCATTTGTCACAGCGTCCCGTAATTCCGGTAGCGTAATATTGGCTGACCGTGTTGTCGTTATGCCTGCTACTCTGTGAGTACAGGGAGGTATAATTGCCTGTACCACCTCCTATCGCTATGGTATTGAGGGAGGCGAGACAACGCATCCGCAAGGAAATTCTTACCTCCCGGTACATATTTCAGAGTAAAACGGAACCGAGTAAAATATTGGGCCCACCGGACATGTTTCGGCGATAAGCGTCGTGGCTTTTGTAGCGCTTCTAGGTTCCAGTGATCAGTCCACACCTCAAATGGTCGAGGAGAGCCTTCTAACAAATGCCACCATGTCACCAGTGCCCATTTGATGGCAAATGCTTCTTTTTCCCAAATAGCCCACCCTCGCTTTGTCATGGTGAATTTGCGGGACGTATATGTGCAGGGCTGCAGTAACCCCTGTTGGTTTTGTTGTAGTAAAACAGCCCCCACAGCCACGTCACTTGCATCAGCCTGGACAACAAACGGGGCGTCAGGGTTCGGATGGAGCAATACCGGCTCTTTGGCAAAAAGTGCTTTGAGCTCCTCAAACGCCTTCTGACAGGCCATGGTCCACCCTACCGGCTGGCCAGGTCATGGTTTACCCTTTAGGTGTTTTGTCTTCAGGAGTTCTGTTAGAGGGTGGGCCACGGCAGCAAACGATGGAATGAATTGCCGGTAGAAATTGGCGAACCCCAGAAAGCTTTGCAACTGCCTTCGTGTGGTGGGCGCCTGCCAGTCGAGAACCGCTTTAACTGGGTTTAAGTGGGTCCATCTCCACTCCCGCTGCCGATATGCGATAACCAAGATAGTCCAACCGATCACGGTGAAACTCGCACTTGGATAGCTTGACGTATAACCTCGCCGCCAGTAATTTTTTCAATACCTGCCGTACCAGGTCAATATGTTCCTCCATAGTTTTAGTATAAATAAGAATGTCGTCAAGATAGACGAGGACCCCCCGATATAGGTGTTTGTGCAGTACCTGGTTGATCAACTGCATAAATACCACGGGGGGGGGGGCCCTGTAGCCCGAACGGCATGACCCGGTACTGAAAACTACCTAATGGGCAGTTGAACGCCGTCTTCCACTCATCTCCATGTCATATTTGTACTCGATAGTACGCCTCCCGAAGGTCCAACTTAGTAAATATCCGCCCTTTCCCTAATTGGGCTAGTAGGTCTTTCATGAGCGGGAGTGGGTACTGATGTTCCACACACACAGCGTTCAGACCTCGGAAGTCAATGCAGAGATGAAGCGACCCATCCTTTTTCTCCTGGAACAAGACAGGAGCAGCAACCCGGGAATGAGCCGGTTGGATGAAGCCTCTTGCCAGATTTATGTCAATGAATCCTCGCAACTCCTCCAGTTCCCTGGGTGCCATGGCATACATCCGAGGCTTTGGTAGTTTAGCCCCGGGTTCGATTTCGATGCCACAGTCCTTCGGCTGATGAGGGGGTAGTTGGTTGCACTCCTCCTCGCTAAACACTTCAGCCGGGTCCTGATACTCCCCAGGGAAAAGGTCCTTTCCCCCCCTCTAACTCCACACACTGGGGCTGGGTTGACTGGGCTTGGGGCCTGGAATTGATCTTTTGGCTGCTGTCCAGGGGGCTGGGCCCCAACACCCAGGCGTACCTTGCGGTACCCACCCTCCCACCAAATGGTGGGCTCCCACTTATCCAGCCATGCCAGGCCGAGGATCACGGCCTCACTCATAGCTGGGGCCACAACAAACCGGAGGGTTTCCCAATGGGCCCCAAGCTCCAAACGCACTGGTTCCGTGATGTGGGTCGCCGGAGCCCCGCCTAACAGGGAACCGTCTACCTGCTCAAATCGCACAGGCTGGGCCAATCTATGTAGTCAGATTCCATGCTCCAGAGCCAATGCCCGGCTTATCAAACACCAGGTACACCCTGTGTCTATCAGCGCCTGGCACTCCCATCGTACCCCGGACTGTGGACTCGTCAACACTATGGGCAAGACGAAAGGGGCTATGGGCTCACTTACCATCGGATCGTCGACGGGATTGTTGTCACTCTCATCATCAGCCGGATGATACTGCGCCACAGCCGTAGCGTCCTGATCTGGTGGTAACACCCACGGAGTCGATGGGGTTTTCGGTTGTTTCGCAGCTTTTGACGCGGCAGGACCCTTTTTTGGCGTCGGAGCAGGTCCTCTTGGTGTTCCGGATCCCCGTGGAGTAGGAGCCGGGCACTCAGCTGCCCGATGGCCCGGCTGATTACATCGGAAGCAACGGAATGATGTGCCACCAGATGGACCGGTCGCCCTGGGATAACCGGCCAGACCGACGGGTTGACTCTGTCCGCTCTCCCTTGGCTTCCCCACAGGTGGTTGTGCCCGACTGGTGTCCTGGTTCCTCTGGAGCTCCCTGAGGTTAGTGTCAAGGTCTGCTGCTACCCGAAAACACTCCCGGAGGGGGTTGGGGATACCCCTATAGATACATGCTTGGCGCAATTCCTGATCAAGCCCAGCTCGGAAATGGTGGATCAATACCTTTCCGGCCATGACGAGCTAAACCGGCCGGCTAGCCATCGGAAGTCACGGATATACTCCGCTACGGGCCGGCCCCGCTGTTTCAAGGAAAGGAGCTCCGACTCAGCCTGCTGGATACGGAAGGCATCTTCGAATCGACTATGAAGCGCCTCCAGAAACAATCCCACATTGCCAAGCTCCCTGGCATGATCGCTATAGAGGTCGGCAGTCCAGGCTGCCGCCTCCCCCTGTAGCTGTGCTGTGACCGCCACCACCATAGCCCATTGGGATGGGTATAAATGGGCATACCGATTGAGGTGGCTGACCACGTGGCTCAGGAACATAGCCAATCTATCCGGGTCCCTGTCGAAGGATATGGGAATAGACGGCGGGGCCCACTGCTGACCTGGGCCCCATTGCGCAGGTGGCACCACCCCACCACTCTCAACCGGTGTGGTTGAGCCAGGTGCAGCAGCTCGGCTTTGTGCCATCCTGCCAGGAGGTTGAGCCCAGCCAACGGCCCCTGGACCACTGGGCCAGGCTACCTGGCCCAAAGGCCCTGCAGAACCCAGCCCAGAGATAGCAGGCCCCGCTGTCGCTGCATCCCCCAGCTGGGGCAGCCGGAGCCGAGGACTGCTTAACTGCAACTGCGACGTGTCCGCCCGTCCGGAGGTGCCGTCCGACCACTGCCTCGAGGAGAAGCCCTGGCAGCTGCCTTCACCGAACCGTTCACGGAGGACGTCCAATGTATACTCCCCTGGAGCAGTGGAGTAGCTCCATTCCTCTTCGTCATCTCCTGTTAATTGTCTTTCCCTCCATCCCAGCAGGGATGACCTGGCCGGAGGGTTATGAGGCCTACCAGCATCCAGGGATGTTAACGCTGGGCTCTGCCACCATTCTTCCCTTGGCTTGATGACCTCAGCCTCCTTGGCCACTGCCAAGGGACCAGGCACCTGGGTGGTCTTGGGCCTCACCACCGGTTGCTCCTCCCCTGTCACGGCCATCTGGATAGAGTCTGCTGGGACAGCCGCTACAGCACCAGCCACTGCAATGTCCTCTACCTGAGGAGCATCTTGCGTCCCTTCCGCCATTCCCTAGAGATGGGGTAAGGGCAGAAGGTAGCAAAAGGAAGGGGGAGTGCTGACTTACTGTCAATCCAAGTCCTTTGTCGTCCGGAATGAAAACCAGGAACGCAGGAACTCAGTGCACGTCAGGAAGTTTATTCACTACCTAACTAACAAAGTCAGCACTGGGAATGGTTTGTTCCCAGTGCTCTTTATAACATGACCATGCCCACATCCCCACCCTCCGCCCACAAACCACCATCCGCCTGATCACCCTTATAAGTCCTCCCTTGTGACCTAATCCCTCTTCCTGTGAAACCCCGCCCCCCCTTGGTCCAGCGCCTGTCCGTCTGCCGCTGCCTCACATCCGGTTCCCTCGGATTTGGTGAGTGTGGCCGTTCAGTGTATTCCAGCCGGGAGAGCTCTCCATGCCTTCTCCTAGTGCCGCGATGCTGGGTCCTGCAGGGCCTGGTCTCCATCCCCAGGTGGTTGGCAGAGCATGCCGTTGCAGGCGTGAAAGGAGGTGAGTTCATCTGCTCGGCTGCCGGCCGGTCCCTGACGCTCCGCTGGCCAGCGGAGCGTTCAGCGCCGGCCCCTGCGGCTTCTACGGTGGCCGGCGAGGATTAGTAGTCACGTGGTGCTGCCAGCCGGTCCCTGACGCTCAGCTGGCCGGCGGAGCATTCAGTGCCGGCCCCTGCGGCTTCTGCAGCGACCGGCGAGACACCAGGACGTGTGGGTTTGTTGACTGCGTGGACTGGCGGTGGTGGGGTTTTTCCTCCGCTCCCCCCCACCAAATGACAAGCCCCATGGGGCTTGACACTAGGTTGTACAAGGGAAAGTTACAATACCTCATTCAGTGGAAAGGCTACGGAGTTACTTCCTCCCAGTGACTTTTGTACTGGGGCATTCTAGACAAGGCATCAGCCAAAAAATTCTTACCCCCTGGAAAATACTTTAAGGTGAAGTTAAAATGGTTGAAGTATTGAGCCCACTGGACCTGTTTCAGGGATAATTTGTGGGGGGGGGGGGGGGTTTCAGAGCTTCCAAATTTTTATGATCAGTCCATACTTCAAACGTATCTCCCCCCCTTCCAAAACATGATGCCATGTTAGTAATGCCCATCATACCACAAAAGCCTCCTTCTCCCAAATGGCCCACCTCCTCTCAGTGTTGGTTAGCTTTCGGGAAGTATAAGCACAGGGTTGTAATTCCCCTGGTGATTTTTTTGTAAGAGAACAGCACCCATAGCCATGTCATTCACCTCAGCTTGAATGATGAATTGCTTTTCAGGATCAGGGTGCTTGAGAACAGATTCGGCTGCAAAGAGTCTTTTTAGTTTCTTGAATGCTGCTTGACATTCTAGGGACCAAGACAATGGCTGACAAGGTCGGGGTTTCTCCCCCCCCCCTTCTCATTTTCAATACATTGGTTGTTGGCATGACTATCTTTGCGAAAGAGGGGATAAATTGGCGGTAAAAGTTAGTGAACCCCAGAAAGCTTTGAAATTGTTTATGGGTGTGAAGGGGTTGCCATTCCAATACAGTTTTCACTTTTGCAGGATCCATTTCTATCCCCTCATTTGAAATTCTGTATCCTAGAAAGTCAAGGCATGTCTGGTGAAACTCACATTTAGAAAGCTTTGCATACAGTTTAGCCTTCAGCAGTTTCCTCAGCACTTCACAAACCAATTTAATGTGTTCTTCCATAGTCTCAGTGTAAATGAGAATGTCATCAAAATAAACCAAAACCCCCTTATACAGATGATCATGGAGCACATGGTTGATTAACTGCATAAATACAGCAGGAGGTCCTTGTAATCCAAAAGGCATCACTTTAAATTGGAAACTTCCCAGGAGGCAATTGAAGGTGGTTTTCCATTTGTCCCCTTCCTTAATCTGGACTCGGTAATAAGCCTCCCTTAAATCCAACTTTGTAAAAACTTTCCCCTTTGCCAGGTGGGCTAACATGTCCTTCATTAAGGGTACATGTTCTCTAGGCTGACAGCATTTAACCTTTTAAAATCCATGCATAATCTCAGTGACCCATCTTTCTTTTCTTTGAACAGTACAGGGGCTGCTACACAAGATTTTGCTGGCTGGATGAAACACCGAGCCAGGTTCTTATCAATGTGCTCTCTTAACTCCTTCATCTCTCTGGGCATCATGGAGTACATTTTTGGTTTCGGGAGCTTGGCTCCGGGTAAGATTTCAATGGCACAGACTGTAGCCCAGTGAGGCGGGAGGATGTCACATTCTTTCTCACTTTAGCCTTGGCTAAATCACGGTATTTGGTTGGGACAAAATGGATTCCTGGCAGCTTCTCTACAACAGCCTTTAGTGTTTAAGGGTGTTCTTCCTGAGCCTCATTTATGGTATAGTCCACGGGTCAGCAACCCATGGCTCTGGACCTGCATGTGGCTCTTTCAGCCTTCTACTGTGGCTCCCAGTCCTCCTCCACCATTTGCAGGGAGAGAGACAGAGAAAGAGAGAGGCACTTGTGCTTCCCTTCTCTCTCTCTCTCCCTCTCTCCAATCTTCTGCTCACCTGGCCAGCTGGCTTCACGCTGTTCTCCAACAAGCTGACAAGCTTATTGGGCAGGCTCCCTGCCCTTGCTGTGTCTCAACAGGAAGCAGGAAGCAGCAGAAAGCAGCAGCTCTCTCTCTCTCTCTCTCTCTCTCACACACACACACACACACACTTTTACTTACTTAGTGGGGGAAGAGGACTGGCAGACCAAGGGCAGGAGAGAGCCAGCCCAATAAGAATGTGTGTCAGCTTGTCAGAGAACAGCGTGAGGCCAGCTGGCCAGGTGAGCAGAAGATTGGAGAGAGGGAGAGAGAGGGGGGAGAGAGGACAGAGAGAGGGGGGGAGAGAGAGAGAGAGAAAGAGAGAGGGAGAGGAAAGAAAGAGAGAAAGAGAGAGAGAGAGAGAGACGGAGAGAGAGAGAGGGAGGGAGAGGAGAGGAGAAAGAGAAAGAGAGGGAGAGAAAGAAAGAGAGAGAGAGAAAGAGAGGGAGAGGAAAGAGAGAGAGAAAGAGAGAAAGAGAGAGAAAGAGAGAAAGAGAGAGAGAGAAAATATGAATATATGTTGTCCTTACTGGACTTTTAGTAAAGAACGTTTAATGAAATATTTTGATTTTTTTTTAATTAAGAGATGAGGTATGGGGATAATTTTGCTGTATTTAAAGATGGTAGATAAGCTACTAAAATTGTTTTCACCTGTTGGGATGAAGGAGAAAGGTTTTTTTCCCCTCTTTCTCTGGCATAAAAAATTGTTTTCTTTGTAGCAGTTTATTGATTTCATAAATGCAACACACTATAGTTTTTTTATACATAGTATAAAGGTAAAAAAGGATATATGCAGTGTTATCTTCATTTTAGATGTCAAAAGGGTTTTGTGGCTCCCAATGTTTTCTTTTCTGTGAGAAATGGGTCCAAGTGGCTCTTTGAGTGTTTAAGGTTGCCGACCCCTGGTATAGTCCTTTGTATCACTGGTGGTGGCAAGGGGGAAGGGACCTATCCCCAGTCTTAAATTCCTCACTCCATTCTCCCACCAGATGGTCGGGCACCACTTGTCAAGCCAGGCCAGACCCAAAATTACAGCCTCAGTCATCACTGTCATAGGGCGCCAACATCTGTAATGGCTCTGGCTGGGATCTTGCCTTGGGCTCAGCAAAAGGGGGGTTTCCAACAGCTGGGTCCTGTCGTGCCCAGTTTTTCTTTTCCCTTCCCCCTCTGGGAGCTTTTCGTGGCTTAGCGGTGGCAGCCGGTGTGTCAACGCTGCTAATATTGAATATTCTTGCTTTGACAATATATGCAGAACTGTCTGGTATTTTTAGAGTTAAATCAGGTGACAGTGAAAGGGGAGGAGAATATAAGGAAAGCCTGGGAAAAAGAAACAGAAGTAAATCTTTGCCCTCCAAGTTAATTGGAAGATGTGAATCATGACCCCAAAATAGGGGAGGGGAAATGCCTGGAATGTTATGTGCAAAGGAAGGGAAATTCAGATCTTAGCATTCCACCATGCTGTGCTGACACTCTGTAATACTAATAAAGGCTTTTTAGGTTAAAAAAATGCCTGAAAGTTCTTTTAAGTGTTTCATTAATCAGACACATGACATGGTGTGCTTCTGGCCTGGGGGCTGGGCTCTCTACAACATAGTGGCCCATTTGGCCGCATCGGTAGCATTTGATTGGAGCTCTAACTGATGCCTGGGGGATGCTGGTGGTCATGGTGGCTTGGGAACAATGGCCAAAAAGGTGCTTCTCCTGGGTGTGCGGCGGCTTGGTTCAGCTGTGCCTGGCTTTCTGGGGTGATCCAATTCGATGTCCAGCATCACCGCCATACTGTACCACTCATGCAATTGGTTAGGAAAGCCCTGAATGATGCAGGCTTGGAGTAGGTTGTGGTCGAGCCCCTACTTGAAGTAGTTGATCAATGATCATTCTGGCCGACCAGCAACTTGCCTGAATTCATGAACGTATTCCTTAGTGGGACGGCCTTTTTGCTTCAGACGATGGATCTCTTTCTCAGCCAACAGGGCCTGGGATTCATCTTCAAAACAACCTCTCAGTTGCTCCATGAATAAGTTAGCATTCTGCAGCTCAGGAGCCCCTTCACCTTGGAGGTTGGTGACCCAGTTGGCTACTTCCCCCTCCAAATTGGCTGCCATGGCATTCACCATCTGAGCATCATCCAGGTAGGCGTAAGTGTAGCAATCTAGATAAGCCCAAACTTGATTCAGGAAGAAGGATAGCTTCTAGGGGTCCCCATCAAAGGTGGGCTTGATGGGAGGCAGCTCAAATCATGGCAGGGCTGCCTGCTCTTGCTGCTGAGCTGCTTGTAGGTCCTGGGGACGTGGCCAAACCACCCTCTGGACTTCCCTTGGCTGGGCTCCTGGACTGGCAACCCGAGGCCACAGCAGCAGGCTTGGTTGGGATACAGGGCTTGACATCACAGCTGGCTGGGGAATAGGTGAGGCAGCATGAGGTCCCGCAGTTGGGCTGAGACTCTGGGGGGGGGGGGGAAGAGATGGGTAGCCCTTGCCATTCCCCCCCCCCCCCAGTGCTCACACCCTGGGTGACAGGAACCAACTGTTTTACCTCCAATCTGCCAAACTTCTCCTTCAGCTGCTCAAGAGAGGGACTGTGGATTGCAGACTGCAGACTGGAACTTCCAGTCTCCGGAGTCGTCCCCTCTGATTGATCCCTTGCCCTTCTGGTATGCCATGGATGAAAACCCCTGGGATGGCAGCAACAGGAGTTCCTCTTCAGTGGCAACAGGAGTGCTCCTGCGCTGAGGGGCAGCTTTGGCTTGATAGAGGTCTGCTAGGATCATAGTTCCTCCCTGCGGTACCAGCTTCCCAGGTTGGATCAACCGGGACTTTGGCCAAGCCCCTGCCAGTAATGCCTCCTTGGTGGCTGGAGCGGCTGCTTGTGCTATGACAGCTGGCGTTCCGTTGCGGCCAGCAACAGCTCCATTCTTTTCCTCTATCCTCAAATCTTCACCAAGTCTTTACTGCTCTCCCAAAGGATGGGTAGGCAGTCAGGGCCCAGCACCCTGAAAGAAAACTAAAGTTTTAAGAGACTTGTTTTAATGTCATGGTTCTGACAGACAGAGATGAATAAAGCAGAACTCCGAGGCTTGAAAATTCCTCAAAGAACATGTTTATTAGTTAAAAAGTATTGGCATGGTCAAAAGTGAAACCAAGTCTGAATACACAAGTAACAATTGCCCAATACAAAGTTAAATGTCGCACCCACAAAACTATGCAAACAACTATGTTACCCAATGTGATTATTAGGTGGACTTTTTATGCAACACCCAGTCCCTAGTCTTGGGAGCAGCAGATGACCTTGGTTTCCATGGAACAGAAGATTATTTTGACTAATGAAGCACCTGGGCACCCCCCCCCCCCCTTCCATTCTATGTGGCAACCTAGAATGAGAAGAAAAAATGGCTGCAACCATCTTCATCGTAGAGTTGACAGAGGAGCTGTTTTGACTCTCTTCCTTCCAGGCAAACTTTCTAAACTTTGCTGTCTTTTGCTCCTCTGGAATGCATTCCCTCCCTTCTGGGAATCCAAACTACATTCCACCACATTTTCCAAATCATTTTCTTGGCCTGTAATTTGTGGCTCCACATTCTGTACTTTCTCTACCTTATCAGATAAAATTTGTTCCACATCTGTCATTCCTTCATTAACATATTTTAGACATAGTCTATTCATAGAAGCAGAAACCATTACCGACAGTGTTGATATTGCAGTTACTAACTTCTGGCTCCATTCTTCAAAGATCTCCTTTAATATTTCCAGTGTTATAACATTTTGTTGTCATGGTTCCGATAGATGAGACCAACTAAAACAGAACTCTGAGGCTTGAGGTTTCCTTTAAAAAACATGTTTATTGGTTACAAAGTATCGGCACTGTCAAAAGTGAAACCAAGACTAAAGTTCCCTCCAAAAAGTTACAGTATACAAAGTTAAACTTCCCACCCCATTACTATGCAATCAACTATATTTCCCAATAGAATAATTTGGCGGGCTTTCTAACAGAAAGCTCAGCCTCCTAGTCTAACAAACAGAAATGACCTTGGTTCCCACAGGACATAGAATTGTTTAAGCTAGCAGAAAAATTCCACCCCCCCTCCCATTCTGGTGGCAACCGAAAATGAACCAAATGGCTTCCAAAATTCCAAAATCCTACAGTAAAAATCAATATTCCAAATTTATCTGGACTCTTAATCCATTTATAACGTTCTTAAATCAAAATCTTATTACTATTATTATTATTATTATTATTGATCATCGCACAGTCAGCCAGATGTTCAGACTGGATTTGGCATTTTGTCTACCTATCGAGTCCTTACCCAGGACCTGGGATAGGCAGATGTGGATGTTTGATGGTATTACAGATATTGTCGCAGGATGGAAGCAGTTCCTAATAAGGCTGCCTTTTGCAATTGACTAATAGCGAATTTGTCAATGCCAATGGTGTTCAAGTGGTGCTCCAGTTGTTTTGGGATTGCACCCAAGGAGCCTATGACTATTGGTACTACCCTTGCTTGCTTTTGCCACAGTCTTTCTATTTCTATTTGTAGGTCTTTGTATTTTGTTACCTTCTCCAGTTCTTTCTCTTCTATTCTGCTATCTCCAGGCACTGCCACATCCACTATCCAAACTTTTTTGTCTTTCTTATCAACAATTGTTAAGTCTGGGGTGTTATGTTGCAGGTGCTTGTCTGTTTGAATTCTGAAGTCCCAGAGCAGTTTAATTTTATCATTTTCTATGACTTTCTCTATTTTATGATCCCACCAGTTTTTGCTTACAGGCAAATGATATTTTTTGCAGATCTTCCAATGCACCATTGTTGCTACTTTGTCATGCCGCTGCTTGTAATCAATTTGTGCAATCTTCTTGCAACAGCTTACCAAGTGGTCCACTGTTTCTTCAGCTTCTTTGCATAGGCGGCACTTACTGTCTGTTGCTGTCTTCTCAATTATTATTATTATTATTATTATTATTATTATTATTATTATTATTATTATTATTATTATTATTATTATTATTATTATTATTATTATTAAACACTGTCCTGTGGTCTACTCATGGGGAACAGCCATCCAAAAGATGCATGTGATTTCCTGTCCTCTCCTTATCCAGAAAGGTTCCAAGGAACCAGTCTACTCATGGGTTCCTTGGTCTTTGCCACAGTGATCATTTCACCATACATCCCTCAGAGGCCCAGCTTTTCTTATCGATTTTTCTTCTGAACTAATTTTTAAATTTGAAAAAGCTGTGATTTTTATTACTTTCTGCCCCAATAATTAATTTATTTTATTTATTTATTTATTTACAGTATTTATATGCCGCCCAATCCCAAAGGACTCAGGGCGGCGTACAAAGTTAAAAACAATGATAAAACAGTAAAATAAAGCAGTCATACCACAGTCATACCGCGAGTCCGATCATATCCCGGCCCCCCCGGGGACATCAGCCCCAGGCCTGCCGGAACAGGAGGGTTTTAACAGCCTTCTTAAAGGCCGGCAGGGTGGGAGTTGTTCGAACCTCGGGGGGAAGTTGATTCCACCAGGTCGGAGCCACCACAGAAAAGGCCCTTCCCCGAGGGCCCGCCAGCCGACACTGTCTGGCCGACGGGACCCGAAGGAGGCCCACTCTATGGGACCTCACCGGTCTCTGGGAACTATGTGGCAGAATGCGGTCCTGTAAGTAACCTGGCCCTATGCCATGAAGGGCTTTAAAGGTGATAACCAACACCTTGAATTGCGTCCGGAGACCCACAGGAAGCCAGTGCAGCTCGCGGAGGATAGGTGACACGTGGGCGTACCTCGGCGCGCCCACAATCGCTCTCGCGGCTGCGTTCTGAACCAACTGCAGCCTCCGAATTGCACATAATTAAATATGTGCAACATTTGTATTCATAGCTGAGCAAATGCCATCAGAGTTTGAGGATCATTCTGAAAAAGCTAACAAGACATAACAGTTTTTCACATGCAGTGAAAAAATGCAACTAGCAAAAATTGTTTCACAGTTCTTATCAATCAACTCACCCATGCAGAATCATGTTGTGCCTTGACTAAAGGGTTAGGGCAACCTGAAATTGATGATCAGGTAAGGGGAATACAGGAAATCCAGCTAAATTGACCACCAGGTGTGGAGGGACCATAGATAATATGGGTCTATTATATATGGCTGCCATATCTGAGCTGCAAAATTCTGGGCAGCAACCAAATGAAAACAAAGACATATACAGCATCTAGTTAGTGATCATCCAGGTTTTTGCACCTCAGTTATAGTAGTGCTATAGTAGGGAGATGTGTTATTACTATACCATCATCAAAAATTAAAACAAGTTAGGGAAAACATGCAGAACATGACTTGTGGGATAGTTTCCAACTCCTTTACGAACAATGGTCATAGCAGACATTTTTATTTCCTTCTATGCAACTAAGTGTGTTGTGTGCTATTGCCTATCTCTGTCAAGGTCATATTCCTTATTTTACACACACACAAGACAAGCTATGCATGCACTGTTCTGGGTCGCATGGCCAATGGGGAAAAGGAAGGGATGATTAGAAGGAGTCACTGGCAACATTCTAAGTCACCGCCCTCCTGCCTTTCCCTCAAAGAAGCATTTGGGGAAAGTGGTTTCTCTGCACCACAAAGCTGGATCAAGACCATATTCAAACATTTATCTCTCTTTTGTCAGGTGATCTGTTTTTGGAGAGTTGTCCTGCTGGTGGACAGACAGACAGAGCCTGGAGCCCGCTTATATAATTTATTTCCAACATTCCTTTGGGTTGAAATAAATAAAAAGGCTCAAAATAAAAGTCCATTGCAATGAGCTGATATTTCTGCTGAACAAAGAATGATCAGATTAGCCTTTTTTGCAGAAGGGGGGGTGTAGAGATAGAGGTCATGTAGAGGCCGTGTGCAGCACACTGCTGTGGCTCAAATACCTACATGATCTCACCTACATGATCTCACCAAGTTCACACCACCAGGATGTTGCAGAACACTGCCCCTGGCTGGTGTCCCTTGGCTGGTATATTCTTAAGGATTGGCAAGGAGAATCCACCAATAAAAGTGCTGTTGCTATGCTGTTGCTATGTTATCTTTTGCTGCTTGGAAAAACTGTATAAGAGCAATAAACACTGCGAAAAGGCAGTCAGACATCTTTGCACCCTGCAATGACTGGTCTCTGATTCCATCAGCTGGCACCCCAGATGGGACCACCCATGGTAGCAACAGCCAACATACTTACCAGCGTCTGGAACAGACCCCTAGGTGCACCTTCGTCCTCCTGGACCCCTCAGTGGTAAGTATGGGTTGCAATCTATCTCAACACCAGCAGAAACATGTACAGGAACTCCGATTCCTGTTACACAAGTCAGGCATGACGGCGCCTGAGGCAGACATAAGGAAGCTGGTTGAGGAGGTAGGGAAACACTGCCCCTGGTATCCAGAGTGCAGGACGCTCCATTTATGGGATTGGATAAAGATAGGGCATATGTTACATCTTGAACCCCGGGCTCCAGTACAGATATTACATCGATGGTATCAATGCCATCAAGCAGTGGAAAAATTTGGCTCCCATGCTTCGGCAGGACAACAATTGACTACCAGCCCCCCGCCTGATTACGACCAGGTAAAACTTGTCCCTCCAAAAGCATCTCCAATTGGACCTTCAGCTCCTTCTGAAGAGGCTAATCCTTTTGCTTCTTTACGGCCATCGTACACCCCCGTAAGGAAAATATTAGAGGAACAATTAGAAAATAGGGGGGGGGGGGAATGTAGAAGAAATTGCTGATATGCTTTCTGTTTGTCCAGTACATGCCATGGGACAAGTAAATCAGAAAGGAGCTCAAATAGTGGAATATCGCCCTTTGTCATATGCAATTTTAACAGAACTGAGAAAAGGAATTAGAGATATGGGGTTGGGAAGTACCTATGTGCAGGGAATGCTGGAAGCCACTATGAGAAATCATATCTTAGTACATGAAGATTGGAAAACTACTTTCGCATGTTGCTTACTCCAGCGCAATATGTAGTTTGGGACAGCGAATTTAAACACCAATGTGCTGTGCGTGCTCTTAACTCGGGGGTGTGTGTCTTTATCCCTGATCAATTGTACGGTTCTGGTCCCTTTGCTCCAGTTGATGCCCAGGTTATTTTACCGGCTGCCACTTTACAGGTTTCTTCTGGATGCACTTATCGAGCCTTCGGAAAAGTGCCTGTTTCTGGCAAGCCTCATCAAGCCTTCTCTAATATCAGGCAGAAGGCTACTGAGCCGTATCCTGGTTTTATTAATAGACTACAGGATGCCTTACGGCGGCAGATAGACAATCCTGAAGCTCAGCAGGAATTGTTGATGAGGCTGGCAAAGGACAACGCCACTTCTGAATGTCGAAGGGCAATTATTGGTCTGGGAAAAAAATCCTGATTTAGCAGGTATGATTAGAGCATGTCAAGATATAGGAACAGCCTCTTATCAAACCAATTTATTGGCGGCTGCTTTATCACAAGGCAGCAAGCCTGAAGGAAAGTGTTACAACTGTGGCAAACCCGGTCATTTTAAAAGGGAATGTAGAAAGCCGGGGGGGGGGGGGTATGTCTGCAGCATCTCGCTTCTCTTTCCATCGCTCCTCTTTCCATCTGGGATCGAAGCCAAAAACAAAATGCCCAAAGTGTCAGAAGGGTTATCATTGGGCAAGTGAGTGTCGGTTGGGAAACGGCCAACCGGGCTGGTCTCTGGCCCCAGTCCAAACAGAGACAACAGACCAACAACAGAAAATACTCCTGCAGCTGCAAGAGGTGGTGCCGGTATTGATTTGATACTGCAGGAGGAAGTGAATTTTAAATTTCCTGGGGAGGTTCAAGTAGTTCCATCCCAATTATCAGGCCCCCTACCACAAAATTATGTAGGGCTTGTCCTTCCGCGGTCAAGCATGGGTAAAAAAGACATTTTTGTTATCCCCAGGGTGATAGATTCGGACTATACTGGAATTATTTATGTTCAATTGTGGACCAACTTGCCTCAAATTTTGCCCATTTACACTAGCCCTGCTCAGCTCTTGCATTTGCCTTATTTTGTCCAGGCAGGGGGAGAGTTAAAGGAGAGAGGGGAAGGAGGCTTCGGTTCTACTAACCTGGCCACTTCCGTTATAGCTGCCATCACTACCCCGATCACATTTCAATGGCCCTGTCAGATCATTGTGCTGCAGGGTAAACCATTTGAGGGAATGTTGGACACTGGAGCAGATGTTTCAGTGATCTCTGCCAAGCAGTGGCCTGCCACCTGGCCAACCGAGCCCTGTCCAAGTGTGTGGGGTGTGGGGGGTTGTCAAAGTGCACGTCAAAGTGCACTATTTCTTTCAGCCCATTTGCCTAATTCAGATTTGGTCATTCAGGTCTGCCCCTTTATATTAGATATTCATGTCAGCCTTTGGGGACATGACCTACTCAGTAAATTGGGAGCCACCCTCACCTTAGAAGACTGAGACTACTGCCCTCCCGTTGACTTGGCTGGTTAAAGAGCCGGTGTGGATTGATCAATGGCCAATGTCATACGAAAAATTGACGGCTCTCCACCAGCTGGTTAACAATCAGCTGCTTGCTGGTCATGTTGTGCCTTCCACTAGTCTGTGGAATACCCCTATTTTTGTCATAAAAAAGAAAAGTGGCAGGTGGCGCTTCTCGCACAACCTTAGAGCCGTTAATGCCTGTATTCAACCTATGGGCCCTTTTCATTGCGGAACGCCTAACCCTAATTTGATTCCTCAGGATCATGAAGTAATGGTAATTGACTTAAAGGATTGTTTTTTCTCTATTCCTCTATGCCCCCCTGATCAGGAAAAGTTTGCATTTACTGTGCCTGCAGTGAACCATTCAGAACCTAATAAACGTTATCACTGGACAGTTTTGCCACAGGGAATGCTGAACAGTCCCAGATTATGTCAGCTTTATGTTGCTGCAGCATTAGCCCCTTTTCGCAAACGTCATCCATTGGCTTTGGTATCTCATTATATCGATGATATTTTAATTGGAGCCTCAAAGATAGAACCTAATTGGCTTTCCAAAATACAAAATGATTTAGGTATCTATGGATTGCAGGTTGCCCTGGAAAAAATACAGCTGCACTCTCCCTATCTTTATTTAGGGCATAAAATGTTGCAATCTTATTGTCAACGCTGCTAATATTGAATATTCTTGCTTTGACAAAATATGCAGAACTGTCTGGTACTTTTAGACTTAATTCAGATGAGAAAGAGAGAGGAGAGAAAAGCCAGCAGAAGGGAACAGAAGTGAATCTTTGCCCTCCAGGTTAATTGGAAGATGTGAATCATGACCCCCAAATAGGGGAGGGGAAATGCCTGGAATGTTATGTGCAAAGGAAGGGAGTTCTTTTTTTTTCAGGAAAATAAGTAGGATAGAGAAAATTAGTTCTTACCCAGCTTCAAACACACTGTTTACAATCAGTTTAGGTAGAGCTTCTTGACTTCTGTTTGCTTGCAGCTAGGGCTAGACAATGGAGTTATCTAGCCTTTCTTCTGTTGGTTTCTGGGAGGCTTCTCCTGGACTGATCGGAGAGACCGCCGTCTCTACTAGGTCCCTGGAAGTACCTTCCTTCATTGCCACCTCTCTGGGGCGGCTTCTGGCCCATTACCTCCAAGAGTGAAAAAAGGGAGGGATCCGCCCCCCCCCCTTTTGGCTATTGGAAGTGGCGAATCTAACTCTTTAAGGAGGAAAAAAAAGACTAGAAAACTGAAAAATGAAAAAAAAGCTTTATGTATGGATTGGAGGGGTTTAAAGTGGCTAATGATGCAGCTGTGGTCTGGCTTCTGGTTTGTGGTCATGCCTCATCATCGGTGTGGGTTTGGGTTTGCTTTTTGCGTGGATGTGTGGTGGTGACATCCTGTGTGGTTTTCGTGAGTGTGGGTCTGGTGTCATTCTTTGTGTTAGGGGCTCGTTTGTCAATAAGGGCGGGTTTCCAAATGACTGGTAGGTGGGAGGTATCATCTCGTTTATTCATGCTGTGTGGGCATTTTTCTATCTTGATGGCTTCTCTGATTATTCTGTTATTAAAGTGTTCAGTTTTGGCGATAGTTCTGGTCTTTTTAAAGTCAATTTCATGTCCTGTGGCTTTAAGGTGTTGGGCCAGGGAAGAAGTTGGTTCCTCTTCTTTGACTGAGTTCTTATGTTCTTCAATGCGTGCACTTATTCTTCTGTTGGTTTGTCCGATGTATGTGGTGGGACAAGCGGTGCATGGGATTTCATATACTTCTTGATTTTCTAACTCAATTTTGAAAATCAAAAATCAAGGAGTATATGAAATCCCATGATACCTCCCACCTACCAGTCATTTGGAAACCCGCCCTTATTGACAAACGAGCCCCTAACGCAAAGAATGACACCAGACCCTCACTCATGAAAACCACGCAGGATGTCACCACCACACATCCACGCAAAAAGCAAACCCAAACCCACACCGATGATGAGGCACAACCACAAACCAGAAGCCAGACCACAGCTGCATCATTAGCCACTTTAAACCCCTCCAATCCATACATAAAGCAAACTGACACCCACCATGAAGATGAGGCACGACCACGAATGCGAAGCCAAACAACAGCAATGCAGCTCACCATCTCACATCCCCCTGCAACTGAGACTAACCCGAGCACAACAAAGCCCCCACCCAAACAGAACACTCCCCTATCCAATCAGAGCACAGCCAACCCCCCATCCAATCAGAGCACAGCCAAGCCCCTAACCAATCAGAACACACTTCCACCCAATCAGAACACAGCCAAGCTCCCATCCAATCAGTTCATACCCCCACCAACAGTTAAAAAGAAGAAACAGCTATGATCACACATTGTTCCTAGAAGCAAGAAGCCGAAAACACCAGCCTGAAGATGACGAATGGGACTTCGTCGAAACATCACCAAGACACTTCCAATTTTACGCGGGAGAAAACCCAAATAACCAAAGACCTACATATATATATATGTATATATGTATACATATATACATATATATATATATGATTATATATGATTATATATATATATATGTGATTAGATGACTAGATTTATTGAATAGAATGTCTAAAGATTAAATATATTGTTAACTATGATTAAAAAGAATAAGAAATTTGAGAAAATAAATACTATTAATCTAGGAGTGATATATATTCTAAGTACTATATTATTTCCTATGTTCTGTTATTACTGCTTTTTTCTCTTCTTTTTTATTCTTTTTGTTTCTTTTTCATTCTTTTTTTTCCACTCTTTTTTTATTTTTATATCCATTACTTAAGAAACGTAAAAATGTGAGATGGCTTATATGGAAAAATAGAATTAAGTCTGTCAATATAAATGTAACTAATCGCTGAAAAAACCTTGATAAGGCACAAATGACTGAAAAGAAAAGAAATGTATTAATATGATGATTATTGTTTAGGAATATTGGAACACTTTAAGAAGGATGAAATGTTTTAGATATTTAAAGGTGACTGAACTCAAGAAAAGTATATATATATATATATATATATATACATATATATATGTGTGTATATATATACGCATACAAAATGCTTTGAATTAGAGTTAAGGGATTAGATGACTAGATTTATTGAATTGAATGTTTAAAGATTAAATATATTCTTAACTATGATTAAAAAGAATAAGAAATTCAAGAAAATAAATACTATTAATCTAGAAGGGATATATATTTTAAGTACTATGTTATTTCCTATGTTCCGTTATTACTGCTTTCTTCTATTGTTTTTTATTTTTTACTTCTTTTTCATTCTTTGTCTTTTCTCCTCTCTTTTTACTCTTATATTTAATACTTAAGAAATGTAAAAATGTGAGATGGCTTATATGGAAAAAATAGAATCAAGTCTGTCAATGTAAATGTAACTAATCACTGAGAAAACCTTTACCAGTAAAAATATTTAAAATTTGGTGGGAGAAATAAACTAAAATAAGGGATGTAACAGGATTGATGATAAGGCAATTGAAATAAATGGAAAGAAAAGAAATGTATTAATATGATTATTTTTTAGGAATATTGGAAAAAATATATACTAAATTGTCATTTATTAAAACAACAAGAATTGTATTAACACAATGTTTGCAAAAAAGGATATTTCAGGGAAAGAGGAAAGTAAACAAAATTAATATATGGAATACAGACTATAGAAATCAATTGTTAAGGACTGTTTTTACAGATGTAACCCAGACATCACACTGTTTACCAACTATTGAATGACTTATGTTTGTGTAAAAAATTAATAAAAAATATAATAAAAAAAGGAAGGGAAATTCAGATCTTGGCATTCTCCATGCCGTGCTGACACTGCTTTTACACTAATAAAGGCTTTTTAGGTTAAACCATGCCTGAAAGTTCTTTGAAGTGTTTCATTAGTCAGACTCATGACACTTATTCTGCTCCAGCTTTTCCTCGCTTGAGCTTACCCAAAGTTATTTCGTTGGTCAATTTGCAGCAATTGCTGAGCACCCTCAATTGGGTTCGCCCATATTTTTCTTTACCTACACATTTGCTTAGTCCATTATTTGACTTATTGACGAAAGGAAAACAACCTGGAGATCTCATTGTAGTTCCACCTGCAGCACTTGCCACGGTTGAACAAATTAATGGCATCTTGAGTACTCAATTTGTGGACCGAATTCCACATAAAAATTGTCAGTTAACCCTTTTGATATTTCCTACTAATAAGCTACCTACAGGAGTATTAGCTGTGTTAGAAGCGCAAAAAATATATTGTATTGAATGGCTTTATTTACCCCATACCCCATCCCAAAATGTTTTGCCATTTATCCAGACTATTGCTGAAATATTAACCTTAGGACGCACTTGAGCTTGCCATCAAAATGGAACCAATTTAATTAATATTGTTTTTCCTATCCCAAAATCTGATTTTCAATTTTATTTTCAGAATAACTTATCTCTTCAGTGCTCTTTAACTGATTATATAGGCTGTATTTCATATCATTCGCCTAAAGCTCCTCGGCTTGCATGTTTAATGACTTTTTCCTTTCCTGTCCGCCCACTACTTTCTCCTTCTCCATTGTCGCAAGCTCCTACTGTTTTTTCCGATGAAGGGCGAATGAGAGGAGCGACTGCTTAAAAGGATCCTCATGATGATACCTGGAAAGTGTCCTACACTGCAGTGCAATCCTCACTGCAACGCTCAGAATTATCTGCTGCTATTTTAGCTTTCCACACCTTTTCTCAACAGCCTTTTAATTTAATCTCTGTCTCTCATTATGTGTGTCAACTTATTTTTAATCTTCCAGGTGCTTATATCATGCCCAGGATTGACTCCAATCTCACAGCTTTGTTTTTAACTTTGCAGCAGCTGCTACAAAATCGGAAGCATTTATACTTTGTTTCTCATATACGCAGTCATTCATCCCTTCCTGGCCCTGTTTCTGAAGGCAATAGTCACGCTGATGCCGCTGTTCATGTCTTACCCACTTTGTTTTCTGATCCTTTTTTTAGTCACTCTTTTTTTCCATCAAAACGCTAGGGGGCTGGCACAAGCTTGCCATATTCCACTTGACCAAGCCAAGCAGATTGTTTCATCCTGTCCCCAATGTTCTGGAGCATCTCCTTTGGGGGACACGGGAGTTAATCCCCGTGGTTTCACCTCTAATCAACTATGGCAAATGGATGTTACCCATGTTCCCTCTTTGGCTCCCTGGAAATATATACATTTATCTATTGATACCTATTCAGGAGCACTTTGGGCCACGCCTCAAAGAGGGGAAACAGCTCAACATGTTATTTCTCATCTTTTTTCGGCCATTACAGCCTTGGGTAAGCCCTCTTCTTTAAAAACTGATAACGGGCCAGCCTATTCTTCAGTGGCCTTTTTGCAATTTTGTACAACCTGGAATATTGTTCTTAGTCATGGCCTCCCCTATAATTCCACGGGTCAAGCCATCATGGAACGTGCTAATTGGTCCTTTAAGGACTGCCTCCACAAATAAAAAAGGAGGGCTCTTGGGTACCCAATTTGTCATGGGTAACACAACAGGTTCAAAAAGTATTATTTACATTAAACCAATTGAATGTTTCCATTCAAAATTTGACCGCTTATCAGAGACACTTTCAACAGAAAACAAGCTTGCCTCCCCCTTTGGTATATTATCGGGCTTTACCAGACAAAGCATTGCTGGGACTGGTCCATCTGATCACTTGGGGATGAGGTTATGCTGCTGTCCTTGCTCCTACAGGACCTTTGTGGATTCCAGAGCATTGCGTCCGCCCAGCCAAGGATGTCATGGCACCAGTCCCTGGATCCGGTCCCAGAAATGGCAAGGGTGACTCTACAGATGGCACAGCGACCAATCTGATCCCGTAGTGCCAGTGTGCCAGGACTTGCTGTTCGTGCTCACCTCAACATTAACGCTGTTGCGTGTAATTTAGCAAAAACAATTAATGCTACTTCTTCAGCTATCTCAGCAATCAACCATGAGCTGCAAGATTTGAGAAAGGCTATTTTGCAAAATTACGCTGCTATTGATTATTTGCTTCTGCGCCAGCATTTGGGTTGTGAAAGTTTTGAGGGAATGTGTTGTTTCAATATTTCGGACAGTTCACAAACCATCCAGCACCAGCTCAATATTTTACACAATCTGGCCTCTGATTTGAAAATTGATACTTTAGGATCTTGGTGGGAAGGCCTTTGTGCTTGGTTGCCCACAGGATTATTGGGAAATGTCCTACATTATTTAGTCATTATTTGTGCTATTTTGATTGGTGGGTGCTGCTTTGTTCAGTGTATTCCTTCCTTTTGCAACATATGTATCACAGCTTTTTGCCCCAACCCCCTCCCACCTTGCCTCAGGGTCAGGTTTATGCCCTATATAAACAACTGCAAGGATGTGCCTCTCCTGATTATGATCCTTTCACTAACCCCTCCTATAACGATGCCTTGTCTAACAAAACAAAAAAGAGTGAGATGTAGAGATAGAGGTCATGTAGAGGCCATGTGCAGCACACTGCCATGGCTGAAATACTTACATGATCTCACCTACATGATCTCACCAAGTTCACACCACCAGGATGTTGCAGAACACTGCCCCTGGCTGGTGCCCCTTGGCTGGTATATTCTTAAGGATTGGCAAGGAGAATACACCAATAAAAGTGCTGTTGCCATGCTGTTGCTATGTTATGTTTTGCTGCTTGAAAAAACTGTATAAGAGCAATAAACACTGCAAAAGGCAGTCAGACATCTTTGCACCCTGCAATGACTGGTCTCTGATTCCATCAGGGGGGTCTATGAGAATTCGCCATGGCTAACTTGCCACGGCCAACTCGCCATGGCCAACTCGCTGTGGCCAACTCGCCATGGCCAACTTGCTGCAGGACAACTTGCCATAGCCAACTTGCCACAGGACAACTCTTTGCTTGACAAAAGTTACACTAATAACAAAGAAATGGTGGAATAGAATCATTAAAGAAAGGATGCAAAAGGAGGGACAGAATGAAATGTGACCGACAAAAATTAAAATATTGTTATTTATTTTAAATAATTAAATAGAATTGTTCTGCAGTGAGTTGTCCCATGGCAAGTTGGCTGTGTCGAGTTGGCTGTGGCGAGTTGGCCATGGCAAGTTGTTCTATTCCCACAGAAGGTGGGGGTGGAAAGAGATATGGCACAAGAGGAATGTTTCAAGAGCTAAGGCCTTCAAAAATAGCATTGCTACAGTCCAGCAACTGATGAGTATACAGGAATATTTCTGTAAGCAAACAGGACTAAAAGCTAAAAGCTGAAAACAAGATTTTTTTTTAATAAGAGAAATAATGCAAGTTATATTGTATGTCCATATGCCAAGCCTAAAAAGCAACCACTCTATGCTGAATTTATTTTTATTTCTCATAGTTTTATTCCTCGAATGTATAAACTACAATTCAGCTCCAAGGGATCCCAAGGCAATGTCTATTAAGTTATGAAATGTCAATGAAATCAAACAACAGTCCCAACATTTCAAAATAAGAGGCACAACCATTCAACCTAAAAATAAACAGCTCAAGTACATCACATTTTAACAATATATTGTACATGGACTTTTTTTTTTTTAAAAAAAGAATCATTTTGATTTGGTGTCATGCTAAAGGAAAGCAAAATTAGCATGCAAAGTCAAAATGCCAGCAAAAAGAAGGCACTCTCTTTTTACTTACTTATTTGATTTATATCCCGCCTTTCATTCAGGAACTGAAAAGGTCTTATTTAGCTCTCCTTCCTAATTTTTCCCACAACAAACACCCTGGGAGGTAAATTGGGATAAGAGTTTCTGGTGAGCTTCCATGGCTGACAGTGAAGTAGTTCCCATGTGTCCAGATTCAACACCAACTTTGCCACACCATACTGTAATGATTCCGTTTTAAAAATGCAGAGCATGTTTCTCTGTTAAGCTATTGAGGGAAGAGGGACATGTGAGAATGGAAGCAAAAGCTATTTAATGTAAGCAGTAACCAGCACCTTCTATTGATTTGGTAGCAAATAAGAACCAGATGTCACTAAAGCTTGAATCCCTATCCAGAAACCACTGTGGTTGATGAACCATCAAAGAAAATAGCTGGGGATTAAAACTGTATACTTATTTAAACAGATTGTCAAGGTTGAATTGCTAAGATGTTTGCTAACCTCTATAGCTGCTCAACTTGCCATAGAAATGGGGGAGGGGGAGTCTGGGGAAAAAATGGGAGTTTCAGGAAGCCATCCATGGACTATGAGAACCAAGGTCATCTAAAGCAGGTGTCTGGCAGAGAAGTGGACCATTCCCATAACAAACAGAATATGATTGGCCAACTTGAACATGTGGGTGGGACTTATGAAAAGCTATTGGTAACTAACTGGAACTTCACGGGGGAAACTTAGAGTTGACATTACTTCTTCAGTGCCGGGATGTGTATTCAATAAAAATTTATCTCTTATGGCACCTCAAGGCCATAGAGTTTCTTTAATGTTGAATTTGCCAGCTGGAAAGTTAACATTATATCAACTCTCATAAGTTATGAGTGCAGCCTACTCAGAGGCTTCCGAGAGGACTGTAGCATGGCATTGGGAGGAGAGAGGATCGAGACCGCAACCAACCAGGGCTGACCCTTCCTCATGAGGCACCGGCGGCAGCCCAGCTGGACTCAGGGGCAGTAACGCAGTCCAAGGGGAGAGCAGAGAAGACAGGGCAGCCACAACTGTGCGAGGAGGGGGCTGTGGCGGGATGCTTCTATGCTGGAAAGAAGACCCAACTGACGGGCAGTGTGAGGAAGGCAGCAGAGTTGGAATTCCCCTTAGTCCCACCAGGGGTTGCTATAACCAGGGAAGTGAGTGTAAGGCCAAGAGGGCTGCAGACTGGGAGGAATCAGCAGGATGGAAGCCCCTAACCACTTTCCTTAGCCCCTCAGTGGAGCAGTTGTGAGAAAGGTTTGGAGAACTGGATATACAAGTAGAACAGGCAAAGCTCCCTAAGCCAAAAATGTACTCTATGACCCCAGGAGAGATGGAGAAACTCTGAGCCTTTAGAAAGAGTACAGAGAAGAGCAACAAAGATGATTAGAGCAGGGCTTTTCAACCTTTTTACGGATTGTACCACTTTTAGGATATGGCAATATTCGAGTACCACCTAGCAAGGTGTGAAAAACTTGATGACCAAAAAGAAAAAACCTGTTGAAAGTTGCAAATGCACTGAAATGACTTATGACCATTTTTCACACTTATGACCACTGCAGCATGCCCAGGGTCATGTGATTTATATTTGGATGCTTGGCAACTGATTCATATTTATAATGGTCATAGTGTTCCAGGGTCATGTGATCCCCTTCTGCAACCTTTTGACAAGCAAAGTCAATGGCAGAGCTGCTGGTGGCCAAGTGCTAAGGCAGGACTTCCTTTCCTCCCTCCCTTCCCTGCCTCCCTTTTTCTCATTCCCATCTCCTTCTGAAGGAAGAATTTGACCCCCCCCCCCATATTTTCCCTCTTCCATATATTGATCAAACAAAGAAAGGCCTCCAGAGACAGAAAAGACAAGCTGCAGAGTGAACTAGCTTAAAAAGGCACATTCCCCTTTAAGAATTAGCTACTGGCTAGAAAGGAATGTAAGGAGTGCAGCCTGCACTTAAGGAAGAAAAAAAATGTAAGTACTGGCTGCTGGCTAAGGCAGCCTTCCCAAATGGCTCCATTCATAAGTAAAGGAATGCTACAGGCAAAATCCATTCAGGAGAAAAATACTTCAAAATCCCTTGCAGCAAAACTTACAGCTAACAACAGCAGAGCAATAGAAGCTAACACCATCAGCCAAATAGAAATTGCCAAACACTCCTTAAGAACACAAAGCCCTCATTGCACAAATCCCAGAACTTCAAAGTCACAAAAGCACATAAGAATCCTTCCACTCGCCATCTCCTTCCCTCCTCCGTGCCTCACCTCCAGCCATTGCTGCCTTTTTTTCATTCCTCTTGGAGGGTGACCCCTCCCCCACTGCATTTCTTGCCTGTTTGCTGCTGCCAGCACAGGTGGCTGCCACAGCAGTTGTAGATCGGCTCATGGCCAGCCTGCTTGATCTCCTCTCCCCCCACCCTCTCCCTCCCCCTCCCCCTCCTTCGGTGCAACTGACTCTGCCTCCTCCCAAGGCTGCTGCGTTTTTTCTCTCTCCCTCTCCTGCCCAAACTGCCTCCTCTTATAGGCTCTCCTGTCTCCGCCCCCTCCTCCTTTCTCATGGGTGAGCCAGAAGTGAGCCTGGGGCCTTTGCAGCTCCAGAGGACTCTCTCACTGCAAGTCCTTGCCTGTGCTGGCTCTTTCCCTCCCCCACTACACTTGGCTAGGCAGGGCTGCGTACCACCTGCCACTCATTAATGTACCACAAGTGGTACGCGTACCACCAGTTGAAAAGCCCTGATGTAGAGCATGGTGCATATTCAGAAGTTTACGCCTTTTCCGGTCTAGGTTTTCCAGTTCAGCCAAAGTCCAGCTGATCATTCCAGCTGGGTAGCGTATCACAGGGACTGCCCATGTATTAATGGCTTTAATTATGTTTCCAGCATTCAGCTTTGATTTTAAAATTTTGTGGACTCTCCTGATGTATTCCTTTTGCGTTGACTCTTTAACTTTTCCATTCAAGATGTTATCTGCTTCCAATATGCCTAGGTATTTGTAACCATCATCCTTTGCTAGTGCTTTCACAATACTTCCATTTCCCAGTTCTATTCCTTCTATTTTTGCCATTTTTCCTCGTTGCATGGATAGTACAGCACATTTTCCAAGTCCAAAGTTCATTCTGATGTCGCTGCTAAATAGTTGGACTGGGTTGAGTATTGATTCAAGTTCAGTGTGGCTTTTCGCATACAGTTTTAAGTCATCCATGTACAGCAGATGGTTTATCTTGCCATGCTGGCCTGAGATGTAGTATCCCAGTTTTGTGTTTCGTAAGATTATTGTCAATGGAATTAATGCGATGTTGAACAGTAGTGGTAAAAGTGAGTACCCTTGGAAAATTCCTCATCTGATGTTAATTTCACCAATGTTCTCCCCATTTACTGTTAGGGCTGTTTTCCATTTTTGCATATTTGCTTTCAAAAATGTACAGATATTTTTGCTGATTCCAAAGTTTTCCAAACACGCATTAATCCAGCTATGGGGTAATGAGTCGAATGCCTTCTTGTAATCAATCCATGCCGTATTTAAGTTCGTTTTCCGTCGTTTTGCATTTAAGTTCGTTTTCCGTCGTTTTGCCCGTGGGAGGAGATAGCCATGGACTTCATTGTGGAACTGCCTGAGAGTTCTGGGAATACTGTAATCTGGACTGTGATTGACCTGTTTTCGAAGCAAGCACATTTTGTGGCATGCCTGAAGATCCTATCAGCTCGAACCTTAGCCAAAGTGTTTGTGCAGCATATATATAGGCTGCATGGAGTCTCAAAGTGCATCATCTCTGACCAGGGGGTGCAGTTTACTGCAAAGTTTTGGTGGGAGTTTATCAAATTGATAGGGTCCTCACAGGGACTTAGCTCTGGGTTTCATCCGAGTACCAATGGGGGGGGGGGGAAGAGAAAGCTAACACTATGATAGAGCAATATTTGCGCTGCTATATGAACTACCAGCAGACCAATTGGGCAGAACTTCTGCCTTTTGCAGAAGTGGCCTACAATAACTCTGTACATAACAGCACCGCATTCACCCCATTTAGGGTAGTGACAGGAGCAGATTTTGTGCCTATGCCAGAACTACCACAGTGGACCCCTTCCTCGTTGTCCTTAGCTGATTGGATGGATAGTTTGAAAAGTACATGGGGGGAGGTGCAGAAGGTGTTAAACAAGGCCAGGGAATCGTATAAGAGGTAGGCTGATCGGAAGAGGGCACCCCAAGAGAGTTTTATGATTGGGGACCAGGTGTATCTGTCTACTAAGTACCTTAAGCTAAGGCAGCCTTGCAAGAAATTGAGTCCTAAGTACATAGGACCTTTCCCAATTGTGAAAGTCATAAATCCAGTAACTATGGAGTTATGGTTACCAAAATAATTGAAGTGAGTTCACCCAGTGTTCCATTGCAGCTTATTGAAACCATTCAAAAAGTCCATTTTAAGACCAGAGGCAGAGGAACCTCCTCCTCCTATACTGGTGGAGGGGGAGAAGCATTATGAAATTAAGAAAATACTAGACTCAAGGATTTCTAGGGGAAAGTTACAGTACCTAGTCCTGTGGAGAGGCTATCCCTTAGCAGATGCAGAGTGGGTAAAAGCCCAGGATGTTAAAGCTGATCAATTAATACAGAAGTTTCATGAGAAATACCCGCAACATCCAAGGTGATTATGTCTGAATCTTTGAATACATGTATTTATTGTTTCCTTATGTATATATTTTTTTCCAGGGGGTCAGCATGTCAAGGTTGAATTGCTAAGATGCTTGCTAACCTCTATAGCTGCTCAACCTGCCATAGAAATGGGGGAGGTGGAGTCTGGGAAAGAAACAGGAGTTTCAGGAAGCCATCCATGGACTATGAGAACCAAGGTCATCCAAAGCAGGTGTCTGGCAGAGAAGTGGACCATTCCCATAACAAACAGAAAGAATGTGATTTCTTCCATAGTTGACAACCACCCTGGAATTTTCAAGTATATTTTACTTTTTATTTTTCCCCATATTGTTAATAATGCATTTCTTATATAATGGTTTTGGAAATATTTATGAACTTTATTTTTCCCATACCATAAAAAAGTGTGCCACCCCAATTGTAAATCATGCCCCTCCAGATATAACAGCCTTTTATTTCTAAGACTTATCCATTCTTTTACCCATGTTAATACGGATGCATGATAATATAAAACCCACTCTGGTAAACCAAATCCTCCATTTTCCTTGGCATCTTGCATCATTTTCATCTTAATTCTAGCTTTCTTTCCTTGCCAAACGAATTTCAAAATTAGTGAATTTAAATCTTCAAAAAAAAATTCTCAAGTTTTATGGGTATTGTTTGAAATAGAAATAAGTTTTTCTGTAATAAATTCATTTTCACTGTGGCAATTCTTCCTAGTATTGACAATTGCAAGTTTTTCCATTTTTCCAAATCCAGTTTTATTTGATTCAATAATTTTTTGTAATTATCTTCTTTTATCGTTGAACATCTTGCTGTTAAATATATTCCCAAATATTTAACCTTTTTAACTATCTGTAATTCTGTTTTTTCAGACATTTTTTTTAATCAGTGAGGTTTTTAGCTATTACTTTGGTTTTGTCTCTGTTTATTTTCAATCCTGCCATTTCTCCATATTGTTCTATCTTTCCCAGTAATTTAGGAATCATCTCCAAAGGTTATTCTAAAATAAATACCAAATCATCAACAAATGCTTGTAATTTATATATTTCGCCTTTTATTTCCAGTCCTTTAATTTCTGTATCTTGTCTAATATTTCTATTTAGAACTTCCAGAGTGAAAATAAATAACAATGGAGATAATGGACATCCTTGCCTTGTGCCTTTTCTTATCTCAAAGTTCTCAGTATAATCTCCATTCATGATCACTTTTGCTATTTGTTTATTGTATATTGCTTTTATCATATTTATAAAGTTCTGTTCAAAGTCCATTATTTGTAATTGCTGAATCATAAATTGCCAGAAAACATTATCAAATGCCTTTTGGGAATCTAGAAATATTAGTGCCAATTGTTTCCCTGGATATAGTTCATAATATTCTAATATGTCCATTATCACTCTTAAGTTGTTTTTAATTTGTCTCTTTGGTAAAAAACCGTTTTGGTCTGGATGTATAAATTAATTCAATTAAGTATCTTTTCAGTCTCTCTGCCATTATCGAAGTAAAAATTTTATAATCCATATTCAGTAACGACATCGGTCTATAATTTTTTATCTGTGTCAAATCTGAATCTTCTTTTGGTATTAAAGTAATATTTACTTCTATCCATGTGTTTGGAAGTTTAGCCTCCAACAAAAGTTCATTGCAAACATGTTTCAATGGTTCACTTATTATATCTTGTAGGGTTTTATATAACTCCGCCGGTACTATATCTGGGCCTGGTGTTTTCTCGGTTTTTTGCCTTCTTATGGCCTCTGTTATTTTCATCATTGTAATTTTTTCCTCTAACATAATCTTACAGGTTTCTGGAATTTTTGGAAGGTTATTTTCTTCTAGATATTGGATCATTCTCTCTCTTGGAATTTCTTCTATATCATACAGTTTCTTGTAATATTCTTTAATTATCTTTTTTATCTCTTCATTTTTAAACTGTAGACAACCTTTTTCATCTACTAAATTGTATATCATTTTCTTCTCCTTCTGTTTTTTAAGTTTATAAGCTAACCATCTTCCTGGTTTATTTGCATTTTCAAAAAAATTGTTTTGCTCTTTTTATCTGCTGTGCCAATTTTTCTGAATCCAACAGATTTAGTTTGTGTTTTATTATATCCATTTATATTTTCAAAGTCTTCTTCTGCGGGTTCCTTTGCAGTTCTGATTCTAGTTTTCCAAATTTTTCTTTTAATAGTACATATTGCTGTCTTTTCTGTTTGTTTTTCTTTGCCATGTATGTTATAGCTATACCTCTAAAATATGCTTTGGCTGTGTCCCATACATTTTGTGATGTTGTATCTTCTTTTTTGTTTTCTTTAAAGAAAAACTCCATTTCTTTTTTTGCTAATTCTATAAATTCTCTTTCTTTTAATATAGATTGATTCAAAGTCCATCTTAGGTTTTTTTTGTATTCCTCTCCATGTCACTTTTAAAGGGTTATGGTCTGCCCATGTACCTGGTTCTATCTCAATTTCCTACATATTCGTCCTCAATTCAGATGTCATCCAAATCATATCGATTCTGGACCAGGATTTTTGACTGTTTGAATAAAAAGTATATTGTAGTTTTCCTGGATTAATTTCCCTCCAAACATCTTGTACTCCAATTTCTTCTATCATATTAAAAAAAGTCTTAGTCTTCTTCTTCCAGTTTTCCCTGTTTTACTGCTTTTATAGTCAATTGTCCCATCTACTATTGCATTAAAGTCTCCTACTAAACAAATGTTTTGGTACTCCATTTCTATTATTTTTCTATGGAGATTTTGGTAGAATTCTTCCTGGTTATTATTTGGTGCGTAGATTGCTATTAACAATGTTTGTTTTTGATGTAAATATATTTCTACTATCACAATTCTTCCTTCTTCATCTGAGTAAATCATTTTAGAATCTATTGTCTCTTTAATATATACAGCAACACCTCTTTTTTCCTGTTGCACTGATGCATGATAAAGTTTCCCAATTTTGGGGTATTCCAACAGCTTATAATATTGTTTTTTTTATATGTGTCTCTTGCAAACAAATTTTATCTATATTTAATTTCTGTAGTTTCCTAAAAGTTTTGTTTCTTTTTGATGGAGAATTTAGTCCATTTATATTCACTGAAAAAAATCCGTTTTCTTTCTCCATTTCCGTTATTTATATTTAGGTCTAGTCGATCTCATGATACTCTGTTCTCTGGCAGTTCCTTCACTCTCTTGCTCAGATTTCTCTTTTTGTTCTCCTGTTTGTATAGTTGCTTCTTCAGTTCTTTCTTCCATTTGTTTCTGTTCCTTACTCTCCTCTTGCCGATGTTGCACTCCTTCATCTAAAAATGCTTGGTTTCTTTCATCAAAGTCTTCTGCTTTCCAGATTGAATCCAATCAGTATCTTGTATTATTCCAGTTAATTAAAATCCCTTCTGGCATTAACCATCTAAAATGATAATGTCTTCGAGTATCTCTTACTCTCTTAGGTATCTGCTTTAAGACCACAATTTCTTTATTGTTGTATTGTAATGGCTCATCTCTAACTTTTCTCAGTATTTCATCTCTTGTTGTTTTCTTTATGAATCTCACATGCACCTCTCTGGGTAGTTTATATTTCCTTGCGTAGCTTGAGTTCATTCAAAATATTTCATCTATCTCCATTTGCATCTCTGCTCTGTCTGCTTTCAAAGCCTCTGCCAGAAGCTCAATGATCACAACTGCTATATTTTCTTCTCTATCTTCAGGGCTCAATACTTTAACCGGTTCAATTTCACCCTGCACTATATAGTGGGTGATAGAGTTTACCTTTCCATGCAATATTTAGTCCACCCAGCAATCTAAAAAACTGGGACCTAAATATGTTCCCCATTGTTAAAATAATTAATCCAGTCACTGTACAATTGGAATTGCCCAAGAACCTTAAATGTATTCATCCCGTGTTGCATTGTAGGTTGCTAAAACCTGAAATCATTTCTCCTCTTCACCCTACACCTGAGGCTCTGCCAGTGCCCATTTTAATTGAAGGAGAGAAGTATTTTAAAATTAAAGAGATTTTGGACTCTAAGAATAATAAAGGAAAAGTCCAATACCTAATTGTTTGGAAGCATTTCCCTCCCTCTCAATCTGAATGGGTAGATGCTAAACATGTCCCGGCACCTAACTCCTCCAATCCATTCACAGAAAATACCTTGACAAACCTTGAATGGGTTAGTGTTTTAATTGATTTATACTGCCTTACCTATGTGCACTCCTTCATGGATTACTGCATTGTTGTGGCGAAGGGGCTGGCGTAACTCAATGAAGCTATGAGCTATGCCGTGCAGGGCCACCCAAGATGGACAGGTCATGGTAGAGAGTTCTGACAAAATGTGATCCACTGGAGAAGGAAATGGCAACCCACTCCAGTATCTTTGCCATGAAAACCCTATGGATAGTACCAAAAGGCAAAAAGATATGACGCTGGAAGATGAGCCTCTCAGGTCGGAAGGTGTCCAATATGCTACTGGGGAAGAGCAGAGGGCTAGTACTAGTAGCACCAGAAAGAGTGAAGCGACTGGGCCAAAGCCAAAAGGATGCTCAGCTATGGATGCATCTGGTGATGAAAGGAAAGTTCGATGCTGTAAAGATCTTTTCTCCATAGGAACCTGGAATGTAAGATCCATGAATCAAGGCAAACTGGACATGGTCAAACAAGAGATGACAAGACTGAACATCGACATCTTAGGAATCAGCAAACTAAAATGGACAGGAATGGGTGAATTTAATTCAGAGGACCATCAGGTATACTACTGCGGGCAAGAATCCCTCAGAAGAAATGGAGTAGCCTTCATAGTCAATAAAAGAGTAGGAAAAGCAATACTGGGATACAATCCCCAAAATGACAGAATGATCTCAATTCGAATTCAAGGCAAACCATTCAATATCACAATAGTCCAAGTCTATGCCCCAACCACTGGTGCTGAAGAGCATGAAATTGACCGGTTCTATGAAGCCCTACAGCACCTTATAGAATTAACACCAAAAAATGATGTCCTTATCATCATGGGGGATTGGAATGCTAAAGTAGGAAGCCAAAAGATAATTGGAATAACAGGCAAGTTTGGCCTTGGAGTACAAAATGAAGTAGGGCACAGGCTGATAGAATTTTGGCAAGAGAATTCGATGGTCATAGCAAACACTCTTTTCCAACAACCCAAGAGACGGCTCTGCACATGGACATCACCAGACGATCAACACAGAAATCAGATTGATCATGTGCTCTGCAGCCAAAGATGGAGAAACTCTATACAGTCAGTAAAAACAAGACCAGGAGCTGACTGTGGCTCAGATCATGAGCAAATTTGGAAAACTCAACAGTGGCCACAGGATTGGAAAAGGTCAGTTTACATTCTAATTCCAAAGAAAGGCAATGCCAAAGAATGTTCAAACTTTCGCACCATTGCACTCATTTCACATGCAAGTAAAGTTATGCTTAAAATCCTACAAGCTAGACTCCAGCAGTATGAGGATCGAGAACTACCAGAAGTACAGGCAGGATTTTGAAGAGGCAGAGGAACTAGAGATCAAATTGCCAACATATGCTGGATCATGGAGAAAGCTAGGGAGTTCCAGAAAAACATCTACTTCTGCGTCATTGACTATGCTAAAGCCTTTGATTGTGTGGATGACAACAAATTGTGGCAAGTTCTTAAAGAGATGGGAGTACCAGACCATCTTATTTGTCTCTTGAGAAACCTATATGTGGGCCAAGAAGCAACAGTGAGAACTGGACACGGAAACACTGATTGGTTCAAAATTTGGAAAGGAGTCCGGCAAGGCTGTATACTGTCGCCCTGCCTATTTAACTTATATGCAGAGCACATCATGAGAAAGGCAGGGCTAGATGAAACAAAAGTTGGAATTAAGATTGCCAGGAGAAATATCAACAGCCTAAGATGTGCAGATGATACCACTCTAATGGCAGAAAGTGAAGAGGAACTAAAGAGCCTTTTGATGTGGTTGAAGAAGGAGAGTATAAAAGTTGGCTTGAAACTCAACATTAAGAAAACCAAAATCATGGCATCCAGCCCTCTCAATTCCTGGCAAATAGATGGGGAAGAAATGGAGGTAGTGACAGATTTTATCTTCCTGGGATCCAAGATCACCACAGATGGGGACTGCAGCCAAGAAATTAAAAGACGCTTGCTCCTGGGGAGGAAAGCTATGGTAAATCTAGACAGCATACTAAAAAGCAGAGACATCACCCTGCCAACAAAAGTACGTATAGTCAAGGCCATGGTTTTCCCCGTTGCAATGTATGGCTGTGAAAGTTGGACCATAAGAAAGGCTGAGCGCCAAAGAATTGAGGCCTTTGAACTATGGTGCTGGAAAAGACTCCTGCGAGTCCCCTGGACTGCAAGGCGATCAAACCGGTCAGTCCTAGAGGAGATCAACCCTGACTGCTCTTTAGAAGGCCAGATCCTGAAGTTGAAACTCAAGTACTTTGGCCACCTAATGAGAAGGAAGGGCTCACTGGAGAAGGGCCTAATGCTGGGAAAGATTGAGGGCAACAGAAGAAGGAGACGACAGAGAATGAGGTGGCTGGATGGAGACACTGAAGCAGTAGGTGTGAGCTTAAATGGACTCCAGAAGATGGTAGAGGACAGGAAGGCCTGGAGGAACATTGTCCATGGGGTCACGATGGGTTGGACACGACTTCGCAACTAACAACAACCTATGTGCATATTGTGGTTTTTTTGTTTGTTTTAGGGCTAATGCCTCTGTTATGGGGGCTCGAATGTCAGCCTGGTCATCAACACTTTCCTTCAAGCTTGTTGCCAGCTGCCATGGATATTGAGAGGGAGGGAGAAATGGGGATTTGGGAGGGGAAGCATGAAGGTGGTGTGAGTGGAATTGCTGAGAACCAATGGGGAGGCTTGGACTCACAGAGGCAGGCTTGGGTTATCATCTTCAAGGCACGCATGAAGGCAGCGCTAAGTATCTGGACCAGAGATGTTCCTGAAACATCTTCCTGGTCGATTGGACTCTGTCTGCCTGACTACTGGGGGATGGGCTCTGGGGTAATTTTCAATTTGTCTTTTTCACATGTGTTTGCTTTAGACCTTGCCTGACTTTTGCTGCATTCAGTTTGTTCCTAGTAAAAGTACCTTTTCTCTGAATCTATGGAGTCAAGGGTTTTCTTTCCTAGGGATTGATTGGAGGAAGCCCTAACAAAGAGGACATCTCCTTAGAAAGTATTGATGATTATATATCAGCCCCAAAGCTTCCTAAACTATCGGAAAACTACAAGCAAATTCTGAAAAGTCCAATAACAACCTTTGAAATAAGAGAAGCAATTAAAAAAGCCAAAACAGCTAAAGCTCCAGGACCTGATGCTATACTGAGTGGATTTTATAAAAAAATATTTAAATAGATGGCAAAAATTAGAATTTTCATTGATGGGAAGAATTTCTGTAATTAAAATGAATGTACTACCTAGAATGTTATTTTTATTCCAGATTATACCAATATTGATTAAAGATTCTTCCCTTAAACAATGGCAAACAGATATATTTAAATTTATTTGGCAAAATAAAAAACCAAGAATTAAATACAAGCTCTTACAAAATTCTAAAGAGAAAGGAGGTTTGAGTTTGCCAAATTTTAGATTATACTATGATGCTTGTTGTTTGGTATGGTTAAAAGATTGGATAACTCTAAAAAATTCAAGATTGGTAGACCTTGAAGGTTCTGATTTGAGATTTGGGTGGCATGCCTATTTGTGGTATGACAAAGTAAAAGTTAACCCTGCATTTAAGAATCATATTATTAGGCAATTGATTGGACATGTATGGTGGAAGTGCAAAAGAAGACCGGCTGAAAAAGTGCCACTTTGGTTATCAGCTCATGAACCACTACATAGTACAGAGATGCTATTGAAAGGTAAATGGATGACATTTCGGGACTTATTGATATTTTGAAAAGAGGGACTTAAGATAAAGACAAGAGAACAATTAGTAAGTGAAGGTTTTGTTTGTGACTGGTTTAATTATTATAGCATTTTTTAAAGATTTGAACTTGATAAAAATGTTTTGTTTTCACAGGAGTTAAATCTGAACTAGATATCAATTTATGTTCTAGAGATGACCACTTGATTACTAAAGTATATAAAATGTTACTCAAGATGAACCTGGAAGATGAATATGTAAAAGTCTGCATGGTAAAATGGGTGAAAAATTTTGAGTATAATATAATGCTAGATAAATGGGAGAATTTATGGACTAATGGTTTAAAATTTACTTTGAATTATAGTTGGAAAGAAATTTTTTACAAAATGATGTATTGTTGGTATTTGACCCCAGATAGATTCTAACAAGTGTTGGAAATGTAATCAAAATCCAGGTACATTTTAATATATGTGGTGGTCCTGCAAGCATGTGAAAACATTCTGGATAAACTTTATAATGATGATGCAGAAAATACTTAAGATAGAAATATTAATAAAACCTGAAGCTTTTCTTTTAGGTATTATAGATCAGGGCTTTTCAACCCTTTCACCCATTGTACCACTTTTAGGATATGGTAATATCCGAGTGCCACCAGTCGCCTAGCAAGGCGTCAAAAACTTGATGACCAAAAAAAAAAAAAAAAAAGAGAGAGAGAGAGAAAAGTGATGAAGTACAGGTAGTCCTCGACTTACAATAGTTCGCTTAGTGACTGTTCAAAGTTATAATGGCACTGAAAAAAGTGCCCCCCAAGCCACAGCCAAGCAAGACACCTGCCTTCCTGCCCGGCCTCAATGTTCCTCCTGTCTGAGGTTTTCATTGTGAGCATTTCTGTTGAGAATTGGCAGTGGGGGTGGAGTGGGGGGTGTTTGGTTTTTATTCTCCCCATCTGCTGGGTGATTGCAGCAGGTTTTGATCACTTCACATAACCCTGGGACACTGTGACCGTCATAAATATGAATCAGTTGCCAAGCATCTGAATGTAAATCACAAGACCCTGGAGATACTGCAACATTCCAGCTGATTGGTGCTTCTTCTGGGCTCAGCAGGAGTGCCAGGATCAATGTACCACAGGTGGTACCCGTACCACTGGTTGAAAAGCCTTGTTATAGATACTGTAAATCAACCGAAAAGCAATTTGGGATGCTATTTACATGGTGACCACTGTGAGGATTGTACTTGCTAAGCACTGGAAAGAAAAAGAGATGCTGACTGTTTAAGAGTAGATTTTAAAATTGATTGAACTAGCAGAGATGGCAAAATTAACTGCCTTGATTAGAAATAATGGACTAGACAGCTTTATAAGTCATTTCTGGAGTTTCTACATGTTAAATACAATAACAGATGGTTAACAGAGGGATTTGAAGACTAGTGAAATATTTGGGCTAACCTATTGATTGTTGTTTTTTCTTTTTTTTCTTTCACTTTTTATATACTGTATATTAGATGTTGGGTAGATTCAATTATTATATACTGTAGAGACCTCCTCATCTGAAATGTGTGTTTATATGTTTTTCTTGTTAAATAAGGATGAGAAAGTTCATAACTATTTGCAGACTCATTATGTAAGGGGAGGAGAATTTATCAGGTTTTTTTATTTTTCTTTTCAGTATCCAGCCAGGGTGGATATTTTCTATGTTTAATGATGGGCCTATTTGATGGGTGGGTCTTTTTTTTCTTTTTTTTTTCTTTTTTTTTCTTTTTTGTACACAATTTTTCTTTTTTGTTGTTGTTACTGTTGGATGTATGTTTTTTCTATTTTTTTCTGGTTTGTATTTTATTCCCATTGATAAAACATAATACATATATATATATATAGTTTAAAAAACAAAGTAGAAAAAAAGCTGAACAGTGCACCACCAAAATGGAAGATCAGACTGGAAAACAAGATCAGCAAGTTGAGATCAGATGCAAGTGTAGCAGAGAGAGGAGCTGGGGTGGGATCGGCGCTGGCTGGGAGGCTCTGCTAGAGCTCTGCCAATCCAGCATGGAGGTCAGGAGCTCCGGTGGCCTCTGCTGTGGCTGGCTGGTGCTGCCGAGGAAGACCAGCTGGGTGGCAGGTGGTTGGACTGGGGCGGCCACTGAGTCTGGAGCTCTGTTGGAGCTCGGAGGGCAGCCGGCCGGAAGAAAGAGGGAAGAGGTGGGGAGAAGAGGAGAAGTGATTGGAAAGGAAGGGGAGGAGTTTTAGTTTTGGTGGGAGGAAAGAAGGGAGACAGAGGAATGGAGGGAGAGTGAGAAAGGAGGTTGGTTGGTTTTTCTTCTGCTTCTGTGGGGAAAGCCAGACAGAGTAGGGAAGAGGAAAGAGAGAGGTTTCTCTGGGGCAAGTCTGAAGGAGAGAAGGGAATAGAGAAGGAGGGGTTCCAGTGGGGCAAGGCCAGAGGGAGAAGAGGAGATAGAACAAGAGAGGTTCCTGTGAGCTGCTGAGAGAGACTGACCACCATTATCACACGTGAGCTGCTGCTGCCTAGAGACTGACCACCATTATTGCACGTGAGGTGCTGCTGCCTAGAGACTGACCACCATTATCGCACGTGAGCTGCCTGCCTAGAAACTGACCACCATTAACACATGTGAGCTGCCTGCCTAGAGACTGACCACCATTATCTCACATGAGTTGCTGCTGATAGACTGACCACCAATATCTCACATGAGCTGCCTGCAAGAGACTGACCACCACCACCTCATGTAAGCCGCTGCTGACAGAGACTGACCATCATCACCTCACATGAGTTGCTGCTGACAGAGACTGAGCACCACCGCACCACAGGGCTCAGCCAAGCAGAGGTGTCCAAGTAAGGGACCCCTTGGACCAGCAGCCAGACCAAGAGAACCCGGACTTCAGCAGTCCTTTCAGGGGTAACGCTACACAAGCAAGCTATAACAAGTGAAAGAAAGCTAAAACAAATGAAAGAAAAGAAGATGAAGAACAAGAGGACCAAACAAGAAATATCAAGATCAAGAAATATCACTTAGAAACAAGGAAGATCAAGGAAGCACTGGAAATAATAAAGCAGAAAATAACAGCTGTAGCCAAGAAGATCAGCAGATATGAAGCTCAAATTGCACACTATAGGCAGAATCTCCAATTTCAATCCAATCAGAAACTTTTCAACCAATCCATCAATGGAGAGACTGCAGTGAATCAGTCAGTACCTGGCAAGGAAGAAACTGTACAGTTCTTGGCACAGATACGGGATAACCCAAAGAAATACAACAAAAACACAGTATGGTTAAAGGAGGTGGATAAGAATAAAAAAAAATGAAATGAAAGAACTTGTAATAACAGCAGAAATGGTGGAGAAAACAGCACGGAAGATCAAGAATTGGTCAACACCAGGTGAACATGAACTGCATGGTTTTTAGTTGAAACATCTGACTGGTCTATACCCACTTGTTGTGAAGCAGTTTAAAAACATACTGCAAGGAAGTGAAATTGAAGAGTGGCTAACATCTCACAAAGCCTACCTGATAATGAAAGATCCAGCAAAAGGGACAGCACCAGGCAATTACAGGCCAATTACCTGCTTACCAACAACTTTCAAATTACTAACTGGTGTGGTAGCTGATGCAGTCCAACAGCATCTCATTGAAAACAAGCTCTTTCCATCTGAGCAGAAAGAAAACCACCCAAACAGCAGAGGAACAAAAGATCAACTCCTAACTGACAAGATGATTCTGGAAAACTGCAAGAGAAGGAGACCAACTTGAATGTAGCATGACTTGACTACAAGAAGGCATTTGACTCCCTGCCACATCATTGGATAATAAAGTGCCTAGAAATAACAGGAGTCAGTAGAAACATCAGAAGCTTTGTGCAAAGATCCATGGCACAATGGAAAACAAGTTGCTGGTCAATGGTGATAGACTGGAAGAGGTTAATATCAAGAGAGGAATCTTTCAAAAAGACTCACTGTCACCACTATTGTTTGTCATTGCACTGATTCCTTTGTCAACAATATTGAAAAACCCGTGGCCATGACTATCAAACTTAAAAAACTTCTGCCAGGCTATCCTTCCTCTTTTATATGGACAATCTGAAGCTGTATGGGAAAACACTATCTGATAGAATTGCTGCTCAACACTGTCTGTATATATAGCCAAGATATTGCAATGGAGTTTGAACTGGACAAATGTGCCATGCTCATCATCAAATGGGGAAAAATAGTGAAATCTGAAGGAAACAAGATGCCCTATGTAAATAACATCAAGAATCTGGATGATGATCACAACAAATACCTGGGCATCATTCAGGCTGACAACATCAAGCACAATGAAGTCAAGAAACAGGCTAGAAATGAATACATCGAGAGAGTGAAGAGGATCTTAAAGTCCAAACTGAATGGAGGCAATACCATCAAGGCAATCAACACCTGGGCAATTTCAGTCATTACATACACAGCTGGAATAGTGGATTGGGCTTGAACAGAACTAAAAGCCCTGGGTAGACCAGAAAAACAATGACAATGAATATTGCCCTTCATCCTCGCAGTGATGTTGGCAGACTCTACTTACCAAGGAAAATAGGTGGGTGTGGAATTTGCAAGTACATCAGATGGTTGAAGAAGAAAAAAGAGCATTGGAAGAATATCTGAAGGACAGTGAAGAAGATGCACTGAAGCTAGTATACCAGGAAGGCCTGAGTACTGGAGAGACCAAACTGGCCTACAAGAAAGACCAAATGAAGAACAGAAATGAGGTATGGGAAGACAAAGCATTACATGGCTAGTACATTAAAAAAATGAAAAACAGATAATAAAAAGATCTGGCAATGGCTGAGAGCAGGAAAGTTGAAGAAAGAGACTGAGGGGCTAATTCTGTCTGCAAAAGACCAAGCCTTAAGACCAAATATATATAAAGCTATAATTAAGAAGACAGCAACTGACAGCAAGTGCCAGCTCTGCAAAGAAGCTGAAGAAACAGTGGACCACCTGGTTAGCTGCTGTAAGAAGATGGCATAGAGTGACTACAAGCAATGGCATGACAATGTAGCAACAATGGTGGAAGATCTGCAAGAAATATCATTTTCCTGCAAGCAAGAACTGGTGGGACCATAAAATAGAGAATTTCATAGAAAATGAAGACGCTAAAGTGCTGTGGGACAGACAGGCATCTACCTCTTAACACTCCAGACTTAACAATTTTCAATAAGAATGACAAAAAAGTCTGGATAGTTGACGTGGCAGTACCTGGAGACAACATAATAGAAGAGAAAGAACTGGAGAAAATGACAAAATACAAAGACCTTCAAGTAGAAATAGAATGACAGCAGCAAATGAAAGCAAAAGTAGTATCAATAGTAATAGGCACCTTGGGTGCAATCCCAAAACAACTGGAGCACCACTTGAACACCATTGGCATTGACAAAATCACCACTGGTCAATTGCAAAAGACAGCTTTACTTGGAACAGCTTACATCCTGCAAGGATACCTTTAACACCATCAAACATCAACATCTGCCTATCCCAGGTCCTTGAGAAGGACTCCATAGGCAGATCAAAATGTCAAACCCAGTCTAAACATCAGGCTGCCTATGTGACAAACCATAATAAGAATACTTGGTGCTATGGTAAAGCTCAAAGCTGACTTTATAGAGAGCAAAGTTCTAGACAGGAGGGTGGCATCATATTAAGGAAATGATCACGGTGGTATTCTAGATCAAGCTGTTAATTTCACAATGGCAACTGTAAAAGGACAGGAGCAATACATTTCAAATTATTGACCTATGATGCTATTTTGGCAGTAGCATTTTATATGAGATGCAGTTTCCAAAGATTTTTAAAGACAGCACCGTTATTACAATACACTAATTTGTAAAAAATGGCTAAGTCCACCATCTGTAGGAGAGGCTCCAGTTAAAGCCCCTATCCGAGTAAGATGACAGCAGTCCTGTCACTGTCACATTCAGGGATAACGGAGGACTACCAAATTATGTGTCTGATTCTTCCAAAAAGTGAAAGTTCAGAAGTAGTCCGATAGCATATTTTCAGATTAACACCTATTACTAAGGTGTAAGCTTTCAGGAGTTACAGCTCAGTTCATCAGCATCTGATCTTGTCCCAGCAGGCGTACAGTATATGTGGTATAAAGTTTAAAAAGTGACTCCCTAAAGGTATATTTGGGCTTCAGGAAGTTCCCAGGTTTGAGATATATGAGGATTGCTAATGGAGTACAATAGTCACCTTTACAATGCAGTTGTAAAGATCATGGGTAGTAGGAAAGATCTTTGAATCAAACTCTAGCCTTCCATTTTAACCTTACAGAATTTAGCTTCCACATTGGATCAGAATAATAAAATATGGTGTCATGTCATCCAGCCTTAATCCCCCAAAGTGGTCCAGAACAGTGTCATGGTCAATAAGCCTCAACTGCCACTATGTGTCATTCATTCATTCATTCATTCATTCATTCATTCAATCAATCAATTTCTATAGCTGCCAATCTCAGTCAATGACTCTGGGCAGCTTGCAATCCAAAAAAATATATTAGAATTAAAAATACTAAAAAAAGTTAAAACAATAAAAACACCACTGAAGTTTCATTGCTCTTCTCCAATTTAGGTGTTGTTTATTAACCAGGGCAGTTCCAGTCCTTATGCAACAAATTGGGAAAGTCTTAATTCCATTCCATCCTGAGACATTCTTATTACATTTTACTAACTCATATATTTCCTCAAAATACACTGACCTGGCACTGTATGTGTTGATAGCTGCAAGGATTCTGTTCACTTTCCAACAGAAAACATATTGGCTTTCCTTGATGGAAAGAATAACAACCTACTTTAAAGGGAGAAGAATCAAGGAGAGCTTTTAATGGGGGGGGGGGAGAGAACAAAACAAAATACAGGAGATGAAGGAAGAATTTCACAAGGAAAAACCTAGTGAAGAAAATAATATCATTAGAAAATTTGGGAGTGTTGGTTTTTATTACATTAAAATTGTGCTTTTTGATTGTTCTTTTAGAAATAGACGAGTTTGCCTGTATTCCTATATATTAAAATATCATTTTTGTTTGTCACTTTTAAGTTCTTTCTGGAAACAAATTAGGGTATAAATATTTAAATAGGGAAAAAGCTAGAAGGTGGAAAAGTTTGTGGTGGACAAAATGTGAAATGTAGTGAACAATGAAGAGCCAAGATGTAGTGTCTATGGCGATTCTCAATCATGCAGATCATGGTTGTCCCAAAGGTACTTTTCCAAAAGGCAACTGGACTTTCTTGGTTTTTTTCTTTGAAAACATTTCCCTTCTCATCCAAGAAATTTCTTCAGTTCTGAACTGAAGAAGCTTCTTGGATGAGAAGTGAAATGTTTTCAAAGAAAAAAACCAAGAAAGTCCAGTTGCCTTTTGGAAAAGCACCTTTGGGCCAAGATGTAATGGTTAAGGCATCAGGCTAGAAACTGGGAGAACATGCCTTCTAGTCCTGCCTTATGTACAAAGCCAACTGGGCCAGTCACTCTCTCTCAGGAATAAGGTAATGGTAAACCACTTCCAAAATCTTGCAAAGAAAATTGCAGGGACTTGTCCAGGCAGTTGCCATGAATCAGCAGGAGTTATTCAAAGAAGGACAGAGCATAAAAATACAGGGTAAATCAGGAGGCTACAGATTCTGAATAGCAATAGCTGGGTAATAGCAAGAGAGGCGCGATTGCTTTCACTTTGCATGGGTGTTTCCAGAAGCACCAGGTTGACCACTGTAGGAACAACATTCTGGACTGGATATGGTTTTGTCTGATCCAGTGAGTTTCTAGAAGAAACATTGAAGGGCAATATTTATGGCATTTGATTGAGAATCCAATAGAATTTTAAGGGACTAGTTATTGAAAACGTTATTTTTTTTTATTAAAAAGTTTTATAAAAATTACACTATAAACCAAAATCAACCCACCCAAAAAACCCCCTCTCCCTCCCCCGCTTCCCAGAGCTGAGTACAGGGTTACAAATATGATAATCATAATCTAACTAACATTAACCAACTATATAAATAACCAAGTCCATAATGCGCTTTAACTCCCCTTTATCATAAATATAAACAAATTGAAAATAAACATAATAATAATAAAACATAAACAAGTTGATATCCTAAATATTGAACAATACAATCTCCAAATTGTTAAACAATACTAATACTACTACTAATAATAATATCATAATAATACTCTAAAATTCACTCATAGGCTAAATGAAACTTTTTAGTCCCATATTTATTCTGAATATAATTTATCCATCTTCTCCAAACCGAAATGTATCTTTCTTGTGAGTGATCCTTCAAGTAAGCAGAAATCTTAGCCATTTCTGCTAAATTTGACACTTTAAGCGTCCATTCTTCTATAGTAGGCAAGCAATCCTTCTTCCAATATTGCCCTACTAATAACCTTGCAGCTGTTATCAGATTCAACATCAAATTAATTTCTTTAGCATCACAATCTGTAATAACACCCAATAAATATAATTGTGGGGTAAACTTTATCTTTCTCTTGAAAATCTGTTGAATGTTCCACCAGATCTTAATCCAAAAAGCTTTTATATTTCTACAAATCCACCAGATATGAAAATAAGTGGCATCCAAACTACCACATCTCCAACATTTGGGCTGTAAATTAGGATACATACAAGACAACTTTTTAGGATCCAGATGCCATCTATAAAACATTTTATAAAAATTTTCTCTTAAATTTTGTGCCTGGGTAAATTTTACATTTCTAACCCAAATTACCTCCCATATATCCAATGGAATCGGTTCTTGAATATTTTGGGCCCACTTTACCATACAATCTTTAACTAATTCCATTTCCGAGTCCAATTCTATTAAAGCATTATAAATTCTCTTTATATGCCCTCGATTTTGATCTTTAATCTGTTTTATCAAATTCTCCTCCATTAATGTAATACCAACCTTTTGATCTAACTTCCACCTAGCCAACAATTGATTATACTGAAACCAAGGCTGTACAATATTTTCTTGCTTTAACTCAACTAACGATATTAATTGCCAATCATTCCCTACCAATCTAAGTAGTTCCTTATAAGAAATCCTATCCAAATTCACACCCATAGATACCCCCTCTATCACGTGTCCAGGAATCCCCCAGATTGGTATTTTATAATTTAACTTGTAATAATACTTCTTCCAGACACGCAATAAAGCACTTCTTAAAATATGAGATTTAAAAGCCTGGTCAACTTTTTTGTTATAAATTAAGTATGCATGCCACCCATATAATAAATCCCATCCCTCAAGATGAAGTATACTTTTATTTGTTAAATTAAGCCAATCACTAACCAGTGTTAAAACTGCCGCATCATAGTATAATTTCAAATTAGGCGCCTTAAGTCCTCCTCTTTCCCGTGTGTCTTGTAAGATCTTAAATTTAACTCTTGGTTTTTTCCCTGCCCAAATGAATTTATTAATGCCCTTCTGCCATTCATCCAAATTGGCATCTTTTTTCAAAATAGGTATCATTTGAAACAAAAAGAGAAACTTTGGTAGAACATTCATTTTAACAGCTGCAATTTTCCCCAACAAAGATAATTGTAATTTTTTCCAATTGTTTAAGTCCTTTTGTACTTTTAACCATAATATCTCATAATTATTTTTATACAATTTTACATTAGAAGCTGTAATATAAACTCCCAGATATTTAACCTTTTTCACTATTTCAAAATCTGTCAGTTTAACTAACATTTCCTTTTCCTTCATAGTCATATTTTTAGATAATATTTTAGTCTTATTATTATTTACCTTAAAACCAGAGACTTTCCCATACTGAGTTATAATTTCCATCAAGTCTATAACCGATTGAATTGGTTGAGATAATGTCACAACCAAGTCATCCGCAAAAGCTCTCAACCTATAATCATTCTGTTTTATTTTTATTTCCTTTATTATAGTTGATTCACCAATTTTAATCAGTAAAACCTCCAATGTTAAAACAAACAACAATGGCGATAATGGACATCCCTGTCTCGTGCCTTTTTCAATTTTAAATGCCTCTGTTAATCCCCCATTAATTATGATTTGTGCCGATTGTTGTTGATATATAGCCCCAAGAGAATATAAAAATTTATCCCCAAAATTCATTTTTTCAACAACCTTCAATAAAAATTTCCAATTTAACTGATCAAAAGCTTTTTCAGCATCCAAAAATATCAATGCCGCAGGGACTTGATTGTTTTTATCCAAATACTCAATTAAGTTAACAATTTGTCTTACATTGTATTTCATATATCTTCCAGTTATAAATCCAGACTGATCACTATGAATCATTTGCTTCAATACTTGCATTAATCTATGCCAATATTTTTGAGAAAATCTTATAATCTGTATTCAAAAGTGATATAGGTCTGTAATTCTTAGGCTGGGTAAGGTCTTGATCCTCCTTTGGAATCAGCGATATAAAAGCCCTTCTCCAAGACGGAGGCACTTCTCCTCCAATCTGAATACTATTAAAAAGTTCCTTTAATGGTTCTATCATCTCTTCAGATAATATTTTATAATAAATTGCTGATAATCCATCTGTACCCGGGGCCTTACCCACTTTTAACTGTTTAATTGCCAAAATAATTTCCTCAGAAGTAATTAAACAATTCATTTCCTCTCGTTGTTCATTTGAAAGTCTAGGAAAATGTGCTGCCTGTAGGTACTTATCTATATCCAAAGCTTGTATATTTTCACTAGCATATAGTTTTGTGTAAAAATCTAAAAAACTCTTTTTAATCAACTTTTGTTGATATACCTCTTTACCTTTATATTCTATTTTCTCTATAATACGTGATTTCTGTTTCTTCCGTAGTTGATAAGCCAACCACCTACCAGGCTTGTTTGCATTACAAAACGTGTTATGTTTCGCGTAACGCAAATTAATTGCAATCTGATCAGCCATTAACATATTAAATTGCTCTTTCAACATATTTATAGAAACTTTTAATCTATTATCTGATGGGTTCAAAATAAAAGCCTTCTCCTTCAATTTAATCTCTTCTTCCAGCTCTTTACGTTTTTGCATCTGCTTACGCCTATGTCCATTATTCATATGAATCAAAACCCCTCTTATATAAGCTTTACTAGCATCCCAAACCATTGCCATCAAAGTGCCTTTATGCATATTCAAAGCAAAAAATTCTTTCAAATGTTCTCTACATTTCTGTGAAAGCACCTCATATCTAAATAAATTTTCATTCAATCTCCAAGATCTTCTTTCCCCATCTTCAGCAAATAACTCCAACCATACAGGACTATGATCCGACAATGTTCTAAGAAAGATCTTAACATTCTTGACCCTGGAGAAAAGATCAGTAGTAATTAAAAAAAAATCAATTCTGGAAAATGATTGATGCCTATCTGAAAAAAAGTAAAGTCTCTATCTTCCTGATTCCATTCTCGCCAAATATCTCTAAATTCCAAGTCATCTTTGAAATCAAAAAAAGCTTTAGGTAATTTAGAATGATTAGGAGAATTTTTGAAAGATCCCTTCTTGTCTTTACTTGAATCCAAAACCCCATTCCAATCACCCATCATAATAACAGATTTATAATCCAATTGAGTTAATTTATGATGTAAAAACTTGTAAAACTTTTGTTGTTGTTGATTAGGGGCATATAATCCAATAATAAGAACTTTCTTGCCTTGTAACACTAGTTCAATAACATATCTTCCTTGTATATCATATTCAATTAATCTAGCCGATAAATCTCTTCTTACATAAATAACCACTCCCCCCTTTTTATCTGGGGCAGAGGCTATAAAATGTGATCCCAACTGAGAACTAATCAAATACTTTTGATCTTTCGCAGCAATATGAGTCTCCTGCAAGCAAACAATGTCATTTTTATGTTGTTTCAAGTAGTGAAATACTTTCTTTCTTTTCTGTGGTGAATTCAGGCCATTAACATTCCATGTCAGAAACTTTGCCATTCTTAGTGCCCTGAAGCCTCTGGAACACTACTTGAAGATCAGCCGTTGATCTTTTCGGTCGTGCCCCTCCCACAGGCTCTGTAGTAATCGGGCCTTGTATTATTGATCCAGAATCAACCTTCTGCTTCTGCTCCTTTTCTTTACGTCTATGCGCAGCACGAGTCATCCTTTGTTCCTTTGAATCATCCTTTGCATCCAGACTCTGTTCAAAAGGCTCAACCTGCATTAAATCTCCTACAACCAGTGACATTACACCTTCAGCTGAATGTTTATCCTCCAGCCTTTCTTCTATTCTCTTAGATCATGGAGATGGTGGTGAACCTGCTTTCAGGACATAAGTATAAAAATCTTTTGCCTTTGAAATTGTATTAAGTTTATATCGTGTCCCTGCATAATTCATCACTATTCCAATAGGTATTTCCCATTTAAACTGGATCTGTCGATTTTTAAGCTCCTCAGACAGAAAGGAGAAGTCTTTTCTTTTTCTCAGAATCTTTGGAGGTATTTCTTTTAAAATTACAATATTTTGATCTGCAATATGAAATCTCTGTTTGTAAAAAGCCTGAATAATTTCATTTCGAAGTGATCTCCTAGAAAAATAAATAACCACATCTCTGGGTAAATTTTTCTGCCTTGCAATCCATGAGTTAACCCTAAATATTTTATCCATCTCTCTTGATAACTCCTCAGGTTGATATCCCAGAATAGGAGCTATAGCTTTTGCTACCTCTTCTTTCAGATCTTCACGTGAATCCTCTTTTAATCCTCTTATTCGCAATGCAAATTCCATATCTCTATATTGTGAAATGGTAACTTCATCCTCTGTAATATCAATCTTATTTTCAACTTTGACAACTCTGCTTTCCAGTTTTGCAGTATTTTCCACAACTTCATCCACCCGGTCATCCAAGCATTCTATATGAGTAGCTAGCCCTTGAAGTGCAAGTAATATATCTTCTCTCATTTCCCTATTTTTATTCTCAAGAAGTTCAGCCATCTCCCCCTTTATTTCTTGTGTTGCCAGTTTTAATGCATCTTGAATATCCTTAAGCATAAATGCAGGTGGTGGGGGAGAGGGTGGAGGGGATCTGGGTTTAGATTGCACTGCAGGCTGTGCTACAGGAGAAGAAATTGCACCTTAAGAAACAGCAGAAATTCCCAAACGCTTTGAAGCCATTTTCCTGCCTGTAAAATTCCACTTCTTATAAGTTTCACTTTCCCCTTCAACAGAATCAGTAGTTCTTTCCAACAAAGAAACAGCATTCCGGCGCCATTTTTCCCTTTTAAGTCAAATTGAAATATGGAGAAGATTATTTCTCCCCGAGTTAAAGTTTCCAGCACTTGTAATTCTAGCTTCTCCTGGTCAGCTCTGTCTGCTTTTAAATTACTCACAAGTCTCTTTAAAATGCAGATGTGGATGCTGTGTCTTGCTTTGCTCTTAAAGCAAAGGTGTCCTGGAGTACGGAGAAAGCCTCGGGCTCCGAGGGAGCTCTCGCCCTCCAACCTCCAAATTGTTAAGGAGATCTAGGGGAGGTAGAGTTATTAAAAGGAATGTGTAAGGAAAGGAGTCCACAAATTTGTGAAGAGGCAACAGTGATAAATGATAATTTTAGCTATTTCCAATTTTAGCATTTTATTTGCAAGATGTCAGGTTACGCTTTTTATCCACTCAGCCCAATGTCATTTATGGGGTCTCACAGGATTTCAAACAAAGGTCTTCCACATTGCTTGCTACCTGAGACTGAATTTGGGACTTTCCGTCCACTAAGCACATGCATTACCTCTCTTCAAATCAAGCTTCCTTCCCCAGAATGCTGTCACTAAACCCTGCCCACACCTTCCCTTCCCTCAGTCCTCGACTCACCCTTCCAGTCTCCTATCACCACCTGCTCCTTGTGTCTAATCAGGAGACTTGGGCGGTAATCACCATTCCAGGGCAGGGCAAAGCTGGGTGTGGTGGCGAAGAGGTGACCACGCCCCCTCACGACAGAATTGGCCATTCAGAGATGGGGTGATCCATGTCTGTGGGGGCCAGCCCATTGTTTGCTGGAGCGAGTCACATGGAGTAAGGAAGAGTGGAGAGGGAAGTAAGCAAGGCGGTGGCAATGGGGAGGGCAGGTAGGTCTGGAGGGGGAAGGTCAGGGAAGGTACCCCCGTGCAGGCCCTGAGAAGTTGCTTGGGAAGGCAAGGGGGGCAGCAAGGTGTGTGCTTTCTCTGGGGAAGTGGGCTCGGAAGGCAGTCCTGAGTGAAAAAGTATGCCTACAGGAAAATGGCGAGGAAAGCTTTAGGCTCCTCCATATCAATTAAGTGACGTGCAGGGGGATTTGTGCTAGGAATTTCCACTATGTGGTGAGGGGGGTGATTATACTCTGCTCTCTGGGGGGATCTTGGGGAAAAATGAAGCCCTGTGAGGTAGGTTGGGAGAAAGGAAAGGGTGGATAAAAAGGAATTGGTATCATGGGTGGGTGTGCATAGAGAATACAGCAGTGGCTGAGTAAACTTAAGTGGGGTTTTCTCTGGAGTCTGAAGGCCTGCTGGATAAATGGTGGGTGACTTGATAGGATGGGACTGCGAATCATCTGAAGATTTCGCAGATTGGAGGAAGAGGTTTGTCCTTTTAAGATTTAGGGAGCTGTTCTTGAGTCCAAGATAGTGTGGGAAGAATACAGAGAAAGAAATATTTTGGGAAATATTAAAAAGGCAGAATATATTTTCCCAAAGGAATAATGGAGAAGATCTTTAAAAAAGACAAAAACCAGCCCCCAGAAATCAGCCCAGCCCCTAGGCCAGTGATGGCGAACCTTTTAGAGACCGAGTGCCCAAACTGCAACCCAAACCCCACTTATTTATCACCGGGTGCTGGATGGGTGTGGCCCACTGGGTGGGCATGTCCAATGGATGGGCGTGGCTGCAGTAATCATGACAGACTGGGTGGGCGTGGCTGGGGTGGGCACGGCCACCTCGATGTTGCTCGTGGGGAGGGACGCCTGTGGGGGCTGGGCAGGGTTGGGGGAGATCCAGGGGGACTCTGGCAGGTGGGACGGTGGGCAGCAGGCTCGTCCTGTGGGGTGAGGTGAGGCGAGGCAGGGGGCAGGGCAGGGGTGCCATTGCCACAGGGCAAGGCAAGGCAAGGTGAGGCAGGGGCCGGGGCAGCTGCTGCCTGACACCATCGGCCCCCGCACACAATGATGTGTGCTGTGGGGGCTGTCCTCTTAGAAAGGAATAAGGAAGGGAGGTTACAGCCATGTGTATACACCTGTGATGACCCAGGGCCCCGAACAGAGGCAAAGCAATCAGCTGGCAAGAGCAATAGTCTTTTTAATCACTGCCAATATTCACTCAAAAGCCCCCACATATGCTGGCATGAGTTCAAACAAAACAGCCAGGGAAGTTTACACTGTTCTTAAAGCAAGACAGATAACAAGAAAACATAGAATCCTTTTAACTCTTAGCTTGCCTGTGAACTGCGAACTGCAAACTAGATCAAGAAGGTAGTCTGTGGTCATGCAGCAGGAAACAAACTGGTCCGGAATACGAAGTGTCCAGGTTACAAGAGCACACTATCTCAAGATTTCACGTTTGTTCCCGGCAAATGCCCCACCCCACAGCGTCACCTTAAATCCTACTCCCCAGGTGTGCCTTGTGGAGTGGGGTGGGACGCTCTCCTCCCAAGCAAGTGAGCCTGCCTCCGTTGTTCCCTCCTCCTCTCTGCTCTCCTTGCTCTAGGATCAGGTGGGGAGGGGCCATGCTCCTCGCCTGAACTGTCTTCCCTGTTCCAAACCTGAAGGGCCCTGGCCTGCCTCAGCCTGCTCCTCCCTACAGTCCTTCGAAGCCACATACACCCCCTCCTGGGCCTCAACAGGGAACTCCATGTCTTCCTCGGAGTCAGGCTCGGACAGAGGCATGACACTATCCCCCCCTGCAGGACCCCCTCCCCAAGGACCATGTGGACTAGGACAGTGCGGGAACCGGGTATGAAAGTTGCGGACCAGACGAGGGGTGTGAACGTCGGTGGCATCGACCTACATGAAGTCCTCAGGTCCGTAGCCTTTCCACGCTATGAGATACTGAAACCAGCCGCGCAACTGACGGGAATCCCGAATACTGTCCACTTTATACTCCACATCTCCATGAGGGGTGGCCGGACCTCGTGGTGGTGGAGCCGGCTGATATGAATCATTGGCTGCGACTGGAACCAGCAATGACCTGTGGAAAACTGGGTGAATCTGTATGGTCCGGGGCAATGACAAGCGAAACGCCACCGGATTGATCACCGCTTCGACCAGAAACAGCCCCAAGTAACGGTGATCGGGTTTTTTTGACGGTCGTGCTGTAGGCAGGTGCTGCGTGCAAAGCCAAACCCAATCACCCACAGATAACGGAGGGACATCTCGATGATGACAGTCGGCAAATCGTTTGTAATCCTCCTTGGCTTTCTCCAGCTGGTGCTGAACTACTTGATGCACCGCCTTCAGCTCCTGGAGGAATTTGTCCACGGCCGGAACTGGGGAGTCCGATGGAGCCAACGGAAAGAGCCGTGGATGAAATCCATAACTGGCAAAGAACGGTGACACACGGGTAGATGCATGCTGGGCATTGTTATAGGCGAACTCCGCCACAGCCAGCAGCTCCGCCCAATTGTCCTGTTGCGTGTTGCTGAAACAGCGGAGGTACTGTTCCAAGATTGCATTCACCCTCTCTGTGCCCCCGTCGGTTTCGGGGTGATGGGCGTAGGACAGACACGCCTGTACCTGCAGCTCTGTGAGTAGGGTCTGCCAGAAGCGTGCCATAAATTGCACCCCCCGATCTGACACGACTTGGTCCGGTAACCCATGCAGCCAAAATACATGGGCGATAAACAACTGGGCCGTCATCCGTGCTGTAGGGAGACCCACACACGGGATAAAATGATCCATTTTGGTGAGCATGTCCACCACCACCAAGACGGTTGTGGCACCCTTGGAAGGGGGCAACTCGGTAATGAAGTCCAACGAGACCACCCCCCAGGGTCTTTCCAGCATGGGTAGCGGCTGCAAGAGACCAGGGGGTGCACCAGTAGCATACTTGGCCTGTCGACAAATGCTGCACGATGCCACATAACTAGACACATCATGCCAGAGCCGCAGCCACCAAAACATTCTGGAGACAAGGTGCAGTGTTTTGAAGACCCCAAAGTGACCCACTGATGGACTATCATGGCATTGTTTCAGAATGATGCCATGGAGGGGTCCCCCAGGAACATAGATGCAGTCTCAGAAATGCAACAGGTCATCCGTGTACATCCAAGGGGTCTTACCTCCCTCATCGCCAGCCAACTCATGACATCGAGCTGCCACGAACGGATCCTGCCGCTGCGCGTCATGAATTCTGCCCCGTAGGTCCACAGGCTCCTCTGTGGCCGCCAAATGTTCCAAGTGCATAACCGTTCTGGGCATGATCTTGTCCTCCTTTCAGGTGAATTTGGGCTTCCGAGACAGCGCGTCTGCACACTGGTTCTGCCCGCTAGGGACATAGGTCACCCGAAAGTCAAACCTCGCAAAAAACAGTGACCATCACACCTGTCGCTGATTTAGCATTATGGCAGTTCGTAGGTGCTCTAGGTTCCGATGGTCTGTTCGAACCTCGACTTGGTGACGGGCCCCCTCTAAGTGGTGCCGCCATGTCTCAAAAGCAACTTTGACCGCCAACAACTCCTTGTCCCATATTGTATAATTCAGTTTGGGGGCTGACAGATTCCATGAATAATAGGCACATGGGAACAAGGTACCTGCGGGAGCATAGGCTTGCAGAAGCACAGCCCCATGGCCACATCCAATGCATCTGTCTCCACCACGAATGGCCTTAAGAGATCAGGTTGCTTGAGGATAGGCTCGGAGGCGAATGTGGCCTTAATGGCATCCATGGCCCCCTGCTCCTCAGCACCCCAACGGAACTTCACCCCTTTCCTGAACAGATTGGAATGGGGAGTGGTCAGGGTCGCGAAGCGAGGAATGAACGTGCGGTAATAATTCGCAAACCCCAACAGTTGCTGCACGTCCTTGACCCTCTGCGGAGGCTGCCATTCCTGCAGCAACTTTACTTTCTCCAGATCCATCTGCACACCCTCGGGTGAGATGCGATGGCCCAGAAAATTGATCGTAGTTTGCGCAAACTGGCACTTCTCATGCTTGGCAAAGAGATGGTTATCCCGCAATCATTGCAACACAAGCCAAACATGGTTCCAATGCTCTCGTGGGGAGTACGAGTAGATCAGGATGTGATCAAGGTAGATGACCACAAACCTATCCAACAGGTCCCTGAACACGTCATGCGTAAAGTGCATGAACACTCCCGGCACATTGGTCAAGCCAAAGGGCATAACCGTGTACTCAAAATGTCCATAACGCGTCCGGAAGGCTGTCTTCCACTCATCTCCCGCTCGAATTTGGAGTAAGTTGTAAGGTCCCCGTAAGTCCAACTTAGTAAATATTTTGGCCTGGCGGAGCCTCTCGATGAGTTCAGGGATGAGCGGGAGTGGGTACCGATTACGGATCGTGATGGCATTAAATTTCCAGTAATCACAGCACAGTCTAAACTCCCCTGACTTTTTCTTCATGAAGAGCACTGGCGCAGCCAACGGGGAGGTGGAAGGCCGTATAAACCCCTTCCAGAGGTTCTTGTCAATGAAGTCCCTCAAGGCTGCCAACTCCGGTTCTGACAGAGAGTAAATCCGGCCAACTGGCAATTTGGCATCGGGCACTAAATCAACCGGGCAGTCATAAGACCGATGCGGGGGCAACTGATCTGCCTCTTTTTCCCCAAAGACATTGGCATAATCCCCCAACTCTGCCAGTAGGTCCAGGTCCACATAGGTAGCCACCTTCCCTGCACAGACATGCAGGTGATGGGTGGCACACTTCTTGCCAGGGAACCGCACTGCCCCAGACCAAATAATCTGTGGATCATGAGCCCTTAACCACTCCAATCCCAACACCACTGGAAAGTGGGAAACGGTAGCCACATAGAACACAGCTTCTTCCACATGTGGCCCAATACGCATGTGAAGGGGTCTGGTTTGAGCAACCACTGGGCTGGAACGAAGGGGGCGCCCATCAATCATCTCCACCAAGACTGGCGGTGACAACTGCTGCTGGGGAATGGACCACTGCATGGCAAAAGCCGAGTCCATGAAATTGGCAGTAGCCCCTGAGTCCACCAAGGCCTGGACCTCCACCGCTCCTTGACCAGGCACAAACACAGTCGCTGGTAACACAAGGTGCTTAACAAGAGTCTGCTGAGGTGGAGGTACTGGACCCATTTCCAAGCGAGCCCGGCCTATGGAGCCCTCTAGGCCAGGCCTGGCCCGTTTTCCGCCACTGCTTTGGGTGCCTTCACAGGACACTTGGCCGCCATATGGCCTGGACTGCCACAATACAGGCAAAGGCCTTCGTGGCGGTGGTGATCTTTTTCAGCTTGGGTCAGTCGGGGTCATGCAGCCCCTAGCTGCATTGGCTCATCCAGAGGCAGTGCCAACGGTGCCACTGTCTTAACAGGTGCGGGCAAGGGAACTCCATGTCTTCCTCAGAGTCAGGCTCGGACGGAGGCATGACAACACCTCTAAGAAACTGTCAGAAACTGAACAGAGGTGGGCAGCTTTGGGAAAGGAAGCCTATGTAGTACAGTGGGCTTTACTAACTTGGAGGCATTTTCTTGAGGGACATAAAATACCATTCCAAGTATGGACTGATCATAAAAATGTAGATGCTATGAAAACACCCAGGAAACTTTCCCCAAAACAAGCAAGGTGGTCACAGCATTTTCACAGATTTAATTTCACGATCCATTACCTTCCAGGGGGAAAGAACCTTTTAGCTGATGCCTTATCAAGACTTCCTCAATACAATAGTAAGGAGCCTGAGATAACTAAACCATTCCTACAGCCTCATCAACTAGCTTCCCTGGTCACTACCAGGGCTCAAACTAGAGCAAAAGAGCCAGAAAATAAGACTTTACTGCTAGAATTCAAACAGGCTTTAGATACCGATGAATGGTTTCATAATCATAGCAATCTGTGTGTACTCAAAGATGGATTGGCATGGATTGGGGAGAAAGTATATGTCCCAGCTAGTTTGAGGCTTAAAGTAATGGCAGCTGGTCATGATTCAAAGACTGCTGGGCATTTTGGATTTGTAAAAACCTTGCACCTAATTAAAAGGAAATTTTAATTTAAAAAGGACATTGCAAGCTATGTAGCCAGTTGTCTCATATGTGCATCAGCAAAACAACGTCAAGGAAAATCCCCAGGGTTACTTGAACCAGTGGCAAGTCCGTCAGCACCATGGAGAGAGATTTCCGTGGATTTTATCGTTGAACTGCCTGAAAGTGCTGGAAATATGGTTATCTAGGTGGTTACAGATCTGTTTTCTAGACAAGTGCATTTTATACCTTGCCCCCAAATCCCTACTGCCAAAACCTTAGCCAAACTTTTTGTGCAACACATTTACCATTTCCATGGTGTCCCACATCGGATTATCTCAGATCGAGGGGTCCAATTCACTTCAAAATTCTGGAGAGCTTTTCTAGATCTTTTGGGATCTAGTCAAGGGTTATCATCTTCCCATCATCCCCAGACAAATGGGGGGACAGAATGTCTGAACTTGGTTCTAGAGCAATATCTTAGGTCCTTCATAAATTATCAACAAGACAATTGGTCAGACTTATTGCCTTTCGCTGAGGTAGCTTACAACAACACAGTACATTCCAGTACTGGGTTTACCCCTTTCCAAGTTGCCAATGACCAAACATTTGTAGCCATTCCAGAACTCCCCATCAAGGAACCTGAAATCCCATCGTTAAAAGACTGGATTAAGCAGTTACAAAATACTTGGCCAGTTGTCCTCAAAGCTCTCGATGAGGCCAAAGAAACATACAAACTCCGAGCAGACAAAAAGAGGATGGAGCAGAAACCCTTCAAAATCGGCGAGCACGTTTTTCTCTCCACTAAATACTTAAAATCGTTACAACCCTCAAAGAAGTTAGGACCTAAGTATGTTGGACCTTTTACAATTACATGCATCATCAACCCAGTTACAGTCGAATGAGAGCTGCCGAAGAATCTATGGAAAATCCACCCGGTGTTCCACTGCAGCTTACTCAAACCAGAAGTCACCTCCACCCTCAGACCCCCTGCTCCGCTGTTACCTACACCCATTATGGTGGAGGGTGAACAACACTTTGAGATTAAATACATTTTAGACTCTAGAACCCATCATGGAGTGACTCAATACCTAGTTTCATGGAAAAACCTCCCTGCCTCCCAAAATGAATGGGTGTCCAAGAAGCATGTTAGAGCCCCTAGATTGCTACAACGTTTTCACTCTCTATATCCAGATAAACCTAAATGATTTGTTGCTGTTTTCCCCTTCTCTGTTTTGTCTTTCAGGTGCATTTCTCATTTTTTTAGGGGGGCCAGATGTCAGACCCCAAAACTCATCTTCTCTCTCTCCTTTCTTCTATTCTTTTGGGGCCTGCCATTCCTGTTGGGGGACGGGGTGCATGGGGGATTCATAGTGGTAACTTTCGCTTTCTCCTTTCTTTGTCTGGCCTCCTCCTTTTGAGTATGGAATGTGTCTCCTTGTCTAGGAGACAGTTACAAGGAAATGAAAGCTGGAGAAGATCTTGAGATACACGCCTACCGAACCAGTCAGCCACCCATCAAGCCACCTGTGGATTGGCTGAATTTCAAATGGACATTATGACTTTGGTGGGAGGGGGCATATTGCTTGTTTTAATTATATTGTCCACGGAGGCTTTTCTTCAGATCTCACCTTACATTCCCTGCTGTCACTAGTCCCTAATAAAAGTTTCCTTTTGAGACAATGCTTGTTTCAAGAGTTCTGCTTTCTTGGGTGATTAGTTGAAGTGGGTCCTGACAATAAAGCTTATATACTTCCTGATTTTGGCTGATGTGTATAGATGTGTAAGGAGTTTCTATTTCTTTAAAAGTTGCCTTTTAAAGAATCTCTATCCACTTCACCAAAAATAAATGTGATTTTTAAAAAAAATTAAAAAAAAAGCTTTGGTAGCCTCTCTGTCAAAGCGGTTGACTTACAGTGATTGCTTGAAAGTGCATTGTTTATTATTATACATGTCATATGTTGCTATAGTTAATTGCAGAGTACTATTTTGCATACAATATACTGTACATATTTGTGATAACTCAGGAGCCAACATACAGACATTTCGTATAGGTTAACTGGGTTCTGTGGCTTGGAATGAACTTGAAGATGTCCCTTATGGGCAATATGGGGGTGGGGAGACAAAGGCAAAGAGTTCTTATTGCTGTGGAAATCTGTGTTGCCAGTGAAAACTGCAAGGGAAGTTACAAAGAATACTCACACTGAATTAGTCATTGCAGCTTGATTTACACTTGATCACTACTAAATCAGAAGTATAATTAGCTAACTCTTGAAATTTTCTGTTTGTAATCACATAATAAATGTTATAGGAGGAGATACAGTTGTAAAAGTGTGAACCCATTTCTTCCCATTGTAACCCATTTGTAGATAATCTAAAAAGGGTTTTGTAGTTGATGGAATTATGGATCATTGCACATTTAACTTTGTGTTTGTTGCTCATTCTTAAAGTCATAATATGTTTGGTTTCTGAAGCGTCTCTGTTATTACTTCATAAAAGTTCCAGAATGCCAGACATTTTGCTTCTTTGTCTGTGTACTGAGTGAATCATATGGGAATCTTGGTGAGTTTCACAAGAGGAGGGTGGTATTCTGAGGAAGGAAAACTGTCTCTTATGTTTGCATTTTGTCATGCCTCTTCCAATTCCATTTCCCAGCCTCTCTTTACAGTTTAATGACGACTTTTTTTTATATAATGAGTAGTGTCTCTGTTGAAGTAGGAAGCTCAACTTTCTTCCTAGAAAAAGTTATGTGGAACACTTGAAGCTAAGATTTTCTCTTGTTGGTTCTGCAGTAGAACTTCTGAATAACCTTGGAAGAAGCCACTCTGTGCTAGGATTATTACCTTTAGCTTATAAATGTACAATAAAACCTGAACATTAAACAGAAATTATATTTTGTGGGTGCAAAAATGAATTATTTTGAATAAATTATGCCAAACCAGTAGTTATTTGAGCTTTCTTTTTCCATGTATGTATGATTTTTGTTTTATTTTCACTATGGAATCCTTGCTAAAATCAAGTATAGAACCCTTTAAGTAGAATGTTGGACTGGCAAATATGGAAATCAGCCTCACCTTTACCCAGTAGCTGCAGACAACTTGTCTGTAGCTCTGTTAATGACACCAAATTGTATGGAACAAATATTTAAAGTTAAGATTTATTTTTTATGTTTTTGATGTCCTGATTTTATACATGAAGGTGTTCATTATATGCAACTGAAAAACTCCATCTTTTTGAGGAACTGCAAGTGGAGCATGTTACCTCCATTCTGGAGGCTGTAAAAAGAGAGTTGGTAGACTGCACTGTTTGCATCCCTGTCCTAGGGAGTTTGAGTGGAGAAATCTGTAAATAAGGATTTTGATTGCTATCTGAATGCATAGATATATAACTCAAAGCATGCTTTTTAGCTTGGTCACATATCATGGGTAGTATAGGAAGCCCCCCCTTACTCCTTCTTCAAGATGGCCCCCAGAGCAAGAAAGAAAACACCTCTCCAAAAGAGCAAGAAAGGATCTCACTGATAGAAGCAGAGAGCGATTCCCACCTTTCTGCTTCTGAAACAGCCTTAAGTAAGAAGCCTGAAAAGGTTAAGTTTCATGAATGGATACAAAGTATCCATTCACAAAAACCTGGCCTTCCCATTTATAAACAAAATGCAGCAGGCACAACGAAACTAGGGAATGAAACTGACAAGATTAAGTTAACAGGATTAGATCAGGGAGACAAAACACCTAGGATTTGCATTTCCCCTTCACCTCTAGAGCAGGTCACAACCCCATAAACAGCCTGCCTCACTGCCTCATTCTTCAGTTATCCATTTGTGTTCTTCCCAGCTTGGATCATCAGATCCGATCCTTCCAACAATTTGGTGACCATGAAGGGATCCCAAGGTAACCAGACTGACGGACCTGGTCTGAGTAAGCCTACACCTTGCCAGCAACAGAATCCTTTTCTCTGTGGGTGAGTTTCCCAGACCTTGCCCATTCGGAACAGGGTAGTAAAGGGAGTATTGAGATTTGTGCTCAACAGCTGCTCGGAAGAGAGGTTAGTACCTCCAAATTTTCTTTAGCCTCTGATGCCCAGGGAAGCGAAGGGGACGTTCATGTGTGTATGAAAGAAAGGGTCTTTTTTCCCCCGGGTGCAGTTGGATCCCATATCCATGCTATTTTTAGCTGCACCCAGGCTGTTGCGAGTCCCTCAGGACTGTGACCAACAGACTCTGGAAAGCAAGGGGGGTTAGCCAGAGCATAGGATCTTCTGTAGGGAAAGAGAAGACTGGGCAAGTGAAAAGTGAAATAGCTGGAGATTCACACCTGGGCTGCTGTCTAAACAAATCACTGAGCAAAGCCCTACCCTTCCAGGAGGGGCCCGTATTTATTTATTTATTTATGAGACTTATATACCGCTTTAAGTGCAAGCACTCTCTAAGCGGTGTACACCAGTAAGCAATGTATATATATATGTTTACATTGCCCCCAACAATCTGGGTCCTCATTTTACCTACCCCGGAAGGATGGAAGGCTGAGTCAACCTTGAGCCGGTGAGATTTGAACCGCTGACCTGCTGAACACAGTCAGTTAAAGTGGCCTGCAGTACTGCACCCTAACTGCTGCGCCACCTCGGCTCATTGTATGCTGACAAAAAGGTACCAGAGTCCTCCCAGACCCTTTTGGTCTGAAAACTGTCAGGTGGTGTGCGAAAGGCTGAAAGAGTGTCTTTCCCAGTGTGCGAAAGACTGAAAGAGTGCCTCTCCCGGTATGTGAAAGGCTGAAAGAGTGCCTTTCCATGCAGAGGACTCCATAGAAGAGTTGGTCCATGGTTACGGGAGATCCAGTAAGGGAATCTCGCTGTGTGAAGCAGGAGTTTGACTTGAGGAATATGGCCCAAAATATGGGGAACTCAGGCTCAAGGATCCTTTCAGAATCTCTGTTACGGAGGTTACTGGAAGCCTGGGATCAGAGGAAGTTGCCCATCCAGGCAGGAATGAAAAAGCAGCACATGCGCCAATTATTCAGGGAATGGACTTTGCTCAGCGATGAAGCAGGAAAACCAATTTGGCCAGAAAACAGTACTTTTGAATACAAAGTCCTGAAAGTGCTAAGACCTAGGCTAAAACCCTCTCAAATACCCTATTGGTATTGCTGGGAAGAGCTATCAGACCCAGAAAATCCTCAATGACAAGGGATCCCAGCCAGATGTAAATACTCCACACCTGAATGACAATGCAGGAGCCAAGCTGATGGCCTCCCTGATGCAAAAGCCTGTCCCTGGCTGAGGGAGGGGACAGCTTGAATATGTTCTTACTCACACACCCTTCTCCCCCTCGGACTTAGTGATCTGGAAGGATACACCCTCCTTCTGATCAGACCCCCAAACTGTAATTTGGACCCTTCAGTCAATCGTAGACAGCCACAATCCATCCTGGGGGGATATGATGCAGCTGCTTCGTATCTTCCTCACAAAGGATGACATTCTCAAGCTGTTTGAGAAGACTGAGGAGATTGCTATGCGGCCAATTATCATAACTCTGGGGCAGGTGGCCCCAGTAAGAGTTGTGTGGCTACTGAACTGTCTAGACTGGGATTACAACACAGCCACTCATTGGGATGAATATAGCCAGGTTAATATAGCCTTCTTTAGCATCCCAGTAGATGCTGTCTCACAATACCTATTCATATTCACATGGGAGGATCAGCAATACACCTGGACTCATCTTCCCCAGGGGTACACAGAATCACCCACCCACTTCTCACAGATCCTGAAAACAAACCTAAGACAGGAAGTAACCTACTTGGGCTACATCATCACTCCAGGGACCCTCAGACTAGCACCAGAGTGGGTGAAGACCATACTTTGTATGAAACCTCCTAAAACCAAGCACCAGGTCAGAGCTCTCCTGGGAGTACTGGGATTCTGCCACCCCTGGATCCCCTCGTTCAGAGAATTGGCCAAGCCTCTCATCCAACTGATAGCCAAGGATGTAACAGACCCCAACATATGGACTAAAACACTAACTCAGGCATTTGAAAAAATAAAGCAACATTGTAATAGTAGTAAAGTTGGAAGGGACCTTGGAGGTCATCTAGTCCGACCCCCTGCTCAGGCAGGAAACCCTACACCATTTCAGACAAATGGCTGTCCAGTCTCTTCTTAAAAACTTCCAGTGTTGGAGCATTTACTGCTTCTGGAGGCAGGCTGTTCCACTGATTAATTGTTCTCACTGTCAGGAAGTTTCTCCTTAGTTCTAGGTTGCTTCTCTCCTTGATTAGTTTCCACCCGTTGCTTCTTGTCCTGCCTTCAGGTGCTTTGGAAAATAGCTTAATTCCCTCTTCTTTATGGCAGCCCCTGAGATATTGGAATACTGCTATCATGTCCCCCCTTGTCCTTCTCTTCGTTAAACTAGACATACCCAATTCTAGCAACCGTTCCTTATATGTTTTAGCCTCCAGTCCCCTAATCATCTTTGTTGCTCTTCTCTGTACTCTTTCTAGAGTCTCAACATCTTTTTTACATCGTGGTGACCAAAACTGGATGCAGTATTCCAAGTGTGGCCTTACCAAGGCATTGAAGAGTGGTATTAATACTTCACGTGATCTTGATTCTATCCCTCTGTTAATGCAGCCTAGCACTGTGTTGGCCTTTTTGGCAGCTGCAGCACACTGCTGGCTCATATTTAGGTGATTGTCTACTAGGACTCCGAGGTCCCTCTCACAGTTACTACTATTGAGCATGGTGCCACCTATGCTGTACTTGTGCATTTGGTTTTTCTTGCCTAAATGTAGAACCTTGTTTTTTTCACCACTGAATTTCATTTTGTTAGTTAGTGCCCAGTGTTCAAGTCTGTCCAGATCCTTCTGTATCTTAAGCCTGTCTTCTGGAGTGTTGGCTATTCCTGCCAGCTTGGTGTCGTCTGCAAATTTGATGAGTTCCCCATCTATCCCTTCGTCCAAATCGTTGATGAAGATGTTGAAGAGTACTGGGCCTAGAACAGAGCCCTGGGGCACCCCACTACACACTTCCCTCCATATATATGCAGTTCCATTGAGGACCACTCGCTGAGTACGGCCGGTCAGCCAGCTACGGATCCATCTGGTGGTGATTCTGTCTACCCCACATTTTTCTATCTTATCAAGTAGTAGGTTGTGATCTACTTTATCAAATGCCTTACTGAAGTCCAAGTAAATTATGTCCACAGCATTCCTCTGATCCACTAATTTTGTCACTTGGTCAAAGAATGCAATAAGATTTGTCTGGCATGATCTATTTTTGACAAACCCATGTTGGCTTTTAGTAATGACTTTGTTTGCCTCTAGATGTTCGTTGATTCGTTGTTTGATTATCTTTTCCAGGATCTTCCCAGGTATTGAGGTCAGGCTGATAGGTCTGTAATTTCCTGGATCCATTTTTTTTCCTTTTTTGAGGATGGGAACTACATCAGCTCTTTTCCAGTCCTCTGGTAGTTCCCCTGTGTTCCAGGATCTTTGAAAAATATAGTTCAGTGGCTCTGATATCACATCTGCCAGTTCCTTGAGAACTCTGGGGTGTAATCCATCTGGTCCTGGCGATTTGAACTCATCTAGGCTGGACAGGTGCTCACTTACCATTTTCTTGCCTATCTTAACTTGTGTTTCTATTTTGTTTTTTATGGCACTATTTTTGATAGGTTGGTTTGTTTTTTCCCTTTGTGTAAAGACAGATGCAAAAAACGAGTTAAATAGTTCTGCTTTCTCCCTGTTGCTTGTCACCTTCTTGCCACTTCCACCCACTAATGGACCAATCATTTCCTTCACTTTTTTCTTGTTTTTTACATGTTGAAAGAAGCTTTTTTTGTTATTTTTGACTTTGGTCGCAAGCCTTAGTTCATTTTGAGCCTTGGCTTTCTTCACTTCATCTTTGCAGGCTCAGGCTATTTGCTGATATTCTGACTTAGTTATGTTCCCCTCTTTCCACTTTCTATACTTGTCCTTTTTATCTTTCAATTTGTCAGAGAGTTCTTTATGCAGCCATGCTGGTTTCTTTTGAGAGCTGTTGTTTTTCCTCTTTGTTGGTATTGTGCTAGACTGTGCTTTTATTATCTCATTTTTCAAAATTTCCCAAGCTTCTTGAGTTGTTTTCCCCTTGAGGATTCTCATCCATGGAATCCTTCCCAAGCCCTCTCTAAGTTTATTGAAATTAGCTCTCTTGAAGTCCAAGACTCTAGTTTGACTGTGTTCTATTGCTTGTGCTTCTATAATGTTGAATTCTAATATTGCATGATCACTTCCTCCCAGGGTTCCTATGGCTTCAACACCTTCTATCATTTCATCTCTGTTAGTGAGAATTAGATCCAAAATGGCTAATCCCCTAGTTCCCTTCTCTACTTTTTGGGAGACAAAGTTGTCTGCTAGGTTTGCCAGGAACCTGTTTGATCTTCCACTTGGTGCGGAGTTTGTCTCCCAGTTGATGTCAGGGTAGTTAAAGTCCCCCATTACTATTGTGATGTGCTTCCTACATACCTTAGTTAGCTGACTAGCAAAAAGTTCATCTATTTCCTCTGTTTGGTTGGGTGGTCTGTAGTATACACCTATGGCAATGTCATTTCCCCCCCCCCTTTTATATTGACCCAAATGCATTCAAGACAGTTTTTATCATTGTTGTGCTCTATTTCTGTGGAGATGTAGTTATTTCTTATATAGAGAGCAACTCCACCTCCTCTTTTATTTGGTCTGTTTCTTTTAAATAATTTAAATCCCTCTAGCTGTGTGTTCCATGTGTGGGTTTCATCCCACCATGTTTCCGTAATGGCAACAATATCGTATCTGCCCTCATTAACCTGAATTTCTAGTTCACCCTGTTTGCTGTTCATACTCTGTGCATTGGTGTATAAACATTTGAGTCCTTTGTGAGTGGCCCTGTGTTTCCTTTCTACATAACCTGTGTGGTGCCTGAGTTCCCCTATTGTCTTACCACCTATTTGGTTAGTGTACTTTATGTGGCACTCGCTATTAGAGGCTTCATTTTGCTTGATAGCAAGGTTGGTATTCTTGTCCACACACACATCTATGCTACATGCACTAATAGCCCTATAATTTTTAAATTGCCGGGGACAGGGTTGTTCTGTATCAATTAACTCCCTGTCCCCGCTGTTTAGTTTAAATTTCCCTCCAGAAAATCTGTGAATTTATAGCCGAGTAACTCAGTCCCTTTTTTTGATGGATGCAAACCATCTCTTTTGTACATCTTTTGATTGGACCAGCTACTGACATCGTGACTAATATATCCAAAGCCTTCCCCTTTACACCACTCCTTTAGCCACATATTGAATTGTGCTATGCGCTGGCCTTTTCCGTTTTGCTCCTTATACACTGGTAAAACCTCTGAGAAAGTAAGCCTACAGCCTATTCTGCTAAGTTCCTTCCCCAAGCTCTGGAAATCGTTCTGGACAGAGAGTACATTGGCTTCAGCCCCTGCCTTAGGCTTGCTGGACTACCACAAACCCTTTATTTTCTTTATATATGAGAATCAGAGGGTAGGTTTGGGAGTGTTGGTACAGAAATTTGGCCCTATGCTGCGACCATTCACTTATTATTCTGTTCCGTTGGACCCACCGGCCCAGGGAGCCGTTCCCTACTTACGAGCAGTTGCTGAGACTGTTGAGACTGTTGAGATAGTCAAGCATTCAAGGGATCTAGTCCTTGGTCACCCACTTACACTGAGTGTTCCCCACAATGTTTTCACCATTCTCCTAAAATTCCAGACCCAAGCCTTCACTCAACAGCAACTAACCCAGTACAAAGCTGAGCTTTTCACTTTCGATCATATCACCTTCGAGTGGTGCACCACACTGAACCTGGCTACCCTCCTGCCAATGGAGCATTCAGATGGCATCCTACATGACTGCCTTCACCTCGTCCACAATACAGAACTATCCTGACCTGACTTGACTGACACACCCCTGCAAAACCTGGACTTTGAATTTTTTTTACCAATGTGTCATCTTACCTGCATGAGGGGACATGAGTCTCAGGCACCTCAGTTGTCTCTCTCCATGAAATCATCTGGGCTTCCCCACTGCCATCGTCCTACAGCGCTCAGGTGGCCGAACTTGTGGCTTTAACTCAAGCATGCAAAGTAGTAAGGAACTGGTCTACCAACATATATATGGACTTGAGATATGCCTTTGGTATATATCACTCCATGGGAGCCCTATGGAAGCAGCAAAGATTCCTGACTGTGGCAGGACATGCCATTGCCCATGCTGCCCTAGTTTCTAAATTATTGCAAGCCATTCAATTTCCCTCAGCCCTAGCCATCATCCACTGCACAACCCACCAAAAAGACAACTCACAAATTGCAAAGGGTAACCAGTATGCAGACCAAACTGCAAAGTGGGTCACCACACAATCCATATCCCTATCCACTGTCACACTGGTTGTAAGGGTCTACATGGGAATCCCTTATAAAGACTTCCTAGACTAGATAAAATACTACTTGGGCCGAAGAAAAAACAAATAAAGAATATTTACAAACACTTATTGGAACATAGATTATTTGAAGAACAGGTTAAAGAGACAATGGTGACATGGGCGATTGATCTAGGATACAATATTAATTTGGACCAATGGCAGCAGGTATGGATGCAAAACAATAAAATTACATTGGTGTCACCATACAAAGAAAATCTGTATAAGATGGTGTACAGATGGCATCTCCCTCCAGCCAGATTAGCCAAAATGTATAAAGGATACTCATCTTTATGTTGGAAATGCAAAAAAGAAAGGGACACCTTTTTTCATATTTGGTGGACATGTAAGGAAGCACAGGTGTACTGGCATATGGTTTGGGAATGGGTGACAGAAATGATTATGTTAAACATCCAGTACAAACCTGAGACATTGTTGTTAGGAATCCTTGAAAAAAATGTTAGTAAAGAGGATACATATTTATTTATTCATGTGGTTACAGCGGCAAGGATATTATTCACTCAAAACTGGAAAGCTATGGCTGTACCTAGTGGGGAAATTTTAATTCAGAAAATTATGTATTGTGCAGAATTAGACAGGTTAACTAAAAGACTAAAAAATCAGGATGAAATAGTTTTTTACCAAATATGGAATAAATTCTATAGATGGTGGGGAAAAAAAACAAAAATAGGGAAGTTATTGTAATGAGATAAGTTAAGATTGAAATTAGAAGGATGTTATTGTAAAGAGTTTTATCTGTAATTAATGTCAATATGAACTGAGATGTTTGGCAAATGCTGATTTACCACGTTCAATGTTTTTAATTATTTTTCTTTTCTTTTCTTTTTTGTTATTCAATAAAACTCTTTTTTAAAAAAAATAAAAATAAAGACTTCCTAGAGAAGGGAGAAGCGGAGCTGTGGGGGAAAAATATGAGGCAATGTTTAGGGAAGGGTTCTGGCAAGTCCTAGACAGCTGACCAATTTCCCCCCGCCCTCTTCTGCAACTCATATGCCAGCAACTACACTCAAAAGGCCACTGTGGGATTCAGGCCATAGTGGATGCTGCCAGGCGGGTCTGGTATGTATCAGGGGCATATAGTGAGGCAACCTGAGTAGCCAGAAACTGTCATATCTGCCAAGCTAATAACACCTCTTCCAGGGAAACCACTCATGAAGGGGGAAGACCATGGGCACAGTGCCTCTTTGAAAAGCTGCAATTGGATTTTATTCAGTTGCCTAGGGCCAAGGGCTACCAGTATGCCCTGGTGTATCGAGACCACCTCACCCACTGGGTAGAAACTTTTCCCTGCCACCATGCCACTGCACTAGAAACAGCCAGACACCTCTTAAAGGACATAGTGCCCAGGTTTGGGGTACCCAGCACACTGGACATGGATCATGGGAAACATGTCTTATCCCAAGTCATTATCCACATATTGTAGGACCTGGGGATCACCAAGAACCCTCATGCCCCATATCACCCAGCATTGGCGGGGGGTGGTAGAATGTGCAAACAGGGAACTCTAAATCCCTTTGGGGCAACTTCTGTCAAGAGACACACTTGTCATGGCCCAAAGCCCTGCCCATAGCTTCATTCCTCTTCAGGACCAGACCCTGGTGGGACTTAGGAATTTCCCCATTCAAATTACTCTTTGGCTGTCCCCCAGACACTTTAAAAGGCTTAGATACTGTACACGTTCCTTGAGCCTAGAAAGGGGGGATGTGGTCTTATCCTCTTATCTTTCAGCCTTGCATTGGCAACTCTGTTATTTATGGAAGAAAAGTGCCCTGACACAGATGCTGGCACTAGAGGAAACCCTCCACCCGTTTGAGCCAAGGGATTCAGTCTAGATAAGGTTGTTCACCCAGAAATCACCACTACAACATGAGTGAAAAGGACCCTTCCAAAACCTGTTCATCACCCAGACAGCCATGAAAATAGCCAAGATCAATGCTTGGATCCATTGGTCCCACATTAAACCAGCCGTCCTCAACCACAGCTGAACCGAACCCAGCCCCAAAGGTCCCACCTATAAAACTCAGAAGGGATCCTGAGATGGATGAATGGACATTAGAGACTCTTTAACATCGAAAAGTATGACTGGAAATACCATGGGGGGGGAGGGTGGAAATGCCTTGTGAAATTGTACCTCATTTGTACTGTGATCAACCAAGCTGATGGGTTTATGGAAACTAACCTGCTCCCAGACAAGGGCAATATCTGGGAATATTTGGCACAGGAAATCCTGAACACCACAGACCTCTGTCTAGTGGGAGGGAAATCCATTAAAGACATTCTGATCACCTGCCTTGTAGGGGTGGCTGCGCACCCACGATGCATACAGAACCACGCTATGTTTAGGGCTTTCCACCTCGTAACCACATACTCTAACATCTTTAATTGGGGGCCCAGCACTGATACTAGGGATGAGACTATGGTTACACTGCATATAGCCAATGTAACTAGTGCAGTCCCATGCTTTACGATGAGAGGCTGCTTGGCACCAAAGGTACCAGCTTGCCTTGACCTCAATAATACCACATTAGTTTGCAATCACACCGAGGTTATTCCCTTCACTTACAGCCATGTAAAGTTCCCTTTAGGATGATTCCTGCTCTGTGGCACAAAAGCCTATTCTTACCTCCCAGCCAATTCCACAGGGGGGCCATGCACTCTTGCGTGACTAATCATCCTTATGCCCTCAATGAAGAGGCAGCAGAGAAGAGACCTCCAACTTTTGACACCTGATTGCGACTCACAAACCGTACTACTCAGTAAGACAGAATGTGTAGCGCTTGCTGTTTCACTGGTTGGAGTTCCAGGACTCACAGTTTGCAACTCCAGAAATATCAACAGCCTAGCCTGCACCTTGGTTAAAAGCCTTAGTTTGACCTCACAAGCTCTAGGTGCTTTGAACAGGGAGCTAAGGCAGGTTCGAGAAGCAACCCTTGAAAATAGGGCAGCCATTGATTACCTACTATTACAACACAACCATGGCTGTGAAGAATTTTGGGGCATGTGTTGCTTCAACCTAGCTGAAAACTCCCAACTAAAAAAAGTGACATCAAGTGTCTAAAGGAATTGGCACAAAACATTGGATATGACAAATTCCCTTTTGATTTGTCTGGGCTCTTATCCTGGCTGCCAAACCTACACTGACTAAAAGCCCTCCTTCTGGGAGCTGTCACCATTGCAATCTTAGGGATCTTTCTCTGCTGTCTCTACCAGTTCCTCTCCCCTTGCCTCAGCAGCCAACAAAACTGTCTCCCTACACACACACACCCTGGTGCTCCAATAGAAATGCCAACCAAGTCTCCTTAATGATGTGCCAAATAGACGAAAAATACCGGCTGTACTCAGGCAGAACCTAGGTTGTGCACATATATATTTATGTATATATGGCACAAAAGGGGGGACTTGTTGGAAGGTTCCCCCTCTACCCCTTCTTCAAGATTGCCCCCAGAACAAGATCGAAAGCACCTCCCCAAAAAAGCAAGAAAGGAAGGATCTCACTGAGAGAAGCAGAGAGCGATTCTCACCTTTCTGCTTCTGAAACAGCCTTAAGAGAGAAGCCTGAAGAGGCTAAGTTTCATGAATGGATACAAAGTATCTATTCATAAAAACCTGGCCTACCCATTCATAAACAAAGTGCAGCAATAATAACAGGCGGCACAATGAAACTAGGGAATGAAATGAAACTGACAAGATTAGGTTAACAGAATTAGATCAGGGAGACAAAACACCTAGGATCTGCATTTTCCCATCACCTCTAGAGCAGGTCACGACCCCATAAACCGAAATAAGCATATTGCAACACAATTAAATGACAAAAGACAACCCCAAAAAAGCTTGCTGTTGTCACTGCTGTTACTAGGCCAATAAACCTCCTTTCCTGGCAGCCTGCCTCACTGCCTCATTCTTCACTACACTGTTTGCATCCTTCCCGGCTTGGATCATCGGACCTGATCCTTCCAATACTATTTGTTTTAAATAAAGACTTCTTTCATAAAAATAGTTTCTCCCAAATATTTTTTTGAAGGTTATGTTTGCATTTGATACACGTGTTTAGTCATTCTTTGCTTGGCAGAACTGGTGAATTTCAGTTGAAATTTCTTTTTCAGCTGCTTTTTAATCTTAGCAGAGGGTGAGGCAAAGTGTGTTCTAGTTACATTAACCAAATGATTTGCTTAATTAATCAGTCTTGTAGCATAGATTAAATGTGGGGAGTTGGCCTGGGAAAGAAGAAGCTGTTTCTAATAAGGTGCAGGGAAAAAAAGAGCAGGTGAGAGATTCAGTTCTGATGGAAAAGCAGTATAGTAAAATGTGTGTGGACATGTATATACAAGCATTACACTGTAGCTTCTTCTATAAACTAAGTACCGGTACTATATATCTTAAATGTGACTCCAAGATCAGGCCCAGACAGTACATAAAAAGATTTGCTTATATTTAAGTTCTGCCTAGAGTGCTATAATTATATTTAGTTCAGAACTGGAAAGAAACCTGGGTGGTTCTTCCTGCTGTTCCTCTCATTCCTTAAATGTTCCATTTAGTGTCACTGAATTTGATTGTTTGCCAGAGTACTGCCAAGGTCTTTCTCCCTTTTTTGTCCTTGTCCATCACCTTTTAATGCCTATTTGAATGCTGTCCCTCAGCATTTCAGAGCTTTAAGATGAAGGTGCAAAAATTATGGTAAAATACTTAGTAACAATGCTGGGTATGCATATTTGCTGTTTCAAAGGCAGATCAATGAAACAGCCTGTGGTTTTGCTTGTGGAGAGTTTTTTTTGTATATTGTGCATGTTTCATAATTGAGATGCTAGAGTTTTCATTTATTGTTGTTGTTAGTTGCAAAGTCGTGTCCGACCCATCGCAACCCCATGGACAATGTTCCTCCAGGCCTCCCTGTCCTCTACCATCTTCTGGAGTCCATTTAAGCTCACGCCTACTGCTTCAGTGACTCCAGCCAGCCACCTCATTCTCTGGCGTCCCCTTCTTCTATTGCCCTCAATCTTTCTTTCATTTATTAGTCTATTTCAATTTTTATTTTTGTTTTTGCAGAAGATTACAAAGATTACAGAATATTATGATTCTGATGGATTTTGCTTGAATACATACAGTATTTACTCAATTTAGAATGATTCAGTTATTCTTAAACTCAGTTATTCTGTAACCAAAAAACTACCGGAAGTTAGATATGGTATGGTTACCCTTGCTAAATTATTTTTATGTGTATAAGAAACTTTAATTTCACTTCATTCCTATTCATTCCATTTATACCAGAGGTTCTGAGATCATTCACATATCAGCAGATTAACTTTTACTGCATTTAGGAAGGTACATTTAAAATAAGTTAAACTTGCTGCTTGGTGTTTTTTTGTCTTTTAGTTTTCTTGGGAAGTTTTTGAAACAGAGCCAGATTAGCCCTTAAAATAAATTTATCAAAATTGGTTGGAATGAAAAGGAGAAAAAGAAGTTCTGTAGGTATAGCTATAAAAGCTTTGTTTCCCAAGGTGTGGGTAATGCACATTACCCCTGCTATTTCTTTTGAGGTAACAATGATGGAAGCAATTCTTATTTTAAGTTGCAGAAATAGATTGAATTGGTTCTGAAGGAATAGTCTATAATAGCCTTCCCCAGTGTGAGTGGCATTCAGACATATGAAGTTTGATTCTCAGAATTCTCCAGCCAGCATAGGCATTGTTGATTGTTATTAGAGTTGAAATCCACACCTTGGGAAAGGCTGATCTGTAGATGGCAATATTCGTACCTGAAATAATTCTAGCTGAAATGGAGGATACTCCTGTCTTACAGTAAACATTTTTTAGAATGCAGTTCTCCAAACAACTGAGGAGGAAGGTTTATGTTAGTTATGCTTGGGAGTGAAATGTAGAACAGCTACAGTATCTATGTAGATGGGATAGGTCTATGGTGGCCATAAAGATGTTGGTAACTGAGAGGTAGTTTGAAGTAATGCCAACACTTTCATTGCCTAGAAGAAAGTGGATGCTGTTAAAAGGTCTGTCAGTAGCTAATTCTTCCATTTATGTTACCTGCATTGGAATCATTCCATTAAATTTGGTTCCTGAAGTTTTAGTGACAAACATCCTTATTCAGTTCTCAAGCCTAATATCAAGGATGTATTATTGGTTTAGTCAAGAAAATGCTCAGCATTAGCTAACATAACCTATGAGAATTTTTAATTGGAGCACATAGATTTCTCAGGAAATACTTGAAAGACATAGCAAAATAATAAATTGAGTTCAGTTATACAAAGCCAGACTTGATATCAGATTCTAAATTAATAGAATATAAGATCTTCTTTCATCAATTTTCCATTTCAATGCTCTATTTCTCTTTCTACGTTGTGCTATAGTAGTATAGGGTTGCTGTTCTTAGATGATAAAGAAGGTATCTAGTAATTGTTAGGCATCCTAGAGGAAGGGATATTTAAAGGATCTGGTTAGTAGTATTGTGCTGGTCAGAGTAAATAGCTATCTTAGGAATTAAGAACTGTCCCCTTAAGGGATAGCCTTCTGGGTAATGTAGTTTAAGTTACCTGGTCATATCTGTGTTTGGACTGGCCACTGGGAAGGACTTCTGATTAGTTACTGGATTTCCTGGCTATGTGCTGGCCAGCGCGGTCTTTATGAATTCCAGCCACGAGAACTGTTTGTTCCGTTAGCATGGAAGAAACTATCTCTTTTTACCTACGTGTTGGGTCTAGATTATGCAATGTATATCAGAAGAATCTCCAGTAACTGTGAGTTAATGTTTAGAGAATGCCTAATGAATAAAGTAATCTGCATGAAACCTTTCTGTGGAGTTTATCTGCCTGCATCAAGCAACAGCCAGCAACCCCCTTGCTTGATACAGAACAGTAAAAAGAGATAAAATCTTCATCTGTCTACCAAGTAAAAGAGACAATTTAGAAATGGAGAGATGTGTGTTTTAATCTTTATCTGCCTGCCTAGTGAAAAGAAAGGGACTCTGTTGCTAAGAGATGGAGGATTTGCATGATAAAGCTAGCTCATGATAAATCTAGCTAGCTCATTTTGCATGTGAAAACTGACAGCCCCTACAGCCCCCCTCCGTGCAAGATAAATAATCCCAGCCTACATTTATCCAAAACCACCATACAGCTGTCCCCTTGACTCTTGCTTAAAGGAACTAATGAAGCCAACCCCCTTTAGAGTGCAAGCACCCACAGTCCAAGTTGGAATTTCAATCTCGGGAGCAAACCCTTAGAGATTCCAGAACCGGACGTTCAGCCTTGCGATTCTCATCAAAGGGACCGGCAGCAGTCAGTTTATCCTAGTGGTCTAGGTGCAGCGCCCTTTGGTGGCCAATCTGCAAACAACAGGCCTGTATTCAAGCTATCTGTGTACAGCGCCCTCTGGTGGCCAATTTGCAAAAAAACAGGCCTGTATTCAAGCTATCTGTATACAGCACACCCTAGTGGTCAAAGAGTAAATTCTATTGAAGTCTTCTAAAGTATCAAGGAAATTCTCTGAGTCTTCCCTAGTCATGGCAGAGAACCCCAATGTGTCAGAAGAGCTGATCCCTCCAACTAACCTCAACAGGTGTGCAGAACCTGATGTACAAAATTTAGAAAAGGCAGAAACATCTCAGAAATCTTATGACTTGAGGCATCAAAGAAAGCCTACTGAAGCCATGAGATCAAGCCTGCTGGAGAATTGGGATAGTCTCTATCAACATCATGAAAAATCCTGGGAGAAGCTGCAGAAACTCTGTGACACATCCAAAGGTGAGCTTTCCTCTGAGTGCATTCGTTGATTGGAAGAGGATATGGAGGGGCTTCTCCTACAATGGACAGGTTATGAACACCGCCTCATAGACATCCAGTCGCAGCTAGGAGATTCAACACTCAAAGAGGAAATACAACACCTCAAGCTGATAAACAAAGAGCGTGAGAAGCTCCTACAAAGTAGTAAAGACCCTTTCCAAGCCGAACTTCAGGCGAAGGACACACTGAGCGAGAATGCCGAGTCCGAAGTGACCCATCATTCGCATGTGCCATCCCAGCGGTCACATGTAGCTTCCTCTCACTCCTCTAAGAAAGCCTCGTCTTAAGTCACAACGGTCTCAGGCATGTACCAGTGTTTCACAGCAGTATTCTGTCACAGGCGCCTCCCATTCTTCTAAAGCATCTTCTTGTCATAGCCATTAGTCCCGAGTCTCCAGGGCAGAGAGCCTTACCACTCAAGCATCACAAGCACGAGTCAAAGCTGTGGCGGCTGCAGCAGCTTTACGTGTGACAAAAGCAGAGCAACTGCAAAAGGAAGAAATGGCTAAACAAAGGGAAGCAATGGCCAAAGCTCAGGCCAAACAAAGGGAAGAAATGGCCAAAGCTCAGGCCAGCCTTAAGTTTCTACAGCACGAACGGGAGGCAGCAGAAATAAAAGCTCAAGCCAACCTTGAGTTTCTACAGTGCGAACGGGAGGCAGCAGAAATAGCAGCAAGGGCTGCAGCTGTACAGGCAGGGGCTGAAGGCACTGCCTTCATGCACAATTTTGAAAGGCCAGAAAGTGGAAGTTCATACAGCCATGTCAAGGCCTATGTGAATGACCAGAACACGCTATGACATGAGCAGGAAGGAGCGACTCCTGAACTCCCGAAACCAAGTGAACAAGAAGGAGAAGCTCAACCACCAGATGTGCAAACTAGTCAGAAAGCCGACATCACACCATCTGGATCACGAGACCTCCCCTTCGGATCTGTAAAACTTACCCCAACAAACCAAGATGCATGGGGTAATCGGATTAGCCCATTTGCAACAACGGAGACTCCCCAGCAGGTGGGCACACAAGAAGCTGCAATTCCTTTTTTTCTCTTTCTATATTTTTTATTAATTTTTTTGCACAAATATAAGTCACAATAGTTGGTAAACAGTGTGATGTCTGGGTTACATTTGTAAAAACAATCCTTAACAATTAATTTCTATAGTCTGTATTTCATATATTAATTTTGTTTACTTTCCTCTTTCCCTGAAACATCCTTTTTTGCAAACATTACGTCAATATAATTCTTATTGTTTTAATAAGTGACAATTTGGTATATATTTTTTCCAATATTTCTAAAAAATAATCATCATATTAATGCATTCTTTTCTTTCCATTCATTTGAATTGCCTTATCATCAATCCTGTTACAGTCCTTATTTTAGTTTATTTCTCCCACCATATTCTAAGTAATTTTTACTGGTGACAATTAGTTACATTTACATTAACAAACTTGATTCTATTTTTTCCATATAAGCCATCTCACATTTTTATGTTTCTTAAGTTTTAAATATATTGGTAAAAAAAAGAGGGGAAAAGAGAAAGAATGAAGAAAAATAAAATAAAAAAATAAAATAAAATAAAAAAGAGAATAGAAGAAAGCAGTAATAACAGAACAGAGGAAATAACATAGTACTTAAAATATATATCCCTCCTGGCTTGGTAGTATTTGTTTTCTCAAATTTCTTATTCTTTTTAATCATAGTTAAGAATATATTTAATCTTTAAACATTCTGTTTAATAAATCTAATCATCTAATCCCTTAACTCTAATTCAAAACATTTTATATATATTATATATACTTTTCTTGAGTTCAGTCACCTTCAAATATCTAAAACATTTCATCTTTCTTAAAGTATTCCAATATTCCTACACAATCATCATCATGTTAATACATTTCTTTTCTTTAAAAAAGTAAAAAGGAGGAGAGGAAAGCAGTAATAACAAAACATGAGAAGTAATATAATACTTAGAATATATATCCCTCCTGGATTAATAGTATTTATTTTCTCAAATTTCTTATTCTTTTTAATCATAGTTAAGAATATATTTAATCTTTAGACATTTTATTCAAATAAATCTAATCATCTAATCCCTTAACTCTAATTCTTTTCTTGAATTCAGTCACATTTAAGTATCTAAAACATTTCATCCCTCTTAAAATGGTGTGTTACAATTTTTTTCTATTTCTTTAACCATATTCAAGCACATGTTTCTTTTTTAAATATTCTCTCTGATATGTCCCATCATTTTTTTTCTTAATCTATTTTCTTTGCCCAGAATTCTTCTTGATCAATATACTTTGCTGGATCCAAAGGTTTTCCCATACGATCATAGGTGTTCCTATAGGTGTGGAAAGTAAATCAACATCTCTGTCCTGAACACTTGCACTTTTCTTTCCATTAAAATCCCTTCTGTTGTCATCCAATTTGTTTTGTGATGTTGAAATATAAGTTGACTTTCCTTCCACTTGAATTAAATCATATTTTTCTTTTTTGTAAAAGTCCATCTTTAAGTCCTTTCCCTCTGATTTATATTCCATCAACTCTGCTGTATTCTCCTGAGGATTTTTTTTGAAGTGAGCTTAAATTGGAGATAAGTTGACTTATATTTGCAAAGCTGTCTTGTATTTCTTTGTGGTTTGAAATCATTGTCCTTTGAATGGATTGCAGCATATCATATATTTCCTCTTGTAAAACATCCATTGTTTCTGTAAATATCGCTTTCTCTAAGCAGCTGTATTTACTAAGATTTTAAAAGCCACAGACAAAAGCTTTATAGCTCCTCATCCACCAGTAGATGTCAGTGTTGGATCATTTTTCAGTTTTCTTTTTCTCCTTAAAGAGTTAAATTCGCCGCTTCCAATGACCAAAAAAAGAGGGAAAATCCCTCCCCTTTTTTCACTCTCGGAGGTATTTTTGCTTCTTGGGAGTTCTTTTTTTTTTTTCAGGAAAATAAGTAGGATAGAGAAAAATATTTCTTACCCAGCTTCAAACACACTGTTTACAATCAGTTTAAGTAGAGCTTCTTGAGAAGCTGCGATTCCTAAGCTCAATGCAAAGGCAAGAGAATTCCGGCCAGACCTTAAAGGTAACTCAAAAATGAACTTCCGGCCCAATGAACGTGATTGGCCTGCCCAGCAGTGAGGAGAACAACTACCGTATGTGTCATGGGAGGATGCCTTCATCAGGAAGTACTCTGCAGAAAATTACCAGCCGTCTTTGGCACATGCTCCTGCTCTTGGGAGCTATGCCTATGAGGATCAATGAGAAGTCCCTAACCGTGCTCCTAACGACTCCAACACCATACCACCCCACCCTGATCACAACTCCAATACAGCTCCGATGGACCATCAAACATCCTTGAGAAGAAGGAGAGAAGGGTCACCCCGGAAAGGAAGGTTGGATCTGGCATCCAGTGGTGTGCAGAAATTCTCTGACAAGTCGGGGAAGGAGTATTTACTATGGAAGCATATCTTCATGAATACCATTCAAGACAAAGGGTTATGACCAGCCGAAGAGCTCAGACATATGATAGCATGGCTGGGACCAGAATCTGCAGAAGTAGTAAAGGAAATCTACTCATCCCAATTAGGTAATCCAGACACCGCCCTTAGGCAGGCTTGAGATACGCTCGATCAGCAATATGGCACATCTACATTGATGGAGTCCTCGTTCTTGGATCGTATCAACGAATTCCCTGACATCAGTATCAGTGAACCTTGCAAACTGTGGAAATTCTCTGCCCTCCTTACACAGCTGCGGACAGCACAAAAAGATCCCACCCTGCCGGGACTTATTTGTCTCGACCAGTTCAGGATGCAAAAGCCTATCATTCAAAAACTACCACAGCAGTTAAGTGAAGAATGGATCAAGTTATCTGCTGCTTATAGGGCACAGAACCTAGGCAAACCCCCCCCCCCCCTTTGCTGCTCTTGAAGAATTTGTTGTTCAGCAAACAAAGCTGTACAATGACCCTCACAGCCTCGGCATCAGGGGAAAATGGTTTCCAGCTGCCAAAAGGGCCAGTCAGAACTCTGCCTTAACTAAGGGTCCACTGCAAACTGCAAAGGGAAAAACCCTTGTATCCATGCATAAAACAGAGGTCGCTGATTTGCCCACAAAGAATTCAGACGAGTAATTGTCGAAGAAAGCTCAGCTTAAACCTCTGCAAATAAAGAAAGGCCTGATCTGTCCATTCCACAAGTCCTCACATTCTCTGAACAAGTGTAGAAAATTTGGAAAGAAGTCTCTGGACAAAAGGAAAGCCTTGATCAGGGAGTACAAGGTCTGCTACAAGTGCTGTGAGTCTATGGAACACATGGCCAAAGCTTGCGCAGCTAAGGTGAAATTCCATCTATGCAAGAGTGACAAGCACCCGGCAGCCCTGCATCCAGACTCTGAAATGCTACTATGAGCAACTTCTACTCCTCCTCCGACCAAGCCTCAGCATGGTTCCAAAGCGCACTCAGAGGCAACTTGTCAATTGCATGTCAGTATGCGGCGACTCAACATTCCCTCGTTCATGCCACCAGATCTGCTTAGCTAAAGTCTACCCTTCTGGATGCCCAGAAGAAGCCGTGAAGATGTATGTAATAATGGATACACAAAGCAACCATTCATTAGCTAGGTCAGCGTTCTTCATCCTCTTTGATGTCCAAAGTGAAGAAACGCCTTTCACAATATCAACGTGCACTGGGCCCCAGAGCATGGCGGGGAGGAAAGTCACTGGACTCTGCATAGTCATTAGATGGGAGTTCACGGTTCCCACTACCACCATTACCAGATAATCACAGTCAGATTTCAACACCAGAAGTAGCAAGCACCATACCTCACCTGAGGCACATGGCTGATCACTTTCCTGCCCTAGATCCTGAAGCCGAAATCCTGCTTCTGTTGGGAGTAGATGCCCCTGATGCCTTTGCCTGCCATGGAATGGTCAGAGGCCCGATAGGCTCCCCAATTGCCCTCAAGATGGAACTCGGATGGGTCATCTCAGGAACGGTCTGTGTCGATCGGCTGCAAGCTCCAACCCAGGTGAACATCTTCGCGACTTCCATTCTTAGTAATGGGAGAGCATCCCACTTGAAACCATGCCAAGAACACTTTACGCTTTCGACAATCAAACCCGTTTTAGGAGCGACAGTGTTCCAGATCAGCAAAGACAACAATGACTTGGCCTTGTCGATAGAGGACAAAGAATTTCTGCAGCTCATGAATAAGGAATTTCTACAGGATGCCACCGGGAGCTGAGTAGCCCTGCTACCCTTTCGCACACCCAGGCAGTGCCTACTGAACAGCCATGAGCAAGCTCTTTCTTGCCTCAACAGTCTGAGGAGAATCTTGAACAGGAAGCCCGAGATGAAAGCTCACCTAGTGGAGTTCATGGACAAGATGATCCAGAATGGACATGACGAGCTTGCCCCACTGCCGAGGAAAGATGAAGAATGCTGGTATCTACCATTCTTTGGAGTGTACCATCCAGAAAAGCCAGGTCAGATACGAGTAGTCTTTGATGCCAGTGTGCAGTTTCAAGGCATCTCTTTGAACAAGGTCCTTCTTACAGGGCCTGACCTTACCAACAGTCTGCTTGGCGTGCTTATCCACTTTAGAAAAGAAGCTATAGCAGTCATGGCTGACATTCAACAGATGTTTTATTCATTCTATGTCAGGGAAGATCATCACGATTACCTGCGCTTCCTGTGGTTCAGTGATGAACAGCACAACCAGCAGATAACAGAATACAGAATGCGAGCGCACGTTTTTGGGAATGGTTCTTCCCCTGCAATCGCTAACTATGGCCTGCAACACACCACTCGTGGGGGCGAAGCCAAATATGGTGCAGATGCCAGATGCTTTGTAGAACGGGATTTCTACGTTGACAATGGCCTGAAATCTGTACCCACTTCAGCAGAAGCCATAGACCTATTAAAAAGGACATGCCAGATGTTAGCGACAGCCAACCTCAGGTTGCACAAAATTGCATCCAATAGTGAAGAAGTGTTGGAAGCCTTCAATCCTGAAGACCATGCTAAGGGGTTACAGGACCTCGACTTTGGCACTGATGTCCCTCTTATCCAACGCAGTCTTGGTCTGTGTTGGGACTTGAAGAAAGACATCTTCACCTTTAGAGCTCCGGCACAGAACACCATCTTCACAAGAATAGGAGTTCTGTCAACAGTGAATAGCCTGTTCGACCCTCTAGGGTTTGCTGCACCGGTAACGGTCCAAGGGAGGCTCCTTCTGCGCGTGCTCTCCCAAAACACCACAGACTGGGACAAGCCACTTCCGCCAGAACAGAAGCAAGACTGGGAGACGTGGCGTACATCCCTAAGTTGTCTCCAAAGCATCCACGTGCAATGCACATATGTCTCCATCTCACCTGCCGCCGCACCGAAGAAAGAATTGCATGTCTTCTCAGATGCGTCAATGAAGGCAATAGCAGCTGTAGGATACATCAGAGTCCACAGCAGGGAAAGCGACATTCACGTCAGTTTCGTCATGGGAAAGGCGAAACTAGCACCACAACAAGGTCACACTGTACCAAGGTTGGAACTCTGCGGTGCCATATTGGCCGTAGAACTCGCAGACCTGATAATGAAAACGATAGACCTTGAGCTATAATCCACCACCTTCTACACGGACAGCAAGGTGGTGTTGGGCTACATTCACAACCAAAGCAGGCGCTTCTATGTCTATGTAAGCAATAGAGTGGAAAGGATTAGAAGATCTTCAAGTCCTGAGCAGTGGCAGTATGTGCCAACAGATCAGAACCCTGCGGACCAGGCTACGTGGTCCATTCCTACATCACAGTTGGCAGAATCGATCTAGCTAAAGGGTCCTGAGTTCTTGGCTCATCCAGACAGCCTGATGCCACAGAGACCAGAACACTATGCGCTTCTAGACCCAGATCAAGATGCCGATGTTCGACCTCAGGCATCCAGTAAATCACTCAGAAAGGACAAGAAAATGACCGTCTAGGCCATCTGCTTGTCAACAATGATCAAGGAGACAGAGAAACCATCCTTTAACTATTCCCTAGAACCAGCCCACTTCGAACACTTCTCCAGATGGAGACCTCTCGTATTGGGCGTAGCAGTGATCGTCCATTTCCTGCATCGTGAAATAAGCTTCTCAGACAGCTATCTCCAAGCAGAGAGAAGGATTCTACAAAGTGTGCAACAAGATGCATACCCGGCAATATTCGAGTGTCTGAAGGCTAAGAAACTTATCCCAGGGTCTAGTTCACTGCTGAAGTCGAACCTGTTCCTTGATAGCCATGACTTACTTTGAGTAGGGGGGTGTCTAAATAAGATTAAAATAGCCCCAAACATCAAGCACCCTGTCATCCTTCCCGCTCGTCAACATGTAACGAACCTGCTGGTCCAACACTACCACGAAACCGTCCACCATCAAGGACAGCACTTCACAGAAGGTGCCATTAGAGCTGCTGGACTCTGGATCATGGGAGCCAAAAGGTGCATCACTACCATTTTGTACAGGTGCCTGCATTGTCACAAACAACGGGGTGCAACACAACACCAGTTGATGGCTGACCTGCCACCTGAGCGCCTTAGTCCCAGACCACCATTTACTAACGTAGGCCTAGACGTCTTTGGCCCAAAACTGTGCAATATGGCAAACATGCTTTTCAAAAGAAAACACATGTTGAGTGAAACTAGAAACTACAGTTCAATAGAGTCCTGTATGTAAATCTTTTTAAGTTATTAATGTTGAACAAGAACATATAATACTATGTATAAAAGACTTGTATAGCAAAGCAGTATTTCAACAACAGTAGCCTGATGCTCAAGTGGTTTCAGAATAGGTACCTAGATTTTGACAAATTTTTGGCTCATCAACAGTTTTTATGGGAATACACATTGTACCTTGGTATTCTCATTAAAAGATCAGAAATAGGGAACGTGAGCACCCTTGGATAAAAACTAGGTAGTTGTCACCCTCCCAGGTCAACCAGACAGGAAACATAACCAGATGAGCTAATTCTACTTTATAGTAAGGCCACAGTAACAGAATCTTTGCAGTTTTAAAGTACAAATCTCCTGATGTCACTTTTATCTACCTGATACATTAGGGTGGGCTTTTCCTAAGGTTCTTTTTCTGACCATTGAGCAACTGCTGGCTCCCCCATCTCTTGTCTGATCATTTCCTAGGCAATAACTCTTTCCTTCTTCTCTCATACCATTACAGTAGGTTTACCTATATAGCCATATGTTAGATTAACCTTCTGTAGTCCGATTCCTTCCAAATATATTATTAGTTTACAGCTGAAGAAGACACTAGGTTGTGGTAAACTATGTTAGCTATTATAAATAGTGGACAGATTTTTTTACCCAAGTAGTATTCTACAGGCATTTTACTTATTACTCCAAGTGGTATTCTACAGGTAGTCCTCAATTTATGACCACAGTTGGGACCAGAACTTCTGTCACTAGGTGATGTGGTTGTTAAGTGGGTCATCATGTGACCACACATGATTTTATGACCTTTTTGCTATGGTTGTTAGGCAAAACACTTGGTCATTAAGCAAATCCAGCTTCCCCCATTGACTTTGCTATTCAGAAGTCAGCTGGGAAGGTCACAAATGGTGAACACATGAACCCAGGTTGCTGCAACTGTCATAAATACATGCCAGTTGCCAAGCATCCAAATCGTGATCATGTTACCATGGGTATGCTGCAATGGTTGCAAGTGTGAGGACTGGTTGTAAGTCACTTTTTTTAGCACCATTGTAACTTTGAACAGTCACTAAACAAATGGTCATAAGTTGATGACTACCTATATTGTGAGGATTGTGTTGTATGGCAAATACGGGAGGGTCTTATAATTTAATTTATAACATTTTTGGACCATTTTTAAAAAGTGCTTTGGTGGTTTCATCTGATTAGAAGAACAGATATCTTGATAAATGAATACATTGGGTGAACTAAAAATGTTTGTTGTGATTTTGGAACTGGTTCATGTGCATTTTGGGTAGATTTTTTCCAGATAAAGCCCCCTTCTGCCTACCTTACAGTTTCACTGTAATATTTGGACAGTTATTGCTTAACTGCATAGAAAGATCAAACTTGTTCAAGTCAGATTCCAGAGATACATCATGTTTGGCTATAAAAAAAAGTAAACGAAAGGAACAAGTGATATTTCCAACTTCAAATGGCTACACTGGGAGACTAAAATATTGTCTTCCCTCAACAATTAGCCATAAAATTAGATGTATTATTTCTGGAACTTTTGAAACCATAAGGGGCTTGAGTTGAAGCAAGTGCTTCTCTGTGTTACAGTATTTCCTTGGGAAGTAAAAGAATTTGGGGCTGAAATATATGCAGTATTTTTATACCACACCTTATTGACCTTAGATTCCCTTTGCTAAAAAAAATACTTAATTGCAGGAATTCTTTTACTCCCAGTTTTTTCAGAGGATGGGACAGAACAAATAAAATTTTCCTTATTCCTTTTTTGTCTTTTTTTCTAACAAGGCTTCCCATTTTAGCCATTAATGATGCTCAGTATAGACTGCTGTTATCAGCAGCCAGGTTTGGAAACTCTAATAAACAGCCAGCCAGAATACTCAAGTGTATCTCCAGACATATATGTGCTTGTAGTTTTATTTACATATGTGTAATGATTTCTTATATGCAGGGTTCATTTTCGGTTATATAACTAGTTTTGGAAATGTCAAATGTATTGCATATAGAGGAGGAAAATGTAATTAAAAACAGAATGTAGCTCTGCTCTTCTGTTTATAAAGAATTTGTAAAAGCATAACCTTATAACTCTAACCCCTCCCCCATATTTGTTTAAAGCAGGGGGTGGAGAATCTGTAGTGCTTCAGATGTCACTGAATTCAAACTCTCAACATCTTTCACCATTAATCAGGCTAGACATGGCTGCTTAATATTGTAGTTTACTGGGCTGCTTTCTATTCCTTATTTACTGACTTTGCAAATAGAAGATAGATAGATAACTGTCAACGTTGCTAATATTAAATATTCTTGTTTTGACAAAATATGCAGAACTGTCTGGTACTTTTAGAGTTAATTCAGAGGAGAAGGGGAGAGGAGAGAAAAGCACGTGGAAGGGAATGGAAGTGAATCTTTGCCCTCCATGTTAATTGGAAGATGTGAATCATGATCCCAAAATAGGGGAGGGGAATGCCTGGAATGTTATGTGCAAAGGAAGGGAAATTCAGATCTTGGCATTGGCTGACACTCCGTAACACTAATAAAGGCTTTTTAGGTTAAAAAATGCCTGAAAGTTCTTTGAAGTGTTTCATTAATCAGACACATGACATCATGCCAAGATCTCCAAAACTTTCAACCCTAATGGGGGTCCTGAGCCCCCATCACTGTTCCTAAAACAAACAAACAGGGAATATGCTGACAGAGATTCGGGGAAGATCTCATTATGGAGAAAGAAAGATTGCCTGAGGCCAGCCCCCTGGCTGCAACAGCTTCCCCGGGGGGGGGGGAGCGACAGCCAGCAAGCCAGTGGAGAAGGGATTCTTGCAGATCTCCCAGCTGGGAGCAGAGACTTCAAAAGCACAATGGTGGACAGCTAACAAATTGCCTGTCACTCAAGCTTTGGGTGAGTCACTGGAAAGATTTCAAAACCCAGAGGTGAAAAGCAAAAATCAATTCCTGCAGAGAGAAGCCTACAGCCCTTCCATTGCAGATGTCCCTGCCAGGGACTCCAGCCCTGAAGAGAGAGGGAATCCCAGTCTGAGGCCTCTGCAGCAATGGGGAGATTGGGTTCTCCAGCAGGTGGATGGTCCACGACCTCTGAACTTGCCACAGCTAATAGAGGCATTGCAACGGCATGGGGTGGTACAGAAGCCAAGAGATCAGCAGCTGGTGGGAGAATGACCACAGCAAGGAGACTGGCCACAGCCCCCAAACGTGCAACCCCTAGGCATAAGTCTGCAGCCAGGATGGGGCCAGCAGCGAGGAGATTGGCCACAGCCCCCAAACGTGCAACCACTGTGCACAAATCTGCAGCTTGTTGAAACCTTATCGGGGCTCCACTTTAAGACCTCCCCCTAAGAAGGCACCCAGGCCCCTCATAGTTGCGGGACAGACCCACTATGAAGTGAAACGTATTTTTGACTCTAGAATTTTTAAAGGGAAATTGCAGTACCTAGTACAATGGAAAGGATACCCATTGTCTGAAGCCACCTGGGTGAAATCCAGTGAGGTGAAAGCTAACAGACTCGTCAAAAGGTTTCATGCGAAACACCCCAACAAACCAAGAAATAATCCCTGACATATGCTCTTATTCACATACAGGACCTATACTTTTTGTAAGGGGGGCCGGATGTCAACGCTGCTAATATTGAATATTCTTGCTTTGACAAAATATGCAGAACTGTCTGGTACTTTTAGAGCAGTGGTTCTCAACCTGTGGGTCACGACCCCATTTGGGGTCGAACGACCATTACACGGGGGTCGCCAAACAAAGCAGTCCGCCATTTTTTTCCCCCTTTTCCTTAGCTGTGCTACTCCCTCTTATTCTATTGGCTTTTGAAGGCCAATAGAATAGACTCTATTGAATAGACTCTATTCTATTGGCTTTCGAAAGCCAATAGGAATTGTCCAGACCTGGTCGTTAATGGCTGTCTCTGCACTGCTGAGCACGCCAAAAGACCCAGCCCGAAAACGTTGCATATGCAAGCTGTCTGCAGCAAAGGCAAGTTTGCAGGAACTTTTCACCCCTCCCTGCTGAGCAACTACGCCATCTCCTACTTGTAAGTAAAAGAGGACCAGGGGTGGGAGGTGGGGAGCAGCACTTAATTTGGCCCTGCCGAAAAAGCAGAGTCCATGTGCACTCCTGCCTCATGCTCACCCGTGTCAGCCAGGCTCTCCATGTCACGCTGCTACATGGAGAGCCTGGTACTGAAGCACGGAAAACATGTGCTCGCCTGCCTCGTGCTCACCTCGTGCGCCATCGGTGTGCATTGCGGCTGCTGCTGTGGGAGCCGCGGGGCGCGCTTGACACAGCGCGGCTGTGCAGGAAAGGTGGTGGCAGAGGTGGTGCTGGCGGGGCGGGTGGCTGACCTTCCTTGGGCTGGGCCAGCTGGTGGCCTAGCTGGTGCTGAACCTGCATCACCACTGCCTCACCCTGTGTGCCTACATGGCCACCCTGGAGCGCCTGGCCCACGATGCTTGCCGCCGCCTCGGCCTGCCCGCAGCCCGCGCCCTCCCGCTGCCCTGCATTGGCGTCTGGCTCGGCAACCGCAAGCTCTGCACCATCAGTGTGGTGTGCAGCTGGTGCTGTGGGAGCTGTGGGGCCCGCTCTACACAGCGGGGCTATGCGAGGTGGGCGGCGGGGCTGGCGGGGCGGCTGCAGGCTGGGGTATGGGGGCGGGGGTGGCTGCACCAGCCACTCCAGCTCTGGGGGGGGGCAGCCCACCACCGATGCCCCCCATGCCTCACACATCATACTCTTAGGAACCTGTCTCGCTTTAAACTCCCCCTAAAATTCTTCATTCAGGCAGGCTTCCAGAGTTTGGCCAGCAGGATGCAGGTAACCCCTCCCCCCTGTCCTGCCGCCTCCCATGGCACCGCGCCACTCCACGTCCTGCACCTCAAGCCTCCATGGCACCGAACCGCTGGTGTCCCCAATGGCCACTGAGGTGCTCCCCTCTGCCAGCGACCATGCAAGCCCTGGCAATTGCTCCAGCCGATAGAAGTGGGTGGCTGGGAGGCCGCCACGGCGCCGATCTTCTGCGCCCATCAGCTGGCTACCCCCTGAATGTGAGCTTGTCAGCTGGGAGGTCTGGCAACAGAGCCAGCCAGCATGGAGGGCGATGGGGAGATGGTGGTTCAGTGGGCGGGTTTCCGCCTGCCTGCGAATGTCGGGCCCACGGGGCTCAACACAGAGTCGATGGTCCAACATAACTTCCCTCCTCGGATGTCCCTTTCCCCCCCTCAAGCGTCAATAGGAGGTTGCAGACAACTAAGTCAGCCGGTGCAGGAAGCTCTGGAATGGCCAGTCCAGGGTGCCTGGTTGCAGTGCTGGATGTCTTTTGCTCCTCCTAGAAGCCGGTGGCAAGAGAAAGAAGTCATTCAAACTTCAAGCTAGCTACTGAATACCTATTCACACTTTTTTCCTTTTTTTTTTTTTTGGAGTACTTGTCTGCCAACCCACCCCATCTGTAAAAGAAAAAGTCTTCCACCCAAGCATAACTTTTAAGGATTTTAAGGATCTTTGAGCTGAAGAGAGGGAGAGAGAAATAGAGAGAGGGAAAGAAAGAGGGAAAGAGAAATAGAGAGAGGGAGAGAGAGAAAGAGAGAGTGACAGGGAGAGAGAGAAGGAGAAAGAGGGAGAAAGGGAGAGAGAAAGAAAGAGAGACAGAGGGAGAGAGAGGGAGAGAGAGAAAGAAAGGAAGAGGGAGAGAAAGAGGGAGAGAGAGAGGGAGAGAGAAAGAAAGGAAGAGAGGGAGGGAGAGAAATAGGGGGGAGAGAGGGAGAGAGAGGGAGAGAGAGAAAAAGGGAGAAAGAGGGAGAGAGAAAGGGAGAGAAAGAAAGGAAGAGGGAGGGAGAGAGAAAGAAAGGGAGAGAGGGAGAGAGAAAGAAAGGGAGAGGGAGAGAGAAATGGGGAGAGAGGGAGAGAAAGAGGGAGAGACAGATTAAATTAGTAACATGGTTGTTAAGTGAATCTGGTTTCCCCCATTAACGTTGCTTGTCAGAAGGTTGCAAAAGGGGATCACGTGACCCTGGAACAATGTGACCATAAATATGAATCAGTTGCCATGCATCGACATGTAAATCACATGACCCTGGGGATGCTGAAACGGTCATAAGTGTGAAAAATGGTCATAAGTCACTTTTTCAGTGCCGTTGTAACTTTGAACAGTCACTAAGCTTGGCTCTCCACCAGGCTCTCTGCCAGAGCCTCCTCCCCTCCCTGGGCAATGGTGCGGAGCTGCTTGTGCGTCCTTGGCAGCGCCTCCCCCCTTCAATCTCCTTCCTTCTCCATCTCCTTCCTTTCCCTTTCAATCTTCCTTCCTTCCTTCCATCTCCATCCCTTCCCCTTCAATCTCTCTCCTTCCTTCCTTCCTTCCTTCCTTCCTTCCTTCCTTCCTTCCTTCCTTCCTTCCTTCCTTCCTTCCTTCCTTCCTTCCTTCCTTCCTTCCTTCTTTCCTTCCCCCTTCAATCTCCTTCCTCCTCCATCTCCTTCCTTCCCCTTCAATCTTCCTTCCTTCCATCCATCTCCATCCCTTCCCCTTCAATCTCTCTCCTTCCTTCCTTCCTTCCTTCCTTCCTTCCTTCCTTCCTTCCTTCTTTCCTTCCTTCCTTCCTTCCTTCCTTCCCCCTTCAATCTCCTTCCTTCTCCATCTCCTTCCTTCCCCTTCAATCTTCCTTCCTTCCTTCCATCTCCATTCCTTCCCTTTCAATCTCTCTTTTTCCTTCCTTCCTTCCTTCCTTCCTTCCTTCCTTCCTTCCTTCCTTCCCCCTTCAATCTCCTTCCTTCTCCATCTCCTTCCTTTCCCCTTCAATCTTCCTTCCTTCCATCTCCATCCCTTCCCCTTCAATCTCTCTCTTTCCTTCCTTCCTTCCTTCCTTCCTTCCTTCCTTCCCCCTTCAATCTCCTTCCTTCTCCATCTCCTTCCTTTCCCCTTCAATCTTCCTTTCTTCTTTCCATCTCCATCCCTTCCCCTTCAATCTCTCTCTTCTTCCTTCCTTCTTTCCTTCCCCTTCAATCTCCTTCCTTCTCCATCTCCTTCCTTTCCCCTTCAATCTTCCTTCCTCCTTCCCCTTCCCTCCCTCCCAACATTTTTGAGCAAGGAAGAATAAGCTTCTCCATCGAGCATTGCTATATTGTTTTTGTGATTAATCACTATGCTTTAATTATGTTCAATTCGTAACAATGAAAATACACCCTGCATATTTACATCAGATATTTACATTATGATTCATAACAGTAGCAAAATTACAGTTATGAAATAGCAACAAAAATAATTTTATGGTTGGGGGTCACCACAACATGAGGAACTGTATTAAGGGGTCGCGGCATTAGAAAGGTTGAGAACCACTGTTTTAGAGTTAATTCAGAGGAGAAGGGAAGAGGAGAGAAAAGCGCTCGAAAGGGAACAGAAGTGAATCTTTGCCCTCCAGGTTAATTGGAAGATGTGAATCATGACCCCAAAATAGGGGAGGGGAAATGCCTGGAATGTTATGGGCAAAGGAAGGGAAATTCAGATCTTAGCATTCTCCATGCCGTGCTGACACTCCGTAACACTAATAAAGGCTTTTTAGGTTAAAAAATGCCTGAAAGTTCTTTGAAGTGTTTCATTAATCAGACACATGACAATAACCTTTATTGTCATTTTTTTCCTATAAGCACAATGGCACACATTAAAAATGAGATTTAGTTGCTTCCTCTCAAAGTGTACACATACATAACACATTTAAAACATACTATATACAACATATGTATAGACCTACAGCCTTACATATAAGTAACATATAAATATTATTCACTGTCCATCTTGAATACATAACGGAAGGAGGAAGCTTTAGAGTTCACAAGGTTAATACTGTATGGAACAAAGCTGTGACTGAATCTGAATGTTCTGCTTCGGATACCACAGAGCCTCCTCCCAGAAGGTAACAAGGAAAACAGGTCATGAAGAGGATGTGTAGTGTCCCAGACAATCTTGCGGACCTTGCTCAAGCAATGCTTATGTGCTATGTCCTGGATGGAAGGGAGGGAACTGCCAATTATCTTTTCAGCCATCCTCACCACTCTCTGCACTGCCTTCCTGTCTGAAGCAGTGATGCTTCCAAACCAGACTGTGATGCTGTATGACAGGATGCTCTTGATCGTCCCTCTGTAGAAAGTGGTAAGGATAGGGGAAGGAAGATGTGCTTTTCTCATGCGACGGAGAAAATGCAGGTGCTGCTGTGCCCCCTTCACCAGCCTACTTGTTAAGTGCACACCCAGGAATTTGATGCTGGTAACCATCTCCACAGGTAAATCATTAATGCACAGAGGAGTGTGGCTGTGCCATCCTTTTCTGAAATCAACAATGATCTCTTTGTTTTTTCCAGTGTTTAAAACTAGGCTGTTTTCCTTACACCAGTTCACCAAACCCTCAACCTCCTTGTGGTATGCACCCGCATTGTCGTCATGAATAAGGCCCACTACTGTTGTATCATCTGCAATCTTCACAATATGGTTGATGGCAAACCTAGCACTACAGTCATGGGTCAACAGGGTGAACAGCAGCGGACTTAGGATGCAGCCCTGAGGAGAACCTGCGCTCAAGAAAATGGTGGTAGAAATATTTGTTCCAGCTCGCACATATTGGGGCCTGTTAGTAAGAAAATCAAGAATCCAGTTGCACAAGGGAGTGTTTAAGCCTAAAAGGCCCAGTTTGTCTACTAGATGCTGGGGAATGATTGTGTTAAATGCCAAACTGAAGTCGACAAACAACAAACGCACATGAGTATTTCTTTCCTCTAAGTGCTTCAAGCTCAGATGGAGAACAGAAGAAACAGCATCCTCCGTAGAGCAGTTTGGCTGGTAAGCAAACTGAAGTGGGTCAAATGCTGGTGGGAGGGTAGATACAATAATGTCCTTTATCAGCTTCTCAAAGCATTTCATAATGATGGATGTCAGTGCAACCGGATAGTAATCATTGAGGCCTGTAATTGTGGAATTTTTTGGCACAGGCAAAATTATGGCCATCTTAAAACACGATGGAACCACTGCCTGCTGCAATGAGAGATTGAAAATATCTGTGAGAACACAAGCCAACTCATCTGCGCATTCCCTAAGGACACATCCAGGGATATTATCTGGGCCCTCTGCTTTCTGAATATTAACTTTCTGCAGTGTTTTCCAGACAGAGGTGACATCAAAGCTAAGCACTTGCTCATCAGGATGGGGCACAGCTTTCCTAGCAGGAGTGCTATTTGATATCTCAAATCTTCCAAAAAATGTATTCAGCTTGTTTAGGAAGTCTGTGTCATCCTTGTATCTCGATGGAGCCACCTTATAATCCGTAATGGCCTGGATTCCTTGCCACATTCACTTGGTGTTTGTTGCATCCTGAAAAAAGTTCTGAATTTTCTGGCAGTGGGCTTGCTTTGCACCTTTTATGGCACTTTTCAAATTAGCTCTGGCTGTTCTAAGTGCCAGCATGTCGCCGGATTTAAAAGCCACATTGTAGAGGTGGGGGCCAGGTAGAGGTCGTGTGCAGCAAACTGCCCTTCCAACGCCTGTGTGCCTCTTCTCTCTACATTATCTCATCCCTACACATCACAATGGCAATGTGGGAAAGTACCCCAGGCTGGTACAATGACCTCACCTGCCTGATATCAGCTAGCTTACACCAACAGGATGTTACAGCCAACTGCTCCCTGTTTTGGGCCTCTGGCTTCTATATTCTTCTATATTCTGGTAAGAAGTTTAACCAATGAAATGTTATTGCCATGTTAAACTTTTGCTGCTTGTAAAATTGTATAAAAAGAATAAATGCTGCGAAGATGGGCAGCCATATTTGCACCCTGCAATGACTGAACACTGATTACTACACCACATTCCGTGCTTTCAGCATCTTGCAGACCTCATAAGTCAGCCACAGTTTTTCATTTGCCCTCACAACAATGCTTTTAAGGATGCAGACATCCTCTATGCACTTTTGGATATATGCAGACACCGTGGTGGCATACTCCTCAACATTTGTATGTTGGTTTTCAGTAGCTGCTTCCTTAAACATGCCGTAATCTGTGCACTCAAAACAGTCTTGTAGTGCTTCTGTAGCCCCCTCTGTCCAAACCCTCACCTGCTTTACTGCAGGTTTCACTCTGACTAATAAAGGTTTATATGCTGGAATAAGCAGCACTGAGAGATGGTCAGAGGGGCCCAGGTGAGGACAGGGGATAGCTTTGATTGCATTCTTGATGTTGGAATAAGCAACATGCAGTGTATTGACCCCTCTAGTTGCAAAGTCCACATATTGATGGAAATGTGGCAGAGTAGTTTTCAAAGTCACTGATGGTATGACAGAGAACATTCAGGGCCTCTTCTCTGTTTACATCAGGGAGGATATACACAGCTGTGATAATGATAACATAAAATTCTCTAGGCAGATAGAAGGGTCTGCATTTGATGGTCAGAAGCTCCACATCAGGGCAGCACAGACTTGAAATCACCTTGGCATTATTACACCATCCGTCATTTATATAAAAACAGACACCCCGTCCCTGGGATTTGCTACTAAGAGCAAAACTCCGGTCCAGCTGAAATGTTGAAAATCCCATCAAACTAACAGCACTATCTAGGACAGAGGGCTTAACCAAGTCTCTGTTGCAATGATGACACAACAGTTTCTTACCTCCCAGTTTGTTGTTAAATCTAGCCTCAAGTAATCCATTTTTGGCTCTAAGGAGCGAGCATTTGCAAACAAAATAGATGGAAGTGACACTCTGTAAGGACTAGCTTTTAGCCTAGAAGTTAGGCCTCCACATTTGCCACATTTCCTCTTTTGGTCACACCTCCTCCTCTTCTTCTGAAGATGGTCAGCAACGGAGGGAAACTTCCCAGCTGCAACTGCTGCTGCCCCACTCTGCCCCTGTAGCCTGAAACACTGCCTTCACTGTTGAAAACACTGAGCATGACACTGTTACCACCTCCAGCAATTCCCTTTCTTCCTCCCCGCTCCTCCAGACAAATAGAAGCCGCTAAGGATTAATTTACAAAACCTTTGGAGAGTATACTACTCCAGAGCTTGGATCATGATGTAGATCTGAATCCACTGGAATAATTTCCCCCTGTTGGAGCTGCCTTAATTGGTTAGAGTGGGAAATTATTCTCTCCTCTGAGCTGTTACCACTAAGTCCAGCTGAGGGATAAGAGATGTCAATGGTGAGACTTGTTGCTTCAAAAATTGGAGTACGTTCTAGAAATCTATTAGATGAGCATAGAATGAGTCATTATGAGAGAGGGAAGAGTACAGGTAGTCCTTGACTTACAACAGTTCATTTAGTGACTGTTCAAAGTTACAACAGCACTGAAAAAAGTGACTTGCAACCATTTTTCACACTTACAACCATTGCAGCATTCCTATGGTCACATGAGCAAAATTCAGAAGCTTGTTAACTGACTCATATTTATGACAGTTGCAGTGTCCCAGAGTCATGTGATCACCTTTTTTAACCTTCTGACAAGTAAAGTCAATGGGGAAGCCAGATTCACTCAACAGCCATGTTACTAACTTAACAACTGAAGTGATTCACTTAACAACTGTGGCAAGAAAGGTTGTAAAATGGGGCAAAGCTCACTTAACACATGCCTCACTTAGCAACAGAAATTTTGGGATCAATTGTGGCCGTAAGTTGAGGACTACCTGTAATTGCATTCTCTCTGTGCTGGAGTGGTGGTTTCTGTAATAATTTTCCTCTGCTCTTGGCAGGAAGCTGTAGCCATAAGCAAATGCAGAGAACATAGCTAAATCAGTGACTGGATTGAGGTGTCTTTAAAAATTCTGGAAAGGGGGAGTTTCCGGTGATGTCGCTGCAACATGAGCACTGAGGAATGAAGCTCCGTTCTCCAAGCCTGATTTCTACCAGCTGGGGGGTCCAACAGGACCAAAACTCACCCTGTAGAGGCGACTAGCCAAAGGGTGAAACTTTGCAGATCGCGGGCCAGCAGTAGCTGACCTGGTTGATCCAAAGGAGCCCTCGGGACTGGCAGGAAGAAAGGCTGATCGCACCCATGCGATCAGCCTGAAGCAGCTGATCATCGGAGACAACGAATTCTAACAAGTGCAAAGCAAAACAGCTGATCCAGGTGAGACTACTTTCCTTACCTTTCTACAAGTGAAAATATCGGTTCTGGGAAAAAGCATTCAAAAGCAAGAAATCCCTAAGCTTCAGGGAGGGGGGGTTCTACCCCTCCCTCCTGAACTATAAGTGGCAGTTTAAGCTTCAGGGAAATTAAAACTGACTTATAACAATATTGTGAAGATAATTGAAGCATAAAAGAAGGATAATTTGGAAAACTTTTTGATTTATAAATCTTTTTTTATTCCTTGTTTGGAAACCATCGGATTTTAACTTTTTAACTTTTTTAAAGTATGGTGGGAATGGACATCTAATGACATCTAGTGGCAAAACTGAGAACTACATTTAACCTTGCTTTTTTATCTTACTAAGTTGTTTTGATTGAAGTTTTAAAACTTGGTTGGATGCCCAGGCACAGCTTATAGTTTAAACACTTTGGTGTCCTTGGAATTTATAGTCCTGAAGATTGTGGCTGAAAAAGAAAAGACTCTTTTTGGATTGCCCTTTTCGACAGGATGGATTACAATTATAAATAAAAATTGTTTTTGAAGTCATCGGACTTCCCTGGATTACAAATACAGCTTGACCTGGAACTTTTACAAGCTGTTTTGAAAGAGTGAATAACAAGACATTTCTTTTAACAGAACACTTTGGATTACAAATTTTGGTATATAATTTTTATTTTATTTTTTATTTTTTCCCTTTTGTTCTTTTTTACTACTCACTATTTTTATTATTTACCTCTCCTATTTGTTAGGAGCCTATTGGATTATAAATTTTGGTAGATTATAAAGTAAGATTAAAAGATAAAGATGAGTGTCCCCAATCTATCTAAAGTTGGAAAAAAAGTAACTTCTGCTCCTTCCTCTTCTTCTGCAAGTCCAGTTTATCAGAGATCAATTGATACAATGCTCCAACAAGAAAAGGCTAATAACTTCCAAAAGGAAACTCAAGCGATGCTACAAGCAATTCAAGAGGCAAGCACTACTCACATGGCGGTTACAACGAGAAAACACAAGGAGATGAAAAGTGATTTGGATAAAATGAATAAAAAAATTAATTAAGATGGACTCTCAATTTGAAAATTTTAAACAGATGGTTACAGATAATCAACAAAGAATAAAAAATAGAAGATAAATCAACTGAGGTTGACCAGAAATTAGAAGTCTTAAAAGATGAAAATCAGAAATTGATGCAAATAAATGGAGAACTAGAAGACTCGATAGCTGTGATGGAGATGGAAAGAGCCTCATACTTTTTAAGATTTCAAAATATAATGGAAGATAAGGAAGAGGATCTTCTAGACTTGATAACGGAATTCTTGGCAGATGCATTAGGAACCAGGAAACAGCAAATGGAAGGTGAATTAGATCAGATCTATTGAGTCAACTCAAACTATGCTAGAAGAAATAAAGTCCCCAGGGAAGTACATGTTAGATTTCTCAAAAGATCTACAAGAGACGAGATTCTGCGAAGAGTAAGAGATGAACCTTTGCAATACAAAGAAAAATAAACTGTAGTCCTCAAACAAATTCCTAGGAGAATAAGAGAATCCCAAAGAGAATACCAGTTTCTAACTAGGAAATTAATTGAAAAAGGAGTGAATTTCAGATGGCTAATTCCAGAAGGGATTTTAATCTATTGGGATACAAAAAGATATAGATTGGATACACCACTTAAAGCAATGGAATTTTTTGACAACCACAGAGCATTTCTGGAAGGAGGTGATTTTGAATCTGGTACAAAGAGATAATCAAAGAAACAGGAAGAAATGGCAGCAGAAGGAGCAGTCAAACCAAAAGAGGAGGAAGAAATTAAAAACACATATGCAGAAGAAGGAGCAAGACCAAGAGATTAGAGACAGATAAGATTGACTAGAAGATTAAGACCTAGATATAACTGAAAGAGATGGAGAAGGAGAGTGGGATTTTGTCAATGAATATAAATGGACTAAATTCTCCCTCAAAAAGGAAAACTTTTTTTACACAATTACAAAAATTAAAAATGGATATAATTTGTCTCCAAGAAACACATATTAAGAGACAACATTATAAGTTGTTAGAACAACCAAAAATTGGTAAACTTCACTTTGCATTAGCACTTCAAAAGAAAAGAGGAATAGCTCTATACATTAAAGAAATGATGAACCCTAAACAAATTTATGCGGATGGAGAGGGGAGAATATTAATGGTGGAAATAGTGATGGATCAAAAACAGATGCTGATGGTAGCAATATATGCACCAAACAATAAACAAGAACAATTTTACCAAAAATTACATTAAAAATATTAGATTTAAACTATCAAAATCTTTGTATAATGGGAGACTTTAATGCAATAACAGATGGAACTTTGGACTATAAAAGCGCTAAACAAGGGAAGAAAGGAGGAAACATATTACCTAAAGCGTTTTCAAAAATGGCAGAAGAACTTTGTATCCAAGTTATATGGAGAGAAAAAAAATCCAAAGAAATTACAATATACATTTTACTCAAATAGACATAAATCATGTTTTAGAATTGATATGATATGGACATCTTTGGAATTTAATACGATGATACAAGAAATTGAGATAGAAACTAATGTTTGGGCAGATCATAATCCAATAAAGATGACATGGAGAGGAACCAAAAAAAAAAAAAAAAAATTAAGATGGTCCTTGAACAAATCTATATTGAAAGAAAAAGAATTTATACAATTAGCGACAAAGGAAATTGATTTTTTCTTCAAAATAAAGAGGAAAGAAGAAACATTGCTTCAAAATGTGTGGGATACAGCCAAAGCATATTTCAGAGGGTTGGCTATAACCTATACTGCTAAAAAGAATAAAGAAAAAACAACAACAACAACAGTTAAAGTTGAAGGAAGAATTCAGAAAGTTAGAATCAGAATTACAAATAGATCCACAAAAGAAAATACTTAAGAAACAAATGGAGATAATAAAACATAAATTAAATCTAGCCTAGAGGGAAATAATGGCTCAACAGATTAAAAGGGCTAAACAGAACTTCTTTGAAAATACCAACAAACCGGTGAGATGGTTAGCATGTAGACTGAAAAAAAGAAAAAGAGAAAAAACTGATAAATAAGCTGCAAGATTCAAAAGGTGAATTACAGTTTCAAAATGATACAATTTTAAAAAATTATCAAAGATTATTATGAGATAATTTACAATGCAGAGGAAATTCCCAAAGAAAAAATATAGCAGTATTTAAAAAAAGCAGATTTACCAAAAATCTCAGAGAATATTCAAAATATATTAAATGGGAAAATATCAATGATGGAGATTATAGAGGCTATAAAAAGGCAAAAAAATGATAAGACTCCAGGTCCAGTTGGATTACCTGGAGAGCTTTATAAAGCATTACAAGATATACTAAGTCCTATTTTGAAAGAACTGTGTAATGAAACTCCTGGAGGCTAAAATACCAAATACATGGACTGAAGCCAATATTACTTTAATACCCAAAGAAGACTCTGATTTAACGCAAATAAAAAACTATAGACCAATATCCCAATTAAATGTAGTGTCATGGTTCCGACAGATGAAACTCTTCAAAAGAACTTTGAGGCATTGTTTACCTTAAAGAATCTTTATTTTGAGTAGCATGATTTCAGCACTGCATAATCGAAACCAAAAACTGAATTCCTCTCCCCTGAGCACATAGTATCACAGCACAATTCCCTCCTCCAATTAACAGTCATAAATTACATTCCCCAATTAGTTTGATGCGCATGTCATGATTCCGTGCCAGCCTGTGTTCCCAACAGCTGAGTCCGGGGAATCTGAGGAGGAGGAGGGGGGGGGCCTGGGGAGCCATCGGAGTCAGGGGAAGGCTCTGATGAGCTCCAAGACTCACATTCCAGTGAGGAGCCTGGCCCTTTTGCTCGTGCTCAGGATGAGATGCAGCTGGGTGGGGAGGCTGGGTCGGACTCAGAGGATGCACAGCTGGCAGAAATGAGAGACGCCCGCAAATGAAGACAAGCTAGGAGAGTAAACCAGAGAGAGGCAATGGGGCGACTCCGGAGAAGGCATTGAATAGCCACGCCTTGAGGACTGAATTACAAAGGGGAAAGTGTGGGCGGTGCTGGTTGCTGAAGGCAACCGTTTGTAAAAAACTTCCAGGGAGCATGGTCTGTTTGTTTTACCGATGAATTTCTTGCTTAACTCCTGCTCTGTTTGCTTTTTTACCCAATTATCTGTTGGAACCCCTTTATGGATTACTGCCTTGTCGTGGCGAAGGAGCTTGTGTAACTCAATGAAGCTATAAGCTATGCCGTGCAGGGCCACCCAAGACGGACAGGTCATAGCAGAGAGTTCTGACAAAATGTGATCCACTGGAGAAGGAAATGGCAAACCACTCCAGTATCTTTGCCATGAAAACCCCATGGACAGTACTAAAAGGCAAAAAGATATGACGCTGGAAGATGAGACCCTCAGGTCGGAAGGTGTCCAATATGCTACTGGGGAAGAGCAGAGGGCTAGTACTAGTAGCGCCAGAAAGAATGAAGCGACTGCGCCAAAGCCGAAAAGACGCTCAGCTGTGGATATATCTGGTGGTGAAAGGAAAGTCCAATGCTGTAAAGATTTTTTCTCCATAGGAACCTGGAATGTAAGAACCATGAATCAAGGCAAGCTAGACGTAGTCAGAAAAGAGATGACAAGACTGAACATCGACTTCTTAGGAATCAGCGAACTAAAATGGACAGGAATGGGTGAATTTAACTCAGATGACCATCAGGTATACTACTGTGGGCAAGAATCCCTCAGAAGAAATGGAGTAGCCTTCATAGTCAATAAAAGAATAGGAAAAGCAATACTGGGATACAATCCCCAAAATGACAGAATGATCTCAATTCGAATCCAAGGCAAACCATTCAATATCACAATAGTCCAAATCTGTGCCCCAACCACTGGTGCTGAAGAGGATGAAATTGACCGGTTCTATGAAGCCCTACAGCACCTTATAGAATTAACACCAAAAAATGATGTCCTTATCATCATGGGGGATTGGAATGCTAAGGTAGGAAGCCAAAAGATAACCGGAATAACAGGCAAGTTTGGCCTTGGAGTACAAAATGAAGCAGGGCACAGGCTGATAGAATTTTGGCAACAGAATACGATGGTCATAACAAACACTCTTTTCCAACAACCCAAGAGACGGCTCTACACATGGACATCACCAGACGGTCAACATAGAAATCAGATTGACTATGTGCTCTGCAGCCAAAGATGGAGAAGCTGTATACAGTCAGTAAAAACAAGACCAGGAGCTGACTGTGGCTCAGATCAGGAGCTTCTCGTTGCAAAATTTAGGCTTAAATTGAAAAAAGTAGGGAAAAGCACTAGGCCACTCAGGTATGAACTAAATCATATTCCTGATGAATATACAGTAGAGGTGACAAATAGATTTAAGGAATTAGATCTGATAGACAGAGTGCCTGAAGAACTATGGATGGAAGTTCGCAACATTTTACAAGAGGTAGCAACTAAAACCATCCCAAAGAAAAAGAAATGCAAGAAAGCAAAATGGCTGTCTGAGGAAGCTTTGCAAATAGCTGAGGAAAGAAGGGAAGAGAAAGGCAAGGGAGAAAGAGAAAGATACACCCAATTGAATGCAGAATTCCAGAGAATAGCTAGAAGAGATAAGAATGCCTTTTTAAATGAACAGTGCAAAGAAATAGAAGAAAACAACAGAATAGGGAGGACCAGAGATCTCTTCAAGAAAATTGGAGTTATGAAGGGAACGTTTCATGCAAAGATGGGCATGATAAAGGACCAAAATGGCAGGGACCTAACAGAGGCAGAAGAGATTAAGAAGAGATGGCAAAACTACACAGAAAAACTATACAAGAATGAGCTTAACGTCCCTGAAAACCACAATGAGATGGTCACTGACCTCGAACCAGACATCCTAGAATGTGAAGTGAAATGGGCCTTAGAAAATATGAGCAACAACAAAGCTAGTGGAGGTGACAGTATTCCAGCTGAGCTATTCAAAATCTTTTTTTTTTTTTATTGAAAAATTTTTAAAAGTTTTACAAATAAACAACCAAAAACAAATCAACCCTCACCCAATCCCTCCCAAACCCACCCCTCCCTCCCCACTCCCCGAACTTCCCAGAACTGAATATAGGCTTATTTAAAATTTTAAAAAACCTAAACAAATTTTTACAACTTATAAAATAATTAATAATAAGATATATGTAACATAAGCATTAAAAAGAAAAATACTTAAAAAAGAAAGAAAAAAGAGAGGAAAGAGAGAGAGAAAGAAAAAGAAAAAGAAAGAAAGATAAAAAAATAAAAGGAAAAAAAAGAGAGAAAACAAAAGACGGGAAAAGAAAAGAAAAAACAATCTATACAAGTTATGAAAAAACTAAATGATATTTTTCCATATCCAAATTATATTGTATAAAATTTATCCATTTTTCCCATACAACAAAAAATTTCTCTTGAGATTGCTCCTTTAAGAAAGCCGAAATCTTTGCCATTTCCGCCAAGTAAGAAACTTTATAAAACCACTCTTGTAAAGTAGGCAAAGATTCCTTCTTCCAATATTGTCCTACTAACAGCCTTGCGGCTGTAATCAAATTTAACATCAATATAACTTCCTTAGCATCACAATCAGTAACAATACCTAATAAAAATAATTGCGGGGTAAATTTTACCCTCCTTCTAAAGATTCTTTGAATATTCCACCATATCTTAATCCAAAAAGCTTTTATATTTTTACACGACCACCAAATATGATAATAAGTAGCGTCCAAACAACCACATCTCCAACATTTAGGCTGTAGATCAGGGTACATAATAGACATTTTTTGTGGATCAAGGTGCCATCTATAAAACATTTTATAAAAATTCTCTCTTAAGTTCTACGCTTGTGTAAATTTAACATTCCTCACCCAGATAAGTTCCCAAGTATCCAATGGGATTGGTTCACCAATATTTTGTGCCCATTTAATCATACAATCTTTGATTAATTCAGATTCTGAATCCATTTCCACTAAAACCCCATAAACCCTCTTAATATGAGTTGGTCTTTGATCCCTTACTTGTTTAAAAAGATTTTCATCTTCTCTAAGCCAACCCATATTACGATCCGTCTTCCATCTATCCACTATTTGTCTATATTGAAACCATGAGTAAGTAATGTTTTCATGTACTAAATCTTCCAAAGATTTTAACTGCCAATTTTGACCATCCCATCTAAGTAGTTGTATATAGGAAACCGTATCCATCTTAACTCCTCTCTTTATCCCCTCTATCGCATGCCAAGGTATAGCCCATAATGGTATTTTAAAATCACTTTTATAATATTTCCTCCACACCCTAAGCAAAGAAATCCTTATAATATGAGATTTAAAAACCCGATCCACTTTTTTATTAAAAATTAAATAGGCATGCCATCCAAAAAGTAAATCCCAACCCTCCAAATGGAGTATTTCTACATTTGTTAAATTCATCCAATCACTAATCAATGTTAGGACCACAGCGTCATAATATAGTTTCAAATTTGGTACCTTGAGTCCACCTCTCTCACGAAAATCTTGCATAATTTTAAGTTTTACCCTTGGTTTTTTCCCTGCCCAAATAAATTTGTTAATACCTTTCTGCCATTCATTTAAATTAAGTTCATTCTTTAAGATAGGTATCATTTGAAACAAAAAAAGAAATTTTGGTAGAACATTCATTTTGATAACTGCAATTCTACCCATAAGAGATAACTGTAAGTTATCCCAATTCTTTAAATCCTTCTGTACCCCAATCCACAACTTTTCATAATTGTTTTTATACAATTTTGCATTAGAAGCAGATAATATGACCCCCAAATATTTTACCTTATCAACAACTTCAAAGTCTGTTAAGTTAACCAAGGTCTGTTTATCGCAATTAGTCATATTTTTGGGTAATATTTTAGTCTTATTATTATTAATTTTAAAACCCGAAACACACCCATATTGAAGAATCAATTGTAATAATTTTACTACCGAGTAAGTAGGTTGAGACAAAGTAACAACCAAGTCATCTGCAAAAGCTCTTAACTTATATTCTTTTTTATTAATCTCTATTCCTTTTATTTCTTGAGACTCCCGAATTTTAATCAACAAAATTTCCAATGTTAAAACAAATAATAACGGAGATAATGGACATCCCTGTCTTGTACCTTTTTCTATTGTAAAAACCTCTGACAAACCCCCATTAACAATAAGTTGAGCAGTCTGTTTTTGATATATGTTAGATAAAGCTTGTAATATATTTTGTCCAAAATTCATCTCCTTCATTAAACATAACATAAACTGCCAGTTCAATTGATCAAAGGCTTTTTCAGCATCCAAAAATATCAGCCCTGCAGAGACTTGGTTGTTTTTATCTAAATATTCTAATAAGTTAATAATTTGTCTAACATTATTTTTCATATACCTTCCAGTTATAAAACCCGATTGGTCCTTATGTATAAGCTGCTGCAAGACCCCCATAAACCTATTAGCTATAATTTTTGCAAAAATGTTATAATCCACATTTAAGAGAGATATAGGCCTATAATTCTTGGGCAAAGTGAGATCTTGATCCTCTTTTGGAATCAAAGATATAAAAGCATTGCGCCATGATGGAGGAATCTCTAAACCCTGTAATATATTATTAAAAAGCTCACATAAAGGTTGAGTCATCTCTTCTACTAAAGTTTTATAATAAATAGATGTCAAACCATCCATACCCGGCGCTTTGCCTAATTTTAATTGCTTAATAGCTGTCACAATTTCCTCATTGGTAATTAAACCATTAATCTCTTTTTTCTGATCTTCTGTTAATTTAGGAAGATTAGCTTTACTTAGATAATTATTTATATCTATAGTTTGTACATTGGTACTCTTATATAATTTTTGATAATAATCTAAAAAAGATTTCTTAATCAGTTCTTTCTGATAAACCAATTTACCATTATAATTTATTTTATCTATAATTCTCTGTCTCTGTTTCTTTCTTAACTGATAAGCCAGCCATCTCCCTGGTTTATTAGCATTACAAAATGTATTTTGTTTCATAAACATTAAATTAGTTGCAGCTTGATCAGCCATCAACATATTAAATTGTGTTTTTAACAATTTTATAGCTCCTTTCACCTTTTCATCTAAAGGATTTGAGATTAAGAGCTTCTCTTTTAATTTAATCTCATCTTCCAATTCTTTACGTTTCTGAATCTGCTTTTGTCTATAAAAATTATTCATTTTTATCAAGATCCCACGCATAAAGGCTTTACTTGCATCCCATACCATTGACATTGATGTTCCCTTATACATATTTAAAACAAAATAATCCTTTAAGCATTCCTTTAATTTTTGAACATTTTTTTCTTGTTTAAATAAATTCTCATTCAACCTCCAGGATCTCCTCTCCTCTTTCTCAGCAACCAGTTCCATCCAAACTGGACTATGATCTGTCAATGACCTAGGAAAAATTTTTACATTCTTCACCCTGTTATATAAATCTGTTGTAATCAGGAAGAAATCAATCCTTGAGAAAGATTGGTGTCTATCTGAGAAGAAGGTAAAATCTCTTTCCTCTTGATTACGTTCACGCCAATAGTCTCTCAATTCCCAATCTTCTTTCAAATCAAAAAAAGCTTTAGGTAGTTTAGCCTGTTTGAAGAAGGTAGAAAAACCTTTTTTGTCCTTCTGTGTATCTAAAACACCATTACAGTCTCCCATTAATATCACTGATCTATAATCCAACAGAGTTATTTTCTGATGTAACAACCTATAAAATTGTTCCTGTTGCTGGTTTGTTACGTACAATCCCACTATAAGTATTTTCTTACCATATAAGCCAAGTTCAATCATAACATATCTTCCTTGAGGATCTGATTCTACCAGACAAGCTGGTAGGTTTTGCTTAACGTAAATTACCACACCCCCTTTTTTCCCAGGGGCAGGAGATACAAAATGAGATCCCAAGCGAGCATTAGCTAAATATTTTTGGTCTTTAAGTAAAATATGAGTTTCCTGCAAACAAATAATGTCATTATTATGTTGCTTTAAATAGTGAAAGATTTTCTTTCTCTTCTGGGGAAAATTAAGACCGTTAACATTCCAGGTCAGAAACTTTGCCATCTCCCTCAACCAGGAGCCTGGAGAAGATTCCCTCAAGGTCTGCTACTGAAGAATGTGTTGCAGAGCTTTTAGGTCTTGCTCCTCCCACCGGCATCGAAACAATCTGATGAGAAGATTCTTTAGCTTCTTTCTTCTGTTGTTCCTTTTCCTTACGTTTATGTGCTGCACGAGTCATTCTCTGTTCTTTAACCTCTGCTTGACGCATCCATTCCACCTGCCCAGCAGCCATCAAACCTAGTCCTTCAGACTGCTGTTCCACCTCTTTGTCACTCAAAGCTCTCTGAGTCATGGATGAAGATGAGCCTGCTCCCAGGACCGTGTTATAAAATTCTTTAGCTTTAGCAACCGTGTTAAGTCTATAACGTGTCCCCGCATGGCTCAAAACAATACCCATCGGAATCTCCCATCTAAATGGCATCAATCTGGTTTTGAGTTCATTTGCTAAAAAAGCAAAATCTTTTCTGCTTCTTAAAATTTTGGATGGGATTTCCTTTAAGATAATGATATCTTGGGCAGCAATCTGGAATCTCTTGTTATAAAAAGCTTGTAAAATCTGATTGCGCAGAGACTTCTTAGCAAAGTAAATCACCACATCTCTTGGCAAATTCTTCTGTTTCGCAATCCAAGAGTTAACTCTGTAAATTTTTTCCACTTCTCCACGTAATTCATCTTTATCTATATTCAAAACAACAGCTAAATCATTGATCACCATCTCCATCAAATCTTGATTCATATCTTCTTTAAGACCCCTAATTCTCAAGGCATGTTCCATCTGTCTATACTGAAACATAAGAATATCATCTTGTGAAGTTTCCACCTTTTTTTCCATATCTTGGAATTTATACTCAAGAAAATCTACTTTTTCTGCGACTTCTTCCACTCTGGAGTCCAGCTTCACGACCACAGAAGCCAATCCAGATAAAGCTGAGACTATATCTTGCCTCAAAATAGTATTATTCTGTACAAAAAGCTCCTTCATTTCTTTCTTCATTTCCTCCTTACTTTCAGACTTGCTCTGTTCCAGAAGTTGCTTCACTTCCTCCCTAAATTGAGACACAGCATTTCCCATTATATCTTTAATGTCTTGTGCAGACGAGCCTGATGGGGGAGGAGAAGGTGGAGATGTAGCCTTAGGTTGCTGCACCGGTGGTGTTACTTTAAGTTGTTGTTGAACAGTTGCAATAACAGGAGAAGAAATCACCTTAGAAACTATAGAAGCTGGTTGTCTCTTTGAAGCCATTTTTTAAAGTTAGTCTCTCTCTCTTTCTTCTTAAAAAAAAGAAAATGCTTAAATCTTTACAAATAAAAAAAGACCAAGAAAAGTGCAATAAAAATAAGAGCTTCCAAAGTGCTTTAAAAGGAAAAAGAAAAAGAAACTTAAAAGAGAAAAAAAGAGCAATGCTAAGCATACATTTCATTCAGTCCGTCTTTTCTTTCTGGAGATAGAAAAAAAAAACACTTTCAAAGCGCCATTTTACTTTCACTCTCACTTTCCGCCAGAAGAAAAAAAATCAAAAAAAAAAAAAGAATCAGCATAAGCTAAAAAAAGAATTAAGAAAAATAAATCTCTAACCCTAAGTAAAATCCTTTAAACAGTTCTGTCCGCTTTAAAAATCACTCACCAGAAAGCTTTAAGTGCGGAGATGGTAGCGGCGTTTCACTTTGCTTCCGAGGAAACAAAGACAGCTGAGAGGCGGAGAAGGCACGAACTCCGAGGGAGCACTCTTTCTACCCCCCCCCTAAAAAAAAAATCCAGGGAAGGTTAAGAGGTTCTACCTCTATTCATGCAGTCTCTACCCCTTCCCTTCGCCCGGGAAGGGGATTTCGAACCGCGGGCCAGCTGATGTACGCTGTGCTCCGCAGATCTGACACTGTCTCAGGAGGACGGCTACAAGGTAGCCGCCATCATCGTCGCTTAACCACCGGAAGTTCAAAATCTTAAAAGACGATGCAGTAAAAGTGCTACACTCAATTTGCCAGCAAATTTGGAAAACTCAGCAGTGGCCACAGGATTGGAAAAGGTCAGTTTACATTCCAATTCCAAAGAAAGGCAATGCCAAAGAATGTTCAAACTATCGCACCATTGCACTCATTTCACATGCTAGTAAAGTTATGCTTAAAATCCTACAAGCTAGACTCCAGCAGTATGAGGATCGAGAACTACCAGAAGTACAGGCAGGATTTCGAAGAGGCAGAGGAACTAGAGATCAAATTGCCAACATATGCTGGATCATGGAGAAAGCTAGGGAGTTCCAGAAAAACATCTACTTCTGCGTCATTGACTATGCTAAAGACTTTGATTGTGTGGATGACAACAAATTGTGGCAAGTTCTTAAAGAGATGGGAGTACCAGACCATCTTATTTGTCTCTTGAGAAACCTATATGCAGGTCAAGAAGCAACAGTGAGAACTGGACACGGAACCACTGATTGGTTCAAAATTGGAAAAGGAGTCCGGCAAGGCTGTATACTGTCACCCTGCCTATTTAACTTATATGCAGAGCACATCATGAGAAAGGCAGGGCTAGATGAAACAAAAGTTGGAATTAAGATTGCCGGGAGAAATATCAACAACCTAAGATATGCAGATGATACCACTCTAATGGCAGAAAGTGAAGAGGAACTAAAGAGCCTCTTGATGCGGGTGAAGAAGGAGAGTGCAAAAGTTGGCTTGAAACTCAACATTAAGAAAACCAAAATCATGGCATCCGGCCCTCTCAATTCCTGGCAAATAGATGGGGAAGAAATGGAGGTAGTGACAGATTTTATTTTTCTGGGCTCCAAGATCACCTCAGATGGGGACTGCAGCCGAGAAATTAAAAGACGCTTGCTCCTGGGCAGGAAAGCTATGGCAAATCTAGACAGCATACTAAAAAGCAGAGACATCACCCTGCCAACAAAAGTGCGTATAGTCCAGGCCATGGTTTTCCCAGTTGCAATGTATGGCTGTGAAAGCTGGACCATAAGAAAGGCTGAGCGCCAAAGAATTGAGGCCTTTGAACTATGGTGCTGGAGAAGACTCCTGCGAGTCCCTTGGACTGCAAGGCGTTCAAACCGGTCAGTCCTAGAAGAGATCAACCCCGACTGCTCTTTAGAAGGCCAGATCCTGAAGTTGAAACTCAAATACTTTGGCCACCTAATGAGAAGGAAGGACTCACTGGAGAAGGGCCTAATGCTGGGAAAGATTGAGGGCAATAGAAGAAGGGGACAACAGAGAATGAGATGGCTGGATGGAGTCACTGAAGCAGTAGGTGTGAACTTAAATGGACTCCAGAAGATGGTAGAGGACAGGAAGACCTGGAGGAACATTGTCCATGGGGTCGCGATGGGTCGGACACGACTTCACAATTAACAACAACAATCTGTTGGAAAAGTATTCTGTTGTTTTTATTTTGGAGAAAACTTATCAGGACTGTTTTTGAAATAAAAAGGGGTTGGTCTTTCCAACCTACTGTTAAAGAGGGGTTTTTTCTTGTGATGCAACAAGGATGGGCATAGGCTGGGACAGAACAGTTTGCCTTCAGCCACCTACCCCCTACTATTATGGAGCAGCTATGTGCTGAAAATGCCCAGCTCTCCCAGCAGCTGGCTTTGTTATCAGCCCAAGTGGCTCAGCTCCAAGCACACGTCCCTGCTGCTCTACCACCCAGGAGAAAATTCCAAGTTGTGATGCCAGACAAATTTGATGGCAATCCAGACATGTTTCCTGTTTTCCTGGGACAATGCCATCTGTTTATCAGCGTGAGAGTGGCTGATTTCCCCACTGACTGGGATAATGTGAGGTTTATTATAAGCCTTCTCTCTGGTGCTGCAGCTCGTTGGGGCACACCACTGCTAGCCCAACCTAGTCCATTGTTGGACAACTTTGTGGGGTTTTGTGATTACATGCGGATGATGTACGAGGACCCCATCAAGACACAGACTGCTACCCAATGTTTTAAAGCTCTGAGGCAGGGCTGACGCCCCCTACAGGGCTATATCAGTGAATTTTGGCTGCTTAGCCAGGATTCAGCCTGGAATGAGGCTGCGCTCGTGGACACTTTCCAGGATGAATTGTCGGAGGAGAAGTTGGATGAGCTGGCCCGTGTTGATGTTCCCCTAGACCACAATGGGCTCATCCATCTCTGTCTGCGGATCAATGTTTGGCTGCAGCAGCGAAGGAGTCGCCATGCCACCCCAGAGACCCGTGCAGCCCCCATTGTGCGTGAGACCCCAGTCCAGAGGGAGGAGCCAATGGAGTTAGGTGCTGCCAGACCTTGCCTATCGGTGGCAGAGATGAACAGGCGATGTTCGGGGGGTTGCGTTTTTACTGTGGGGACCCTGGGCATTTGGCTGCTTTCTGCCCCAAGAAGCGGCAAAGGGTGTCTGTGACCGAGCCTGCCCCGAGAAAGCCACCTGCTCCTCTGTCGGGAAACGGCCCGAGCCCGACCTGAAGGGCATTTTGGGTCAGGCATCCCACAACACCAAGCAACGCCCTTCAGATGCTGCCCACGGACCTCCATGGCATCTGATATTGGAGGCGCACCTGATTCTCCCCGGGTTGCCCAAGGGGATTCCCGTCCATGCGTTGATTGACTCTGGGGCCACTACGAACTTTATGGATGCAGCATTTGTGGCCAATTGGGCAGTTCACCAATGCCCGGTGGAACTGCCGATGTTAGTGGAGACCATTGATGGTCGAGTGCTCCTGTCTAGGCCAATTAAAGCTGCCACGCAACTGTTAGGTATGACTATCAGTTCACATGAGGAGGCCATCCAGTTCTATATCACTTCAGACCTGCATTTCCCCATGGTCTTGGGATTGGCGTGGCTCCGGACACATGACCCAGTTTTATTGGTCACAGAAATTGGTCACCTTCCCAAGCTTACAGTGCATGGACCACACCTGCCAAATCTGTGCCGGCCAGGTAGAGGGTCCCACGGGGGTCGCCTTACCCTCTGAACTGGTGGATTACGCTGATGTGTTCAGCGAGACTGAGGCAGATCAATTGCCCCTGCACAGGCCCTATTACTGCCCCATTTATTTAGTCCCTGACGCACCTCTTCCAGTGGGGCATTTGTATTCCATGTCGGACCCCGAGTTGGCCACGTTGTGAGACTTTCTGCACAAGAATTTGGCTCGGGGTTTTATTCGGCCCTCATCCTCGCCAGTGTCAGCACCCATGCTCTTTGTCAAGAAGAAATCTGGTGAATTGTGGCTTTGCTGCGATTACAGGAAATTAAATGCTATCATGGTGCGCAATCAATACCCGCTGCCCCTCATCCCCGAACTCTTGGACCGGCTCCGGGAGGCAAAGATCTTCACGAAACTGGACTTGCATGGAGCTTACAACCTTGTCAGAGTTTGGTTGGATGATGAGTGGAAGACGGCATTTGGTACTCATTACGGGCACTTCGAGTACACGGTGATGCCCCCGCAGTGTTTCAGCATTTTATGAATGACATTTTCCGGGACTTGTTAGATCAGTTTGTCATGATCTACTTGGACGACATCCTGATCTACTCCTCATCTCGAGAGGTGCACCATCAGCATCTCCATCAGGTCCTGCAGTGGCTCCAAGAACATCAGCTGTACGCCAAGCTGGAAAAGTGCCAGTTCTACCAGATGACCATCAATTTCCTGGGTCACCGCATTTATCCTGAGGGCATCGCCATGGAGCCAAGTAAGGTGAAGTCTCTGCAGAGTTGGCAACCCCCACGTCATGTGAAGGATGTCCAGTGACTTCTTGGGTTCACCAACTACTATCAGGCTTTCATCCCTGGGTTTGCTACCATGACAGCCCCCCTTAGCTCCTGCAGAAAAAGACTCAGTTTCAGTGGGACGCTCCAGAACAATGGGCTTTCTAGGCTTTGAAGAAAGCCTTCATGAAGCAGTCCATCTTGAAGCATCCTGACCTGCAATGGCCATTTGTCATGGAGGTGGCTGCCTCCGACATTGCCATTGGGGCGGTGTTACTCCAGGTGATGATGCCCGACGGTGCCCTCTTCCCTTGCACGTACTACTTGAGGAAACTGAATCCGGCGGAGCGCAACTATACCATCTGGGAGAAGGAGCTACTGGCCATTAAAGTGGCATTCGAGGCCTGGAGGCATCATCTGGAAGGTGTGCGGCATCAAATCGAGGTCCGGATGGACCATAAGCATTTGGAAAGCCTGCAGACCACTTGGAAATTGAACCAACACCAGATTCGGTGGTCTCTCTTCTTTGCGAGGTTCAATTTCCGTGTCATGTACATACCCAGCGGTCACAACCAAAGAGCGGATGCTCTGTCCAGGAAGCCTGAATATTCCTGAGCAGAAGACAAGCTTCTGCCCAGGACAGTGCTCCCCATCGAGTTTTTTGCTGCGGTGCGGGAGCCGATAGATGTATGGGCGCAGATTCGGGAGGCCCAGCAGCAGGATGTGTGGGTGGCTCAGCAAAAGGAGGAGGTGGGGCCCAATTCCCCATGGACAGTCACAGATGGAATCCTCCACTATCGTGACCAGCTATATGTTCCAAGGGGGCCACTCAGGGGACTCATCCTCAGCCAGTGTCACGATAATCCAGCAGCGGGGCATTTTGGCCTGTTCAAGACCCTGAACTTGGTCTCCCATACCTTCTGGTGGCCCTGAGTCCGACACAACATCCAGGCCTACGTCAGGTCCTGTATCCCATGTAGGCAGGCCAAGTCAGCGACAGGGCCCCCGCCCAGACTACTGCAGCCCTTGCCGACACCCAAAAGACCCTGGGGGGCTGTGTCCATGGACTTCCTGATGGACATACCCCCATCTTCTGGATTCACAACGGTGTTCGTGGTGGTGGACATGCTGACCAAGATGGCGCATTTCATCCCATGCTGTGGCTTGCCATCCGCCCGCGCTACCTGTCGTATGTTCATCCAGCAGGTGTTCTGGCTGCACGGCCTCCCTGATAGGGTCGTGTCCGATAGAGGGGCCCAATTTACAGCCCATTTCTGGCAGGGGTTGATGCAGGCGTTGGACGTCAAGATCTGCCTCTTGTCCGCACATCATCCCCAAACTGACTGAGAAGGTCATCGGGATCCTCGAGCAATATCTGCACTGCTATGTCAATCAGCAGCAGATCAATTGGGCAGACTATCTGACAGTAGCTGAGTTTGCGTTCAACAACTTGCAGCACACCTCCATGTGGATGACACCGTTCTTGGCCAATGTGGGATATTACCCCCAGTTTTTCCCTCTTTTCCCACTAGACTCACTGGTACCAGCAGCAAACGACTACATGACAGAGTTGCAGGCAATCCATTGATTGGTGTGGCAACAGTTAGAGAAGGCCAAGGCCGACTACAAAAGGTTTGCTGATTTGTCGAGGAGGGATACACCTCCACTAACAGTGGGAGATCGGGCATGGCTGTCCACCAGGAACCTACTGTCAACCCGGCCAGCCAAGAAGTTAGACCACCAATATTTAGGACCGTTCCCAATTGAGGCTGTCATCAATCCGGTCACCTATCGCTTAACTCTGCCACGTTCCCTACGGGTACATCTGGTCTTTCACCGGTCTCTGTTGGTCCCTGAGCAACCAGCGTGTCCACTCCACTGAGCCGAACCTCCCCCACCGGAACAACGTGATGGAGACAGTGCTCCCGAGTACGAGGTCGCCAGCATTCGAGACTCCCGTTGGGTGAAAGGTCGCTTTCAGTACCTGATCGAATGGAAAGGATACGGACCTGAGGAGTTCACCTGGGAGGATGCGACCCCCGTTCATGCTCCTGCCTTGGTGATCGCCTTTCATGAACAATTCCCATCCTGACCACATCCAGATCGGCAGACCCAGGGGAAGGGCCCTGCAGTGCGGGATAGTGTTGTGATTCCATGCCAGCCTGTGTTCCCAACAGCTGAGTCCAGGGAATCTGAGGAGGAGGAGGGGCCTGGGGAGCCATCAGAGTCAGGGGAAGGCTCTGATGAGCTCCAAGACTCACATTCCAGTGAGGAGCCTGGCCCTTCTGCTCGTGCTCAGGGTGAGATGCAGCTGGGTGGGGAGGCTGGGTCAGACTCGGAGGATGCACAGCTGGCAGAAATAAGAGATGCCCGCAAATGAAGACAAGCAAGGAGAGTAAACCAGAGAGAGGCAATGGGGCGACTCCGGAGAAGGCATTGAGTAGCCACGCCTTGAGGACTGAATTACAAAAGGGGAATGTGTGAGTGGTGCTGGTTGCTGAAGGCAACCGTTTGTAAAAAACTTCCAGGGATCATGGTCTGTTTGTTTTACCGATGAATTTCTTGTTTAACTCCTGCTCTGTTTGCTTTTTTAACCAATTATCTGTTGGAAAAGTATTCTGTTTTTTTTATTTTGGAGAAAACTTATCAGGACTGTTTTTGAAATAAAAAGGGGTTGGTCTTTCCAGCCTACTGTTAAAGAGGGGTTTGTTCTTGTGACGCAACAAGGATGGGCGTAGGCTGGGACAGAACAGTTTGCCTTCAGCCACCCACCCCCTACTATTATGGAGCAGCTATGTGCTGAAAATGCCCAGCTTTCCCAGCAGCTGGCTTTGTTATCAGCCCAAGTGGCTGATAATGTAGGCTGGGACAGAACAGCGCAGGGTTCCTCTCCAGTTCTCCAGCCCGCCAATTCCTTAACAGCTCTGGTTACAATAACCTTGATTCTCATGCTAGGTTTGGTGTTGTTATGTTTAGCTGGACTCTCGTTCACATCCCTCCTCCCAGGATCATCTAACTCTAAAAGCAAAAGGTAAAAGATGGCTACATTTCCATCTGTTGTCAATGCAAAAACAAAAGCACAGGTTAGGGAGTTCCTGTATGACATCATTGATCCTAGACCCTGGGACACAACTCTTCATGCCCAGGTTCCTAATTTCTGTCACTGGCAGGCCCATTAGGGCTGAATGCCACCCTGGAGGGGTGGCCACCGAAAGGTGAACTCTTTGAGGAAAGGGAGCTGGTGGTAGGCAGCTCCCCGAACTCAAAATAACCTCTGGAACTGGCAAGAGAAAGGTGGAGAGCTTTGCATCTGCCGCCATCTTCAACAGATCATGGGGGACAGGAGTCAGCTGTTTAAGGAAACAAGCAACTGAGCTGGGTGAGATGACAGTAGTTTTTGATGCAAAGTGGACCTTTAAGAAAATTTCCTGCCTTTAAGGATAAGCTGGAAGCCTAAAGGGAGGAGGAGGAGGGGATTTTTTGCTTCTCCCCCCCTCCCAAAAAGTGGCGGTTTCAGCGTTTTAAAAGCTTCTGAAAGTGCTTTGAATTGAAACTACATTGAAGGAACCAGCTTGTCTCATTATAGAGAAGAAAGACCTATTATTATTCTAATGGGGAAAAGCCACCTTAACCACTCTTTCTGAGAACTTTTTGGATCGTTAACTTTGTGTATTGACTCACGGAACTTTCTCTTTTTTTTTTTTTTTTTACTTTTTTTACTTTCTCCCTAAGTAAACGGTGAGGGAAGAAACCGTGTCCCCTGGTGGTTATTTTTGTAATTTTTTTTTCTTTTTGTTCTCTTGCCACATTATCTCTTTTGCTACACTATCTCCATGTTGACACAGCTGTGGTGTTTGGCTTAATGCCAAGACACTTGGCTGACTGCCCAGACATCTTTACTTCATTTGAAGACTACTAAGAGAGACTGCTCTCTATTCTATGTTTTTGTTTTTGTGTCCTTGCTTGCTGTTTGATTCCCTTTTTGGATTGATTTTATTCTTTGTAAAATAAGGGAACCATAGAAGGTTTTTTTTTCCTTTTATGTCTACATTTGGATTATAAATTAAATATTCTTTTTTGTTGTTGTTGTCTTTTTTATTCTGTTTTATTAGTCACTCTTTTTGTGTCAGCCTTGTTGTGTGGATATAAACATATTTTTCATTTTTCTTCTTTTTCTATTTGCTTTTTTTTGTCTAGAGATCTGCTATCTCTTTTTATATTTTCTCCTACTTTTTGATATTACTATTGCTGGATATTTTTATTTTTTTTTCCGTTGATTCTGGATTACATATATATATATATATATATATATATATATATATATATATATATATATATATATATATATATATATATATATATATATATATATATATATATATATATATATATATATATATATATATATATATATATATATATATATATTGGGGTTTTTTATCTCCTCTCTGTTGAGCTTTTTGGTGGATTATAACTGGCCATTGGGCCCTATCCCTGGATTACAATTAATTGGGCGCCATCGGGCTTGATGTTGGATTATAAATAACCACAATAAATACAATAACCAAGATGAGTGTTTCAAATTTGGCGAAAGGGGCGAGGAAGGGATCCTCTGCTCCAGCATCAACCTCAGTTAGTCCAGCACCTCAAAAATCGATTACAACTTTTCTACAGCCCGACACGCAGCAGAAGGATACGCAAGCCATTCTCCAGGCAATTACAGATTCTAAAATGGAAATGAAGAAGGATCTCGATGACTTGAAAAATGATTTGCTTAAGATGGATCAAAAAAATGGAAGCTTTTCAACAGGCAATGTCAGATACTCAACAACGAATGCAAAATATTGAAGACAAGTCAGTAGTAGTAGACCAGAAATTAGAGGCTCTCCAAAATGAAAATCAGAGATTGGCGCAATCTAATGCAGAGCTGGAAGAAAGTGTGGCAAGGATGGAGTTTGAACGCGCATCATACTTTCTAAGATTCCCAAATGTGATAGAAGAGAATGATGAGAACCTGTTATTATTGATGACTGAGTTATTGGCAGACTTGCTCGGAATGGAAATGGATCAAATTAAAAGAGAAGTTGATCAAGTCTATAGAGTGAATTCAAATTATGCAAGAAGAAATAGAGTGCCCAGGGAAGTTCATATTAGATTCAGCAAAAGAGCACTTCAGGATGAGATCCTGAGACTAGTGAGGGACCAACCCCTGAAATACAAAGATAAAGATTTGGTAGTTCTCAAACAGATCCCAAGAAGAATTAGAGAAGCTCGAAGAGAATACCAATTCTTAACGAGGAAATTGATCAGTAAAGGAGTGAATTTCAGATGGTTAGTCCCAGAAGGACTATTAATTTTTTGGGACACAAAAAGATACAGATTGAACACCCCACAACAAGCAGAGGATTTCTTTAATATTCATAGAGACTTCTTGGAGAGAGGTGAGGCGGAACCTAAGAAACCAGAGGAAACGACTGCAGGAACATTGAAACAAACGGAGGAAGATGCACCTAAAAAGACTCAACCAGAGGAAGATGTGAGGCCTAAATATCAGAGACAGATAAGCTCTCCTAGAAAATTGAGACCACGATACAATTGAAATTATGGAGGAAATTGGAATTCTTTCCATAAATATAAATGGTCTTAACTCCCCATCAAAAAGGAGTAAAAGATTTCATAGACTACAAAAATTAAAAATGGATATAATTTGTCTCCAGGAGACACACATTAAGTTACAACATTCTAGAATACTTGAACAATTAAAACTTGGCAAACTTTATTTTTCCTTGGCATCACAAAAGAAAAGAGGAGTAGCGCTTTATACAAAAGAAAAGATGAATCCAAAACAAATTTATGCTGATGAAGAGGGAAGAATACTGATGGTGGAGATTACATGGAATCAAAAACAAATATTGATGGTTTGTTGGTTGAATCAATGCAACAGTGTTTGGAGATAAGAGAAGATCCAAGGGAACAGAGAATGACTCGTGCAGCTCATAAACGTAGAGAAAAACAACAACAAAAGTTTGATGCTGGAGTTACAACACAGGCGGTTACTTCTGAGCCAGTGGGAGGAACAAGACCGAAGAGGTCGTCAACTGCAGATTTAGATGCAGTGTTCCAAAGGCTTCAAGCCATGAAGTATGGCAAAGTTCCTGACATGGAATGTTAATGGATTGAATTCACCACAGAAAAGAAAGTATTTTACTATTTGAAACAACATAAGAATGATGTCATATGTTTGCAAGAGACTCATATTGCTTTAAAGGATGAAAAATATTTGATTAACTCCCGGCTGGGAGTACATTTTACAGCCTCTGCTCTGCAGAAAAAAGCAGTAGTTATTTATGTGAGGAAAGATTTATTACCAAAGTTAATTGATTCTGATCCACAAGGAAGATATGTTATTATTGATTTATTATTAAATGGCAAGAGAAGTCTTGTCATTGGACTATATGCTCCTAATCAGCAACAAAAATATTTTTATAAGATGATACATCAGAAAATAATTCAATTGGATTATAAATCAGTAATTATTATGGGAGATTGGAATAGTGTTTTAGACTCAATTAAAGATAAGAAGGGTTCTTCTAAATCTCCTAATCATTCAAAATTACCTAAAGCCTTTTTTGATTTGAAAGATGATTTGGAATTTAGAGACATTTTGTGTGAACGGAATATGGAAAAAAGAGACTTTACCTTCTTTTCGGACAGGCATCAGTCGTACTCCAGAATTGATTTTTTCTTAATTACTAATGATCTCTTTTCTAGGGTGAAGAATGCCAAGATATTCCCAAGAATATTATCAGACCATAGTCCTGTATGGATGGAGTTATCTACTGAAGATGGAAATAGAAGGACTTGGAGATTGAATGAAAATTTATTTAGACATGAAGGGAATTTACAGAGATGTAGAGATTATTTAAAGGAATTTTTTCTTTTGAATATGCATAAGGGTACTTCGATGCCAATGGCATGGGACACCAGTAAAGCATATATGAGAGGGATTTTGATTTATATGAATAATATGCATAGACGTAAACAGATGCAGAAACGTAAAGAGTTGGAAATAGAGATTAAAGCTAAGGAAAAGTCTCTGATATTAAATCCATTGGATAAAAACTTAAAGGCTTCTATTAGTTTGCTTAAGGAGCAATTTAATATGTTGATAGCTGATCAGATTGCAATTAATTTGAGGTATATGCAACATAATACATTTTGTAATGCAAACAAACCTGGTAGGTGGTTGGCTTACCAACTATGAAAGAAACAGAAATCAAGGATTATAGAAAAAATAAATTATAAAGGTAAAGAAGTTTATCAACAAAATTTGATTAAAAGGAGTTTTTTAGATTTTTATTCAAAGTTATATGCTAGTGAAAATATACAAGTCTCAGACATAGAAAAGTATTTACAGGAATCACATTTTCCTAAACTTACTATTGATCAAAGAGATGAGATTAATGGTTTAATTACTTCGGATGAGATTATCTGGACTATTAAACAATTGAAAGTTGGTAAGGCTCCAGGTACAGATGGATTAACAGCAATTTATTATAAAATGTTATCTGAAGAAATGATAGAACCACTGAAGGAACTTTTTAATAATATTCTATTGGGAGCAGAGGTACCTCCATCATGGAGAAGGGCTTTTATATCATTGATTCCGAAGGAAGATCAAGATTTGACTCAGCCCAAAAATTATAGGCCTATATCTCTTTTGAATACAGATTATAAATTTTTTTCAAAAATATTGGCAAATAGATTAATGTGAGTTTTGAAACAATTGGTTCATAGTGACCAATCTGGATTTATATCTGGAAGATATATGAAATATAATGTTAGACAAATTGTTAACTTAATTGAGTATTTGGATAAGAACAATCAAATCCCTGCGGCGCTGATTTTTTTAGATGCTGAAAAAGCTTTTGATCAATTAGATTGGCAATTTTTATTTAAAGTAGTAGAGGAAATGAATTTGGGGGACAAATCTTTAGTTGCCCTTAAGGCAATTTATCAACAACAATCTGCACAAATCATAGTTAATGGGGGTTTAACAGAAGCATTTAAAATTGAAAAGGGTACAAGACAGGGATGTCCTTTATCCCCATTGTTATTTGTTTTAACAATGGAGATTTTACTTATTAAAATTCGGGAGTCACCTAGAATAAAGGGAATAAAAATAAATAAGAATGATTATAGGTTGAGAGCTTTTGCTGATGATTTGGTTGTGACATTATCTCAACCGACAGACTCGGTTAGGGATTTGGTAAAAATTTTAATTCAGTATGGGAAGGTTTCTGGTTTTAAAGTAAATAATAATAAGACTAAAATATTATTGAAAAATATGTCTATGAAGGAAAAGGATGTTTTGATTAAACTAACAGGTTTTGAAATAGTGAGAAAGGTTAAATATTTAGGAGTATATATCACAGCTTCTAATGTTAAATTGTATAAAAATAATTATGAGATACTATGGGCAAAAGTGCAAAAGGACTTAAATGATTGGAAAAAACTACAATTATCTTTGTTGGGGAGAATTTCAGCAGTTAAAATGAATATACTTCCAAAGTTTCTTTTCTTGTTTCAAATGATACCTATTTTGAAGAAAGATGCTAATTTGGAGGAATGGCAGAAAGGGATTAATAAGTTCATTTGGGCAGGGAAAAAGCCAAGAGTTAAATTCAAGATTATACAAGATATACGGGAAAGAGGAGAACTTAAAGCCCCTAATTTAAAATTGTATTATGATGCGGCGGCTTTAACCTTGATTAGTGATTGGCTCAACTTAAGAAATAAAAATATTCTTTCTCTTGAGGGATGGGATTTATTATATGGATGGCACGCTTATTTAATTTATGATAAAAAAGTTGATCAGGTTTTTAAAACCCATATTTTGAGAAGTGCCTTGTTGCGTGTCTGGAAGAAATATTATTATAGGTTAAATTATAAAATTGCAATTTGGGGGATTCCTGAACACGTGATAGAGGGAGTATCCAGGGGAGTGAATTTGGATAAGATTTCTTATAAGGAATTACTTAGTTTGGTTGGGCAAGATTGGCAATTAAAGTCATTGACTGAGTTGAAGCAAGAAAATATTGTACACTCTTGGTTTCATTATAATCAATTGTTAGTGAGGTGGAGTTTAGATCAAAAGGTTGGTATCACTTTAGAGCAGCGGTTCTCAACCTGTGGGTCGGGACCCCATTTGGGGTCGAACGACCATTTCACGGGGGTCGCCAAACAATGCAGTCCACCATTTTTTCTTCCCTTTTCCTTAGCTGTGCTACTCCCTTTTATTCTATTGGCTTTTGAAAGCCAATAGAATAGACTCTCTTGAATAGAGTCTAATTCTATTGGCTTTCAAAAGCCAATAGGAATTGTCCAGGCTGTCTCTGCCCTGCTGAGCCCGCCAAAAGTCCCATTCTGCAAACGATGCTGCACCAGTTGAGTAGTCCTCGACTTACAACCGGTTGAGTAGTCCTCGACTTATGACCGGTTGGGGGTCGCGGCATTAAAAAGGTTGAGAACCACTGCTTTAGAGGATGTGAATTTGGTAAAACAGATTAAAGATCAAAGTCGAACTCATATAAAAAGAATTTATAATGTTTTAACTAATTCTGAAACAGAATTAGTTAAAGACTGTATGATTAAATGGGTGCAAAATATTCAAGAGCCGATTTTATTGGATACATGGGAGACAGTTTGGGTTAGAAATGTAAAATTCACTCAGGCGCAAAATTTAAGAGAAAATTTTTATAAAATGTTTTATAGATGGCATTTGGATCCCCAAAAGTTGTCCCGCATGTATCCGAATTTACAGCCCAAATGTTGGAGATGTGGAAATTTAGATGCAACTTATTTTCATATTTGGTGGACTTGTAGTGATATTAAAGCTTTTTGGATTAAGACCTGGTGGAATATTCCAAAGATTTTTAAGAGAAAGATAAAGTTTACTCCGCAATTGTTTTTGTTGGGTATTATTGTAGATTTTGATGTTAAAGAAACTAATTTGATGTTGAACCTTATAACAGCTGCAAGATTATTGGTGGGGCAATATTGGAAGAAAAACTTATTGCCTACTTTGGAAGAATGGATACTTAAAGTGTCTAATTTAGCAGACATGGTGAAAATCTCCACCTAGTTGAAGGATCATTCACAAGAAAAATATATTATGGTCTGGAGAAGATGGATTGATTACATTCAGAAGAAATATGAGATTGAAAAGAATTATCTTGCTTCTGAGTAGATTTTAGATAATTATTATTAGTTTTAATTATTTTATTATTTTTGACTTAATTTGTTAATATTTGTTGGGAGAAGGAGTTAAAGTGTGTTATGGTTTTGATTGATAGTATAGTTGATTAATGCTAGTTAGATTATGTTTGTTTATTTTATTTTTTATCCTGTAATCAGCTCTGGGAAGTGGGAAAGGGGGGTTTATATTGTAATAAATTTATAAAACTTTTAAATAAAAAAACCAAACAAATATTGATGGTGGCAATATATGCTCCCAATGAGAAACAAGATCAATTCTTTCAGCAATTATATGATAAACTTGTGGACTTAAACTACCATAGCTTGTGTATTCTTGGAGACTTTAATGCAATTGTTGATCCAGTACAGGACTATAAAAGTTACAAACAGGGGAAAAAAGGCAGTAATGTTTTACCTAAATCCTTTCTAAGAATGAAAGATGAACTTTGTATACAGGACATTTGGAGAGAGATGTACCCGGAAAAAGCACAATACACCTTTTACTCTAACAGACATAAATCGTGGTCAAGAATTGATGTGATATGGACTTCTTTGGACTTAAAGGCCATGATACAAGAAATTGAAATAGAATCTAACATTTGGGCAGACCATAATTCAATGAAAATGACCTGGAAAGAAAAGACCAAGATGGTCCTTGAATAAATCAATATTGAAAGAAAAGGAGTTTTTACAATTTGCAATAAAAGAAATGGAATTCTTCTTTAAAGTTAATAAAAAAGAAGAAACCTCTATTCAAATTGTATGGGACATGGCAAAAGCTTATTTTAGAGGTTTGGCCATAACTTATCTTGCTAAAAAGAAAAAGGAAAAGAAACTTGTTCAACATAGATTGAAAGAACAACTTAAAGTTGTTGTCTCAAGTTAAACTTACTTGAGACAAATATAATGGCACAACAGATTACTTGAGACTTACTTGAGACAATATATAATGGCACAACAGATTAAAAGGTCCAAACAGATTTTTTTTGAAAATGCCAATAAACCTGGGAGATGGTTGGCATATTGACTAAAAAAAGAAAGAGAAAAAAGATTAATAAGTAAGCTACGGGATACGGATGGTGACCTACAATGTCATAATGACTTAATGAAAAAAATTACGAAGGAATATTATGAGACAGTGTATAAGGCAGAGACGGTTTCTAAAGATGTAATTCAGGCTTATTTAAAAGAAGCAAATCTCCCAAAGGTTCCTGAGAATATGCGTCAGAGGCTAAACAAGAATGTTTCAATGATGGAGATTACAGAGGCAATAAAAAGCAAAAGAAAGATAAAACACCAGGACCAGATGGTCTTCCTGCTGAATTTTATGTAGCGTTACAAGATACTATAACTCCAATTCTGAAAGACTTATGTAATGAAGTTTTTACACATACAAAAATACCGGACTCATGGACTGAAGCTAATATTACTTTGATACCTAAAGAAGATAGTGATCATACACTAATTAAAAATTACAGACCAATATCGCTATTAAATGTAGATTACAAAATCTTTGCTGCAATAATGGCAGAAAGAATGAAAAAAAATTTGAATGAATTTATACACCCAGACCAAAATGGTTTCCTACCAAAAAGACAGATAAAGAATAACTTGAGGATTATTTTAAACGTTCTGGAGTACTATGAAATCCATCCAGGGAACCAGATGGCACTTATATTTCTTGACGCACAAAAAGCCTTTGATAATTTAAATTGGCAATTTATGTTTCAACAACTTGAAGAAATGGACTTTGGTGAAAATTTTAATAAAGCAATTCAAGCAATTTATAAGAAACAAACAGCAAGAATACTTTTAAATGGAGATTACACAGATAGATTTGAGATTAAAAAAGGCACTAGACAGGGATGCCCGTTGTCTCCTCTGTTGTTTATTCTTACATTAGAGGTTTTGGCAAGAAATATCAGACAAGACACAGAAATTAAAGGCCTGGAGATTAAAGATCAGAAATATAAACTACAGGCCTTTGCGGATGACTTGGTCTTCATTCTGGAGGAGCCATTGCAAACAGCTAATAAACTCTTGCAGAAAATTGAGAAATTTGGAGCAGTGGCTGGTCTGAAAATAAACAGGGAAAAGACTAAAGTAATAACAAAAAATCTAACAGACAAACAGAAAACTCAACTTACTAAAATGACAAATCTTCAAATAGTTAAAAAAGTTAAATATTTGGGTATTTATTTAACGGCGAAATATACTACACTAAAAGAATACAATTATGAGAGATTGATGAAACAAATAAAAATGGACTTGGAAAGATGGGAAAATCTTCAATTATCACTTTTAGGAAGAATAGCGACGGTTAAGATGAACATTTTACCAAAGCTAATTTTCTTATTTCAAACAGTGCCTGTTAAACTTACTAAGAATTTTTTTGATGATTTAAATGCAATGATTTTAAGATTTACATGGCAAAAAAGAAAGCGAGAATCAAATGTAAATTGTTACAAGAATCTAAGTATAGAGGGGGCTTTGGACTTCCAGACTGGAGACTTTACTATCAAGCGGCTATTTTGCTTTGGCTTAAAGAATGGATTGTATTGAGAAATAAAAGATTGCTTTATTTAGAGGGGCATGACCTTCAGCTAGGTTGGCATGCTTTTATATGGTATGAGAAAACTAAAGCACATAAGTACTTTCAGAATCATGCAATAAGAAATGTACTACTTTCAAAATGGGAGAAAATTAAACATAAAATATACAGGAAAATACCTGAGTGGCTTTCAACAATGGAAGCATTTGCTTATCCAAATCTGATTAATAATGACAAACTGGTTAGTTATAAAGATATTTTAGATAAAGAGGGAAAACTTAAGGACAAGCAAACTTTACAATTACAAGGTATTGATTTGACATGGTGGTCCTACTTGCAAATTCAAACAAGATACGAAAAAGATATCAAATTGACAGGTTTTTACAAAGAACAGACCCCATTGGATAAAATTTTGTTAAAAACAGATGAGAATTTGATTAGAAAACTCTATAAATTTCTTCTAAACTGGAAGAGGGAAGAAGAACAAGTGAAAGAAACAATGATAGTATGGGCAAAGAACTTTGGATATTCTATAGATTTGGAAGATTGGCAAAAACTTTGGGATAAAAACATTAAGCTTACAAAAGCGGTAGCATATAAAGAAAACTTATATAAGATGTTCTATAGATGGCATATGACACCAGTTTGCTTAGCGAAAATGTTTAAAAATGTTTCGAATATTTGCTGGAAATGTAAACAACAGCCAGGCACTTATTACCATGCCTGGTGGACATGCCCCATCGCTAAGAAATATTGGTCTAAGATTCATAGATGGTTGGAAAAGATGATGAAACTACAAATAGAATTTAAACCAGAATTGTTTTTGTTAGGAATATTAAGACCTAATTATGGTAAAGAGAATGACTACTTGATATTGCATGTTTTAACTGCTGCAAGGATAGTATTTGCCCAATTTTGGAAAAATGAGAATCTACCATCTGACCAGATTATTATTACCAAAATTCTAGAGCGTGCAGAAATGGATAGACTAACATTAGAAATGAAAGAAAAAGATGATTCAATTTATTTTAGAACTTGGGAAAATTTTTATCAATGGTTAGAGACACGTTAGAACTTGAAGGATTTAATATTTTAGAATAGATGACTGATTTTTAATCGAGTTCTAACTAACATTTTGATGGTACGATTACTTTTCCTGATTTACTGATTTTCATTTGTTACTTTTGATTGTTAGGATTTATTTTTTAATTTATTTTTTTTTGTTTGTGATTTTATTAGTAGTGTTTACTTAATAGATCAATGTATTTGTTTACTAATTATTTTTAATATGTTACAGTTTAAGCTTTGTTAAAAATGGTTGAATATGATACTTACTCATTATTATGAACCGGACGGTTGCTTGTTTGTTGAAATATGTGATTGTACCTATCCTTATTTTACCCTAATCCCTTATTTCCTTCCCCTCCCCCTTTCCTTTTTATCCTTCCCTTTACCATACTTGTATTTTTCCTTACCTATATAAATTTAATAAAATTTTGTTAAAAAAAAAAAGCACAGGTTAGGGATTGCCTCTCGGTTTGTTAGGGTGTTTCTTATAAAACTTAGTAATGAGTCTATCAGCTTTCACATCGCTAGACTTCACCCAAGTGGCTTCAGACAACAAATATCCTTTCCATTGTACTAAATACTACAATTTCCCTTTAAAAATTCTAGAATCAAGAATATGCTTTACTTCATAGTGAGTCTGTCCTGCCACCATGAGGGGTCTGGGTGCCTTCTTAGGGGGAGGTCTTAAAGTGGAACCCTGATAAGGTTTCAACAGGCTGCAATGGAAAACAGGGTGAATTTTTCCTAAGAGCTTAGGGAGTTTTAATTCCACTGTGACCGGGTTAATGATCTTTACAATGGGGAAGGGTCCTAAGTACTTCAGTCCTAACTTCTTACTAGGTAACTTAAGCCGTAAATATTTAGTTGACAGATAAAAGTTTTCCCCAACTTGGAATGTTCTTTGAGGAGCCCTTTTTTTATCTGCCTGTTTTTTTGTACATCTCGGAAGAATTTTTCAAAGCAGTTTTCGTGGTTTTCCAAACTTCCTCCCACCCCGTCACCCATTGATCAAGAGTCTGGGAAGCAGAGAGCACTTGGAGGTATTCGTGTATTGGGCTGAACTCTTCTCCTGTGCCCACTTTAAAAGGCGTGAAGCCGGTGCTGCTGTGAACAGAGTTATTGTAAGCCACCTGTGTGAAAGGGAGGAGGTCAGTCCAGTTCGTTTGTTGATAAGCCACATAACATCGGAGATACTGCTCTACCATTGAGTTTGCAGATTCAGCCGCCCCATTGGTAGATGGGTGAAAAGCTGATGATAGTCCTTGAGATGAGCCAATTAGTTTAAGAAAACTCCTCAAAAACGTAGCTGTGAACTGCACCCCCCTGTCAGAGATTATTCGTTTAGGTGCGCCATGCAGTCTGTAGATGTGTTTCAGGAACATTTTGGTTAGTCGTTGGGTGGACAGGAGCCCTTTGCAGGCAATGAAGTGAGCCTGCTTTGAAAACAGATCTATCACAGTCCAGATGACCGTATTTCCCCTACTTTCAGGTAGATCTACTATAAAATCCATAGCAATTTCTTCCCATGGTTGGGAAGAGTCTGCCACCAGTTGCAACAACCCAGGGGGTTTCCCTGGAATTCTTTTCATGGTGGCACATACAGCACAACTCCTGACATGGCTTTCCACATCCTGCTTCAATCCCGGCTACCAGAATTGCTGGTGGATGAGGTGTAGTGTTTTTAAATATCCAAAGTGTCCAGCCTGTTTTACGTCATGGCCATGTCGGAGAGTGTTAAGGCAGAGGGTCAGCTAAGAAGTTCTTTCCTCCCGGTATGTACTTTAGAGTGAAGTTAAAACGGTTAAAGTACTACGCCCATCGGACTTGTTTCTGGGACAATTTGTGGAGAGTTTTCACTGCTTCTGGATTTTTGTGATCAGTCCATACCTTGAAAAGGACCTTACTCCCCTCTAGATAGTGTCTCCAGTTTAATAGAGCCCAGTGGATTGCGAAAGCCTCCTTTTCCCACACAGCCCATCTCCTCTCGCACTCAGTGAGTTTTTTTGAGGTGTAGGCACAAGGTTGTAAGGACTCACTCTGGTTCTTTTGTAGTAGTACAGCTCCGACGGCCACATCGCTGGCATCGGCTTGAATTACAAAGGGCTGCCCTGGGCAGGGATGCTTTAGGACCGGTTCAACAACAAATAGTCTTTTTAGGTTCTCAAAAGCGGTCTGACAGTTCATAGTCCATGCTAGTGGTTGGCCCGGTTACGGCTCCCCCCCTTGCCTGTTTTTAATAATTCCGGAAGAGGTAGAGCAATTTTGGCAAAGGAGGGGATGAATTGACGGTAGAAGTTGGCAAATCCTATGAAGCTCTGGAGCTGTTTGCGAGTATTTGGAGGCTGCCATTCAATTACAGCTTTCACTTTGGTTGGGTCCATTTCAATGCCCTCACTGGAAATTCTGTAGCCAAGATAATCCAATCGGGTCTGGTGAAACTCACATTTTGATAGTTTGGCATAAAGTTTGGCATTCAACAGTTTCTTTAACATTTCTCTTACTAGTTTTACATGGTCAGTCATATTCGTGCTGTATATCAGGATGTCATCAAGATACACCAGAACCCCTTTGTATAAATGGTCATGTAGAACCTGATTAATCAGCTGCATGAAGACAGCTGGGGCCCCCTGTAGTCCAAACTGCATGACTTTAAATTTATAGCTCCACATGGGACAGTTGAAAGCAGTCTTCCACTCATCTCCCTCCTTTATCTTCACCTGGTAACATGCCTCTCTCAGGTCTAACTTAGTGAAGACACTTGCCTTTGCCAGGTGGGCTAGTAAGTCCTTCAGGAGGGAGAGGGGGTATTTATTTTCCACACTGAGAGCATTCAGACCCTTATAATCCAAGCAGAGATGAAGCAACCCGTCTTTTATTTGCTGGGGCTGAGTGGTTCACCTGGTTGCAATAAGGCAGCCATATGCACTAACTCATTTGGTGGGCTAAAATCTCCTGTAACGTCTGTTGAGTTAGAGGGGGGCTTGGGTCCTATAGGTAGCCTTACAGTCCTCATTCCCTTCTCCCACCAGATAAATGGCTTCCATTTGTCCAACCAGACTAGCCCTAGGATCACAGCCTCAGTCATTTTTGGAGCCACCATGAAACGAATGAACTCCCAGTGCTTACCTATTTCTAAGCATAGGGGTTTGGTCAATTGTGTGACTAAATTTCCTCCCATCAGGGGGCCATCGGCTTGCTCAAACCTCACGGGTTTGGAGAGCAGCTTTGCTCGTATGCCCATTATCAGGGCAAGTGACAAGCTAATAATGCACCGGGAGCATCTGGAGTCAACTAGTACTTTTAAATCTACCTGTGCCCCCGTCTTAGGGATTATGAGTTTGGCAGGTAGTGAAAAAGGTGGGACATGTCGACTCACCATCAGGTCATTCTCTCCCTTGTCATCGCTGTTGTAGGAAGGTAGAACGACGGCAGGTCCAGCTTGGGTCTCGGCACTCTCCTGCGTGGGGAACGTGACTTGAGCAATAGGTTCCTGTACGATCCAGTTGGATTTCTCTTTCATTGGCTGCTGGGTTGTCTTCTTCCTTGCTGGTGGTCCCGGTCTATTCTGCTGCTGGGGGTAAGGGACTGGGCAATTTGCTGCTCGGTGTCCCTGCTGTCCACATCTGAAACACTTGATCGACGGCCCAGCAGGTGGTCTGGGATTATCGGCAGCCGCAGCGGTTGGAGGCTTTCAGGGGGTGGCTGTCACTTGAGTTCATTTGGCCTCGACTCGGCTTCCTGGGGGGGGTGGCTTCTGATAGCGGGCAAGCTGAACATCTAGTCTTAGTGCTGCCTGGTACCACTCTTGCAGCTGATCAGGGACTGCTCGATAAATACAAGCCTGGGAGAGGTGGTCGTCTAGTCCCTCCCTGAAGTGATGGACCAGGGATTGCTCGGGCCACCTCTCTATTTGGCTGGGTATCTTGTGAAACTCTCGTACATATTGCAGTGCAGGCCTGCTGGCTTGTTTTATTTTGTGGATTTGCTGCTCCGCTTTGAGGGCAATAGATGGGTCCTCAAACCTTGCTCTCAGTCCCAGGAGGAAGAGATGGGGGTCTTCTAACTTGGGTGCTTGCTCGTTATATAAATTGTTCAGCCACTCGGATGCTTCTCCTTCTAAGCTGGACACAATCACGTCAACCATAGAGGCTGGGTTTGGATAGAAATAGGCACAGCAGTTCAAGTGAGAGCGCACCTGATTGAGGAAAAATATCAGCTTCTCCAGGTCCCCATCGAAGGTGGCTCTAAGAGTTGGTGCCATCAGTGGTTGCAGGCCTCCCCACTGTGGGTGATGCATCCCCAACTGTTGCTGCCCCCCCCCCATGGTTGCTGTCACATTCCCAGTTGCTGCAAGCCTCCCAACGGTTGTTGTGCACCCAGGGGCTGTTGCCACCCCCCTGCTGTTGTTGCATTGCCAGTGGCTGTGGCACTCCCAATTGTTGTACAACCCTCACTGATCTCAGCGACTGCTGTAATGGCACCCCCAGCTGCTGTGGGCCTCCCAGTGGTTGCTGCATGGGTGGGAGTTGCTGCCATCCCCACTGTTGTTGGCCTGCGGGGGTTTGTGGTGCCCCCAATTGCTGCAGGTCACCCTGTGACCCCGGAGGTGGTTGTTGCTGGATCCCCATCAGTTGTGGGGCCCCCAGCGGTTGTTGCACATTCAGGAACAACTGCCAATCCCATTGCTGCTGCAGCACTCCCAGTGGTTGCTGACCCCTTGGCAGCTGCATCATCCACGGTTGTTGCAAGGTCCCCATCTGCTGATGCACTTTTGGGGGCTATGGCCATCCCCAATTTGGCTGCTACACTGCCAGTGACTGCTGGCTTCCCAGCTGGGGAGGCTGTGGCATTTCCTATTGTTGTGCGGGCCCCAGGCTTGGTGCCTTCGAGGACTGGGAGGCTCCCCAAACTGTGCAGGGGGGGGGGCTGGGTGTCCCTTGGTAGGATTTGGTGGCTGCCTCTCTGATCATCAGGATCACTCGTATATGGGGAGCAGGAAGGTTGTTTTCCACTCTTCATCTCTAACTCCTCAAATCTTTCCACCAACTTCTCCACTGACTGGCTACGTGCTGTGGACATGTACTTCCACTCACCCAAGGCCTCAGTGGTAGATGGTTTTGTGGTTCTCCACCAGTCTGGGGAACGTGAAGTGCGGGAATCCCTTCATAGCAGCTCAGCCCCATCTGCCTTTGAAGCACTTGAGGGTGGCAAGGCCGTTTCGAGGTGTCTGGAGTCTTTGCTGGGTAGGGTCCATTCCGACGGCCAGATCACCTGTCCTCGTGGCTTGGGCTTTGCCCCCAGCTGGGAGGCCTGAAAAGGTTCCTTCTCCACCGGCGCGCTGGCTGTCGCTACCCCCTGTGGGGTACCAGCCACTGCCGGGGTGCTGGTTTCAGGCGTTCTCTCTTTCTCCATGCTGAGATCTTCCCCGAATCTTTATCAGCTTATCCCTCCTTTCTAGGGACAGAGACTGGGGCTCGGGACCCCAAGTTAGTTAGGAAAAGGTTGGAGTTTTTGGCTTAATGTCATGGTTCCAACAGATGAAACTCTTCAAAAGAACTTTGAGGCTCTCATGGTTCCGACTAATGAAACACTTCAAAGAACTTCCAGGCATTTTATCCTAAAAAGTCTTTTTATTTTATGTGACAAAATGTCGGCACAGGCATGATGAAAGGGAATGCTAAGATCTGAAATTCCCACCCACTGAGCAGTTATTTTTGCTAGCATTCCCTCCCTTATTTTGCTGTCATGATTTACGTTCTCCAATTAGTTTGAAGGGCAAAGGTTCTCTTCCGTCCTCTTTTGCGGGCTTTTCCCTCCTCCCTCATTTCTCTCTGAATTAACTCTAAAAGTTCCAGGCAGTTCAGCATAATTTGTCAAAGCAATAATATTCAATATTAGCAGCGATAACATCTGGCCCCCCTTACAAAAAGGACAGATCCTGCAATGTAAACAAAAGCATATGTTAATGACTAGTTTTCAGTTTGTTGGGGTATTTCGCGTGAAACCTTTTGACGAGCCTGTCAGCTTTCACCTCAATGGATTTCACCCAAATGGCTTCAGACAACGGGAATCCCTTCCATTTTTCTAGGCACTGCAATTTACCTTTGAAAATTCTAGAGTCAAGAATATGTTTCACTTCATAGTGGGTATGTCCCGCAATTAAGAGGGGCCCAGGTGCCTTCTTTGGGGGAGGTCTTAAAGTGGAGCCCCGATAAGGTTTCAACAAGCTGCAATGGAAGACTGGGTGAATTCTCCCTAAAAGTCTAGGGAGTTTTAGTACCACGGTAACGGGATTGATGATTCTTACTATGGGGAAAGGCCCCAAGAATTTTGGTCCCAATTTCTTGCTGGACAATTTGAGGCGTAAATATTTAGTTGACAAATAAACCTTTTCCCCAGCTTGGAATGTTCTTTGGGGAGCCCTCATTCTATCAGCCTGCTTTTTATAGGTTTCAAAAGTCTTTTTAAAGTCATTTTTTGTGTTTCTCCAAACCTCTTCCCACCCCCTCACCCATTCGTCAAGTGTCTGGGAAGCGGAGGGCATCTGGGGGTATTCAGGTATTGGGTTGAACTGTTTTCCTGTGGCCACTCTGAAAGGCGTGTAGCCAGTGCTGCTGTGCACAGATTTATTGTACGCCACCTCCGCAAAAGGGAGGAGGTCAATCCAGTTTGTCTGCTGGTAAGAAACGTAGCATCTAAGATATTGCTCCACCATTTTGTTGGCAGCTTCTGCAGCCCCATTGGTGGCCGGATGAAAAGCAGATGATAAACCTTGAGATGATCCAATTAATGTAAGAAAACTTCTCCAAAACTTCGCTGTGAACTGCACCCCCCTGTCCGAAATTATTCACTTGGGGCACCATGCAGCCGGTACATATGTTTCAGGAACAATTTGGTCAGTCGTTGGGCAGATGGGAGTCCTTTGCAGGCGATGAAATGAGCCTGCTTCGAGAACAGGTCTATTACAGTCTAGATGACAGTATTTCCTCTGCTTTCAGGTAGGTCTACTATAAAGTCCATAGCTATTTCTTCCCATGGTTGAGAAGGGTCTGCCATGGGTTGCAGTAACCCAGGGGTTTTCCCTGGGATTCTTTTCATTGTGGCACATACAGTACAACTTTTTACATAGTTTTCCACATCCCTTTTCAGCCCCAGCCACCAAAATTGCCAGCAGGTGAGGTGTAGGGTTTTCAAATATCCAAAGTGTCCAGCCTGTTTTACATCATGGCTGTGTTTGAGAGCATTAAGACGGAGGGCTTCTGGCAAATATAGTTTCCCCCCTTTGTAGGCCAAGCCATCCCTGCATGTTAGGGAGGTTTGATTATCTTTGAACCATGGATCGGTGAGGAGCTCTCGTTTTATTTTCTTTACTCCAGGGTCATCAGGATTGGGGACCCTGCGAGGCATAAGTTGAGCGCCAGTTTGTGGATTGGGGATAATTGCCTCGTTAACCTCCTATTCGCTTTTGTATTGGGGTAACCGGGATAGCACATCAGCTAGGAAGTTTTTTCCTCCTGGTATGTACTTTAGAGTGAAGTTGAAGTGGTTAAAGTACTGTGCCCACCGCACTTGCTTTGGGGACAATTTGTGAGGAGCTTTCAGTGGTTCTAGATTTTTGTGATCTGTCCATACTTCAAATGGCACCTTGCTCCCTTCTAGATAGTGTCGCCAGTTTAATAGCACCCACCTAATTGCGAAGGCCTCTTTCTCCCAGATAGCCCATCTCCGCTCGCTTTCAGTAAATTTCTTAGAGGTGTAGGTGCAGGGCTGCAGGACCCCACTTTTGTTCTTTTGCAGTAACACAGCTCCAACTGCCACATCACTGGCGTCGGCTTGAATCACAAAGGGTTCCCCTGGGCAGGGGTGCTTTAGGACCGGTTCAGCAACAAATAGTCTCTTTAAATTCTCAAAAGCTGTTTGACAGCCCATTGTCCATACTAGTGGTTGGCCCGGTCATAGCTTCCCTCCTCCTTTGCCTGTTTTGAGTAGTTCTGTAAGGGGTAGGGCAATCTCGGCAAAAGAGGGGATGAATTGACGATAAAAGTTGGCAAAACCCAGAAAGCTCTGGAGCTGTTTGCCAGTCTTTGGGGGCTGCCATTCAATTATAGCTTTCACCTTGGCTGGGTCCATTTCAATACCCTCGTTGGAAATTCTGTAGCCAAGATAGTCTAATCGGGTCTGGTGAAATTCACATTTCGACAATTTGGCAAAAAGCTTGGCATTCAATAGTTTCTTTAACACTTCTCTCACCAGCTTTATGTGATCAGTCATATTTGTGCTATATATCAGGATGTCATCAAGATACACCAAAACCCCTTTATACAAGTGATCATGTAGGACCTCATTAATCAACTGCATAAATACAGCTGGGGCCCCCTGTAGTCCAAATGGCATGACCTTGAATTGATAGCTCCCCATGGGGCAATTGAAGGCAGTTTTCCACTAGTCTCCCTCCTTTATTCTCACCCGGTAATATGCCTCTCTCAGGTCTAATTTAGTGAAGACACTCCCCTTAGCCAGATGGGTTAATAAGTCCTTTAGGAGGGGGAGGGGGTATTTATTTTCCACACTCACAGTGTTGAGACCCTTATAGTCTATGCAGAGATGAAGAGACCCATCTTTTTTCTCTTTGAACAGATCACATACTCATTGTCAGGCTGGGGAACTCATGGCTCTCCAGCCCCAGTTTTCCCTACTCACAGACAATGTCTGCTCTGGATTATGGGAAAGGAAGCCCAGCAACATTGAGGAGACCACAGGGTCCCTGTTTCTGCATTCCTTGAGTGCACATGTTCTAAGCTTCTATTGCAGTCTTTGAGTGAATCCATACCTTACCAGCCACATCCTTCCAAGGGCAAGAAACCTCCAAGAAGATCAGGGAGCTCCACACCAAAGGTTGAAGGTGCAATACTTTATTTGGCCAAGTGTGATTAGACACACACAAAAAATTGTCTCCAGTACAGAAGCACTCTGTGTACTTGAAAGGCAACAAAGAAAATAATAATAATAATCACCTAGTGAGCCACTACCTTGACATAGTTGTGGGGATTCTGTGCTCTGAGGAAGATGAAAGCTATGCCAGAGGTTCAACCATACTGGACAGGTCTCATCGGATCATGCCAAACCAATCTTATTTCATTCTTTGATAAAGTGACTAAATTAGTAGACCAGCAAAATGCTGTCGACATAGTATACTTAGATTTCAGTAAGGCATTTGACAAAGTAGACCATAACCTGCTGCTTAGTAAGCTAGAAAAAGGTGGGATAGACAACATCACCACAAGATGGATTTGTAGCTGGCTGACAAACTGTACTCAATGAGTAGTCCTCAATGATACCATATCCACATGGAGAGAAGTAAGCAGTGGGGTACCACAAGGCTTCGTCTTAGGCCCAGTACTCTTCAATATCTTCATTCATGACTTAGATGAGGGAATAGAAGGGGAACTCATCAAATTTGCAGATGACACTAAGCTGGCAGGAATAACTAACACCCCAGAAAAAAAAATCAGAATAGAGCTGGAAGGGACCTTGAAGGTCTTCTAGTCCAGCCCCCTGCTCAAGCAGGAGATCCTATACCATTTCAGAAAATTGACTGTCCAGTCTCTTCTTAAAAACCTCCAGTGATGAAGCACCCACAATGTCTGAAGTCAAGCTGTTCCACTGGTTAATTGTCCTCGCTGTTAAAAAGTTTCTCCTTAATTCCAGGTTGCTTCTTTCCTTGATTAGTTTCCATCCATTGTTTCTTGCCCTGCCCTCTGGTGCTTTGGAAAATAAACTGACCCCCTTCTCTTTGTGGCAGCCTCTCAAATACTGGAATACTGCTATCATGTCCCCCCTAGTCCTTCTTTTCTCTAAACTAGACAAACCCAAATCCTGAAACCATTCTTAATATGTTTTAGTCTCCAGGCCTTTAATCATCTTAGTTGCCCTTCTCTGTACTTTTTCCAAAGTCTCAACATCTTTTTTGTGATATGGTGACCAAAATTGGCTGCAGTATTCCAGGTGTGGTCTTACTAGGGTTTTATAAAGCGGTACTAATACTTCATGTGATTTTGATTCTATGCCTCTGTTTATACAACCAAGGATTGTATTAGCATTTTTGGCTGCTACCTCACACTGCTGACTCATGTTTAAATGATGGTCCACTAGGACTCCAAGGTTCCTCTCACAGTTACTGTTTTTCAGCCAGGTTTCACCTAATCTATATTTGTACCTTTGGTTTTTCCTGCCCAAGTGTAAAAGCTTTTCTCCACATTAAATTTCATTTTGTTGGATAGTGCCCATTGTTCAAGTCTGTCAAGATATTTTTGAATCCTGAGCTTGTCTTCTGGGGTGTTGGCTATTCCTGCCAGCTTAGTGTCATCTGCAAATTGGATGAGTTCCCCTTCTATTCCCGCATCTAAGTCATTTATGAAGATATTGAAGAGTACTGGGCCTATGACGGAACCTTGTAGGTTGTGGTCTACTCTGTCAAATGGCTTGCTGAAGTCTAAGTATACAGTACTATGTCCACAGCATTTTGCTGGTCTCCTAGTTTAGTCACTTTGTCAAAGAATGAAATAAGATTGGTTTGGCATGATCTGTTTTTAACAAACCTGTGCTGGCTTCTAGTTCTAACTTTGTTTCTAGATGTTCACAGATCTGTTTTTTTATTATCTTTTCCAGTATCTTCCCAGGTGTTGAAGTTAGGCTGATTGGTCTGTAGTTTCCTGGGTCTGTTTTTTTCCCCTTTTTTGAAGATGGGAACCACATCACCTTTTTTCCAGTCCTCTGGTAGTTCCCCGGTGCTCCAGGAGTTTTGAAAGATATGGTACAATGGTTCTGAGATAACATCTGCCAGCTCCTTCAGAATTCTGGGATGTAATCCATCAGGTCCCGGTGATTTATTTTCATCAAGATCAGACAAGTGTTCTCTTTCCATTTTCTTGCTTATTTTAATTCTTATTTCTAGTCTGCCTTTTACAGCTATGTTTTTGGTAGGTTGGGCTATAGTTTCTTTTTGCATGAAGACTGATGCAAATAATGAGTTAAGCAGCTCTGCTTTCTCTCTTCTGCCTGTTACTTCTGTTATGTGCTCCTGGCTACTTTCCTTTGTGACCAGAGGTAAGCTTGCCTGACCAATAACCAGCCAAGACACAGTGAAGGCCTTTTGTTTCCTTTATTGCAATAAGCGGGGAGAGAAGCTATCGAAGCTTGGTTCTCTCCAGTCCCGGCTGCCACATCCTTCCTCATTCCCAATTGGCTGAGGTACTATGAGGTTACACTCTTTCCAACTGCCGCCTACATATTTCTTGCTACATACTAAATCATGCATCACATGTACATTAATATTAGGAGATAATTTATGCAAGGTGTGTCAGTTAATATCTATCAGTTAATTACACATGCTCAGTTGACTGTTTTGTGTTCTGGGACCCCTTTTTTATGGATTTCTTAGAACTGTTTTTCAGTTTAATCTGCCTTTCCTATTATCTCATTCAGCCAGTTTTCCTGGCTAGCCCTTTCCTTTTGCAACGTTTTTTTTTACACCTTGTGTTCTTCCTTTTCCCACTCTGAAGACCCAGATAATTTTTGCCTACGTGTTTATCTTACATCCTCCCTTTATGCTACCCGTTCCTGGTTCCCCACTGTAGTTTCTTTGGTAAGCTTGTTCATCTACTCAATAAGTTTCCATTTCACAGCAGACTCAATTTTAAATTTTTCTTTCAATATTACATTTTGAAGACCATTCACTTAATCCTATCACTTCCTTGACATCTTCTCTCTTTAGTGGACTGACTGTTTCCTTGACTTTTTTCTTGTTATTTATATGTTGAAAGAAACTTTTTTTAAATTATCTTTGACTTTTGTTGCAAGTCTTTGTTCATTCTGAGCCTTTGCTTTCCTGTCTTCATCTTTGCAGATGATTGTGCAAAGTTGTGGGGTGCCACCCGGCTACCTACTGGTTCAAGATAACTGCGAGCCACCACCTCTGAAAGCCACGTTCAACGGCGGGCCAGAGAAGCTTGCCTGTTTCCTGAACCAGGTATGGATCTATCTGGGTCGGCACAGGGTGGTGTTCCCAGATGAAGTGACCTGTGTGAATGCTATAGTGGCAAACTTGGAGGGGGAAGCTGCTGAGAGGATGGTGGCACTCCCTGATGAAGGGGCTCCAGAGTTGGGGATCATCGATGATTTCCTGGAAGGACTCCAGACCAGGTTCTGGGACCCCACCCAAGCAGAATCTGATATCTGCTCTATAAGACAAGGGAACCGGCCCATGGCTGAGTATATTTAGGAGTTTTGCAGCATAGCCAGGAGACTGAGGGGGTGGGCGGAATGCCTGCTGCTCTACCAATTTCGAGATGGGCTAAGCAGATAGATGTACCAGAACTGCCTACCCTGAGGGTTCCCTGACAAACTCCAAGCCTGGTACCAACTGGCCACCACAGTGGAGCTGGACCTGATGGAATATTGGTGACACACCGTGCCTGAAAGCCGCCCTCACCTAAGCCAAGAGAAGCACCAGCCGGCACATAGAGGGAGAGGGGGCCCTCCTCACAGTGCCAGAGAGGGTCTGTGTCACCCTGCCTGAGCTTGCTTCTGATGTGGGAAGGAAGGCCACCGAGCGGCCAATTGCCTGCCCCCCCAACCCACATCAATGCCAAGGACCCTGAGCCAACCCAAGCCAAAGAAGACTCCAAAGAAGATGAAGGAGAAAATGTGAACAGCACAGGAGGTCGTGGAGGTCTCCCCCCAATCAAGTAGAAGGGAGGGAACTCTGACCCCTGGCAAGTCTGGACCAGTTTTCTATGAGAGTGACAGCAAGGGGGAAGACAACGCGATGATAAGTGGTGCCATCACCCTATTGACTGCCCAGGTGGAGGTGGTAGTGCCCCAGTCAGGAGCAAGGGGGTTCTTCACAGCCCTGGTAGACTCGGGTTGTACCCATTGCTTAATCAGCCTGAATATGGACTTGGGACTAAGGCTTAAGAGACTTAAACAACCCATGAGGTTTGACCAAGTGAATGGCTCACTTATGGGTGGGTGGGTGTGCCTGCAACCTGCCTGCCTGAGCCAGTGAGCCTAAGGGTGGAGAGCCACGAAGAGACTATCTGGTTTATTATAGACCCAAAGATGGCAGAGGCTGGGTCTGTCATGGCTCAAAAAATGGAATCCGTCAATTGACTGGGGAGGCAACAAGTGGTGGTTGAGGATTAAAGATAAAAAAGGACGGGGGTGGAAAAGCCACCAAACATTAGGCAAGTATGATCAACTGTGAAAGTGAAAGCAGAGACAATCAACACATTAGCTGAAAGCAGCCCAGTAGAGCCAAATATTCCAAAGAAGTATCGAGACCTGGTGGAAGACTTTCATGAGCGGGAGTCAGATGCGCTCGCTTCTCACCACCCCACAGACTGTGCAATTGAGTAGCTACCAGGACCAAAACTCCCTAAACCAAAAATGTACTCCATGACCCCAGAGGAGATGGAGGAACTCCAAGCCTTTGTGGACAAGAACTTGACCAGGGGCTTCATCCAGCCAGCTAACTCCAAGGTGGTGGCACCAGTGCTCTTTAAGGAGAAAAAAGATGGATCACTGAGATTGTGCATGGATTTTAGGGGGATTAATGATGTGTACGTGGAAAACATGTACCCCCCTCCTCCTCATGGAAGACATGCTGGGGCACCTGTCCAAGGGGAAGGTGTTCACCAAGTTGGATTTGAGAGAGGTGTATTATTGTGTGAGGATCAGGAAGGGAGATGAATGGAAGACTGCTTTCAATTGCTCCTTGGGATGCTACCAGTTCAGGGTGATGCCTTTTGGACTGCAGGGGGTGCCAGCGATGTTCATGCAACTAATTAACAAGGTGTTCTGTACAAAGGGGTGCTGGTCTACTAATCTAATCTACTTTCTCTAATCTACTCAGAGAAAATGAAAGAGCATTTGAAATTAGTGAGGAAAGTGCTGCAGAAGCTACTGAGAGCCAAACTCTATGCCAAACTATCCAAGTGTGACTTCCACAAAAGTAGCTTGGACTATTTAGGGTATTGCATATCAAGTGAGGGGGTGGAAATGGACCCTGGGAAAGTGAAAGCCATATTAGAGTGGGAAGTCCCCCGAACCTGGAGGCAGCTACAGAGCTTTCTGGGGTTTGCCAACTTCTACCAACAATTCATCCCCTCCTTTGTACAGATAGCCTTGCCTATTACAGAGCTGTTAAAAATGGGAGTGGGAGGGCTGAAGCCCAAGGCGAGCCAGCCACTCAACTGGACTATGTACTGTCAAGCAGCTTTTGAAAAACTCAATTGGCTTTTTGCGGCTGAACCAACCCTTAAGCACTTGGACTCAACAGCGCCCTTCATAATCCAGGCAGATACTAGCAATGTAGCTGTGGGGGCTGTCCTGATTCAAAAGAACCAAGAAGGGAAACTCCAGCCATGTGCCTACACCTCTCACAAATTAAATGACACCGAGAGGCACTGGGCAGTGTGGGAATAGGAGGCTTATGTGGGAACTTCCGGTTAGGTCGCCGATGGGACGGATGGAAGCTCCGGCTTCCCAGTTTGGTTTTGCTTTGCCCAGCAACCCTTAAAGTGTCAGAAAGTTGCCCTGGAGGGGCAACAAAGAAGGAGGGACACTCCAGGAGCTCAGATCAGGCGGCGTTCGATCAAAGCAGACTGAAGAACCCCTCTGAAAGGGCGGAAGAAAGGCTGCCAGGTGAGCCGAGGCAGCCCAAGTTGTCCCCAGCCAGAAGGATAGCTCCGCAAAACAGCTGATTCTCAACAGCATGCTGAGACTGGGTGAGCTAGAACTTTTTCATTCTCCTTGTGGACTATAAAACGTTGAGCCCCTGATGGGGAAGAGCTGAAAGCAAAGACCCCCAGAAGGATTAATTTAAAGGCAGCAAGTAACTACAAAAGGGGGAAAGCACTTTAAAGAATATCGGATATTGATAAATGAGCATAGGAGGACATCTAGTGGAGAAAGAAGAAATGACAGCATCAACAAACAGTGGGGAAAAAAAGAAAGAAAGGAAAAAGTGTTTCCAAACCAATGACCTTGAAAGACACTTGCAAACAACAAAGTGCCTTGACATGAGATTACAAGGGAAAAGACTTCTTATAGTTATATTTGTTGACTTTGGCTAAAACTAGACGGATACTATTTGGAGAAAGTGAACGCTTTATATCAAAGACCTGACTGGAGGAGGTGGATTGGGCCTAAAATAGCTGGCTCCATTTTGGATTTTAGCCCAAGATTGTGGGCTGTAAAATGAGTACATCAAACATTACTAGACTTACGAAGAAAACTTCTTCTGCACCCTCTGTGGGACAATCTAGCCCAACAACCCAGGGATCTATTGAAACAATGTTGCAATGTGAGAAAATAAGCACTGCCCAAAATGAAATGCAGGCCTCACTAAAACTGATTCAAGAGATGATGCAAAAAAATCATGAAGAGACACAAAGTAACTTTGAGAAATTAAGCGAAGAAATCCTGGATATAAAGGCACAATTTGAAGCTCAAAACCAAATGATTATTAAAAATGAACAAAGAATCCAGAAAGTGGAAAATAAATCAGAGGACACTGATAAAAGGATGGAAATGTTATTACAAGAAAATGGAAAATTAGAACAAGCAAATCAAGATCTAGAGGGGGCAGTTAAGATTTTGGAATTGGAGAAGGCAGAACACTATTTGAGATTCCCAAATATCCCTGAGGATAGAGAAGAAAACATAGCAGTTGTGATCATTGACCTTCTGGCAGAGGCTCTGAAGGCAGACAGAGTAGAGATCCAAATGGAGATCAATGAAATATTCCACATGAATTCAAGCAACACAAGGAAAAACAGACTACCAAGAGAAGTACATGTAAGGTTTATAAAGAAAACAACAAGGGATGAAGTACTGACAAAAGTGAGAGATGAGTCATTACAATATAAAAATAAAGAAATTGTGGTTTTAAAGCAGATACCCAAGAGAGTAAGAGACACTTGAAGACACTACCATTTCTTAACCACAAAGCTGATTGCCAAAGGCATAAACTTCAGATTGCTAATGCCGGAATGCATTTTAATAAATTGGAATAACACAAGATATCGACTGAATTCAATCTGGAAAGCAGAGGATTTCAAAGCAAGGAACAGAGCAATTTTAGATGAAAGAGTGCAACAATGACAAGGCAAGAGTAAGGGGCAGAAGTAAATGGAAGAGATGACCCAAGGAGCAACCACACAAACAGGAGAACAGAAAGAGAAAGATGAACAAGAGGGTGAAGGTGAAGGAACTGCCAGAGAACAGAGGATTACAAGATCAACTAGACCTAAATATAAATAATGGAAATGGAAATGGAAAAAGAAAATGGAATTTTTTCAGTGAATGTAAATGGACTAAACTTTCCATCAAAAAGAAACAAAATTTTCAGGAAATTACAGAAATTGAACATAGGCATAATTTGTTTGCAAGAGACACATATAAAATAACAGCACCATAAATTATTGGAATATTCAAAAATTGGGAAACTTTATTATGCATCAGCACACCAGAAAAAAAGAGGGGTTGCTGTATACATTAAAGAGACAATAGATTCTAAATTGGTATTCTCAGATGAAGAAGGAAGAATTATAATGGTAGAAATATATCTACACCAAAAGCAAACATTGTTAGTGGCAATCTACGCACCAAACAACAATCAAGAAGAATTTTATCAAAGCCTACATAGAAAAATAATAGAAATGGAGTACCAAAATATTTGTCTAGTAGGAGATTTTAATGCGATAGTAGATGGAAAGCTGATTATAAAAGCAACAAAATAGGAAAAACCAGAAGAAGATTACCTAGGACATTTTTTGATATGGCAGAGGAAATTGGAATACAAGATGTCTGGAGGGAAATCAATCCACAAAGATTACAACATACCTTTTACTCAAATCGCCAAAAATCCTGGTCAAGAATTGATATGATTTGGATGACGTCTGAATTGAGGATGAATATACAGGAAATTGAGGTAGAAATAGGCACATGGGCAGACCATAACCCTTTAAAAGTGACATGGAAAGGAATACAAAAAAGACCAAGATGGACTTTAAATCAATCTATATTAAAAGAAAGAGAATGTATAGAGTTAGCAAAAAAAAGAAATGGAATTCTTCTTTAAAGAAAATAAAGAATAAGATACAACATTACAAAATCTATGGGACACAGCCAAAGCATACTTTAGAGCAGACATGTCAAACACAAGTCCTGGGGGCTGGATGCAGCCCGCGAAGTGGTTTCATGTGGCCCGTGAAGCCATCCTGGAAACAGTAAGGGAACGGCCCCCACTGCCTTGGCCCTGGCCGAAGCCAGCCAGGAGCCAATGTACAATTTTGTGGTGGCCATCTTGGCACTTGCCCTGGTGGACCATGCCTTGGCACTTGCCCTGGTCCCACCCCCTTCTGCCAGAGTCCCTCAGATCTGTCCCACTCCTGCCCAAGCCCCCACAGGCACCCTTGACGTGAATGATGTAGAACTGGCCACGCCCACCCAGTAGGTCACACGCACTTCATCCATGCCCACCCAGTAGGCTGCACCCACTCTGGCCACACCCACCTGGGCCCCCAAGGGCAACCACAATGCTGATGCGGCCCTCAGTGAAATTGAGTTTGACACCCCTGCTTTAGAGGTATAGCTATAGCGTATATGGCAAAGAAAAATAAACAGAGAAGACAGCAATATGTACTGTTAAAGGGAAAATTTGGAATGTTAGAATCAGAATTACAAAAAGGTCCAAAGAAAAAGACTTTGAAAAGAGAAATGGAAATAATAAAACATAAACTAAACTTGTTGGATTCAGAAAAAATGGCAGAACAGATAAAGGGAGCAAAACAGAATTTTTTTGAAAATGCCAATAAACCAGGAAGATGGTTAGCTTATAAACTTAAAAAACAGAAGGAGAAGAAAATGATTCACAACTTAGTAGATGGGAAAGGCTATTTGCAATTCAAAAATGAAGAAATAAAAAAGATAATTAAGGAATACTACAAGGAACTGTACGATAAAGAGGAAACTTCAAGAGAGAGAATTGTTCAATATCTAGAAGAAAATAATCTTCCAAAAATTCCAGAGACATTTAAAACTATGTTAGAAGAAAGGATTACAATAATGGAAATATCAGAGGCTATAAAAAGACAAAAAAATGGGAAAACACCGGGCCCAGATGGGTAAATTTAACTTTACCCTTTGGTACCTGCCAGGGGGAAAAAACTTATTGGCAGATGCGCTATCATGCCTACCACAATACAAGAGCTCCAGGGAGGAATTAGTTAACTCGATCATTCCCTCAGGGCAGCTAGCAGTGCAGGGCTCTATGAGACCAATTCTGCTGGCTCTCCCTCAGCCAGCTAATAATGAGGTCACCCAAAAGCTGAGGGAAGCCCTGGAGGGAGACGAATGGTTTAGGAACCATAAAGCGGACATGATGATGAAAGAGGGTCTGGCTTGGAAGGGTTCCAAACTGTATGTGTCGCTCAACCTAAGGGCCCAAATTTTGCAAAGGTGTCATGACATGAAGCCAGAGGGCCATTTTGGTTTTGTGAAGACCCTGCATTGGCCAGGAGGCAATTTTGGTGGCCCAAGAGGAACAAGGACATAGAGAACTATGTTGCTGGGTGCCCAACCTGCACTTCTATGAAAAGACTGCCAGGAAAGCCTCCTGGACTGTTGCAGTCAGTGGCTAATGCCCACAGCCCATGGGAGGAGATAGCCATGGACTTCATTGTGGAACTGCCTGAGAGTTCTGGGAATACCGCAATCTGGACTGTGACTGACCTGTTTTTGAAGCAAGTGCATTTTGTGGCATACCCAAAACTCCCATCAGCTTGGACTTAGCCAAGCTATTTGTGCAGCATATATATAGGCTGCATGGAGTCCCAAGGTGCATCATCTCTGACTGGGGGGTGCAGCTTACTGCAATGTTGTGGTGGGAATTTATTAAATTAATAGGGCCCTCACAGGGGCTTAGTTCTGGGTTCCATTCGAGTACCAATGGGGCGGCAGAGAGAGCTAACACAATGATAGAGCAGTACTTACACTGCTGTGTGAACTACCAACAAACCAACTGGGCAGAACTTCTGCCTTTTGCAGAGGTAACCTACAATAATTCTGTACATAACAGTACTGGGTTCACCCCATTCAAGGTAGCGATGGGAGCGGACTTTGTGCCTATGCCAGAACTACCATGGGGTCCCCTTCCTCGTTGTCCTTAGCTGATTGCATGGATAACCTGAAAACTACATGGGGGAGGTGCAGAAGACATTGGATAAGGCTAGGGAATCGTAAAAGAAATGGGCTAATCAGAAGAGAGCTCCCCAAGAGAGTTATAGGATTGGGGACCAGGTGTATCTTTCTACTAAGTATCTCAGGCTAAGGCATCCTTGTAAGAAGTTGAGCCCTAAGTACATAGGACCTTTCTCAATTGTGAAAATAATTAATCCAGTAACTGTTGAACTATGGTTGCCAAAGGAATTGAAGCGAGTTCACCCAGTATTCCATTGCAGCTTATTGAAACCATTGAAAAGGTCCAGCCTGAGACCTGGGAGAGAGGAACCTCCTCCTCCTATACTGGACGAGGGTGGGAAGCAGTATGAGATTAAGAAAATACTACATTCAAGGATATTTAGGGGGAAGTTACAGTACCTAGTTCTGTGGAGAGGCTACCCCTTAGCTGATGTTGAGGGGGTGAGAGCCCAGGATGTTAAGGCTGATCGACTAACATGAACGTTTCATGAGAAATACCTGCAACATCCACAGGGATGATGTGTGAATGGTTGGATAACTGTACTTATTGTTTCCCTATGCTTATTTTTTTCCAGGGGGCCGGCATGTCAAGATTGAATTGCTAAGATGCTTGCTAACCTCTGTCACTACTCAACTTGCCATAGAAACAGGGGGGAGGGGAAGCTTGGGAGAAACGGGATTTTTAAGAAGTCATCTACAGTCCGTGACAATCAAGGTCACAAAAGCAGGTGTCTGACGGAGAAGTGGACTGTACTCATAACAAACCAAAGAAATATGACTGGGTAATGTGAACACTTGGTGGGTGGGGGTTATGGAGAGCTATTGTTAACTAACCAGATTTTCACATGGGAAACTTAGAGCTGATTTTGCTTCTTCAGTACCAAGATGTGTATTCAATAAAGTTAATCTTTTATGGCACCTCAAAGCCAGAGAGTTTCCTTTATGTTGAATTTGCTAGTTGGACGGTTGACACTAGAATCATTAAAGGCCGGGAGATTAAAACATATGAAGAACGGTTGCAGGAACTGGGTATGGCTAGTCTAGAGAAAAGAAGGACTAGGGGTGACATGATAGCAGTATTCCAGTATTTGAGGGGCTACCACAAAGAAGAGGGGGTCAACTTATTTTCCAAAGCACCAGAAGGCAAGACAAGAAACAATGGATGGAAACTAATCAAGGAGAGAAGCAACCTGGAATTAAGGAGAAACTTCCTAACAGAGAAAACAATTAACCAGTGGAACAGCTTGCCTTCAGAAATTGTGGGTGCTCCATCACTGGAGGTTTTTAAGAAGAGACTGGACAGCAACTTGTCTGAAATTGTATAGGGTCTCCTGCTTGAGCAGGGAGTTGGACTAGAAGACCTCCAAGGTCCATTCCAGCTCTATTCTGATTGATTTAACCTCTTTCAGTATAACCCACTGTTTCCAAGGCACAAAAGAGAGTTTTACATTGGCACCAGCAATGCTTTGCCCATTGAAACAGCAGCTACTAAGTTTGGGAGTGGCAGAAAAAAATGGTCATTTGTGACAGGGAGAAATGGGTTAAAACCTTTTTCTCACTTTTTAACCCCTAATCCTGATCAGCTCACCACTGGTAGCTGTATTCAGGTAAATCACACCTGGTTCCAAAATCTGCTATACAGATCCTATACTACTATAAGATAAGCTGTGCAACCAAACATTTGCATGGAATTGAGGGAGTCAGAAAATTGGGGAGGTCTTTTCCATGGAGAGCACCAGGCTGCACAGAGTTGCAGTTGCTCATTGAAGACAACATTTTCTGTCTTTTGATTGAGATTATGATGCCACAACCTTGAGAACTGGTGACCAAGGGAACAGAGTTCATCTCCCTTCTGCATGACTACCCAGTGCAAACAAGCTGTTACGTGTTGTTTTACAGATTTCATCACTCTTCAGTTGCATGCAGTACTATAGTGAGGAGTCCCCAGGTTTCAGTTTCATGTTTTAAATGAAACAAGTGACATGAGTGTCAAGAGAGTAAGCAAGTAAATGGTGAGAGAGATTTTTTTCATTTACGATGTCTGGATCCAGCTGTGGACCAGAAATGGGGTCTTAGAGATACTACCTGCCCAAGACTTTTTGTTGTCTGGCAAAGAACAGCAAACCATGCTCAGCCACCATCAACATTTATAGTATAAAGCCAGTAATTTATTTTTGCATCTCACAAGTCTTTTTTCTTCATCTCCAGCAGTAAAAATGTAATATCAAATAATTTTTTGCTGCCTTTTCATTTAAGATCTGCCCCCTGAGGTATCTACTTCACTCTACATGAAGTACTTATGGTAGGGCTGGTTGTGCTTGTGAAGCAGGACAAGTAGAATAGAACCAACTACAACTCAAGACTTTTAAGATTTGGAGCTTTGTTTTTTAAAAAGGGATTATTTAGTTCTTATTCTGCTTCTAATAAGAATTTCTGCTTTTTTTCCCCCAGGTGTGGTGCAAAGTTCAAATCCTGCTCCATTCAAGGCCCAGTGCTGTGTTTTCTGCTCGATAGCTACATCATCCCTGTGACACCTGCCAAACTGGACACAGCAGGACCAGAATAGGCACATGCAGGGTGGAGCCTTTCTAACGGCAGCCATCCCCTCTATCTTCTCAAGAAAGTGCCAGCTACATCTGCCTCAACCTTCAGCAAATTCCAGAAATAGCATGATGCCACCACTCTCACTGGTGAGTATTACTCTGAGTATTACCTGAAGATCAAGTTTGGTTATATCTCTTGCATAAAGAATACCTATCTGTACTATAGTACAATGGAGCTTGGTAGCAATTTCCTCTCCTTAGAAAATACTGGAAGCCGTAGTCCAACAAAAGGGGATCTGACTTTCAGTAAACTCCCAAGAATTTTCAAGATGCTTTGAAAAAAACTATGGGGAAGTAAACTCTGCAAGGTCAATATCAAGCTGTGGTTTGTAGAAGTGCTCTAAAAAAGAGGAATATGGACCTTCATATGTTGCTGAACAATTCCTAGGAGCCCCAGCCAGCATGAGGACTGCTGGAGATAGTTTAGCAATATCAAGAGGAACACAGCCCACCTATTCCTACTTTTACAGATGTTAATATTTACAACTGAATTATGTAAAACCAAAATTGACTCTTTGTGGATTCATGTTTTGACTCCACAGTCATATAATGTTTATAATGCTAGCATGATTTCAGAGGTTAATTTCCAGGTAAGAGTATGTAGGAGCCTTTCCTATGATGACATTGTCTAGATCAGGGCTTTTCAACCTTTTCACCGATTGTACCACTTTTAGGATATGGCAATATTCGAGTACCACCTGGCAAGGTGTCAAAAACTTGATGACCAAAAAAAAAACAAAAAACCTGTTCAAAGTTGCAATTGCACTGAAATGACTTATGACCATTTTTCACACTTATGACCATTGCAGCATGCCCAGGGTCATGTGATTTATATTTGGATGCTTGGCAACTGATTCATATTGTTGGATTAAAGTCTTCATCCTGGTTCATCCAAGCCGGGATAAATAAGCAACATGGCGACTGCTTTGGGAAGAAGGTTACAGTTTATTGAAGAGGCAGAAAGATGGTTCTTGCAAGAAAGAGCAGAGGGAAGAAGGGCTGAGCACATGGGCTAGGGGTTTTTTATACCCCCTCTAGCCTTTTGTTTGGAATAGTTTCCTGTTCCTGGCATGAACTTTGAGGCTATTTCTGAGTGTTTTTCTAGGCCTTGATATCTGTGGTTTAATCCTATTATCATATCCTGCTTCCCTGGTGATGGGGCTAATGACTCCTAGAGTTTGGGTGGGGTATGCAGATTTTCTCTTTGTCTTCTTGAGTTCTCTGGCTCCAACTTTCTGATGGTTTTACATCTGCATTTGTATAGGGCTGGCTACTGCTTGGGGCAAAGAGATGAGGCCAGGGTTGGTTTTTGGTTTTAAAAATTCTTTTGAGGAAAAATATATTTTTCTGCCCTTTTAATATTTCCTTCTCTGGGCTAACGTCCCTCAATCCCAGCTTTGTGCCTTAAGTGTGAGAATGTCACACTTATTGGCACAACATTAAAATTGATCTGGTCAGGGAGACTTGGTAGGCAAGCTTTTAAACTGTTAAGCCAAAAAAAATAAGACATTAATGGAGGCACCAGAAAAAGATCCCTTTAGTGGCTCCCAAAAGGGGAGCTTGCAACCCATAAAGTTCTAAAAGTCAGGGCAAAAATTTTGTTAGGTGGAAAAGAAATTTATAGTGTCCAATATTCTGTGCCAATCATTTTCAAATGTTAGATGTCACTCTTAGCTTCCAGTCAGGTTTGTGCACCTCCCAAAATTCTTCACAGCCATGGTTTTCCTCAGTACATGGCTGCCCGTTTTCAGGGGTTGTTTCCTGCCTTAGCTTTTAGTTCAGTGCATCCAGGTTAGTAATGTCCAATTAAGGTTAGCCAGCATGCCAGGCTATTAAATTTTTCTTAAATTGCACATAGTGAGCTCTAGGAATCCAAATCTGAGCCCAACAATGCAAAATATTCAGGGCTGAGGTTGGGGATCTCTTTCCTGCTACTTCCTCAGTCAGGGTATATGAATTGCAAATTACCTGAGGGGGGCTGGTTCCCCCCACCTTGGAATTTTGCTGGAAGTTGTTCCTACAAAGCTTTGGTACAATAGAGCAAAAATCAGCCTGGGGAACTTTACTAAAGGTAGGTGGAGGGGATAGACTCAATGTGATTCTGAATGGTGTGTGTGTGTGCATGTGCAGCTATTTCTATAAAGCAGGCAATACAAACATTCTGGATAAATTTTCCCTCCCACCAGACAGAAGTCCAAGGTGTTCAGTACTTGCTGTGCCAACTATTCCCAAATGCCATCTCTCCATTAATACATTCAACTGGCTTGTTACAATACAAATGGGGCAAGAAAGAAAAGTTTTACACTGAGTTTCCACCCTCCCCCCCCCCACAGTCTAATTTTCTCTTCTGAGGCTTCACATGGCACCAGTGGCTCCAGGATTTCTTCCTTCTGCAGCTCTCACAGGCATCTGGGGGAACGGTAGGGAAGATGTTCCACTCAGAATGCATGGTGGCTTTTTAGTGGATGGCTGGATTCAAAACTCAATTCCATGGCTCGAATGGATAGAGACAGTGTGCTCTGCTTCCAAGGGTTGGGGGGGGGGTCATCTATGCAGGGCTGAAAGACATGAGTAAGAATGCCTCCCCCCTTTCTGGGTGGACTCTCCCAGGAGAGGCAGACAAGGGCATGGAGAACAAAGGATAAGAAAAAGAGAAGTACATGAGGGAAGGGGGGGAGTAACTTGCAGGCAGTTTGAAAAGGCATCAATATTGCGGTGGTCAAAGAAACAAGCAAACAAAATCTGCCTTTAACATTTATTCTAAAATAGACCACATTGTTTTAGAGATTGAGAAATGCTTATATATTTCAGAAAAGCTTCATAGTAGTTTCACCAATTAGTGATAGGATAAGAAAAGTAACTTAAGAAAATTATTTCCCCACACAAGCAGACTTGAGCTTCAAAAGGCTCTTGTAGATATACACACATTTTTCAGGAAAAGGATAGATAGATAAAACCCATTTAGAACACAAACTCATTTACAACACATTGCAGAATGATTTTCCAGAGCTTGGGGCAGGACCCAGCAGGCAGGACACCCCCTCCTCACTCCAAAGGGAAAATATCTTGGCAAATACACGAAGGACCCAATACAAACTAGTCTGACTCACAAACACTTAACACACACTGGCTATAAGCAATTAGGATTGACAGGATTAGAATAGAAACACCAAAAGGTACACAACAATAAAATAATTTAACACTGGATTCCCCCTGGAACAAAATTAACATCTTTTAGACAGAACTGAGAAGGAAATTAACCCAACAACAGACACTGACCAAAAAATCAGAAATGACAATTTTGGAAACCATGAAATGGTATAATAACTCATGTTTGAGAACCATTCTGTCTAGCTAGCCGGGGATTCATGACGAATGGTCATAATGTCTGTAGCTGTTCCAATGAAACAATGTACAAAAGAAATGGTTTGCATCCATCAAAGAAAGGGACTGAGTTACTTGGCAATAAACTCACAGATTTTCTGGAGGAATATTTAAACTAAACAAGGGACAGTGAGTTAATTGAGATCAAAAAATTACAGGGTTAGCAGTGCAAGTAACATAGATGTGTGTGTAGACAAGAATATCAACCTTGCTATCAAGCAAACTCAAGCTTTTAATAGCGAGTGTCATGCAAAGTGCACTAACACATAGGTGTCAGTCATAAAGGACTCAAATGTCTGTACACCAAAGCACAGAGTATGAACAGTAAACAAAGTGAACTAGAAATTCAGGTAAATGAGGGCAAATATGATATAGTTGTCATTATAGAAACATGGTCCCACAAATGGAACACTCAGCTAGAGGGTTTTCAATTGTTTAAAAGAAACAGACCAAACAAAAGAGGTGAAGTTGCTCTCTATATAAGAAATAACTACATCTCTACAGAAAAAGAGCACAGCAATGATGAAAACTGTCTTGAATGCACTTGGGTCAATATCAAAAGAGGGAAAAAATGACATTGCCATAGGTGTATACTATAGGCCACCCAACCAAACAGGGGAAATAGATGAACCTTTTGCTAATCAGCTAACTAAGGTATGTAGGAAGCACATGAAAATAGTAATGGGGGACTTTAATTACCCTGACATCAACTGGGAGACAAACTCTGCACCAAGTGGAAGATCAAACAGATTCCTGACAAACCTTGCAGACAACTTTGTTTCCCAAAAGTAGAGAAGGGAACTAGGGGATTAGCCATATTGGATCTAATTCTCACTAACAAAGACAAAATGATAGAAGGTGTTGAAGCCACAGGAACCTTGGGGGGGAGTGATCATGCAATATTGGAATTCAACATTACGGGAGCACAAGCAATAGAACACAGTCAAACTAGAGTCTTGGACTTTAAGAGAGCTAATTTCAATAAACATAGAGAGGGCTTGGGAAGGATTCCATGGATGAGAATCCTCAAGAGGAAAACAAGAAGCTTGGGAAATTTTAAAAAATAACCCAGTCTAGCACAATACCAACAAAGAAGAAAAATAATAGCTCTCACAAGAAACCAGCACGGCTGCATAAAGAACTCTCTGATAAATTGAAAGATAAGAGGGACAAGTATAAAAGTGGAAAGAGGGGCACATAGCTAAAGCAGAATATTAGCAAATAGTCTGAGCCTGCAAAGATGAGGTGAAGAAAGCTAAGGCTCAAAATGAACTAAGGCTTGTGACCTTAGTCAAAAATAATAAAAAAGCAAACATTCCAACTTATCACAAACAGTACCATAAAAAAAAAATTTAGTAACACAAGTTAAGATAGGCAAGAAAATGGTAAGTGAGCACCTATACAGCCTAGAAGAGTTCAAATCACCAGGACCAGATGGATTACACCCAAAAGTTCTCAAGGAACTGGCAGATGTGATCTCAGAACCACTGAACTATATTTTTCAAAGATCCTGGAGCACTAGGGAACTACCAGAGGACTGGAAAAGAGCTGATGTAGTTCCCCTCTTCAAAAATAAAAATAAAAATAGATCTAGGAAACAACAGACGTATCAGCCTGAACTCAATACCTGGGAAGATTCTGGAAAAAATAATCAAATAAGAATCAGCAAACACCTAGAGGCAAACAAAGTCATTACTAAAAGCCAACATGGGTTTGTCAAAAATAGATCATGCTAGACACATCTTACTGCATTCTTTGACCCAGTTACAAAATTAGTGGACCAGAGGAATGCTGTGGATATAATTTTCTTGGACTTCAGTAAGGCATTTGATAAAGTTCATATAGGGTTTCCTGCCTGAGCAGGGGGTTGGACTAGATGACCTCCAAGGTCCCTTCAAACTTTATTATATATTATTAAATACAAGAGTGAAATCTTTCTAGCAGATGAACTTAAAACATTCCCTCCTGCTAACTTTAGGCTGTTCTTACGAGTACACAGAGAGAAAGAGGAAAACAAAAAAAAACAAACAAACAAACACATTTTTCTTCACTCTGTTTGTTGGCCAGACAAACAGAGTGAGGTATTTCCTTTTTGTGGCTTATTTTAAGCAAAATTTCTAGCAGAATTTAAAATTCTTTTTTTTTCTCTTTGGATTTGAAACATTTAATAGTCACATTTACCTCACACACAAAGATTTTGACAAACATATATACACAAAGAGAAGGAAAACAGAAAAGGAAACAGAAGTCTTAGTTTTACACATCCAGTCATTCCCACCATAAATTTCAGATAACTCAAATTAGGGAAGGCACAGATTTTAAACATACCACGTGGTTGCATAGAGAAGAGAGAGAAAGAAAGAGAATCACTATTTCTTATTTTCCCTTAAAGTACCTTTATTTAGCCAAATCGGTTTCCCAGCAAAGCCCTAAGCAAAGTCTATTTTTTTACATATAGTTTCTTTACCTATCTCTTTTTCATACCTGCCTGGACGGGTAGCTGATTCCCATTGTAGAGGTGAGAGACAGGCAAAGGTCATGTGCAGAACACTGTCCCTCCAAAGTCTGTGTGCCCCTCCTCTCTGCATCTATCTCATTCCTTCACATCGCCATGGCAAAGTGAAATTACGCAGGTCTGTGTGACCTTGCCAGTCTGATAACAGCTAGCACACAAACAACAAAGATGTTATTGCCATTACTATTCCCTGTTTATGGCCTCTGGCTGCTATATTCTTGAGGATTGGTTGGGAGTTTAACCAATGAAATGCTATTGCCATGTAGAAATTTTTGCTTCTTGTGATCTGCTATATAAACAATAAACTGCTACGTGTGGGTAGCCATTCTTGGCAACCTTCAATGACTGAGCACTGATTACTACATATGGCGCCCTCAAGCAGGGACATTTGGTTTTGGGACCCCTCCGGGAAGAAGCAGCTACCAACATACTTATCATCATCTGGAACAGACCCCTAGGTGCACTTTCATCTTACGAGACCTCTCAGTGTGTGTTGGAATATTCATGAGCAGGAAGAGTCATGTGGTAACTCAGTCAGCCAATGTGAAGAAAGTGCTACTGAGTCTGTGCAAAAGAGTATTGAGTTAGGAGCTGGATTTCCAGTCTCAGGTTTGTCTCTGGTCTGTCTCTGTAAGAAGTCTTCATTAAGCTATGTTGCTGTAAAAAATAATGGTATTGTAAATATTTTTATATAAATATAAAGTTATTTGAATCAGCTAAATGCAGTCAAGTGTGAGAGATTCTGATTTATTTTTTCACCAACAGAGAAATTAAAATTCTCTAACAGGTTATGGGCCCAGAGCTTACTAAGGACTGCATCGTAATTTAAAGCTGGAAGAAATTGCCTGTGTTTAGAAAGTATAAGAACAAGGCAGAATTAGCAGAATGGCTGCAATGGAATTTAAAGAAAGCTGTGTGCCTCGTTTGGGCCAGAAGAATTACATTATGTGGGCTGCAAAAATGGAATGTTTGCTGAAAGCTAAAGAGTTGTGGTATATTGTTGAAAATCCACCACAAGTGTTCGCAGCAGTTGATCAGAAAAGTCATGATCAAGCAATGGCTTCTCTCATCTTGAATTTAGATGATGAACAATTTCTAAATGTTGCAAATTTAAAGACTGCAAAGGAGATTTGGTTGAAGTTGAGAGCTGTGCACGTGAATGTTTCTGCATGCAATATAGTGCAATTGTCAAGAAAACTTTACAGAGCCTGTTTGCAACCAGGTGAATCTGTGGAACAGCATTTAAATAAAATACAAAGTTTATTTTTGGACTTAGAACAACGTGGGATTAAATTCCCTGAGTCCCAGAAGGTTTTATTGGTGTTGAACAGTTTAGATAAAACCTGGGACACAGTTTCTGCAATATTTGAGTGCAAAGAAGAGCAAGACTTAAAGTTTGAGGCTTTAAAGGCATGTTTGCTTAATGAAGAAGAAAAATGCCATTTTAGAAGCAGCCACGAGGAGGAGAAATTCCTGAGGAGGGGGTCCAGACTGCAAGTCTCCAGAGAAGAAGAAACAAGCAGATCAGACCTGGACCAAATTGCAACAAAGGAGAGATTTTGCAAGCAGAGAGCTGCTCAGTGGGAAAAGACTTGCTACATTTGTGGAGCAAACAACCATCTGCAAAGGAACTGTTTGCAGAGGAACAATTTGCAGAAAAAGACATTTGTGCAAGGAAAAAGGACTGCTTTGCAAAAGGAACATTTTGGTGTTGCAAAGGTTTGCTATAGCAACAACAGAGACAAGTGGCTAATAGACAGTGGGGCAAGTCAAACAATTGTTAATGACTCTGAATTATTTTGCAGGTTTGTTCCAGTAGCACAAGAAGCTGTGGCTTTGGCAAATGACCAGAAAGCAAAAGTCATTGGAAGAGGCGATGTAAAAATTCCATATTTGGAATCCAAGTTTACCAATGTGCTTTGTGTACCTGAGATCGAGCATAATTTGTTAAGTGTGTCTAATTTAGACAAACAAGGTTTTGAGGTCATTTTTGTAAATGGGAAGTGTCTCATCAAAAGAAATGGGAATATTTGTGCAGAAGGCATAAAGGAAGATAATTTATATGTATTGCAGGGACAAAAGGTTCAGTGTTCCCATATATTTAAGAATGTTGCAGAGCATGATTCATGTGTTCATCTTCTACATAGAAGACTTGGCCATGCAAGCTTTAAAGTTTTGCAGCAAATGCAAGATTTTGCAGAAGTGATAAATTTGAAGGGATGCAAAACATATTTGGACTGTGCAGTATGCAAAGCATCGAAGTCAAAGGCATTCCCAGTTAGTAAATGTAGCACAAGACAAACAAAAAGAGTTCTAGAGCTGGTCCATGCAGATCTGGTGGGACCTATACAAGCCAGTTTGGGAGGAGCAAAATATGCACTGGTAATTGTTGATGATTATAGCAGGTATTCATTTTGCTACTTGCTTAGAGCAAAGACAGAGGTGCTACAACAATTCAAACAGTGGGTAAGTTTTGTAGAGAGAAGGTACAGACAACAAGTGTGTCAGTTGCAAACTGACAGAGGTACTGAATTTATGTCAACTAAATTCCAACAATGGTTGGGGCAGTTGGGGATAAGACACAGACGTACAAATCCTTACACAGCAGCAGAGAACGGTGTAGCTGAAAGAAGGAATGGTGTTTTGCAAACAATGAAAGATTCATTATTAGAGGATTCTGGTATGAGCAGGTCATATTGGGGAGAAGCCATATTGACTGCAAATTATATAGTTAACAGGCTGTGGAGTTCCTCCATTAATAATACTCCATATGCCATTCTATATGGGAGAAAGCCATCACTGGCACATTTGAGAATTTTTGGAAGTACTGCATGGGTACATATTCCAAAGGTAATCAGAAGAAAGGGACAGCAAAAGGCAAGAAAGCTCAGGTTTGTGGGCTATGAGCCAGGGTCAAAAGGATATCGCTTTAGCGATGGAAGTAAAAGAATTATAATTTCAAGGTCTGCTAATTTTGCAGAACAAAATTGGGACAGAATTAATGCAAATTCTGGGTATGTCTCACTTAATGACGGTGATCTATTTAATGACAATAACTCATCTAATGATAAAAAAATGATTATTGAAGATGTCAATGTTCAGGGAGGAGAAGCTGAACAAGACATGAAACCAGAAAGACTTGAGACACAGGAGCAGTTAATACCACGTAGGTCAGAGCGATGTAACAAAGAAATTCCGCCTGACAGGTATTCTGCCAACAAGGTAAAAGTTTGCAATGTGTGGTATGAGCCAAGAAGTTATAAAGAAGTGTTGGCATTACCAAAAGCTGAACAAGAAAGATGGAAGGAGGCCATGGATAAAGAGATGAAATCCATGGGAGACCATGAAGTATTTAAATCAGTGACTTTGCCACAGGGAACCAAAGCTGTGGGTTGTAAGTGGATATATAAGAAAAAGGTATTGCCAAATAATGATGTACAGTTGTTGCAAGATTTAAATATTAATGTAAAAGAATCTGTAAAGGTATTTGAAGACAATGCTGCCTGTATAAAAATGGCAACTGGTGACAGGGTGAAGAACAGAAGTAACTCCTCTGCAATCTGTTAAGTTTAACCCTGTCAGACAATGTCTGATGGTGCTTTTGTGTTATGTGTGTGTGTGTGTGTGTGGCCACTCAGAACATTATGCTTGGGCTTGGAATGGTGAGAAAAATGGGAGATGATTAGGGCCCTCAAAACCACTTTTTGGTTGAAATCACCTCGTCATTTTTCTCTCTTCTTGCAGAACAAGTCATATGTCTAAATAAATGTTGCTGTAACAGTATTTGTGTATATACGTTTGTCTGTGTTGTTCTGTGTTATTTCTAAGACTTGGAAGAGGGTCAAAACCCTCTCTGATAACAACAATAAAAAGGCCTTGTTAAGAATATATGGTTTGCCTGGAGAAAGTATGAAATGAAATAATTGTATGTGGAATGGTTTTATGCAAACAGTCAGTATGGAACTGAATGAGTTAATTTGTTGAAGTGTGTGTTAGCCCTCAAATCCCACCCATTCTCTCCCAAGCTGTGAAAGTAATAGTAAATATTTGTATGAGGAGAATTTCATGAGAATGTATGAGAGAATTTATGGAAAATGCATATGAAGGAGAGAAAACTATTTTTTGGTGGTGAGATCCCCCCCCCCCCCCCCGTCTCTTTCGGCTGGCTGTGTTGCTTAAAGAGCGAGAGGCAGGAAGGAGGGGGAGCTGTTCATTTAAAAAAAAATTTCCTCTGCTTAGAATTGCGATCTGAGAAGGATGGAGTGAATCTGAAAGTTGACATTCACTTATGCAGTTTTGACAAATATTTTTTTACTCAAAAGAGGAAACAGTAATTGTTGGACAATATTTTTTATATCCAACAACCAAAAGAACTAACTGAATTGCTTTGTTAAGATTTATAAATGTTTAACCTATTTATATAAAGTTTGTTTCCATCTGAATGGACTTTGCTTAAATTGAAGCACCAAAGATACAATTTAATTGGCTTTCAGAAATATAAAATGATTTAGGATTGCAACAAGTGCCAGAAAAAATATAGTTGCACAAATTGATGACATCATGAGTACTCAATTTGTGGACAGAATTCCACACTTTTGATTTCTTCCTACTAGTAAATTACCTACCGGAGCATTATCTGTAATAGAAGTGCAAAAAGTATATTGGATTGAATGATATTTACTTACCCCACATCCCATCCCAAAATGTTTTATTTTTTATCCAGGTGGTTGCTAAAATGATAACCTTAGGATGCACACGAACTTGCCGTCGAAATGGAACTGATTTAATTAATATTGATCCCACAATCTGATAATTAATTTTGTTTTCAAAAATAACTTATCTCTTTAATGTGCTTTAACTGACTATACAGGCTGTATTTCATATCATTTGCCTAAAGATTTTTGACTTGCTTGTTTGTTTTTCCTGATGGAGGGTGAATGAGAGGAGCAATTGCTTACAAGGACCCTCATGATGATACCTGGAAAGTATCCTACACTGCAATGCAATCCTCACCACAATGCTCAGAATTATCTACTGTTATTTTAGCTTTTAAAACCTTTTCTCAACAGCCTTTTAACTTAATCTCTGACTCTCATTATGTGTGCCAACTTATTTTTGCTCTTTCAGGTGCTTACATCACGCCCAGGATTGACCCCAATCTTATGACTTTGTTTTTAACTTTGCAGCAGCTGCTCCAAAACTGAAAGCATTTATAATTTTGTTTCTCATATACACAATCACACCTCCCTTCCTGGGCCTAATTTTTTTTTAGTATGTCTTTTTTATGTCTTTTATGTGGTTTTGCTTCTAATCAACTATGACAAATGGATGTTATCCATGTTCTCTCTTTTTGGCTTCCTAGAAATATATTCATAAATAGGTATTTAGGAACAATTTCCCCCACCTCTACGAGGGGAAACAGCTTCACATGTTATTTTTCATCTTTTTTGGGCCGTTACAGCCCTGGGTAAACCCTCTTCCCTAAAAACTGACAATGGGCCAGCCTATTCTTCAGTGGCCTTTTTACAATTTTATACAACCTGAAATATTGTTTTTACTCATGGTCTTCTCTATAATTCCACGGGTCAAGCTATCGTGGAACGTGCTAATCGGTCCTTTAAGGACTGCCTTCACAAACAAATAAAAAAGGACGGATCATCTAGGGTACCTAATTTGTCGTGGGTAATAAACAGGTTCAAAAAGTATTATTTACATTACACTAATTGAATATTTCCATTCAAAATTTGACTGCTTATCAGAGACACTTTCAACAGAAAACAAGCTTGCCTCCACCTCTGGTATATTATCGGGCATTACCAGACAAAGCATGGTTGGGACCTGTCCCTCTGATCACTTGGGGGTGGGGCTACGCTGCTGTGCTTGCTCCTACAGGACCTTTGTGGATTCCAGCACATTACGTTCACCCAGCCAGGGATGTTGTGGCACCAGTCCCTGGACCCAGTCCCAGAAATGGCAAGGGTGACTCTACAGATGGCACAGCAACCAATCTGATCCTGACATGCCAGGCAGCCAGTGACGTAGGGAGATGTAAAGAACTTGATCCCCGAGAACCTGTGTGCTGCCATTTTTGCGGTTTTAACTGCAAATTCCTTATCCATCATTTCTTTGTTTCTGATCATTAACATCTGCCCTTTGACAACAGCAACTTTCATCCCACTCAAACAATCATTCGAGCAACGAATGAAGCAAAATCTAACATTACACAAAATAATGTCTTTTGTTTATCTGAAATGTATGACATGGAAAATTTGCTTTCTACATGTTTAGTCTTTGTTTGCACCCCTTCTGCAGTAATTCAAAACTTCACTGACTATAACAGAATTTTATTCAATGGGAACTTTAACTATAAGACTATATCTAGATGTGGGGTCACTGCTTATTATCCACCCCCTGACGCTATTGCTTTACATACCCCGGTGGTAGTTATCCCTGCAAATATAACATGTGCAAAAATAGTTAATTGTACTTCTTCAAGTAAAAAACCTCACTGTCATCGCATTGGCTCACCTGCTTTAAACTGCACAGCTTCAATAGAGACTTCCTTTCATTTTGGACATGCTTGGCTACTGTAAGGATGTTTTTTTAGGTGTGGTCAAGAAACTTTTAATTATATTCCTGCTAATATTAGTGAAGTGCAGTGTTGGCTCAGCTGGCTGATTCCTGTTTTGCTTTCCAAACAACAAGCTCACTCGAACCGTTCTCGATGTGGGGTCACGCTAGACAGCACTTGTGACTCTGAGACAACCTTACTTAATATGTAGCATTGGCTATATCTCCAGTGGGCGTACCAGGACTTGCTGTTCATGCTCACCTCAACATTAATGCTACTTCTTCAGCTATTTCAGCAATCAACCATGAACTGTAAAATTTGAGAAAAGCTATTTTGCAAAATCACGCTGCAATTGATTATTTGCTTCTGCACCAACATTTGGGTTGTGAAAGTTTTGAGGGAATGTGTTGTTTCAATATTTCTGATAATTCATGAACCATCCAGCACCAGATTAATATTTTACACAATTTGGCCTCTGATTTGAAAATTGGTACCTTAGGATCTTGGTGGGTGCTGTTTATGTAATGTATTCCTTCACTTTGCAATATATGTATCAGAGCTTTTAAAACCCCAGATTCTCTCTCGCATTGCCTCAGGGTCAAGTTTTGGCCCTATATAAACAACTACCAGGATGCTTCTCTCCTGGTTATAATCCTTTTATTAACCCCTTTTACGACGATATTTCGTCTAACAAAACAAAAAAGAGTGAGATGTAGAGGTGAGAGACAGGCAAAGGTCATGTGCAGAACACTGTCCCTCCAAAGCCTGTGTGCCCCTCCTCTCTTCATCTATCTCATTCCTTTACATCACCATGGCAATGTGAAAGTACGCAGGTCTGTGTGACCTTGCCACTCTGATAACAGCTAGCACGCAAACAACAAAGATGTTATTGCCATTACTATTCCCTGTTTATGGCCTCTGGCTGCTATATTCTTGAGGATTGGTTGGGAGTTTAACCAATGAAATGCTATTGCCATGTAGAAACTTTTGCTTCTTGTGATCTGCTATATAAACAATAAACTGCTACGTGTGGGTAGCCATTCTTGGCACCCTTCAATGACTGAGCACTGATTACTACATCCCGTCCCAGGCCTCAAGCAATCTTTACACTGGGGAGCCTATCTCGACCCTCGGACTAGAACACCCCATGATTCTCTTATTCCTGATGCAGGGGTTCACTTTGGTTCTATCAGGTCTGGCGCACTGAAGCCTCCTTGTGAGACTTCCTCCTTCCACCACGGTTTTGGGTCAAAAAGGGACCCACGGAGGACTCTTGATCCCTCACAGAGTCCGTGGTGCTCCTTTAGGGATCTACCACCACGGTTTCAGACCAAAAAAAATGAGTCTGTCGAGGACACTTCTGCTCCCCTGCAGAAGGTACAGGATGCTCTTACTGGCTTTACCTTCACTTTTCACCACCACTGTTTGCAGACTTCAAATGTCTGGGACGACCTGTACTTGCTTTCCAGAAGTAAGGGACGGTCCTTGCCTGGGGCTTAATTTCCTAACTTTGCTTTGCTTTGCTTACAGGGCCTTACCAGCTAGTTGCCCAAATCCAATTCTTTCATTCACTCATTCCATTTCATTTTCACATAGCCTCTCCCATTTCCCTAACAAAAGGTTCTGCGCTCTGACCAAACCCCCATGCTTTCCAGGTTCTGCCAATTAAACAGATCCTTTCTGCAGCTAGGAAAGACCAGAAGGAGCAAAATCCAATTGTAATTGGGAAAAAAGGGTCTTCTCACTCACACACACAGACATACACACATTTTCTTTGTTCCCCTGGGCTTTAAACTTAAAATTTAGAGGTACTCACCTTCACCTTCTTTCCAAAGCAGCCCTTGAGCTCAAACTCTCAACACTCCCTTTTCTACCCTGGCTCCACATGGGCAAGGCCTGGGAAACCCATCTACAGACACAAGGGGGTCTTTCTGATGGTTTTACATCTGCATTTGTATAGGGCTGGCTACTGCTTGGGGCAAAGAGATGAGACCAGGGTTGGTTTTTGGTTTTAAAAATCCTTTTGAGGAAAAATATATTTTTCTGCCCTTTTAATGTTTTCTTCTCTGGGCTAATGTCCCTCAATATTTATGATGGTCAAAGTGTTCCAGGGTCATGTGATCCCCTTTTGCAACCTTTTGACAAGCAAAGTCAATGGCAGGGCTGCTGGTGGCCAAGTGCTAAGGCGGGACTTCCTTTCCTCCCTCCCTTCCCTGCCTCCCTCTTTCTCATTCCCATCTCCTTCTGAAGGAAGAATTTGAAACCCCCCCCCCCATATTTTCTCTCTTCCATTTATTCATCAAACAAAGAAAAACCTCCAGAAAGAGAAAAGACAAGCTGCTGAGTGAACTAGCTTAGAAAGGCCCTTTAAGAATTAACTACTGGCAAGTGAATTCTGGTGGCGCTGCGCTGTGCCAATGGCGGCTACTTTGTAGCCGTCCATCTGAGACAGTGTAAAAACTGCGGATGACAGCAGACATCAGCTGTCCCGCGGTTTGAAACTTCTTTCCCGGGCAAAGGGAAAGAGGTGAGTTTTTTTCCTTGGATAGTGGTAGAGCCCTCAAGACCTCAAAGATTTTTGGGGGGGGTTGAAGGGTGAGCTCCCACGGAGTCCGAGGCATTCTCCACTTCTCAGAAGCCTTTGTCCCTTTTTGTTTTTTGGGACAAAGCAAGACGCTGCTTCCACATCCGCAATTAAAGTGAACTGGTGAGTTGATTTTGAAGCGGACAGAGCTGATCAGCGGAATGAATTTATATGTGAAATTTGGACTTTAACTTTGGAGAAGAACAATCTTTTCCCTTTCGTTATTTTAAGGGAAAGTAAAATGGCGATGAGAGGTTTCTCTTTCTCATGCGCATGAAAGGAAAGTGAGGAAAGGATTTTCATTTTTTTCATTTTTTTTTTTTGTTATAAAGTTTCAGCAACTTTTGGGACTCTGGGTGTTTGCATGAGAAGGATAAATATTCTTTTTTCTTTTTATAACTAGAAGAGGGTTTTTCTTTTCCCCTCTTCTTTTTGGTTTTTTTTTTTGGTCTTTTGGATTTTTCAAGAAGGAGAAAATCTTTTTAAAATGGCTTCGAAGTGTCAAGCGATCTCTGCTGTGCCTAAGGTGGCTTCTTTTCCGGCAATACTGACAGCTCAACAACCTAAACCTAGATCACCACCACCCTCTCCACCTGTACCACCACTTACGGTAAAAGATATTCAAGATGTTATGGGTAATGTTGTGTGCCAAATTAGAGAAGAAGTGAAGGAACTTTTAGAAGAGAGAAATAAAGTTATGAGGGAGGATATAGTACAGGCTTTGCAAGGACTGGCCTCTGTTGTTGAAAAGCTGGACTATCGTATTGAGGATGTTGCAGATAAAGTGGATTTATTGGAAGATCGTGTTGAAAGTGTGGAAAAAACGGTGGAGATTTCACAGGATGAAATTGTTATGTCTCAGTATAGAGAAATGGAATTCGCTTTAAGAATCAGAGGTCTGAGGGAAAATATGCAAGAACATCTGAGGGAGGTGGTGGCAAATGATATTGCTGTGATATTGGAGAGGGAACCTGAGGAGATATTGAGAGAAATAGAAAAAATATTCAGAGTTAACTCGTGGATTGCAAAGCAGAGAAATTTACCAAGAGATGTGGTGATTTATTTTGGAAAAAGATCTTTACGTAATGGAATTATACAAGCATTTTACAATCAGAGATTTCAGATTGCTGCTCAGGATGTTATAATTCCAAAGGAGATTCCATCAAAACTTTTAAGAAGAAAGGATTTTGCTTTTCTATCAGATGAACTTAAAAAATGACAGATGCCGTTCAGATGGGATATCCCAACTGGAATTGTGGTGAGCTATGCGGGGACACGTTATAGATTTAATACTGTTTCAAAGGCAAGAGAGTTTTACATTTCTGTCCTGGGAGCTCGCTCATCATCACCTCCACAGTCTAAAGTTCTGGATGTGAAAGAGGGAGAGCAGTTGGTTGAAGATGCTATATCAATGAAAGTTGGAAAATCACAGGCTGAGTTGTTACAGCAGTCTTCTGAGATAAAAGAACAGAGAATGACCCGAGCAGCTCATAGACAAAAAGAAAAGGAGCAACAGAAGAAGGAAATAAGAGAATCTACACAAGAATCTGTTTCTGAACCTGTGGGAGGAGCAAGACCTAAGAGATCTTCAATGGTAGATCTTCGAGCAGTCTTCTTCAGGCTTGCAGCCGGAGGAGATGGCAAAGCTCCTGACCTGGAATGTTAATGGCCTTAATTCTCCACAGAAAAGAAAGAAAATATTTCATTATTTGAAGCAATATAATAATGATATTGTTTGTTTGCAGGAAACTCATATTATTTTAAAGGATCAAAAATATTTGATTAATGCTCGATTGGGTTCACATTTTGTATCTTCTGGTCCTGGGAAAAAAAGGGGGTGTTGTTATTTATGTTAAGAAAAAATTGTCAGCTAAATTAATAGACTCTGATTCTCAAGGAAGATATGTTATGATTGAAGTGGGATTGTATGGTAAGAAATTGCTTATAGTGGGTTTGTATGCTCCTAATCAACAACAAAAACAGTTTTATAAGCTTTTACATCAAAAATTGACTTTATTGGATTTTAAATCTGTTATTATGATGGGGGATTGGAATGGAGTTTTGGATATACATAAAGACAAGAAAGGACTTTCTGCTTTCTTCAAGTAAGCTAAACTACCTAAGGCTTTTTTTTATTTGAAAGATGACTTGGAATTGAGAGATATTTGGCAGGAACGTAATAAGGAAGAGAGAGATTTTACATTTTTTTCTGATAGGCACCAATCGTTCTCAAGAATTTATATTTTTTTTGACTACTACGGATTTATATTCTAGTGTTAAAAATGTAAAAATTTTCCCAAGGACATTGACTGATCATAGTCCTGTATGGTTGGAATTAATTGCTGAGAAGGAGGAGAGAAGATCTTGGAGGTTGAATGAAAATTTATTTAGATATGAGGTGAATGTACAGAAACTTAGAGAATATTTAAAGGAATTTTTTATTTTAAATATGTCTAAGGGAACTTCAATGGCAATGGTTTGGGATGCCAGTAAGGCTTATATGTGTGGGGTTTTGATTCAAATGAATAATGTTTATAGGCGAAAACAAATGCAAAAACGTAAAGAATTGGAGGATGAGGTTAAAATAAAAGAAAAAGCATTAATTATGAATCCTTTGGATAAGAATGTAAAGGCTTCTATAAATTTGCTTAAAACACAATTTAATATGTTAATGGCTGATCAGGTTGCAACTAATTTACGTTATATGAAACATAATACATTTTGTAATGCAAATAAGCCGGGTAGGTGGTTGGCTTATCAATTAAGGAAGAAACAGAGGTTGAGAATTATAGATAAAATAAATTATAATGGTAAAGTGGTTTTTCAGAAAGAATTGATTAAAAAATCTTTTTTAGATTTTTACACAAAATTATACATGGGTCAGAAGGTACAGAGTTTGGATATAGATAAATATTTACAAGATGCTCATTTTCCTAAATTAACAAATGATCAAAGAGATGAGATCAATGGATTGATTACTTCACAGGAAATTATTATGGCAATTAAGCAATTAAAAGTTGGTAAAGCACCTGGTACTGATGGATTGACATCAATTTATTATAAAACTTTAAGTGAGGAGATGATAGAGCCTTTAAAGGAACTTTTTAATAGTATATTATTGGGTTTAGAGATACCTCCATCTTGGAGAAGGGCTTTTATATCCTTGATTCCAAAAGAGGATCAAGATCTTACTTTACCTAAAAATTATAGACCTATATCTCTTTTGAATATAGATTATAAAAAATTTTCAAAAATTTTAGCGAATAGACTTATGATTGTTTTGAATCAAGTGATACATACTGATCAAACAGGTTTTATAACTGGGAGATATATGAAGAATAATGTTAGACAAATCATTAATTTAATAGAATATTTGGATAAAAATAATCAGATTCCTGCAGGTTTGATTTTTTTAGATGCTGAGAAAGCTTTTGATCAATTAAATTGGCAATTTATGTTAAGGTTGGTTGAAGAGATGAATTTTGGGGATAAAATTTTGCAAGCTCTTAGAGGTATTTATCAAAAACAATCGGCGCAACTTATAATTAATGGAAGCTTATCTGATGTTTTTCAAATTGGAAAGGGTACAAGACAGGGATGTCCATTGTCCCCTTTGTTGTTTGTTTTAACATTAGAAATTTTGTTGATTAAAATTCGTGAATCATCTAAAATAAAGGGAATAATGATTAATAAGAAAGATTATAAATTAAGAGCTTTTGCTGATGATTTGGTTGTTACTTTGTCTCAACCAACCTATTCGGTATTGGAGTTGATACAGATTATAAATCAGTATGGGCAAGTTTCTAGTTTTAAAGTTAATAATAATAAGACTAAAATATTATCTAAAAATATGACTAATTCGGATAAGGAGATCTTAGTTAATTTGACAGGTTTTGAAATTGTAAAAAAGGTAAAATACTTGGGGGTTTATATAACTGCTTCTAATGTAAAACTGTATAAAAGCAATTATGAAATGTTATGGTTTAAAATGCAGAAGGATTTGAATGATTGGAAAAAATTGCAATTATCTTTGTTAGGGAGAATTGCTGCAGTTAAAATGAATGTTCTGCCAAAATTTCTTTTCTTGTTTCAAATGATACCTATCTTAAAGAAAGAGGTAAATTTAGAAGAATGGCAGAAGGGTATTAATAGATTCATTTGGGCTGGGAAAAAACCAAGAGTTAAGCTTAAAATTATACAAGATGTTCGAGAGAGAGGAGGACTCAAGGTGCCGAATTTGAAATTGTATTATGATGCGGTGGTCTTAACATTGATGAGTGATTGGGTTAACTTAACAAATTCAAATATACTTTTTTGGGAGGGATGGGATTTATTATTTGGATGGCATGCGTATTTAATTTATAATAAAAAGGTGGATAGGGTTTTTAAGTCCCATGTTTTAAGAATTGCTTTATTGCGTGTCTGGAAGAAATATTATAGATTAAATTTTAGAATACCGTTGTGGGGAATTCCTGGGCATGCAATAGAGAGGATAAGGAAAGGAGTGAAAATGGATAGGATTTCTTACAAACAATTGCTTAAGTGGGAAGGGAATAATTGGCAATTAAAATCTATGGAGGAATTAATGCAAGAAAATATTATTTATTCTTGGTTCCACTATAGGCAATTATTAGAAAGATGGAGTATAGATCAAAAAGTGGGTTTTACTATGGAAGATGTGAATTTGATGAAACAAATTAAAGATCAAAGTCGAACTCATATAAAAAGAGTTTATAATGCTTTAGTGGAATTGGATTCAGAAACAGAATTAGTTAAAGATTGTATGGTTAAATGGGCTCAAAATTTTGAAGAGCCGATTTTATTAGATACATGGGAGATAATTTGGGTGAGGAATGTTAAGTTCACCCAAGCTCAAAATTTATGAGAAAATTTTTATAAAATGTTTTATAGGTGGCACCTTGATCCACAAAAGATGTCTCGTATGTATCCAAATGTACAGCCCAAATGTTGTAGATGTGGTTGTTTGGATGCAACGTACTATCATATCTGGTGGTCATGTAGAAATATAAAGGCTTTTTGGATTAAGATTTGGTGGAACATTCAGAAGATTTTTAATAGAAGGATAAAATTCACACTACAATTATTTTTGTTAGGTATTATTGAAGATTGTGATGGCAAAGAGATTATTTTAATGTTGAATTTTATCACGGCGGCAAGGTTACTGATTGGGCAATATTGGAAGAAAGATTCCTTGCCTACTATAGAAGAATGGTTTCTTAAAGTTTCTTATTTATCAGAAATGGCAAAAATTTCGGCTTATCTGAAAGACCATTCACAAGAGAGATATATCTCGGTGTGGAAAAGATGGGTAAATTTTGTACAGAATAAATATGGGATTAGAAAGTATTATTTAGGTTTTGAATAATTTATAGTTTAAAGTGGGTATTTTTCTTTTTTTTTTATTGTTATGTTATGGTTGGACTTGCTGTTTCTATGTATTGGAGTTAAAGTACTTTAAATTTTTGGGATGTATGTATAGTTGATTGATGTTCATTTAATTTGTATGTTTTTTTGTTTTTTTAACCCTGTATTCAGCTCTGGGAAGGAGGGGGGAGGGTTATGGGGGTGGAAGGGGGGGAGGTATTTTATTGTAAAAAGTTTATAAAGTTTTCAATAAAAAATAAAATTAAAAAAAAGACTCAAGGGCAGGAGTGTCAAACTGCCGGCCCGTCACATGGAAGCTGTGCCCACCCCAGCTCCAGCAAGAGAAAAAAAGTAGTGATACGTAGCGGCACATCACGTGACATGGTCAGTTTGACACCCCTGCTCTAGGGACTCTATTTTGACTCCATCAATGGAAAAAAAAATAAGAATTAACTACTGGCTAGAAAAGAAAGTTAAGGAGCCAGCAGCCGGCACTTAAGAAAAAAAATGTAGTAAGTACTGGCTAAGGCAGTCTCACCAAATGGCTCCATTCTTAAGTAAAGGAATGCTACAGGCAAAATCCATTCAGGAGAAAAATACTTCAAAATCCCTTGCAGCAAAACTTACAGCTAACAATAGCAGAGCAATAGAAGCTAACACGAGACATCGGCCACAAGCCAAATAGAAATTGCCAAACACTCCTTAAGAACACAAAGCCCTCATTGCACAAATCCCAGAACTTCAAAGTCACAAAAGCACATAAGAATCCTTCCACTCTCCATCTCCCTCCCTCCGTGTCTCACCTCCAGCTGATGCTACCTTTCTTCATTCCTCGTGGAGGGCAACCCCCCTCCTCTGCTGCATTTCTTGCCTGTTTATTGCTGCCAGCACAGGTGGCTGCCACAGAAGTTGTAGATTGGCTCATGGCCAGCCTGCTTGATCTCCTCTCCCCACCACCACCCTCCTCCTTCCCCTTCAGTGCAGCTAGAGCTGACTCCACCTCCTCCCAGGGCTGACTCTTCTTTTGCTCTCTCCCTCCCAAACTGCCTCCTTTTATAGCCTCTCCTGTCTCCCCCCCCTCCTCCTCCTTTCTCATGGGGGAGGATGAGCCAGAAGTGAGCCTGGGGCCTTTGCCTTGCCCCAGCCACTCTGCAGCTCCGGAGGACTCTCTCACAGTAAGTCCTTGCCTGTGCTGGCTCTTTCCCTCCCCCACTATACTTGGCTAGGCAGGGCTGTGTACCACCTGCCACTCGTTAATGTACCACAAGTGGTACGCGTACCACCGGTTGAAAAGCCCTGCATTAGATGGTATAATATCCCATCTAATAGGTCAAAACCTCTATTTTCTTCAGTCTTACTCTAGCTTTCTTCCTTTGCCAAATAACTTTGTAAGTCAGTGCATTTAGGCCACCAAGTATTTCTTCCTCTGTTTCTGTATATATTATTTGGAATAAAAAAGACAATTTAATTAAAGTGTATTTGTAAAAACGCTTAATCCATTTATATTCGTTAAACATCCTCCTTTTTCTTTCTCCTTCAGTTTCTCTTTTGGTTTCTTATTTCCCAGTTTTCAGCATTTCTCCTAACAGCTCTGTCATCCATTCTATCAATTCTTCTTCCTTGTCCTCAAATATGTTCTGAAGTCTTGAAACGTAAAATGTCTTTCCCATTTCCGGTGGTATATCTGGGCCTTCCAAATTTTTTATTTATCTGTGCCTGTCTGTTGGTTACTTCTTTCAAATCCTCTATCTTTATGTCAGTTTCCTCTATTTTTTCTTCTGGTTTCTGAGTTGCTAGTTCATTCTTTGTGGTCATTTTCTGAACGTTTTTTGCTTGTAAGTTTAAGTTGGAGAGTTGCTCATTTATGTTATTTAAATTATTTTTAGTCTCCTCATAATTGAAAACAATTGTCTCTTGAATTGATTTCAACATGGAAAGAATTTCTTTCAGAAGTCCATTTACATTTTCTTGTTGATTATCCATGTTTCTTCCAAAGAGAAATAGTCCAGAAGCAACTTTCCCACTGTTTCTTAATATTTCTTGATAATTCTTGAAACTAAAAGTCAGTCAATATTTGTAATCCAGGCCAGCAAATTTAGAATGGTTTAATGTCTCCTTCATACAGATAAAACAGCCCAAGGATTTTTTTTCCCCTTTCCCAGCTGCAGTCTGCAAAAGTGAAAGTTTCCAGGAACAACAAAGAGCCTTACCTATGTCCAGGCTTTGTGCCAAATTTTCTTTAAGCATAATCAATTGTAATACCAAGGTTCACCACTAGATGTCATTAACATCCTTCTTCCAGCTTTTAAGTCCGAACCTATTTCACCAACTTTCCAAATGTCTTTTCAAAAAGAAAGTCTTAAAAATACTTTTAGCCCCCAAATTTGTCAAAGCTATGTCTCTATATTAAATCCAAATTAATCTTGTAGTTTTCTCTAATTTCCCCCCAAAGGAAGTTATTCACTACTTCTCTTTTCCTGAGAGAACGGGGTGGAAATTCCCCTTCTATCATCTGGGGGATTCTTTGATTTGGGAATTCTTTTTTCCAGGAAGAGGTTTTAAAATTATAAAGAGAGGCTCTTTTTCACCCAGTTCCATCCGTGTTGTTCAGAGGTTGCTAGTTAGTGCTTATCTTGGGTTGTTGGTGGCTTCTGGCTGGCCACATAAATGTGGCCAGTCTTTCTTCTGCCAGTTTGAAGGGCTTCCTCAGATCAAATGGAAGGGCTGCCACCCCTCCACGATTGACGAGGGTCCCCTTTTTCGTCACCTCTCCAGGGAGACTTTAGACCCTTTTTAGGGTCCCCAGCAGAGCGAAATTGGATGTGGAAAACGGAGCCCCATTTTCCTGTGCCCGTCACACCAGAACGTCTAACCCAGAGGTCTTTCGGGCTTTGCGAACTTCTACCGACAATTCATCCCATTTGCCCAGATTGCCTTACCTATCACAAACCTGTTAAAAACCAAAGGGATTGATAAGCCAAAGCCCAACCAGCCTCTGAAATGGACTTATGGAGTGCCAAGCGGCATTCAAAAAGCTAAAGAGGCTTTTCTCAGCAGAACCAATTTTAAAACACGCAGATCCAGAGAAGGGGTTCATAATGCAAGCTGATGCCAGCGATGTTGCAGTGGGGGCTGTGTTACTCCAAGAAAATTAAAAGGGCCAATTACAACCATGCACCTACACCTCCCGAAAATTATCAGAAACAGAACAGCGCTGGGTGGTCTGGGAAAAGGAAGCTTACGCAGTGCTCTGGGCCCTCCTCACCTGGAGGCACTTCTTAGAAGGGAGAAAAATCCCTTTCCAAGTATGGACTGATCATAAAAACATAGAAGCTCTCAAAGTGCCTAGAAAGCTGTCCCCTAAACAAGCACGGTGGGCCCAACACTTCCACCAATTCAACTTTACCCTCCACTACTTGCCGGGAGGGAAGAATTTTCTAGCTGATTCGCTATCCAGAATATCGCAGTATAACAGCACCAAAGCAGAAGTAGTCAAGCCTTTATTACCAACACAGCAGTTAGCAGCCCCAGTGGTTACGAGATCACAAAAGAGAACACCCATGCCACTGGACGGTGCTACCTCAACAGTGTTCAAACAAGCCTTAGAGAAAGACAAGTGGTTTTTAGAGCACAAAAATCTTTGTTCAATGGAGGATGGACTAGCATGGGTGGAGGCAAGTTGTATGTCCCAGCCACGCAAAGCTTAAGAACTATGCAAGTCTCCAATGATTCAAAACTTGCAGGGCATTTTGGATTTGTTAAAACACTACACCTAATAAAAAGGCAGTTTTGGTGGCTGTCGCTGAAAAAGGACATTGTAAGCTATGTCACCAGCTGCCCTACTTGTGCTGCAGCAAACCGAAGGCAAGGTAGCAGCTGGTAGCAAGCCCTTCAGCACTCTGGAGAGAGATCTATATGGACTTTATTGTGGAACTGCCAGAGAGTGCAGGAAATACAGTTATTTGGGTCGTGACTGACCTGTTCTGAAAGCAGGTCCATTTCATTTTATGCCAGAAGATCCCAACTGCCAAGACCCTAGCTAAAATGTTCCTCCAACACATATATCGATTGTATGGAGCCCCTCAGAGCATAATTTCAGATAGAGGTGTCTAGTTTACCTCAAAGTTCTGGAGGCCCTTTTTGGACCTTTTGGGTACTGAACAAGGCTTGAGTTCTAGTCATCATCCTCAAATGAAGAACGAACGAACTCAGTACTGGAGCAGTACTTTAGATGCTTCATTAACTACCAGCAAGACAATTGGACTGACCTCTTGCCATTTGCTGAAGTGGCATATAATAATGCTGTCCACTCCAGCATGGGATATAGCCCATTTCAAGTAGTCACTGGGAGGTGTTCAAACCAATGCCTAAACTACCAACCATTGAACCCACCATCTCTTCCCTTGAGGAATGGATGAATCAGTTGCAAAACACTTGGCCGGTAGTCAGGAAGGCTCTAGATAAAGCCAGGGATGCCTATAAAGCTCAAGCTGATGAGAAAAGATCAGAACTCAAACCTTTCATATTGGGGACAGAGTGTACTTATCCACCAGATTTCTGCAATCACTGCAACCTTCTAAGAAACTAGGGCCCAAGTTCGTAGGCCCCTTTCCTATTAAGCGCATCATAAACCTAGTCACTGTGGAATTGGAACTCCCCAAAACCCTAAGGCAGGTTCACCCCTTGTTTCATTGTAGCTTGATGAAACCAGAAATAACCTCACCTTTAAGACCAAAAGCAACCCCTGCGTCACAGCCCATTATGGTAGAGGGTGAACAACACTTTGAAATCAAAGAAATCTTAGATTCGTGTAGGCATCATGGGGCAGTCCAATATTTATTGGCCTGGAAAGATCTAGCAGCTTCTCAGAACGAATGGGTTCACAAAAGGCATGTTAGGGCCCCTAGACTGCTTAAATGCTTCCATGAATGTTATCCTGATAAACCTTGATCACCTATTCTTCCATTTTATTGTTTTCTCTCTCCTGCAGGTGGATCTCCCGTTCTTTTAGACAGTCAGACCCTCAACTTTTCTATTCCTTTTTGCTTTCGGGTGCTGCCATTTTGCTGAGAGGGGGGAGGCTGTTCGGCCATGCTGTTGGGAAGGGGGAAGTCGGTCAGTGTTTCCTCTGCTTTGTTCCTCACCCCTTTGATGCATCTGGATGTGAATGGGAGAGGAATGTCCTCTGGACCATCTGTCTTATCTCCACTCCAATGGGAGGAAACAAAACCCTAAGAACAGTGCCTGGGATCTACGTTTATCACCTCGGTTCCCATAACAACTTTGCACCTGAGGATTGGGGTGGGGTTTTGAAAGAGATGCTTTAATGTAACATTTCGCACAGGAAAACATTAGATCTTGATTTGCTCTTCTGCTATCACTGACTCTCAATAAAAAGTTCCTTTTGAAACAATGCCTGTTTCAAGAGTTTTGCTTTCTTGGGAGACCTAGCTGAGGCATGACCGTACATTTTGTGTGATCCATGACCTCCAGATTGGAGATCCAGTCTTGCCAACAAATGCCAAGGATGGAGCACAGAGTGCTCATGTGAAATTTTTACTACTGTTTGACGTGTTGTTGGTACAGGATTCAGGAATCACATACATATAAGAGGGAACAGATAATCGCAGCTCTGTAGATTTTCAGCTTTGTGGGGGAAAAAGCTCAGCAGCCCAGCTGAGAGACAGGCTGGTGGCCCACCTGAGAGATGGTCCGACAGACCAGCAACCCAGCCAAGCATCCCAGGGGCCAAGACATTCCAAGATGGGTGTCGAGGCAGCTGGAGGCCAGTTGAGCGGAGATGGTGCAGTGCAAATGGAAGCCAGCTGAGCAGCAGTGGATTGGAGCTGGGTAGCAGGAAACCAGTGGCTGAGAGTGGCACGGTGGACCAGCTGACCAGCAGCAGTGCTGTCATGGTTGACTTCTCATACATCTCTGCTTGCAACCAGACAACAGAAACTAGGGAGGGGGGGAAGGGAGTAATTGGAATGTACGGGGAACTGGGAGGGAATTGAGGAATTCAAGAGTACTATCTGTGGCCTGAGAGAATATCTACACCGTAAGGTCAAATGCTGGGAAACCTCTGAAAGGCACAGACTGTCCATTGTCCACCTTGTGTTATGATTCCATGCCAGCCTGTGCTCCCAACAGCTGAGTCGGAGGAATCTGAGGAGGAGGTGGAGGAGGCATTTGGGGGGCCATCAGAGCCAGAGGGAGACTCTGAAGTACAGGACTCACAGTTGGATGCAGAGCCTGGGCCCTCCAGTCGTGTTTCTGATGAAGCTCAGCTGGGTGAGGAGCATGAATCAGACTTGGAAGAATCACAACAGATGGACTTACTCTGGCATCAATTAGCCAGAGTAAGGCAACAGAGGTCAATGAAGCACCTCCAAAGTAAGAAGAAATGGCAAGGGGAGGCACCGCCTTAGGACTGCTAATTAAAGGGAGGAGGTGTGGGTGGTGCTGGTTGCTGAAGGCAACCGTTTGAAAACCGTGTCTTGGAATCTTGATCTGTGACTTCTCTTGTGATTTCTTGTTTGTTTTTCATCGTGCTCTTTTGGACTTAAGTTTGCTGTATTTGACAGGTTTGTCTACAATATAAAAAGGGGTTTTTGTTTTTGTTTGCAAGTCTGCAGCCTATTGCAGCAGCAGGGGTTTGGTCCTTGTGAAGTTAACAAGGACGGCAATAGGCTGGAACAGAACAGTTTGCCTTCAGCCTCACCCCCTACTATCATGGAGCAGCTACGTGCTGAGAACGCCCAGCTTGCTCAGCAGCTGGCTTTGTTATCTGCTCAAGTTGCTCAGCTATCTGCCCAGGTTACTGCTGCTCCACCACCACCCAGGAGAAAATGCCAAGTGGTGAGGCCAGGCAAATTTGATGGCAACCCAGACATGTTTTCTGTTTTCATGGGACAATGCCACTTGTACATTAGTGTGAAAGCAGATGATTTCCCCACTGACCAGGTTAAAGTGGGGTTTATGATAAGCCTGCTTTCTGGTTCTGCAGCTCGTTGAGTCACACCCTTGTTAGCTCAACGTAGCCCATTGTTGGACGACTTTGCGGGGTTTTGTGAGCACATGCGGTTGATGTATAAGGACCCCATCAAGGCTCAGACAACTACCCACTGTTTGAAAGCCCTGAGGCAAGGCCGACGCCCCCTGCAGGGCTATATCAGCGAATTTCGGCTGCTTAGCCAGGATTCAGCCTGGAATGAGGCTGCGCTCATGGACGCTTTCCAGGATGGCTTGTTGGAGGAGATGTTGGATGAGTTGGCCCGTGTTGAGCTTCCCCCGGACCTTAATGGGCTCATTCATCTCTGCCTGTGGATCGATGCCTGGCTGCAGCAGCGAAGGAGTCGCCGTGCTACCCCAGAGATCCGTAAGCCCCCCATTGTGAGTGCGACCCCGGTCCAGAGGGAGGAGCCAATGGAGTTAGGTGCTGCCAGACCTCGTCTATCGGTGGCAGAGATGAACAGGCAGCATTTGGGGGGGGTTGTGTTTTTATTGTGGGGACCCTGGACATTTGGCTGCTTTTTGCCCCAAGAAACGACAAGGGGCATCTGTGACGGAGCCGGTCCCGAGACTGCCTTCAGTTTCCCTGTCGGGAAACGGGCCACGCCCGACCTAAAAGGCCTTTTGGGTCGGGCATCCCGCAACTCTGAATCACATTCTTCTGATACTGCCCACGGACCCCCAAAACATCTGATCTTGGAGGCGCGCCTGCTTCTTCCTACGTTGCCCAAGGGGATTCCTGTCCATGCGTTGATTGACTCTGGGGCCACTACGAACTTTATGGACGCAGCATTTGTGGCTAAATGGGCAATTCCCCAATGCCCGGTGGATCCACCGATGTTAGTGGAGACCATTGATGGTCGAGTGCTTCTGTCTGGGCCAATTAAAGCTGCCACGCAACCGCTATGTATGGCCATCAGTAATCATGAGGAGGCCATTCAGTTTTATATCATCTCAGACCTGCATTTTCCCTTGGTCTTGGGAATGGCGTGGCTCTGGGCGCATGACCCCCAGATGTATTGGTCTCAGAACTTGGTCACCTTTCCAAGCCTGCAGTGTGTGGACCACACCCGCCACATCTGTGCCGGTCAGGTAGAGGGGCCCACGGGGGTCTCCTTACCCTCTGAATTGGCAGAATATGCTGATGTGTTCAGTGAGACTGAGGCAGATTGACTACCCCCGCACAGGCCTTATGACTGCCCCATTGACTTAGTCCCTAACGCGCCTCTCCCCGTGGGGCGTTTGTATTCCATGTCGGACCCCGAGTTGGCTGCGTTGAGGGACTTTTTGGACAAGAATTTGGCTCGGGGGTTTATTCGGCCCTTGTCCTCGCCAGTATCTGCACCCGTACTCTTCGTCAAGAAGAAGTCCGGTGAATTGCGGCTTTGCTGCAATTATAGGAAATTAAATGCCATCACAGTGCGCAACTGATACCCGCTGCCCCTCATTCCTGAACTCTTGGATCGGCTCCGTGAGGCCAAAATCTTCACAAAACTGGACTTGCGCGGACCTTATAACCTTGTCAGAGTTCGGCCGGGTGATGAGTGGAAGATGGCATTTGGTACTCAGTACAGGCACTTCAAGTACACGGTGATGCCCTTTGGCCTGACCAATGCCCCTGCTGTTTTCCAACACTTTATGAATGACATTTTCCGGGACTTGTTAGATCAGTTTGTGGTGATTTACCTGGACGACATCCTGATCTATTCCCCATCGTGAGAAAAGCATCATCAACATCTCCGTCAGGTCTTGCAGTGGCTTCAAGAACATCAGCTCTATGCTAAGTTAGAGAAATGCCAGTTCTATCAGACGACTATCGAGTTCCTGGGTCATCACATTTCTCTTGAGGGCATCACTATGGACCCGAGTAAGGTGGAGTCTTTGCAGAGTTGGCAACCACCATGTCATGTGAAGGATGTCCAGTGATTGCTTGGGTTCACCAACTATTATCGGACTTTCATCCCCAGATTTGCTACCATGACAGCTCCCCTTACTCGGCTCCTGCAGAAAAAGACTCGGTTTCAGTGGGACGCTCCAGAACAACGGGCTTTCCAGGCTTTGGAGGAAGCCTTCATGAAGGAGCCCATCCTGAAGCATCCTGACCCGCAATGGCCATTTGTCATGGAGACGGATGCCTCCGACATTGCCATTGGGGTGGTGTTACTCCAGGCGACGACGCCCGGCGGTGCCCTCTTCCCTTGCGCATACTATTCACAGAAATTGAATCCAGCGGAGCGCAATTATACCATCTGGGAGAAGGAGCTATTGGCCATTAAAGTGGCATTCAAAACCTGGAGGCATCATTTGGAAGGGGCGTGGCATCAAATCGAGGTCCGGACGGACCATAAGAATTTAGAAAGCCTGCAGACCGCTCGGAAATTGAACCAACGCCAGATCCGATGGTCTCTCTTCTTTGCAAGGTTCAATTTCCGGGTGACATACATACCGAGCGGTCACAATCAAAGAACGGATGCTCTGTCCAGGAAGCCCGAATTTTCCCAAGCAGAAGACAAGCTTCTGCCCAGGACAGTGCTCCCTATTGAGTCTTTTGCTGCGATGAGAGAGCCAATAGATGTATGGGCTCGGATTCGGGAGGCCCAGCAGCAGGATGGGTGGGTGGCTCAGCGAAAGGAGGAAGTGGGGCCCAATTCACCATGGACAGTCGTGGATGGACTCCTCCACTATCGTGATTGGCTCTATGTGCCTGGAGGGCCGCTCAGAGGACTCATCCTCAGCCAGTGTCATGATAATCCAGCAGCAGAGACCCTGAATTTGGTATCCCGTACCTTCTGGTGGCCCCAAATCCGACATGACATTCAGAGCTACGTCTCATCGTGTATTTCCTGTAGGCAAGCCAAGTCAGTGACAGGGGCCCCACCCGGACTACTGCAGCTTTTGCCGACACCCAAAAGACCCTGTGGGGTGGTGTCCATGGATTTTTTGACGGATTTACCCCCGTCTTCTGGATTCATGACGGTATTCGTGGTGGTTGACATGTTGACCAAGATGGCGCATTTCATTCCATGCCGTGGCTTACCGTCTGCCCGTGCCACCGCTCGCATGTTCATCCAGCAAGTGTTCCGTCTGCATGGTCTTCCTGATAAGATCATGTCCGATAGAGGGGCCCAGTTCACAGCCCGTTTCTGGCAGGAGTTGATGCAGGCATTGGATGTCAAGATCTGCCTCTCGTCCGCACATCATCCTCAAACCGACAGAGGGACCGAGAAGGTCATTGGAATCCTGGAGCAATATCTGCACTGCTATATCAATCAGCAGCAGAACAATTGGGTGGATTATCTGGCAGTGGCTGAGTTTGCGTTCAATAACTCTCAGCACACTTCCACGCAGATGACACCATTCTTATCCAATGTGGGCTATCACCCTCGGTTTTTCCCTCTTTCCCCACTAGATGCACCGGAACCACCAGTGAACGACTACCTGGCAGAGTTACAGGTGATCCATCAATTGGTGCAGCGACAGTTGGAGAAGGCTAAGGCTGACTACAAAAGGTTTGCTGATCGGTCAAGGCGGGATATGCCTCCACTATCGGTGGGAGATCGGGTATGGCTGTCCACCAGGAATCTACCATCAACCCGGCCAACCAAGAAATTAGATCACCGATATGTCAGACCGTTCCCAATCGAGGCTGTCATCAATCCGGTCGCCTATCGCTTAACTCTGCCACGTTCCATGTGGGTACATCTGGTCTTTCACCGTTCTCTGTTGGTCCCTGAGCAACCGGCATGTCCACTCCGCCGAGCCGAACCGCCCCCACCAGAACAACATGACGGAGACAGTGCCCCCGAGTATGAGGTTGCCAGCATTCGGGACTCCCATTGGGTGAAAGGACGCTTCCAGTACTTGATTGAATGGAAAGGCTACGGACCGGAGGAGTTCACCTGGGAGGATGTGTCTACCATTCATGCTCCTGCCTTGGTGACCGCCTTTCATGAACAATTCCCATGTCGACCGCATCCGGATCGGCAGACCCGGGGGAAGGGCCCTGCGGTGCGGGATAGTGTTGTGATTCCATGCCAGCCTGTGCTCCCAACAGCTGAGTCGGAGGAATCTGAGGAGGAGGTGGAGGAGGCATTTGGGGGGCCATCAGAGCCAGAGGGAGACTCTGAAGTACAGGACTCACAGTTGGATGCAGAGCCTGGGCCCTCCAGTCGTGTTTCTGATGAAGCTCAGCTGGGTGAGGAGCATGAATCAGACTTGGAAGAATCACAACAGATGGACTTGTTAATTGACGCACGCAGGCGGCATCAATTAGCCAGAGTAAGGCAACAGAGGTCAATGAAGCACCTCCAAAGTAAGAAGAAACGGCAAGGGGAGGCACCGCCTTAGGACTGCTAATTAAAGGGAGGAGGTGTGGGTGGAGCTGGTTGCTGAAGGCAACCGTTTGAAAACCGTGTCTTGGAATCTTGATCTGTGACTTCTCTTGTGATTTCTTGTTTGTTTTTCATTGTGCTCTTATGGACTTAAGTTTGCTGTATTTGACAGGTTTGTCTACAATATAAAAAGGGTTTTTTGTTTTTGTTTGCAAGTCTGCAGCCTATTGCAGCAGCAGGGGTTTGGTCCTTGTGAAGTTAACAAGGACGGCAATAGGCTGGAACAGAACACCTTATATGATTGGTGGACAATGGACAGTGGGTGGCCCAGGGGAAAAGGGGGGCTTTTTTTTTTTTAATTGAATTTTTTTTATTTTTTAAAACATACAATCATTTATAAAAATACAATAAAATTTTAAAATAGAGAAACCCCCCCCCCTTACCGTCCCTCCCACCCCCAACCCCCCTCCCTTCACTTCCCAGAGCAGAATACAGGGTTAAAAAAAAGAAAATTATAATAATTAAGAAAAAAGAAAAAAAAAAGAGAGAGAAAAAAATATCATAATTAACCTTTAACTCCATAACCTATAAAACAATTCTCTATAATATTTGATATTCATTCATAAAATAAATGAAACTTTTTAATTCCATACTTTTTCTGAATATAATCTATCCACCTTCCCCATACAGTAATATATCTTTCTTGTGTATGATCCTTTAAATAAGCAGAAATTTTTGCCATTTCTGCAAAACTAGATACTTTAAATATCCATTCTTCTAAAGTAGGCAAGGAATCTTTCTTCCAATATAAACCTACTAGTAACCTTACTGCAGTTAATAAATTCAACATCAAAGTAGTTTCTTTTTCATTTAAGTCAACAAAAATACCAAGTAAAAATAGTTGAGGAGTAAACTTTATCTTTTTTCTAAAAATCTTTTGAATGTTCCACCAAATCATAATCCAAAAAGCCTTTACTTTTTTACAGTTCCACCAAATATGAAAGTATGTCGCATCATTATTGCCACATCTCCAACATTTGGGCTGTATGTTAGAATACATACAAGATAATTTTTTAGGATCTAAGTGCCATCTATAAAACATTTTATAAAAATTTTCTCTCAAATTTTGAGCTTGTGTAAATTTAACATTTCTTATCCAAATTGTCTCCCATAAATCCAATGAAATCGGCTCCTGTATATTCTGAGCCCATTTAATCATACAGTCTTTAACCAATTCTGTTTCCGAATCTAACTCTAATAAAACATTGTATATTCTTTTTATATGAGCCGGACCTTGGTTTTTAATCTGAATAACCAATTGTCTATCTTCTAGTGTTATTCCCTCTTTCTTGTCTACAGTCCATCTATCCATTATTTGTAAATATTGAAACCATGACTGTAGAATATTTTGCTGCCTTAATACATCTAGGGATTTCAAATGCCAATTCGAACCAGAACAAATTAACAATTCTTTGTACGAGATTTTATCAAAATTTGTCCCCTTAGAAGTTCCCTCAATTGCATGTCTGGGAATCCCCCAGATAGGTATTTTATAATTTAATCTATAATAATACTTCTTCCAAACACGAAGTAAGGCATTCCTCAAAATATGTGATTTAAAAGTCCGATCAACTTTCTTATTAAAAATTAAATATGCATGCCAACCATATATTAAATCCCAACCTTCCAAAAAAAGAATATCCATATTTGTTAAATTAAGCCAATCACTTAACCAAGTTAGGGCGGCTGCATCATAATATAATTTCAAATTAGGTGCCTTAAGTCCCCCTCTTTCTCGAGCATCCTGTAATATCTTAAATTTAACCCTTGGTTTCTTCCCGGCCCATATAAAATTATTGATATCCTTTTGCCATTCCTCCAAATTTGCCTCTTTTTTAAGAATAGGTATCATCTGAAACAAAAAAAGAAACTTTGGTAGAACATTCATTTTTACAGCTGAAATTCTCCCCAACAATGACAATTGCAATTTTTTCCAATCTCTTAAATCCTTTTGGACTTTTGCCCATAGTGGTTCGTAATTGTTCTTATACAATTTTCCATTTGAAGCAGTTAGATATACTCCCAAGTATTTAACCTTTTTTACCATCTGAAAACCTGTGGCTTTAATCAAACTTTCCCTTTCTTTAACTGACATATTCTTAGATAATATCTTAGTCTTATAATTATTAACTTTAAAACCAGAAACATTCCCATACTGTGTTATAAGTTCTAATAAACCATCAATCGCCTGGTTCGGTTGTTCCAAAATTAAAACCAAATCATCCGCAAATGCCCGCAATTTATACTCATTCTTCCTTATCTTTACACCCTTAATTAACTTCGATTCCCGAATCTGAGTCAATAAAATTTCCAATGTTAAAACAAATAACAATGGGGATAATGGACATCCTTGTCTTGTCCCTTTTTGAATATTAAAATTCTCAGTCAATCCCCCATTTACAACAATTTGTGCAGATTGCTGCTGATATATAGCTTTAAGTGCATGTAAAAAATTATCCCCAAAATTCATTTTCTCTACCAAAGAAAATAAAAATTGCCAGTCCAATTGATCAAAAGCTTTTTCAGCGTCCAAAAAGATAAAAGCCACAGGAATCTGATTATTCTTATCCAAGTACTCAATTAAGTTAATAATTTGTCTAACATTATGTTTCATATATCTCCCTGTTATAAATCCTGCTTGATCACTATGAATCAAGTCTTTCATAACCTGCATTAATCTATTTGCCAAAATTTTTGTAAAGATCTTATAATCAACATTCAATAATGAAATTGGCCTATAATTCTTAGGCTCTGTAAGATCCTGATCTTCCTTCGGAATCAGTGATATAAAGGCTCTTTTCCAAGAAGGAGGAACTTGCATACCCAACAAAATACTATTAAAGAGTTCCTTTAATGGCTCTATCATTTCTTCAGATAAGATCTTATAATACCTAGAAGTCAGTCCATCTGTTCCAGGAGACTTTCCAACCTTTAACTGCTTAATAGCTAAACCAATTTCCTCCACAGTAATTAAACTATTCATCCCATTTTGTTGTTCCTCTGAAAGTCTAGGAAAATGTACTGATTGTAAATATTTATCTATATCCAAACCCCTTATATTATCACTTGAATATAATTTTGTGTAAAAGTCCAAAAAACTTTTTCTAATCAAATCTTGCTGAAAAACCTCAATACCTTTATATTTTACTTTCTCTATAATTCTAGCTTTCTGTTTCTTTCGTAACTGATAAGCCAACCACCTCCCAGGCTTATTCGCATTACAAAAAGTATTATGTCTCATATACGACAGATTGGTAGCCACCTGATCTGCCATCAACATGTTAAATTGTTCCTTAAGCATCTTTATAGATACCTTTAAATTATTATCAGTAGGGTTAAGAACCAACTCTTGTTCTTTTGATTTGATCTCTTCTTCTATTTCTCTACGTCTTTGTGACCCTTTTTCCCTAAAAACTTTATTCAATTGAATCAGAATTCCCCTCATATATGCTTTACTAGCGTCCCACACCATAGACATCGATGTTCCCTTATTCATATTTATAGTAAAAAAGTCCTTTAAATGTTCTTTACACTTTTGTACGAACTCCTCCCGATTAAATAAGTTCTCATTCAGTCTCCAGGATCTTCTATTCCCATCTTCCGAATATAACTCCATCCACACAGGACTATGATCTGACAATGTTCTGGGAAAAATTTTCACCTTCCTCACTCTAGGGAGGAAGTCACTAGTAATCAAAAAGAAATCAATCCTTGAAAATGACTGGTGTCTATCAGAATAAAAAGTAAAGTCCCTATCACTTGTGTTCCTTTCTCACCAAATATCAATAAGCTCCAGTTCTTCCTTCAAATCAAAGAAAGTCATAGGTAGTTTAGTTTGAATAAAAGTTTTAGAGGAACTTCTTTTGTCTATAGTTGGGTCTAAAACCCGATTCCAGTCACCCATCAAAATTACCGATTTATAATCCAACTGAGATATCTTGCCATGCAGCAACTTGTAAAATTGTTTCTGTTGTTGATTGGGAGCATATAGTCCAACAATAAGAACCTTTCGGCCTTGTAATAATAATTCCACAAAAAGATATCTTCCTTCAGAATCAGCCTCAATTAGTTTAGCTGAAAAAGTTTTCTTCACATAAATTACCACTCCCCCTTTTTTCCCAGGGGCTGGAGCAGTAAAATGTGTGCCCAGACGGGAATTCATCAAGAATTTAGAATCCTTTAAAGTTATATGAGTCTCCTGCAAACATATCAAATCATTATTATGTTGTTTCAAATAATGGAAAATCTTTCTTCGTTTCTGTGGCACGTTTAAGCCATTAATATTCCAGGTCAGGAACCTGACCATCTCCACCGGCCTGGAGCCTCTGGAGCATGGCCTGCAGATCTGCTGTCGAAGATCTTTTTGGTCTTGCCCCTCCCACAGGCTCTGTAACAACCAAACTTTCACCACTCTTCTGCAACTGCTCTTTTTCTTTACGTTTATGGGCAGCTCGTGTCATCCTTTGCTCTTTTATGTCAGAATTCTGTGCAGCTTGTTCCATAACCATCATTGATGAGGCTCCTGCCATAAGAGACTCTTCGGTTATCCTTATTTGTGGAGGTGGTGACAATCTTGCTTTTAAGATAGACTGATAAAAATCTCTTGCTTTGGAAACAGTAGTTAATCTGTGACGTATCCCTTCATAATTTACTATTATTCCTCTTGGAATCTCCCATCTGAACTGAATTTGACGATGTTTCAGCTCATCAGACAAGAAAGTAAAATCTTTTCTGGCTCTTAAAATTTTTGGAGGTATCTCTTTTAAAATTATCACATCTTGATCAGCAATTTGAAACTTTTGTTTGTAAAAAGCCTGTATAATTTCATTACGGATAGATCTTCTAGAAAAATAAATAACCACATCTCTTGGTAGATTTCTCTGTCTAGCAACCCGTGAATTAACTCTAAAAATTTTTTCTATCTCATTCTCAATTATTTCAGGCCGCCAGCCAATATTAGGAGCAATATCTTTCACAATAAGCATCTTTAAGTCTTCCTGAGGGTTCTCCCTCAGGCCCCTGATACGCAATGCATGTTCTATCTCCCTATATTGTGAAATGATTTGTTCATCCTGTGTAATTTCTATCTTGTTCTCTACCTCCTGCATTCTAAATTCTATCCTTGATGCATTTTCAGTAATCTTTTCCATCTGGTCATCAATCCTCTCTATGTGCAGGGCTAAGCCCTGAAAGGCCAGAAGGATATGGTCTCTTACTTGTTTGTTCTTTTTCTCCAATAATTCTTCTGTATTAGCCCTCTCTGCAATTATAAGATCTTTTACCTCCTCCTTAATATCCAAGGCATGCTGTTTTAAAGCATCCTGTAAATCATTAAGAGAAATTGCAGGAGGAGGAGGAGAAGGTGGAGGTGATTTTGGTTTCTGAGATGCAGGCTGAGGCATTGGAGAAGAAATAGGAACCTTGGGGGCGGGAGGCAGACGTTTTGAAGCCATTTTCTTAAGTTCCAAGAAGAAAGATTCTTATTAAAAAAAAGAGAGAAAAAGAAAAAAAAAGGGCACAGTTCTTTTAAGTATTCTTAGAAAAAAAATAGAGAAAAAAAAGGAGGAAAGAATAAAAGCCAAATTCTTACTTCTGTATTTAAAGAGTTAATCTGTATCCAGGTTTTACTTTGTAATGCAAATCAGGCAAGAAAGACGATCGCCATTTTACTTTTCACTTTCCCTTTCTTCTAAAGGGAAAGTGAACAAAAGAAGAGGAAGAGGAAACTTGCTGAAGTTAAAGGCACCATCAAACTTGAGCACAGTCTCTCCTGGTCTGCTCCGTCTGCTTTCAAATACTCACAAGCAGCTGGAAAAAAAAAGCAGATGTGGAAGCGGCAACTTGCTTCATCCCAAAAGCTTCGGAATGAAGTCTCCCTGGAACGCGGAGTTGCTCAGGCTCCGAGGGAGCTCTACCCTCCGATCCCCAAAATAACAGGGATCCAGGGGAGCTCTTACCTCTACCTGAGAGCTCTCCTCCTCCCTTTTTCCCAGGGAGGAGATTCAAGCCACGGGACAGCTGATTGTCAAAGTCCCGCAGCTTTTACACGCACCAGGAACGGGCGGCTTTGTAAAACGCCGCCATTCGTCATTGCTGGAACCACTGGAAGTCCGGAAAAGGGGGGCTTTTACCTAGGCTGCTTTTCACAGAAAAACCTCTGAACTGGCTTCACGTCTTCTGTACCTATGTGGAATTATCAGTAAAGCTCTACTCCTGGAAAAACAATGCCCCAGGAGTTTCTTTTGCTGCATATGCCAATGGGACAGTTGACATTAAGTCAGTTCTCACAGTAGTAGCCTGCCTGGATCCCACCAGGAGACCAATAACCCTGAGATGTCATTGGCAGAAAAGCCTCAGAGGAGAAGAAGCTGAGGGAAGCCACAGCCCGAGAAGCTCCAGCAACGCTTCAAGCCAGAGTCAGGGTGCAGCCAACTGGCGCGTGCCCCAAACAAAAGACTGTGAATCTGAACAGCAGCCTGCAGCCATAAGGCAGTGAGTGAGGGACGCACCATACCAGGGACCGAAGACCCACTAGATGACAAATGAGGGCAAGCTGAAGACCCCCTAGCCCCCTCAGGAGTCAATGTAATCTGAGGGGACAAGTGGAAGGCAATGCGACCGGCTGAGTGGGATGACCCGGCTGAGTGGAACCTTCCGCTCGACACCCACAGTCTGTCAATGGAGCAGCTAAGGGAGAAGTTCAGGGGTTTGAAGATCCATGTGGCTGCGACCCAAGAGGCCATGTCCATGGTGACCAGTGTGGGAGGGGTGAAGTCACCAGTGACTCTGGTTACTCCCTCTCCCCCCCTCCTGTGGTCAGTGGTGCCAACACCTATGGCAGCAGCCAGAACCCTGGCGCAGGCAGCGGCAACAGTTGATCCCAATGCTCCACCTCCAGTGCTGCAGTGGCCGGTCCCAATGGTCTCAGTAGTGACAGAACTGGTGGCAGTGGCTGGCCTGCCACCAGGATACATCCTGGTGTGAGAAGAGCAGCCACCACCCCATTTGGTGGTCTGGTTCGATGGATGCCCAAGCAACCTGGCCCACTTGTTGGCCCAGGTCTGGCACCAGATGGAGTGCTATGGAGCGATGTACCCAGACAATGCAACCAGGGTCCACACAGTAGTGGCTAACATGGAAGGGAGTGCTTTGGGATGGTTGGTGTCCCTACATGATGCAGAGGTTCCAGAACTGTATGACTTATAAGCCTTCATGCAAACCCTGAGAGAGCGGTTTGAAGACCCCATGGCAGCCCGACGTGCAGAAGCTCGCATCTGCACCCTAAAGCAAGGCAAATGGCCAGTGATGGAATACATCAAAGACTTCTGTAGCCTGGCCAGCCACCTGGGATACTGGCCCGAACATATGCTGGTCTACCAATTACACAAGGGGTTGAACAAAGAGCTGTATCACAACTGCCTGCCCTGGGGGGGGTGCCATGCAACTTGCAAGCATGGTACCAGGTGGATACTGAAGTAGAGATTGACCTGATGGAATACTGCAAACACACCATGCAAGAGAGTTGACCTTACCGGAACCTGAGAAGTGAATGGGCCCCAGAGGAGGAAGAGGGGGTGCACCTCCCACCAGAGGAACAAAGCCCCGCGAAGGCCCGGGAGCTTGCTTCCACTGTGGGAAAGAAGGGAATTGAGCTGCTGAATGCTTCGCTCCACATCCAATGACCACTCTCTCCCCTCCAAGCCAAACATGGAAGAAAAAAGCCCCATTGAAGCTGAAAGAGAGGACTCACATAGGGCAGCAGGTCACAGAGTTCTCTCCTCAGTCCAACAAGGGCAAGGAAACTCTGACCCCCACAAAGATGGGGCCAGTCTTCTACAAAAGTGACAGCGAAGGAGAAGACAACATGATGGTAAGTGGCACCATCATCCCCATGACTGCCCAAGTGGAGATCTCGGTGTCCTCCTCAGGAGTAAGGGGGTTCCTCACCACCCTACTGGACTCAGGGTGCACCAGATGCCTGGTCAGCCCCCAGGTGGTAGAGAAGCTAGGGATGAGACTGAGAAAACTGAGACAGCCTATGGTGTTTTCCCAGCTGGATGGTTCAATAGCAGGTGGGGTGGCAGCAACCTGCCTGACTGAACCTGTAAAGCTCAAAACATGGGCCCACATAGAGACTATTCGGTTCATTGTAGTCCCTGGAATGACCAAAGCCATGGTCCTAGGGCTGGTGTGGCTGAAGAAATGGAACCCCTGTGTTGATTGGGACAGAAACAAGCGGTGAATGTGGAGAAAAGCTGAAGGGTTAGTGAAAGTGCTGAGAGCCAGCCATGAGACGGCGATTAGAGAAGTGAGAGTGGAAACCACCAATATACTGAAGGGAGGCAATGAGCTTGAGCTGCTGATTCCTGAGGAATACCGTGACCTAGCTGAGGTCTTTAGTGAAAGGGAATCAGACATGCTCCTACCCCACTGGCCCACAGACTGTGCGATCGAGATCGTGCTGGGGGCCAAATTATCTGAGCCAAAGATGTACTCAATGACCCCCAGGGAAATGGAAGACCTCCAGGTGTTTATAGACAAAACCTTGGCTAGGGATTTTATTCTCCCTCTTGGCCACCAGTCTTGGTAAAAGAGATACAATCCATCATTAAAAGTCTAAAGAGTAATAAAGCCCAAGGTGAGGATTTTTTACCAGCAGAATTATTTAAGAAATTCCCCGGTGGGATCCATTACTGGCAGGTCTTTTTACACATATAAATAACACCTGCCATATTCCAGGTGGGTGGAAGATGGCAATAGTTGTCCCCAGTGCTTTTTTTTCTAAAAAAAAAAAAAAAGGTGCCGGAACTCACATACATCATACAACCCGCCTTGCCTACCCTACAAGGTTTCCATCCAAAAAAGGTGCCGGAACTCTGTTCTGAGCATTCTATGAGAAAAAAAGCCCTGGTTTTCCCCATATACAAAAAAAGGAATAAAAAGGATCCTAGTAATTATAGCCCCATCAGTCTAATTGACATCGTAGCAAAAATATATGCTAGGTTCCTTTTGAATAGAATTAAAACCTGGATAGAGGAAAATCATATCCTTGTAGAAGAACAAGCAGGTTTTAGACGAAGCCAATCTACTATAACTGCTTTGTCTTGAACCATCTAATTGCCAAATTTGCCTATAAGAGGAGACCCCTGTTTGCTGCTTTTATAGATCTCACAGCTGCATTTGATATGATAAACAGAGAAGTACTATGGAGTAAATTGACAGCCCTTAAAATAGAACCTAGACTGCTGGCTTTGATTAAAGCCTTTTACACAAGCACCCATTTGAAAGTGTGGTATGGAGTTAATGGAGCTCTGACTAACAGGATTTACACAAATAAAGGGGTAAGACAAGGGTGCATCTTAGCTCCATTATTATTTAATTTATACATCAATGACTTGCCAGGATTAATGAAGGATCCCATGGTACATATGCCAATGGTCCTAAGTACATATTGTAACATCTTGCTCTATGCAGATGATAATTTTACTATCATATTCACAAGTAGGATTGTGTAGGCTATTAAGAAGATTTAGCTCTTATTGTCAAGATAACTCTCTAATTATTAGTAAATCCAAATAAAAAATTATGGTTTTTGGAAAACATCATCAGAGACACAGATGGCAATAAGATGGTGAACCAATTGAACAGGTTAACACCTTCTTATATTTAGGCGTAACTTTTTCCAAGACTGGATCTTGGGTTTGTCATCATCAACAGAGTACACTTAGAGCAAAAGCTCATTTGAATTTACTGCTTAAATTAAAGTATCATAGTTACCCAGGGTCCTTAGCCCCATTAATTAAAGTATATAAAGCTAAGGTTACCCCTATGCTCTTGTATGGAACTGAAGTTTGGGGTCTACATTCTACTACAATATTAGAACAAACATAGTCCCAGCACCTGAGATGTACAGTATTTTGGGTGTAGATCTAAGGACATATGCTGCAGCAGTTAGAACTGAATTGAGAATTTATACAATTCATGCACGGTCTAAAATCAGAGCATATAAGTACTGGTACAAAATCAATGAAATGGAGACTGATAGACTCCCTAAGTTATGTTTATTAGAGCAGATAAAATCACAATCACAAACCTCTTGGATTACTAAACTGACAACTTTTGTAAGAAGCTGTGGCCTTCCTATCTCTTGTGCAACAGGAGAACAAGTTAAAAAAAGAGCTGCTCAAAGAATCATGGACATAGAAGCACAAAATGATATAGCCACTCTTAGTAAGGCTGGTAACTTGAAATGGATGAGTAAATATAAACATACTTTCCCAACAGACAGCTATTTAAAGTTACAATTGCCAAAACATCTTAGGGAGATATTTATGTGAGTGAGATTTGAACAGCTTGATACAATGGTCAGATATGGGAGGTTCCATTCTATACCATATGATGCACGTATCTGTATTTGTAGAGCAGTAGAGGTATTAGACTTGGCTCACATACTATTTGATTGTTGTTTGTATAAGAGGGTGAGAGACAGGTACCTTGGTTCATATATTAAATGAATATTGGGATCCCCATATTAAAACAACATATCTTATGTGCGGCCAGAATCTGAAAACAACATTTAACACGGCACAGTACTTGAGTAAAATGGTTCGGCTGAGATCGGCATATGTGGGACTGATTGGGGTAGATTATAGGGGTAATACTGAAATATAATTTTATCTTATTTTACTTACCTATAAATTATTGTATTTTACTCCAATTTTATTTTAAATTGTTTTTATAGGATTTTATTAATAATTTGTGTTTGGAACTCTGTATTTTGATATGACCTATGGGCTAATCAATAAACTACATATAGATATAGATAGCTGGCAAAATCAAGGATGGTGGCCCCTGTGCTCTTCAAAGAAAAGAAGGATGGAACCCTTAGGCTATGCATAGACTATAGAGGACTGAACTGTATTTGCATAGAAAATATGTACCCCCTCCCTTTAATGAAGAACATGCTAGGACACCTAGCCAAAGGGAGGATCTTCACCAAGTTGGACTTGAGGGAGGCGTACTATCGAGTGAGGATCAAGTAGGGGGATGAATGGAAGATGGCACTTAATTGCCCCTTGGGTTGTTACCAGTTTCACATGATGCCATTCGGATTGCAAGGGGCACCTGCAGTGTTCATGCAACTGATAAATGAAGTTCTGCATGAGCACTTGTACAAAGGGGTCTTGGTATACCTGAACAATATCTTGGTCTATACCAAGACTAAAGAGGAGCATCTGAAACCGGTCAGGGCGGTGCTCAAAAAACTGCAGAGGGCTCAATTTTATGCAAAGTTGTCCAAGTGCAACTTCTGCAACATTAGCCTAGACTACCTGGGGTACTGAATTTCAAAAGAGGGAGTGGAGATGGACCTCGGTAAGTTAAAGGCAATATTAGAGTGGGAGCCCCCTCAAACCAGGAAACAGCTGCAGAGTTTCCTTGGCTTCACAAACTTCTACCACTAATTTATTCCTACATTTGCCCAGATTGCCCTACTGATCATAAACTTACTGAAGACAAAGGGGGAAGCGAAGCCCAGACCTGGACAGCCTTTGAACTGGTCTCAAATGCAAAACTGTGTTCAAGAGGCTAAAGCACCTTTTCACGGCAGAGCCAGTCCTAAAACACCTCAACCCGGACAAGCCCTTTGTAAGGAACACTAAAGGGGAGTTACAGCCGTGCCCCTATACATCCCACAAACTCTCTGAGACCAAGAGGTGATGGGCCATTTGGGGTCTCCTGACCTGGAGGTAGTTCTTGGAAGGCAGTAAAATTCTTTTCAAGGTGTGGACGGACCATAAGAACCTGGAAGCATTGAAGGCTCCCAGGAAACTGTTACCTAAGCAGGTTCAGTGGGCCTAATACTTCAACTGCTTCAATTTCACCCTCTGCTACCTACCGGGGGGGGGGGATTTTTGGGGCGGATGCCGTCTCCTGAATGCCACAGTATAACAGTGCATGAGAGGAAGTTGTTAACTCTATCATCCCATCCAGACAGTTTGCAGCGCCAGCCCTTATGAGACAGCAGAGAACGTCGCCATTGCCATTTTCCAAGGACCTAACGCAACTGATGAGGGACGCCCTGGCAGAGATGAGTGGTTTCAGCAGCACAGGGGTGACCTGTCATTGAATGATGGACTGGCATGGATGGGAAGTAAACTGTACATCCTGGCCAGCCAGAGGATTCTAATCCTACAGTGGAGCCATGACACGAGGGCAGCAGGACATTTCAGTTTTGTAAAAACTCTTCATCTAGTAAAGAGGCAGTTTTGGTGGCCAAAAATGAAGAAGGCCACCTATGTGGCCAGCTGCCCTGTGTGTGCCTCGATGAAACATCTGCCGGATAAGCCCCCAGGGCTGCTCCAACCAGTGGCCAACCCCACAACCCCCTGGGAGGAAATTTCTATGGATTTTACTGTGGAGCTCCCAGTGAGTGCTGGGAATACTGTGATTTGGACTACAGGTAATCCCCCAGGTACAAATATTTATTTAGCGAGTTTTCACAAAAATGAATTAATTCAGAAAGGGTACTTACATTAGAAATTCAAAATTGCGACCAAAAACAGGCCTCTGTAGCCATGTGACTTAGATTCAATCTTGGCTGCTGCGGTGGCCATTTTAACTCTGTGACTTGCCTAGGCCAGTTCAGGCCTACGAGAAGCTGGAAGTGGGGGGGGTTTGTGTGCGTGTGCGTGTGTTCCTGGTCACATGGCCAAACAAGATCCGGTGATTTTTGCAGCCGGCAGCAACTGTTTTTGTTTTCCTGGAGCTGCATGGAAGATCTGCTGTTTGCTGGGCTTGAGGACTAGAGAGCTAGAATTACTTCTGTAAGTATTTTAAAATATTATTTTTTGTTACTCTATAGTATTGTGCTGTATTGTTTGTAATCACTTTGGGAACTGCTCTGCTTTTTATTGTGTTTGTAAGTACAGTACTTTGCAAGATTGTTTGTTTGCATTTGCCTGAAACTTATAGCATGTGGATGCTGCTGCCTCCTCTCCCTAGCACAGACCCACCAGAGATTCTGCTGACCCCTTACTGGAATGAAATCCCCTCCACCCCATTTTGGATTTTGCCCGGAGAGGCTTGTGCTGATCAAGGACAGTGTTTTTGTTTTTAAAAAAAATGTTTTAAATTTAAATTGCCTCCAGAAGTTGTGGGTGTTCCCTCACTGGAGGCTTTTAAGAAGAGACTGGATAGGCATTTATCAGAAATACAGTAGTTTCTTATGAGAGCAGTGGGTTAGACTAGAGTCCCTTCCATCTCAGTTACTGTTGCAAGCTGACAGTTCTGTAAACTGTACCCCCATCTCCCTCTGCATGCCTGGCTAGAGATGCTTAAGCTAATGGCCGGCAAGTGTGTTCTTTTTTTAAAGCAATCAGAGAGTTCTGTAAACTCTTGGAGATGCTAAAGCTAATTACTTTAGTGGCAACTGCAATCAGATAGTTCTCCACCCCCCTCTGAAGAAGCTTGAGCTGCCTAGCAACAAATGTTTGTTTGTTTGTTTTAAAAAAGCCTGCTGCCTGCTTGGGAGGCAATTTACTATAGTTTCTGAAACCGGAAACAGCTGATTGGCGGCTGGAAACAGCCGGCAGCAGTGGTGGGAGGTCAGTTCAGGCAGCCATCAGAGGAAATAGTCAGATCTTCATTCATTTAACGACCCATTTGATTCAATTAGTTTGATTTTAAAATGTTGTAATATTGAATCTGATTCATTTGATGAGATTTTTGACTTACGAGCCTAATGGGCAGGCTCTATTAGGCTCATACCTCAGGGACTACCTGTATTACTGTCTTCTTTTCCAAACAAGCCCATTTTGTGGCATGCCCTAGGATTCCTTCAGCCTGGTCCTTAGCCAAGCTATTTGTGCAGCACGTTTACCAGCTGCATGGTGTCCCAAAGTGCATCATTTCAGACTAGGGGGTGCAATTCATGTCTACGTTTTGGTGTGAATTCCTGAGGTTGATAGGCTCCTCCCAGGGACTTAGCTCTGCCCATCATCCCCAAATGAATGGTGCCTGTGAACGTTTGAATTCAGTACTGGAGCAGTACCTTTGGTGTTACATGAACTACCAGCAAACCAACTGGACTGAGCTTTTGCCTTTCGCAGAAGTGGCATATATCAACTCTGTGCATAGTGGCACTGGTTTTAACCCTTTCCAGGTGGCCACCGGGGTAGAGTTCGCACCAATGCCAGAACGCCCTCAGGAGAGACATTCTTCAGCCTCATTAGCTGAGTGAATAGAGGCTTTAAAAGCTATTTGGGTCATAGTGCACAGAGCACTAGAGAAAGCAAGGGAAACACAAAAGAGATAAGCAGATAAGAGGAGGGAGCCACAGAGGAAGTTCAGAGTAAGTATATAAAGTATATGTCAGAATCCAGTTATATTTCCTTTCTATCTACCTTCTCTGATCTAAAACCAATTCTTACCCTTTCCTGGATGCTGCCATACTCCCAAGGGGGAGGGGGGATATGCATGTGGGTTTTATTACTCTCACTTCCTCTATTCACTACAAAGTAATCTTTTGTTTATTCGCCTTCGGGTCTACTAACCATTACAATGTAACCATTTGCCTCTTATCCTATGTCCCTCTGAACTTCTCCTCCTTACCGGCCAGCTAGGAAAAGGGTGTGTGTGAAAAGATACAGCCCTCCAGGATCTGGTTTATTTCTCCATCATCAAAATAAGGTGTGAGGAGCTGTTGAATGATCGTGCACAATGGAACCAGATTGATGTTATCTTTCCTGGATTTAACACCTAGAAATCTGCCGGTCTGAATCGCCTGGAAGAACTGCGGGGGTGGGGGCTGCTTAGGGACACTTTAAAACATCGATTTGTAAGGAAATCCCTCAGATCCTGTCTATCATGCCTGCTATCAATTTCTCTTAATAAAAGTTCCTGTTGGAAGAGATCGTTTCCAAGAGTTCTGCTTTCTTAAGATGTGGATTGAAGTGGTTCTTTACAGTATATCTATCCATGAAGTTTCTGAACCTGAGGCAGCCCTGTAAAAAGCTAGAACCTAAGTACCTGGGACCTTTTCCAATTATCCAGATTATAAATCCAGTGACAGTGAAATTGGAACTGCCAAAAAACCTTAGGCGTATTCATCCAGTGTTTCACTGCCGTCTATTGAAACTTTTCTGTAGTTCACAGCTAAGACTAGTTATGAAGCCCTCTCCCTCCTCCCTTAGTAGTGGATGGAGAGAAGCATTTTGAAATCAAGGAAATCCTTGATTCCCAACACCACAAAGGGAAGTTGCAGTATTTGGTGTTATGGAAAGGGTTCCTGTTAGCCTATGCAGAATGGGTAGCAGCCAAGGATGTTTGGGCACCTAGACTTGTCCATAGGTTCCATGTCAAGTACCCAAGTAGGCCCCAATAGGGTGCATGGAGGATGAGCCATTTATGTATTATAACAGGGCTTTTCAAACTTTTTACCAATTGTACCACTTTTAGGATATAGCAATATTCAAGTACCACCTGGCAAGGTGTCAAAAACTTGATGACCCCAAAAAAAACCTGTTCAAAGTTGCAATTGCACTGAAATGACTTATGACCATTTTTCACACTTATGACCATTGCAGCATGCCCAGGGTCATGTGATTTATATTTGGATGCATGGCAACTGATTCATATTTATAATGGTCACAGTGTTCCAGGGTCATGTGATCCCCTTCTGCAACCTTTTGACAAGCAAAGTCAATGGCAGAGCTGCTGGTGGCCAAGTGCTAAGGCGGGACTTCCTTTCCTCCCTCCCTTCCCTGCCTCCCTTTTTCTCGTTCCCATCTCCTTCTGAAGGAAGAATTTGAACCCCCCCCCCCATATTTTCCCTCTTCCATATATTGATCAAACAAGGAAAGGCCTCCAGAGACAGAAAAGACAAGCTGCTGAGTGAACTAGCTTAAAAAGGCACATTCCCCTTTAAGAATTAGCTACTGGCTAGAAAGGAAAGTAAGGAGCGCAGCCGGCACTTAAGGAAGAAAAAAAAAATGTAAGTACTGGCTTCCAGCTAAGGCAGCCTCCCCAAATGGCTCCATTCATAAGTAAAGGAATGCTACAGGAAAAATCCATTCAGGAGAAAAATACTTCAAAATCCCTTGCAGCAAAACTTACAGCTAACAACAGCAGAGCAATAGAAGCTAACATGAGACGTCAGCCATCAGCCAAATAGAAATTGCCAAACACTCCTTAAGAACACAAAGCCCTCATTGCACAAATCCCAGAACTTCAAAGTCACAAAAGCACATAAGAATCCTTCCACTCTCCATCTCCTTCCCTCCTCTGTGCCTCACCTCCAGCTATTGCTGCCTTTTTTCATTCCTCTTGGAGGGCGACACCTCCCCGCTGCATTTCTTGCCTGTTTGCTGCTGCCAGCACAGGTGACTGCCACAGCAGTTGTAGATCGGCTCATGGCCAGCCTGCTTCATCATCATCATCATCATCATCATCATCATCTCCTCCTCCTCCTGCTCCTCCTCCTCCTCCTCCTCCTCCTCCTCACTGTAAGTCCTTGCCTGTGCTGGCTCTTTCCCTCCCCCACTACACTTGGCTAGGCAGGGCTGTGTACCACCTGCCACTCATTAATGTACCACAAGTGGTACGCGTACCACCGGTTGAAAAGCCCTGTATTATAACACTGTGTGTATTTGTTTCCATTATCGGTTTATCTTTCTTCTGAAGGGTCGGCAGATCATGGTTGACTTCTCATACATCTCTGCTTGCAACCAGACAACAGAAACTAGGGAGGGGGGAAGGGAGTAATTGGAATCCACGGGGAGCTGGGAGGGAATTGAGGAATTCAAAAGCACCATTTGTGGCCTGAGAGAATTTCTACAGCTCATAGTCAAAAACTGAGAAACCTCCGAAAGGTGCAGACTGTTCCCAAAATAAACTGACTGTGGACAATGGACAGTGGGTGGCCCAGGGGAAAGGGGGGGGGGGCTTTTACCTAGGCTGCTTTTCGCAGAAAAACCTCAGAACGGGCTTCACTTCTTCTGTACCTATGTGGAATTATCAGTAAAGCTCTACTCCTGGAAAAACAATGCCCCAGGAGTTTCTTTTGCTGCATATGCCAATGGGACAGTTGACAGGTGCAGAGCTAAGTGGCAATGGAGCAGAGTGCCCAGAGCAGTACATCATACAAAAAACGCCAGCAGTGGACAGGCAACCAAAGGGCAAGAAGGCAGGGAGGAAAGGGATAAGTACAAAACACTTCTAGACAGGGAAGAAAGGGATAAATTTTCAAGGCAGGGAGTAGAGGGTTAAGAGCAAAGCATCTCCTGGAAAGCAGTCAGAGATTTCCTAGAAAAAGAAGTGCATATCAAAGTGCATACTTTTGCATTTTTTAAATGAAGTTTTAGAATTTTAAATTTTTGAATTAGAATTTTTTTCTAAATCTGTGGTTAAATCTTTCACATTTCAAACATTTACAAACTTTTAAAATTTTAATTGTTAAACTAGCAAAAAGAAACATAGTCATGGAAAAAGAGACTGACACTGTTGTGATTTGTAAAATGTGTTCCATGTATGTGCTTATGCCCACAGAAGACCCAAATTACACATGTACCAAATGTAAACTAAATGAATTACTGGAAGAAAAAGTAAAGGGTCTAGAGGCAACTGTAACCACTTTGAAACTCAGCCTACAAAATGAGAAACTCCAACCTAAGCAAGAAGACTATATCCAAATAGAACATAATAAGGAACAAACAACCTCTAAAAGAAATGACCCTGTATATGAACCTTTAGAGGAAGACCGATGGAAACATGTCACTCATAGGAGAAAACAGCAACCAAGAACAATGCCTCTGCTGTCTAGTCCAGCCCCTTTGGAGCTGAGCAATCAATTTCATAACATCCCCCTGGAAGAAAGCATGCAGACACGTAGAAAAGAGGCATCATCAAGTGCTCCTGTGAAAGGAAGAAAAGTAGTTCAGACTTCCCTAAGAAAAAAAGGTGAGCGTTGGTAAGAGGAGATTCAATTCTCAGGGGAACAGAACCAGCAGTTTGCAGACCAGATATTCAATCTACAGAGGCATGTTATCTCCCTGGAACAAAAATCAAAAATGTGGCTGAGCACCTTACTAAAATAATCAAGCCCACACATTACTACCCCTTTCTTCTCCTTCATGTAGGGATGAATGACACAACAATGAACCTGAAAAAAATATCGAGAAATTATGAGCAGCTAGTCAAGAAAGTCAAGGAGTTAGGAGCACAAGTGGTGTTTTTATTTGTACTTCCAACAATAGATCAACAGCCAATGAGGGAACAAAGAATTTTAGAAATGAACCACTGGCTTAAGAGTTGGTGCTGCCAAGAGAACTTCATATTCCTAATCTGCATTACCTACATGAAGGGCTTCTGGCAAGGGATGGACTGCACCTCACAAGAACTGGGAAGAATGTATTTTGAAAATGACTGGCTCAACTTATCAGAAAGGCTTTAAACTAAAATTGAGGGGGGAGGGTGACCAATCCTTAGGAACTTTAGGACTTAATCCCAAGCATAAACCCCAAGACAACCAATCAAACAATGAGGTAGGAGTGATGGGAAGGAAGAAAAACTCAGAAATAAAGAAGTTGAAGCATACCCAGAGTCAGCCGTACAGGACTCAAGTGCCTATACACAAACACTCAAAGTTTGGGGAACAAACAAGGTGAACTTGAAGTATTAGTACATGAGGGCAAGTATGATATAGTTGCCATTACCTTGGTGGGATGAAACTCATGACTGGAATGTACTGATGGAAGGATACAAACTGTTCAAAAGAAGATGGCATTCAACTGCCCACTGGGCTGTTACCAGTTTCAAGTGATGCTGTTTGGACTGCATGGGGCCCCAGCCGTCTTCAGGCAACTGATAAATGAGGTCCTGCATGAACATCTGTATAAAGTAGTCCTAGTATACTTAGATGACATTTTGATCTATACCAAAATGATGGAGGAGCATGTAAAATTGATCAGGACAGTGCTTGAGAAGCTCAGAGAGGCACAGCTTTGTGCGAAACTGTCCAAGTGTGACTTCCATAGGACCAGACTGGATTACTTGGGGTACCAGATTTCACAGGATGGTGTGGAAATGGACACTGAGAAAGTACGGGCAATCTTAGAGTAGGAGACCCCTTGAATGAGGAAACAATTGCAGAGTTTCCTCGGCTTTGCTAACTTTTACTGGCAGTTCATCCCTACATTTGTCCAGATTGCCTTGCCCATCATGAACTTACTAAAGACAAAAGGGGTAATCAAGCCCAGATCCAGTCAACCCTTAAAGTGGTCACTGGAGTGCCAAGCAGCATTCAAGAAGTAAAAATGCCTCTTCACCACTGAGCCAGTTTTAAAGCACCCCGACCCAGGTAAGCCATTCATAATTCAAGCGGATGCCAGCAATGTGGCTGTGGGAGCAGTGCTTCTCCAGAAGAATGCGAAGGGGGAAATACAGCCTTGCAGCTACACTTCTCACAAACACTCTGAGATAGAGAGGTGATGGGCTGTCTGGGAGAAGAAAGCCTACATGGTCTGCTGGACCCTCCTCACTCACGTTAATGCAGTTCCTGGAAGGCAGAAGAATTCCTTTCAAGGTGTGGACCGAGGGGGAAGAATGTCCTCGCAGATGCCCTCTCCAGGATGTCACAGTACAACAGTGCCAGAGAAGAAGGCATCAACCACATCATCCGCTCTAAGCAAGTAGCTGCACCAGCCCTCACAAGATAGCAGCAAGCCTCACCAGCACCAGTACCTGGAGATCTAGCACAAACTTTAAGAGGGGCTTTAGCAGAAGATGAGTGGCTCCAGCAATATAGGGACATGCTCTCAATGAGAGATGGGCTGGCATGGATGGGGGCCAAATTGCATATTCTGGTGAGCCAGCAGACCCTGGTATTACAGCACAGCCATGATATGAAAGCAGTGGGGCATTTTGGGTTTGTGAAAACTCTCCACCTAGTAAAATGAGTTTTGGTGGCTGTACATGAAGAAAGACATACAGACCTATGTAGCCAGCTGCCCAGTATGTGCATCAGCAAAACGGCTACTTGGAAGACTACCAGGGCTGCTGTACACCGTGGCCAGCCCCTCGCCCCCCCAGAAGGAAATATCAATGGACTTTATTGTGGAGTTGCTGGAGAGCACTGGGAATACTGTGATCTGGGTTGTTACAGACCTTTTCTCCAAACAAGTCCACTTTGTGGCTTGACCCAAGATCCCCTCCACCCGGTCACTGGCTAAGCTGTTCGTGCAACACGTGTACCAGCTTTACAGCACTCCTAAGCACATAATAACAGATCAGGGGGTACAATTCACTTCAAAGTTTTGGCATGAATTCTTGAATCTGTTCAGCACCTCCCAGTGTCTTAGCACTGCCCATCGTCCACAAACGAATGGAGCTTATGAATGTATGACTGTCATACTAGAGCAGTGCCTCTGCTACTATGTGAACTACCAAGAAGACAATTGGGCTGAGCTTCTGCCTGAACTAGTGTATAATAACTCTGTACACAGTATCTTTGGGTTTACTCCTTTCCAAGTAGTTATCAGTGCAGATTTCATGCCCATGCCAGACCTTCCCCAGCAGACCCCTTCAGATGCATCACTGGCCAAATGGATTAACACTCTACAAGATACCTGAACTGTGGTTCGTAAGGCACTAGAAGCCTCAAGAGAAACACAGAAGAGACAAGCTGACAGGAAGAAGGTGGCACAAAAGGAGTTTAAGATAGGAGATAAAGTGTATCTGTCTACCAAGTTTCTGTAGCTAGGGCAATCCTGCAAGAAGCTAGGTCCCAAGGATATAGGATGGTTCCCCATCACCTAGATCATAAATCTAGTGACTGTAGAATTGAAGCTGCCAAAGAACTTTAGACACGTCCACCCAGTGTTTCATTTTAGCCTATTGAAACCCTTCTGTAGCTCGCCTCTGCGACTAGATGCTGAACAGTCCCCTTCCCCCTTATGGGTAGAAGGGGAAAAGCATTTTGAAGTTAAGATGATCCTGGACTCCCGAATCCACAAGGGGAAATTGGAATAATTAATCTTGTGGAAGAGGTTCCCTCTGGTGGAGGCAGAATGTGTGGTAGCAACACATGTCCAGCCCCTAAACTCACATGTAAATTCCACTCCAAGTACCCAGCTAAGCCTGGGTGATTCTAGGTACACTGAGGAAAAGGTACCGCTAATAATATGTGTGTGTTTGTTCTGTTTCAGGGATAGTCTTCCTTTTGGGGGAGCAGCATGTCATGGCTCGATTTGCAAACCCAGCTCACAGCCAGATGAAAAGCAATGGGGGGAGGGTATAGGTTGGAATGCAAGGGAGGGTGTAATGGAATGCAAGAGCACCGATTCTGCAGCAGGACATACCAGTGTTCTAAGGTCACCGGCTGGGAAAGTTCACCAGAGTATGTTCCCCAAACAAACTGAACATAATTGATTGGATGGAATAAAGTGACAATGGGAGGGCCAGGGGAAAGGGGAATGTTTAACTATGCTGTTTGCATGCAAAACTGTTATAATTGGCTTCACTACTTCCATATCCCTATCTTCTAAGTAATTTATACACTTGGGAACAAAAAATGGCCCAGGAGTCTTTATTTGCTGCATGCACTGAATGGGATGGTTGACACAATCACATCTTCTTCAATGTCAACTTTTTGAGGTTGGTCTACCTCTAATTGCTTGTCTGTATCCATTTCTTCAGCTGTATCCAAAATTAGTTTATGTCTAATCAAGAATTCCTTGGCTAGTTCTATTAAATTCAATTTGAATCTTTGCTCTTGATAAGTGAGTATCACTCCTTCAAGTTTGTCCCAGTGGAAGGGAATTTTTCTCTTCTTCAGAATATCAGCGAGGAAGGAATAGGGTTTCCTTTTCCCCAAGATTCTAACAAGAATTGCCTTCAAAACAATTATATCCACATTTTCAATTCTTAGTTTAGATTTTAAGTGGCAATCCAGAACATGATCTCTTGTTGTTCTTCTTACAAAATGGATTAAGACATCCCTTGGTATCTTTCTTGTAGTAGCAAATCTGAAGTTTACTCTATATATTTTGTCTATTTCAAGGTCAAGGGTCTTTTCTTCCCAATTAATTAACTGAGCCATGGCTTTAATCATCCTTGATCTAATATCCTCTCCAGACAATTAAGGAACTGCTCAAAATCCTAATTGGAGTTGTTTAAGATGTAATTCCAAAAGAGCCCTTTCATCCAAATCAGCTTCATACTGGACATCTTTCTTCTCCAATTTGTGCTCCATAAGATCCACTCTGTCCTTTACCTGTTTAATATTTCCAGTCAAATGTTGTATCTCTTCACGAAGTTCCTTTGAAAGTATATCAAGTTTCCATTCAAACTTTGTTCCCATTGCCTGAATTAATTTATATGTTTTAGCTGTATATTCATGAAAAAGGGTCTTAGAGATTGTTTTTGCCTTCTCGGTTCTCTTGCATGTGGCCATTTCTACCAGAATAGAATAATGCTACTGGAGAGTTAATAATACTACAGTCTTTTGGCTCCCTCATGTGGTCAAACAACACTGCAATATAAGCAATGGGAGAGAGGGAGGGAAAGAGGAAGAGACTAAGAAGGAGGTGAAGGAAAGGAAGGAAGGAAGGAAGGAAGGAAGGAAGGAAGGAAGGAAGGGACAATGGGAGAGAGGGAGGGAAGGAGGAAGAGACTAAGGGAGGGGAAGGAAAGGAAGGAAGGAAAGAAGGAAGGGACAATGGGAGAGGGAGGGAAGGAGGAAGAGGCTAAGAGGGAGGTGAAGGAAAGGAAGAAAAGAAGGAAGGAAGGGACAAGGGGAGAGAAGGGAGGGAAGGAAGGCAGGCACCCACCCCAGTCCCATCCCAGAGACCCACAAATTCCCCCCCACAGGCACTCTGCAACCTGAGTGATCAGCTGGCCATGCCCCCTGGCCATTGATCACGTGACCCTGGGACACTGTGAACGTCATAAGTATGAATCAGTTGTCAAGCATCCGAATGTAAATCACATGACCCTGGGGATGCTGCAACAATCATAAGTGTGAAAAATGATCATAATTCGCTTTTTCAGTGCTGTTGTAACTTCAAACAGTCACTAAGCGAATTGTTGTAAGCCGAGGACTACCTATACTTTCCCATTTTTTCCTCTTTTTTTGGCCAAGTTTTTGATACTCCCCGGCCAGCTGGATGGGGGGGTTGGGGGTCACCACAACATGAGGAACTGTATTAAAGGGTCGCGGCATTAGGAAGGTTGAGAACCACTGCTTTAGGGAGATCTAGCTCTACTGTAACTGGGTTTATTATGCATTTAATTGGAAACGGGCCCACAAATTTTGGTCCTAATTTCTTTGATGGCTGCAAGGACTTCAGGAATCTTGTGGATAGATATATTCACTCTCCTACTTTGAATGGTTTAGGTTCCATTCTTCTTTTTTCTTTCTTTCTTTTTTTTTTTTGTCTGCTCTGGCTTCATCTAATGCTTTCCTGACCACCGGCCAGGTATTTTGCAGTTGTTTGATCCATTCCGGCTTAAGGGAAAGGATAGTGGGTTTGTTATTTGGCAATTTGGTCATGGGGTTGAACACTTGGCCTGTGGGCACCTGGAAAGGAGTGAACTCTGTGCTAGAGTGGACAGCATTATTGTACGCTACTTCAGCGAATGGTAGGAGGTCGGTCCAGTTGTCCTGCTGGTAGTTGATGAAGCATTGCAGGTACCAAGATCGTTCGTTCAGTCCCACCATTCGGATGATGACTAGATGACAGGCCCTGGTCCATCCCCCAAAAGTCCAAAAATGCCCTCCAGAACTTGGAGGTGAACTGAACCCCTCTATTGGAGATTATGCATTGTGGGGCTCCATACAGGTGGTAGATGCAGTGAAGGAACATTTTTGCTAGAGTCTTTGCTGTGGGTAACTTTTGGCAAGGGATGAAATGGACCTGCTTCGAGAACAGGTCGGTGACCACCCAAATAACAGTGTTTCACGCGCTTTCGGGCAGTTCTACAATAAAGTCCATAGAGATCTCTCTCCAGGGTGCTGAAAGGTTTGCAACTAGCTGCAGAAGGCTGGGCCTTTTTTCTTGCCTCTGTTTTGCCACTGGGAAGATGGGGCAGCTGGCCACATAACTCTCCATGTCCTTCTTTTTTTTTAAGACAAGTTTTATTGGTTTTTTTATTTTTAAAACAAAGTTTTAAAACTTTGTTTTTTCCATGTCCTTCTTGATAGAGGGCCACCAAAACTGTTTTTTTAGAGGGTGTAAGGTCTTTACAAATCCAAAGTGCCCAGCTGCCTTGGAATCATGGCATGTTTGCATAGTCTTTAGTCCCTGGCTAGCTGGGACATATAATTTCCCCCCTAACCATGTGAGCCCTTCACACATAGAGCAGAGGTTTTTGTGGTTGAGGAACCAGTCATCTTTCTTGAAGGCTTGTTTAAATTCGGAAGTGATAGTGGTGTTTAACAGTGGGTTGCCTTTTGACTGCGCTCTCATGGTCACTGGTGCTACTAGCTGTTGCGCTGGGAGCATCAGTTTAACTAGCTTAACTAGAGAATCCACCAGGAAAGTAGCGAGGCCCTGATTGGATCTCCATTATATTTATAGTGTATTATACTCTATTTAAACCCCATTCCAACTTTGGTCGGGCTGCTGGAACGTGCTACATCCCACCAGCTGCTGCTTAAACTGTAAGTTTTGGGAGAATCCACCAGGAAAGTAGCGAGGCCCTGATTGGATCTCCATTATATTTATAGTGTATTATACTCTATTTAAACCCCATTCCAACTTTGGTCGGGCTGCTGGAACGTGCTACATCCCACCAACTGCTGCTTAAACTGTAAGTTTTGGGAGAATCCACCAGGAAAGTAGCGAGGCCCTGATTGGATCTCCATTATATTCATAGTGTATTATACTCTATTTAAACCCCATTCCAACTTTGGTCGGGCTGCTGGAACGTGCTACATCCCACCAGCTGCTGCTTAAACTGTAAGTTTTGGGAGAATCCACCAGGAAAGTAGCGAGGCCCTGATTGGATCTCCATTATATTTATAGTGTATTATACTCTATTTAAAACCCATTCCAACTTTGGTCGGGCTGCTGGAACGTGCTACATCCCACCAACTGCTGCTTAAACTGTAAGTTTTGGGAGAATCCACCAGGAAAGTAGCGAGGCCCTGATTGGATCTCCATTATATTTATAGTGTATTATACTCTATTTAAACCCCATTCCAACTTTGGTCGGGCTGCTGGAACGTGCTACATCCCACCAGCTGCTGCTTAAATTGTAAGTTTTGGGAGAATCCACCAGGAAAGTAGCGAGGCCCTGATTGGATCTCCATTATATTTATAGTGTATTATACTTTATTTAAACCCCATTCCAACTTTGGTCGGGCTGCTGGAACGTGCTACATCCCACCAACTGCTGCTTAAACTGTAAGTTTTGGGAGAATCCACCAGGAAAGTAGCGAGGCCCTGATTGGATCTCCATTATATTTATAGTGTATTATAATCTATTTAAACCCCATTCCAACTTTGGTCGGGCTGCTGGAACGTGCTACATCCCACCAACTGCTGCTTAAACTGTAAGTTTTGGGAGAATCCACCAGGAAAGTAGTGAGGCCCTGATTGGATCTCCATTATATTTATAGTGTATTATACTCTATTTAAACCCCATTCCAACTTTGGTCGGGCTGCTGGAACGTGCTACATCCCACCAGCTGCTGCTTAAACTGTAAGTTTTGGGAGAATCCACCAGGAAAGTAGCGAGGCCCTGATTGGATCTCCATTATATTTATAGTGTATTATACTCTATTTAAAACCCATTCCAACTTTGGTCGGGCTGCTGGAACGTGCTACATCCCACCAACTGCTGCTTAAACTGTAAGTTTTGGGAGAATCCACCAGGAAAGTAGCGAGGCCCTGATTGGATCTCCATTATATTTATAGTGTATTATACTCTATTTAAACCCCATTCCAACTTTGGTCGGGCTGCTGGAACGTGCTACATCCCACCAGCTGCTGCTTAAACTGTAAGTTTTGGGAGAATCCACCAGGAAAGTAGCGAGGCCCTGATTGGATCTCCATTATATTTATAGTGTATTATACTCTATTTAAACCCCATTCCAACTTTGGTCGGGCTGCTGGAACGTGCTACATCCCACCAACTGCTGCTTAAACTGTAAGTTTTGGGAGAATCCACCAGGAAAGTAGCGAGGCCCTGATTGGATCTCCATTATATTCATAGTGTATTATACTCTATTTAAACCCCATTCCAACTTTGGTCGGGCTGCTGGAACGTGCTACATCCCACCAACTGCTGCTTAAACTGTAAGTTTTGGGAGAATCCACCAGTAAAGTAGCGAGGCCCTGATTGGATCTCCATTATATTTATAGTGTATTATACTCTATTTAAACCCCATTCCAACTTTGGTCGGGCTGCTGGAACGTGCTACATCCCACCAACTGCTGCTTAAACTGTAAGTTTTGGGAGAATCCACCAGGAAAGTAGCGAGGCCCTGATTGGATCTCCATTATATTTATAGTGTATTATACTCTATTTAAACCCCATTCCAACTTTGGTCGGGCTGCTGGAACGTGCTACATCCCACCAGCTGCTGCTTAAACTGTAAGTTTTGGGAGAATCCACCAGGAAAGTAGCGAGGCCCTGATTGGATCTCCATTATATTTATAGTGTATTATACTTTATTTAAACCCCATTCCAACTTTGGTCGGGCTGCTGGAACGTGCTACATCCCACCAACTGCTGCTTAAACTGTAAGTTTTGGGAGAATCCACCAGGAAAGTAGCGAGGCCCTGATTGGATCTCCATTATATTTATAGTGTATTATAATCTATTTAAACCCCATTCCAACTTTGGTCGGGCTGCTGGAACGTGCTACATCCCACCAGCTGCTGCTTAAACTGTAAGTTTTGGGAGAATCCACCAGGAAAGTAGCGAGGCCCTGATTGGATCTCAATTATATTTATAGTGTATTATACTCTATTTAAACCCCATTCCAACTTTGGTCGGGCTGCTGGAACGTGCTACATCCCACCAGCTGCTGCTTAAACTGTAAGTTTTGGGAGAATCCACCAGGAAAGTAGCGAGGCCCTGATTGGATCTCAATTATATTTATAGTGTATTATACTCTATTTAAACCCCATTCCAACTTTGGTCGGGCTGCTGGAACGTGCTACATCCCACCAGCTGCTGCTTAAACTGTAAGTTTTGGGAGAATCCACCAGGAAAGTAGCGAGGCCCTGATTGGATCTCCATTATATTTATAGTGTATTATACTCTATTTAAACCCCATTCCAACTTTGGTCGGGCTGCTGGAACGTGCTACATCCCACCAGCTGCTGCTTAAACTGTAAGTTTTGGGAGAATCCACCAGGAAAGTAGCGAGGCCCTGATTGGATCTCCATTATATTTATAGTGTATTATACTCTATTTAAACCCCATTCCAACTTTGGTCGGGCTGCTGGAACGTGCTACATCCCACCAGCTGCTGCTTAAACTGTAAGTTTTGGGAGAATCCACCAGGAAAGTAGCGAGGCCCTGATTGGATCTCCATTATATTTATAGTGTATTATACTCTATTTAAACCCCATTCCAACTTTGGTCGGGCTGCTGGAACGTGCTACATCCCACCAACTGCTGCTTAAACTGTAAGTTTTGGGAGAATCCACCAGGAAAGTAGCGAGGCCCTGATTGGATCTCCATTATATTTATAGTGTATTATACTCTATTTAAACCCCATTCCAACTTTGGTCGGGCTGCTGGAACGTGCTACATCCCACCAGCTGCTGCTTAAACTGTAAGTTTTGGGAGAATCCACCAGGAAAGTAGCGAGGCCCTGATTGGATCTCAATTATATTTATAGTGTATTATACTCTATTTAAACCCCATTCCAACTTTGGTCGGGCTGCTGGAACGTGCTACATCCCACCAGCTGCTGCATAAACTGTAAGTTTTGGGAGAATCCACCAGGAAAGTAGCGAGGCCCTGATTGGATCTCCATTATATTTATAGTGTATTATACTCTATTTAAACCCCATTCCAACTTTGGTCGGGCTGCTGGAACGTGCTACATCCCACCAACTGCTGCTTAAACTGTAAGTTTTGGGAGAATCCACCAGGAAAGTAGCGAGGCCCTGATTGGATCTCCATTATATTTATAGTGTATTATACTCTATTTAAACCCCATTCCAACTTTGGTCGGGCTGCTGGAACGTGCTACATCCCACCAGCTGCTGCTTAAACTGTAAGTTTTGGGAGAATCCACCAGGAAAGTAGCGAGGCCCTGATTGGATCTCCATTATATTTATAGTGTATTATACTCTATTTAAACCCCATTCCAACTTTGGTCGGGCTGCTGGAACGTGCTACATCCCACCAACTGCTGCTCAAACTGTAAGTTTTGGGAGAATCCACCAGGAAAGTAGCGAGGCCCTGATTGGATCTCCATTATATTTATAGTGTATTATACTCTATTTAAACCCCATTCCAACTTTGGTCGGGCTGCTGGAACGTGCTACATCCCACCAACTGCTGCTTAAACTGTAAGTTTTGGGAGAATCCACCAGGAAAGTAGCGAGGCCCTGATTGGATCTCCATTATATTTATAGTGTATTATACTCTATTTAAACCCCATTCCAACTTTGGTCGGGCTGCTGGAACGTGCTACATCCCACCAGCTGCTGCTTAAACTGTAAGTTTTGGGAGAATCCACCAGGAAAGTAGCGAGGCCCTGATTGGATCTCCATTATATTTATAGTGTATTATACTCTATTTAAACCCCATTCCAACTTTGGTCGGGCTGCTGGAACGTGCTACATCCCACCAACTGCTGCTTAAACTGTAAGTTTTGGGAGAATCCACCAGGAAAGTAGCGAGGCCCTGATTGGATCTCCATTATATTTATAGTGTATTATACTCTATTTAAACCCCATTCCAACTTTGGTCGGGCTGCTGGAACGTGCTACATCCCACCAGCTGCTGCTTAAACTGTAAGTTTTGGGAGAATCCACCAGGAAAGTAGCGAGGCCCTGATTGGATCTCCATTATATTTATAGTGTATTATACTCTATTTAAACCCCATTCCAACTTTGGTCGGGCTGCTGGAACGTGCTACATCCCACCAGCTGCTGCTTAAACTGTAAGTTTTGGGAGAATCCACCAGGAAAGTAGCGAGGCCCTGATTGGATCTCAATTATATTTATAGTGTATTATACTCTATTTAAACCCCATTCCAACTTTGGTCGGGCTGCTGGAACGTGCTACATCCCACCAGCTGCTGCATAAACTGTAAGTTTTGGGAGAATCCACCAGGAAAGTAGCGAGGCCCTGATTGGATCTCCATTATATTTATAGTGTATTATACTCTATTTAAACCCCATTCCAACTTTGGTCGGGCTGCTGGAACGTGCTACATCCCACCAACTGCTGCTTAAACTGTAAGTTTTGGGAGAATCCACCAGGAAAGTAGCGAGGCCCTGATTGGATCTCCATTATATTTATAGTGTATTATACTCTATTTAAACCCCATTCCAACTTTGGTCGGGCTGCTGGAACGTGCTACATCCCACCAGCTGCTGCTTAAACTGTAAGTTTTGGGAGAATCCACCAGGAAAGTAGCGAGGCCCTGATTGGATCTCCATTATATTTATAGTGTATTATACTCTATTTAAACCCCATTCCAACTTTGGTCGGGCTGCTGGAACGTGCTACATCCCACCAACTGCTGCTCAAACTGTAAGTTTTGGGAGAATCCACCAGGAAAGTAGCGAGGCCCTGATTGGATCTCCATTATATTTATAGTGTATTATACTCTATTTAAACCCCATTCCAACTTTGGTCGGGCTGCTGGAACGTGCTACATCCCACCAACTGCTGCTTAAACTGTAAGTTTTGGGAGAATCCACCAGGAAAGTAGCGAGGCCCTGATTGGATCTCCATTATATTTATAGTGTATTATACTCTATTTAAACCCCATTCCAACTTTGGTCGGGCTGCTGGAACGTGCTACATCCCACCAGCTGCTGCTTAAACTGTAAGTTTTGGGAGAATCCACCAGGAAAGTAGCGAGGCCCTGATTGGATCTCCATTATATTTATAGTGTATTATACTCTATTTAAACCCCATTCCAACTTTGGTCGGGCTGCTGGAACGTGCTACATCCCACCAGCTGCTGCTTAAACTGTAAGTTTTGGGAGAATCCACCAGGAAAGTAGCGAGGCCCTGATTGGATCTCCATTATATTTATAGTGTATTATACTCTATTTAAACCCCATTCCAACTTTGGTCGGGCTGCTGGAACGTGCTACATCCCACCAGCTGCTGCTTAAACTGTAAGTTTTGGGAGAATCCACCAGGAAAGTAGCGAGGCCCTGATTGGATCTCCATTATATTTATAGTGTATTATACTCTATTTAAACCCCATTCCAACTTTGGTCGGGCTGCTGGAACGTGCTACATCCCACCAGCTGCTGCTTAAACTGTAAGTTTTGGGAGAATCCACCAGGAAAGTAGCGAGGCCCTGATTGGATCTCCATTATATTTATAGTGTATTATACTCTATTTAAACCCCATTCCAACTTTGGTCGGGCTGCTGGAACGTGCTACATCCCACCAACTGCTGCTTAAACTGTAAGTTTTGGGAGAATCCACCAGGAAAGTAGCGAGGCCCTGATTGGATCTCCATTATATTTATAGTGTATTATACTCTATTTAAAACCCATTCCAACTTTGGTCGGGCTGCTGGAACGTGCTACATCCCACCAACTGCTGCTTAAACTGTAAGTTTTGGGAGAATCCACCAGGAAAGTAGCGAGGCCCTGATTGGATCTCCATTATATTTACAGTGTATTATACTCTATTTAAACCCCATTCCAACTTTGGTCGGGCTGCTGGAACGTGCTACATCCCACCAGCTGCTGCTTAAACTGTAAGTTTTGGGAGAATCCACCAGGAAAGTAGCGAGGCCCTGATTGGATCTCCATTATATTTATAGTGTATTATACTCTATTTAAACCCCATTCCAACTTTGGTCGGGCTGCTGGAACGTGCTACATCCCACCAGCTGCTGCTTAAACTGTAAGTTTTGGGAGAATCCACCAGGAAAGTAGCGAGGCCCTGATTGGATCTCCATTATATTTATAGTGTATTATACTCCATTTAAACCCCATTCCAACTTTGGTCGGGCTGCTGGAACGTGCTACATCCCACCAACTGCTGCTTAAACTGTAAGTTTTGGGAGAATCCACCAGGAAAGTAGCGAGGCCCTGATTGGATCTCCATTATATTTATAGTGTATTATACTCTATTTAAACCCCATTCCAACTTTGGTCGGGCTGCTGGAACGTGCTACATCCCACCAGCTGCTGCTTAAACTGTAAGTTTTGGGAGAATCCACCAGGAAAGTAGCGAGGCCCTGATTGGATCTCCATTATATTTATAGTGTATTATACTCTATTTAAACCCCATTCCAACTTTGGTCGGGCTGCTGGAACGTGCTACATCCCACCAACTGCTGCTTAAACTGTAAGTTTTGGGAGAATCCACCAGGAAAGTAGCGAGGCCCTGATTGGATCTCCATTATATTTATAGTGAATTATACTCTATTTAAACCCCATTCCAACTTTGGTCGGGCTGCTGGAACGTGCTACATCCCACCAACTGCTGCTTAAACTGTAAGTTTTGGGAGAATCCACCAGGAAAGTAGCGAGGCCCTGATTGGATCTCCATTATATTTATAGTGTATTATACTCTATTTAAACCCCATTCCAACTTTGGTCGGGCTGCTGGAACGTGCTACATCCCACCAACTGCTGCTTAAACTGTACGTTTTGGGAGAATCCACCAGGAAAGTAGCGAGGCCCTGATTGGATCTCCATTATATTTATAGTGTATTATACTCTATTTAAACCCCATTCCAACTTTGGTCGGGCTGCTGGAACGTGCTACATCCCACCAACTGCTGCTTAAACTGTAAGTTTTGGGAGAATCCACCAGGAAAGTAGCGAGGCCCTGATTGGATCTCCATTATATTTATAGTGTATTATACTCTATTTAAACCCCATTCCAACTTTGGTCGGGCTGCTGGAACGTGCTACATCCCACCAACTGCTGCTTAAACTGTAAGTTTTGGGAGAATCCACCAGGAAAGTAGCGAGGCCCTGATTGGATCTCCATTATATTTATAGTGTATTATACTCCATTTAAACCCCATTCCAACTTTGGTCGGGCTGCTGGAACGTGCTACATCCCACCAACTGCTGCTTAAACTGTAAGTTTTGGGAGAATCCACCAGGAAAGTAGCGAGGCCCTGATTGGATCTCCATTATATTTATAGTGTATTATACTCTATTTAAACCCCATTCCAACTTTGGTCGGGCTGCTGGAACGTGCTACATCCCACCAGCTGCTGCTTAAACTGTAAGTTTTGGGAGAATCCACCAGGAAAGTAGCGAGGCCCTGATTGGATCTCCATTATATTTATAGTGTATTATACTCTATTTAAACCCCATTCCAACTTTGGTCGGGCTGCTGGAACGTGCTACATCCCACCAACTGCTGCTTAAACTGTAAGTTTTGGGAGAATCCACCAGGAAAGTAGCGAGGCCCTGATTGGATCTCCATTATATTTATAGTGAATTATACTCTATTTAAACCCCATTCCAACTTTGGTCGGGCTGCTGGAACGTGCTACATCCCACCAACTGCTGCTTAAACTGTAAGTTTTGGGAGAATCCACCAGGAAAGTAGCGAGGCCCTGATTGGATCTCCATTATATTTATAGTGTATTATACTCTATTTAAACCCCATTCCAACTTTGGTCGGGCTGCTGGAACGTGCTACATCCCACCAACTGCTGCTTAAACTGTACGTTTTGGGAGAATCCACCAGGAAAGTAGCGAGGCCCTGATTGGATCTCCATTATATTTATAGTGTATTATACTCTATTTAAACCCCATTCCAACTTTGGTCGGGCTGCTGGAACGTGCTACATCCCACCAACTGCTGCTTAAACTGTAAGTTTTGGGAGAATCCACCAGGAAAGTAGCGAGGCCCTGATTGGATCTCCATTATATTTATAGTGTATTATACTCTATTTAAACCCCATTCCAACTTTGGTCGGGCTGCTGGAACGTGCTACATCCCACCAACTGCTGCTTAAACTGTAAGTTTTGGGAGAATCCACCAGGAAAGTAGCGAGGCCCTGATTGGATCTCCATTATATTTATAGTGTATTATACTCTATTTAAACCCCATTCCAACTTTGGTCGGGCTGCTGGAACGTGCTACATCCCACCAACTGCTGCTTAAACTGTAAGTTTTGGGAGAATCCACCAGGAAAGTAGCCAGGCCCTGATTGGATCTCCATTATATTTATAGTGTATTATACTCTATTTAAACCCCATTCCAACTTTGGTCGGGCTGCTGGAACGTGCTACATCCCACCAACTGCTGCTTAAACTGTAAGTTTTGGGAGAATCCACCAGGAAAGTAGCGAGGCCCTGATTGGATCTCCATTATATTTATAGTGTATTATACTCTATTTAAACCCCATTCCAACTTTGGTCGGGCTGCTGGAACGTGCTACATCCCACCAGCTGCTGCTTAAACTGTAAGTTTTGGGAGAATCCACAAGGAAAGTAGCGAGGCCCTGATTGGATCTCCATTATATTTATAGTGTATTATACTCTATTTAAACCCCATTCCAACTTTGGTCGGGCTGCTGGAACGTGCTACATCCCACCAACTGCTGCTTAAACTGTAAGTTTTGGGAGAATCCACCAGGAAAGTAGCGAGGCCCTGATTGGATCTCCATTATATTTATAGTGTATTATACTCTATTTAAACCCCATTCCAACTTTGGTCGGGCTGCTGGAACGTGCTACATCCCACCAGCTGCTGCTTAAACTGTAAGTTTTGGGAGAATCCACCAGGAAAGTAGCGAGGCCCTGATTGGATCTCCATTATATTTATAGTGTATTATACTCTATTTAAACCCCATTCCAACTTTGGTCGGGCTGCTGGAACGTGCTACATCCCACCAGCTGCTGCTTAAACTGTAAGTTTTGGGAGAATCCACCAGGAAAGTAGCGAGGCCCTGATTGGATCTCCATTATATTTATAGTGTATTATACTCTATTTAAACCCCATTCCAACTTTGGTCGGGCTGCTGGAACGTGCTACATCCCACCAGCTGCTGCTTAAACTGTAAGTTTTGGGAGAATCCACCAGGAAAGTAGCGAGGCCCTGATTGGATCTCCATTATATTTATAGTGTATTATACTCTATTTAAACCCCATTCCAACTTTGGTCGGGCTGCTGGAACGTGCTACATCCCACCAGCTGCTGCTTAAACTGTAAGTTTTGGGAGAATCCACCAGGAAAGTAGCGAGGCCCTGATTGGATTTCCATTATATTTATAGTGTATTATACTCTATTTAAACCCCATTCCAACTTTGGTCGGGCTGCTGGAACGTGCTACATCCCACCAGCTGCTGCTTAAACTGTAAGTTTTGGGAGAATCCACCAGGAAAGTAGCGAGGCCCTGATTGGATCTCCATTATATTTATAGTGTATTATACTCTATTTAAACCCCATTCCAACTTTGGTCGGGCTGCTGGAACGTGCTACATCCCACCAACTGCTGCTTAAACTGTAAGTTTTGGGAGAATCCACCAGGAAAGTAGCGAGGCCCTGATTGGATCTCCATTATATTTATAGTGTATTATACTCTATTTAAACCCCATTCCAACTTTGGTCGGGCTGCTGGAACGTGCTACATCCCACCAACTGCTGCTTAAACTGTAAGTTTTGGGAGAATCCACCAGGAAAGTAGCGAGGCCCTGATTGGATCTCCATTATATTTATAGTGTATTATACTCTATTTAAACCCCATTCCAACTTTGGTCGGTCTGCTGGAACGTGCTACATCCCACCAACTGCTGCTTAAACTGTAAGTTTTGGGAGAATCCACCAGGAAAGTAGCGAGGCCCTGATTGGATCTCCATTATATTTATAGTGTATTATACTCTATTTAAACCCCATTCCAACTTTGGTCGGGCTGCTGGAACGTGCTACATCCCACCAACTGCTGCTTAAACTGTAAGTTTTGGGAGAATCCACCAGGAAAGTAGCGAGGCCCTGATTGGATCTCCATTATATTTATAGTGTATTATACTCTATTTAAACCCCATTCCAACTTTGGTCGGGCTGCTGGAACGTGCTACATCCCACCAACTGCTGCTTAAACTGTACGTTTTGGGAGAATCCACCAGGAAAGTAGCGAGGCCCTGATTGGATCTCCATTATATTTATAGTGTATTATACTCTATTTAAACCCCATTCCAACTTTGGTCGGGCTGCTGGAACGTGCTACATCCCACCAGCTGCTGCTTAAACTGTTAGTTTTGGGAGAATCCACCAGGAAAGTAGCGAGGCCCTGATTGGATCTCCATTATATTTATAGTGTATTATACTCTATTTAAACCCCATTCCAACTTTGGTCGGGCTGCTGGAACGTGCTACATCCCACCAACTGCTGCTTAAACTGTAAGTTTTGGGAGAATCCACCAGGAAAGTAGCGAGGCCCTGATTGGATCTCCATTATATTTATAGTGTATTATACTCTATTTAAACCCCATTCCAACTTTGGTCGGGCTGCTGGAACGTGCTACATCCCACCAACTGCTGCTTAAACTGTAAGTTTTGGGAGAATCCACCAGGAAAGTAGCCAGGCCCTGATTGGATCTCCATTATATTTATAGTGTATTATACTCTATTTAAACCCCATTCCAACTTTGGTCGGGCTGCTGGAACGTGCTACATCCCACCAACTGCTGCTTAAACTGTAAGTTTTGGGAGAATCCACCAGGAAAGTAGCGAGGCCCTGATTGGATCTCCATTATATTTATAGTGTATTATACTCTATTTAAACCCCATTCCAACTTTGGTCAGGCTGCTGGAACGTGCTACAACCCACCAGCTGCTGCTTAAACTGTACGTTTTGGGAGAATCCACCAGGAAAGTAGCGAGGCCCTGATTGGATCTCCATTATATTTATAGTGTATTATACTCTATTTAAACCCCATTCCAACTTTGGTCGGGCTGCTGGAACGTGCTACATCCCACCAACTGCTGCTTAAACTGTAAGTTTTGGGAGAATCCACCAGGAAAGTAGCGAGGCCCTGATTGGATCTCCATTATATTTATAGTGTATTATACTCTATTTAAACCCCATTCCAACTTTGGTCAGGCTGCTGGAACGTGCTACATCCCACCAGCTGCTGCTTAAACTGTAAGTTTTGGGAGAATCCACCAGGAAAGTAGCGAGGCCCTGATTGGATCTCCATTATATTTATAGTGTATTATACTCTATTTAAACCCCATTCCAACTTTGGTCGGGCTGCTGGAACGTGCTACATCCCACCAACTGCTGCTTAAACTGTAAGTTTTGGGAGAATCCACCAGGAAAGTAGCGAGGCCCTGATTGGATCTCCATTATATTTATAGTGTATTATACTCTATTTAAACCCCATTCCAACTTTGGTCGGGCTGCTGGAACGTGCTACATCCCACCAGCTGCTGCTTGAACTGTAAGTTTTAGGAGAATCCACCAGGAAAGTAGCGAGGCCCTGATTGGATCTCCATTATATTTATAGTGTATTATACTCTATTTAAACCCCATTCCAACTTTGGTCGGGCTGCTGGAACGTGCTACATCCCACCAACTGCTGCTTAAACTGTAAGTTTTGGGAGAATCCACCAGGAAAGTAGCGAGGCCCTGATTGGATCTCCATTATATTTATAGTGTATTATACTCTATTTAAACCCCATTCCAACTTTGGTCGGGCTGCTGGAACGTGCTACATCCCACCAACTGCTGCTTAAACTGTAAGTTTTGGGAGAATCCACCAGGAAAGTAGCGAGGCCCTGATTGGATCTCCATTATATTTATAGTGTATTATACTCTATTTAAACCCCATTCCAACTTTGGTCGGGCTGCTGGAACGTGCTACATCCCACCAACTGCTGCTTAAACTGTAAGTTTTGGGAAAATCCACCAGGAAAGTAGCGAGGCCCTGATTGGATCTCCATTATATTTAAAGTGTATTATACTCTATTTAAACCCCATTCCAACTTTGGTCAGGCTGCTGGAACGTGCTACATCCCACCAGCTGCTGCTTAAACTGTACGTTTTGGGAGAATCCACCAGGAAAGTAGCGAGGCCCTGATTGGATCTCCATTATATTTATAGTGTATTATACTCTATTTAAACCCCATTCCAACTTTGGTCGGGCTGCTGGAACGTGCTACATCCCACCAGCTGCTGCTTGAACTGTAAGTTTTAGGAGAATCCACCAGGAAAGTAGCGAGGCCCTGATTGGATCTCCATTATATTTATAGTGTATTATACTCTATTTAAACCCCATTCCAACTTTGGTCGGGCTGCTGGAACGTGCTACATCCCACCAACTGCTGCTTAAACTGTAAGTTTTGGGAGAATCCACCAGGAAAGTAGCGAGGCCCTGATTGGATCTCCATTATATTTATAGTGTATTATACTCTATTTAAACCCCATTCCAACTTTGGTCGGGCTGCTGGAACGTGCTACATCCCACCAACTGCTGCTTAAACTGTAAGTTTTGGGAGAATCCACCAGGAAAGTAGCGAGGCCCTGATTGGATCTCCATTACATTTATAGTGTATTATACTCTATTTAAACCCCATTCCAACTTTGGTCAGGCTGCTGGAATGTGCTACATCCCACCAGCTGCTGCTTAAACTGTAAGTTTTGGCAGAATCCACCAGGAAAGTAGCGAGGCCCTGATTGGATCTCCATTATATTTATAGTGTATTATACTCTATTTAAACCCCATTCCAACTTTGGTCGGGCTGCTGGAACGTGCTACATCCCACCAACTGCTGCTTAAACTGTAAGTTTTGGGAGAATCCACCAGGAAAGTAGCGAGGCCCTGATTGGATCTCCATTATATTTATAGTGTATTATACTCTATTTAAACCCCATTCCAACTTTGGTCGGGCTGCTGGAACGTGCTACATCCCACCAACTGCTGCTTAAACTGTAAGTTTTGGGAGAATCCACCAGCAAAGTAGCGAGGCCCTGATTGGATCTCCATTATATTTATAGTGTATTATATTCTATTTAAACCCCATTCCAACTTTGGTCGGGCTGCTGGAACGTGCTACATCCCACCAGCTGCTGCTTAAACTGTAAGTTTTGGGAGAATCCACCAGGAAAGTAGCGAGGCCCTGATTGGATCTCCATTATATTTATAGTGTATTATACTCTATTTAAACCCCATTCCAACTTTGGTCAGGCTGCTGGAACGTGCTACATCCCACCAACTGCTGCTTAAACTGTAAGTTTTGGGAGAATCCACCAGGAAAGTAGCGAGGCCCTGATTGGATCTCCATTATATTTATAGTGTATTATACTCTATTTAAACCCCATTCCAACTTTGGTCGGGCTGCTGGAACGTGCTACATCCCACCAGCTGCTGCTTAAACTGTAAGTTTTGGGAGAATCCACCAGGAAAGTAGCGAGGCCCTGATTGGATCTCCATTATATTTATAGTGTTTTCTACTCTATTTAAACCCCATTCCAACTTTGGTCGGGCTGCTGGAACGTGCTACATCCCACCAACTGCTGCTTAAACTGTAAGTTTTGGGAGAATCCACCAGGAAAGTAGCAAGGCCCTGATTGGATTTCCATTATATTTATTGTGTATTATACTCTATTTAAACCCCATTCCAACTTTGGTCGGGCTGCTGGAACGTGCTACATCCCACCAGCTGCTGCTTAAACTGTACGTTTTGGGAGAATCCACCAGGAAAGTAGCGAGGCCCTGATTGGATCTCCATTATATTTATAGTGTATTATACTCTATTTAAACCCCATTCCAACTTTGGTCGGGGTGCTGGAACGTGCTACATCCCACCAACTGCTGCTTAAACTGTAACTTTTGGCAGAATCCACCAGGAAAGTAGCGAGGCCCTGATTGGATCTCCATTATATTTATAGTGTATTATACTCTATTTAAACCCCATTCCAACTTTGGTCGGGCTGCTGGAACGTGCTACATCCCACCAACTGCTGCTTAAACTGTAAGTTTTGGGAGAATCCACCAGGAAAGTAGCGAGGCCCTGATTGGATCTCCATTATATTTATAGTGTATTATACTCTATTTAAACCCCATTCCAACTTTGGTCGGGCTGCTGGAACGTGCTACATCCCACCAGCTGCTGCTTAAACTGTAAGTTTTGGGAGAATCCACCAGGAAAGTAGCGAGGCCCTGATTGGATCTCCATTATATTTATAGTGTATTTTACTCTATTTAAACCCCATTCCAACTTTGGTCGGGCTGCTGGAACGTGCTACATCCCACCAGCTGCTGCTTAAACTGTAAGTTTTGGGAGAATCCACCAGGAAAGTAGCGAGGCCCTGATTGGATCTCCATTATATTTATAGTGTATTATACTCTATTTAAACCCCATTCCAACTTTGGTCGGGCTGCTGGAACGTGCTACATCCCACCAACTGCTGCTTAAACTGTAAGTTTTGGGAGAATCCACCAGGAAAGTAGCGAGGCCCTGATTGGATCTCCATTATATTTATAGTGTATTATACTCTATTTAAACCCCATTCCAACTTTGGTCGGGCTGCTGGAACGTGCTACATCCCACCAACTGCTGCTTAAACTGTAAGTTTTGGGAGAATCCACCAGGAAAGTAGCGAGGCCCTGATTGGATCTCCATTATATTTATAGTGTATTATACTCTATTTAAACCCCATTCCAACTTTGGTCGGGCTGCTGGAACGTGCTACATCCCACCAACTGCTGCTTAAACTGTAAGTTTTCGGAGAATCCACCAGGAAAGTAGCGAGGCCCTGATTGGATCTCCATTATATTTATACTGTATTATACTCTATTTAAACCCCATTCCAACTTTGGTCGGGCTGCTGGAACGTGCTACATCCCACCAACTGCTGCTTAAACTGTAAGTTTTGGGAGAATCCACCAGGAAAGTAGCGAGGCCCTGATTGGATCTCCATTATATTTATAGTGTATTATACTCTATTTAAACCCCATTCCAACTTTGGTCAGGCTGCTGGAACGTGCTACATCCCACCAGCTGCTGCTTAAACTGTACGTTTTGTGAGAATCCACCAGGAAAGTAGCGAGGCCCTGATTGGATCTCCATTATATTTATAGTGTATTATACTCTATTTAAACCCCATTCCAACTTTGGTCGGGCTGCTGGAACGTGCTACATCCCACCAACTGCTGCTTAAACTGTAAGTTTTGGGAGAATCCACCAGGAAAGTAGCGAGGCCCTGATTGGATCTCCATTATATTTATAGTGTATTATACTCTATTTAAACCCCATTCCAACTTTGGTCAGGCTGCTGGAACGTGCTACATCCCACCAGCTGCTGCTTAAACTGTAAGTTTTGGGAGAATCCACCAGGAAAGTAGCGAGGCCCTGATTGGATCTCCATTATATTTATAGTGTATTATACTCTATTTAAACCCCATTCCAACTTTGGTCGGGCTGCTGGAACGTGCTACATCCCACCAACTGCTGCTTAAACTGTAAGTTTTGGGAGAATCCACCAGGAAAGTAGCGAGGCCCTGATTGGATCTCCATTATATTTATAGTGTATTATACTCTATTTAAACCCCATTCCAACTTTGGTCGGGCTGCTGGAACGTGCTACATCCCACCAACTGCTGCTTAAACTGTAAGTTTTGGGAGAATCCACCAGGAAAGTAGCGAGGCCCTGATTGGATCTCCATTATATTTATAGTGTATTATACTCTATTTAAACCCCATTCCAACTTTGGTCGGGCTGCTGGAACGTGCTACATCCCACCAACTGCTGCTTAAACTGTAAGTTTTGGGAGAATCCACCAGGAAAGTAGCGAGGCCCTGATTGGATCTCCATTATATTTATAGTGTATTATACTCTATTTAAACCCCATTCCAACTTTGGTCGGGCTGCTGGAACGTGCTACATCCCACCAACTGCTGCTTAAACTGTAAGTTTTGGGAGAATCCACCAGGAAAGTAGCGAGGCCCTGATTGGATCTCCATTATATTTAAAGTGTATTATACTCTATTTAAACCCCATTCCAACTTTGGTCGGGCTGCTGGAACGTGCTACATCCCACCAGCTGCTGCTTGAACTGTAAGTTTTAGGAGAATCCACCAGGAAAGTAGCGAGGCCCTGATTGGATCTCCATTATATTTATAGTGTATTATACTCTATTTAAACCCCATTCCAACTTTGGTCGGGCTGCTGGAACGTGCTACATACCACCAACTGCTGCTTAAACTGTAAGTTTTGGGAGAATCCACCAGGAAAGTAGCGAGGCCCTGATTGGATCTCCATTATATTTATAGTGTATTATACTCTATTTAAACCCCATTCCAACTTTGGTCGGGCTGCTGGAACGTGCTACATCCCACCAACTGCTGCTTAAACTGTAAGTTTTGGGAGAATCCACCAGGAAAGTAGCGAGGCCCTGATTGGATCTCCATTATATTTAAAGTGTATTATACTCTATTTAAACCCCATTCCAACTTTGGTCGGGCTGCTGGAACGTGCTACATCCCACCAGCTGCTGCTTGAACTGTAAGTTTTAGGAGAATCCACCAGGAAAGTAGCGAGGCCCTGATTGGATCTCCATTATATTTATAGTGTATTATACTCTATTTAAACCCCATTCCAACTTTGGTCGGGCTGCTGGAACGTGCTACATACCACCAACTGCTGCTTAAACTGTAAGTTTTGGGAGAATCCACCAGGAAAGTAGCGAGGCCCTGATTGGATCTCCATTATATTTATAGTGTATTATACTCTATTTAAACCCCATTCCAACTTTGGTCGGGCTGCTGGAACGTGCTACATCCCACCAACTGCTGCTTAAACTGTAAGTTTTGGGAGAATCCTCCAGGAAAGTAGCGAGGCCCTGATTGGATCTCCATTATATTTATAGTGTATTATACTCTATTTAAACCCCATTCCAACTTTGGTCGGGCTGCTGGAACGTGCTACATCCCACCAACTGCTGCTTAAACTGTAAGTTTTGGGAGAATCCACCAGGAAAGTAGCGAGGCCCTGATTGGATCTCCATTATATTTAAAGTGTATTATACTCTATTTAAACCCCATTCCAACTTTGGTCAGGCTGCTGGAACGTGCTACATCCCACCAGCTGCTGCTTAAACTGTACGTTTTGGGAGAATCCACCAGGAAAGTAGCGAGGCCCTGATTGGATCTCCATTATATTTATAGTGTATTATACTCTATTTAAACCCCATTCCAACTTTGGTTGGGCTGCTGGAACGTGCTACATCCCACCAACTGCTGCTTAAACTGTAAGTTTTGGGAGAATCCACCAGGAAAGTAGCGAGGCCCTGATTGGATCTCCATTACATTTATAGTGTATTATACTCTATTTAAACCCCATTCCAACTTTGGTCAGGCTGCTGGAATGTGCTACATCCCACCAGCTGCTGCTTAAACTGTAAGTTTTGGGAGAATCCACCAGGAAAGTAGCGAGGCCCTGATTGGATCTCCATTATATTTATAGTGTATTATACTCTATTTAAACCCCATTCCAACTTTGGTCGGGCTGCTGGAACGTGCTACATCCCACCAACTGCTGCTTAAACTGTAAGTTTTGGGAGAATCCACCAGGAAAGTAGCGAGGCCCTGATTGGATCTCCATTATATTTATAGTGTATTATACTCTATTTAAACCCCATTCCAACTTTGGTCGGGCTGCTGGAACGTGCTACATCCCACCAACTGCTGCTTAAACTGTAAGTTTTGGGAGAATCCACCAGGAAAGTAGCGAGGCCCTGATTGGATCTCCATTATATTTATAGTGTATTATACTCTATTTAAACCCCATTCCAACTTTGGTCAGGCTGCTGGAACGTGCTACATCCCACCAGCTGCTGCTTAAACTGTACGTTTTGTGAGAATCCACCAGGAAAGTAGCGAGGCCCTGATTGGATCTCCATTATATTTATAGTGTATTATACTCTATTTAAACCCCATTCCAACTTTGGTCGGGCTGCTGGAACGTGCTACATCCCACCAACTGCTGCTTAAACTGTAAGTTTTGGGAGAATCCACCAGGAAAGTAGCGAGGCCCTGATTGGATCTCCATTATATTTATAGTGTATTATACTCTATTTAAACCCCATTCCAACTTTGGTCAGGCTGCTGGAACGTGCTACATCCCACCAGCTGCTGCTTAAACTGTAAGTTTTGGGAGAATCCACCAGGAAAGTAGCGAGGCCCTGATTGGATCTCCATTATATTTATAGTGTATTATACTCTATTTAAACCCCATTCCAACTTTGGTCGGGCTGCTGGAACGTGCTACATCCCACCAACTGCTGCTTAAACTGTAAGTTTTGGGAGAATCCACCAGGAAAGTAGCGAGGCCCTGATTGGATCTCCATTATATTTATAGTGTATTATACTCTATTTAAACCCCATTCCAACTTTGGTCGGGCTGCTGGAACGTGCTACATCCCACCAACTGCTGCTTAAACTGTAAGTTTTGGGAGAATCCACCAGGAAAGTAGCAAGGCCCTGATTGGATCTCCATTATATTTATAGTGTATTATACTCTATTTAAACCCCATTCCAACTTTGGTCGGGCTGCTGGAACGTGCTACATCCCACCAACTGCTGCTTAAACTGTAAGTTTTGGGAGAATCCACCAGGAAAGTAGCGAGGCCCTGATTGGATCTCCATTATATTTATAGTGTATTATACTCTATTTAAACCCCATTCCAACTTTGGTCGGGCTGCTGGAACGTGCTACATCCCACCAGCTGCTGCTTAAACTGTAAGTTTTAGGAGAATCCACCAGGAAAGTAGCGAGGCCCTGATTGGATCTCCATTATATTTATAGTGTATTATACTCTATTTAAACCCCATTCCAACTTTGGTCGGGCTGCTGGAACGTGCTACATCCCACCAACTGCTGCTTAAACTGTAAGTTTTGGGAGAATCCACCAGGAAAGTAGCGAGGCCCTGATTGGATCTCCATTATATTTATAGTGTATTATACTCTATTTAAACCCCATTCCAACTTTGGTCGGGCTGCTGGAACGTGCTACATCCCACCAGCTGCTGCTTGAACTGTAAGTTTTAGGAGAATCCACCAGGAAAGTAGCGAGGCCCTGATTGGATCTCCATTATATTTATAGTGTATTATACTCTATTTAAACCCCATTCCAACTTTGGTCGGGCTGCTGGAACGTGCTACATACCACCAACTGCTGCTTAAACTGTAAGTTTTGGGAGAATCCACCAGGAAAGTAGCGAGGCCCTGATTGGATCTCCATTATATTTATAGTGTATTATACTCTATTTAAACCCCATTCCAACTTTGGTCGGGCTGCTGGAACGTGCTACATCCCACCAACTGCTGCTTAAACTGTAAGTTTTGGGAGAATCCACCAGGAAAGTAGCGAGGCCCTGATTGGATCTCCATTATATTTATAGTGTATTATACTCTATTTAAACCCCATTCCAACTTTGGTCGGGCTGCTGGAACGTGCTACATCCCACCAACTGCTGCTTAAACTGTAAGTTTTGGGAGAATCCACCAGGAAAGTAGCGAGGCCCTGATTGGATCTCCATTATATTTAAAGTGTATTATACTCTATTTAAACCCCATTCCAACTTTGGTCAGGCTGCTGGAACGTGCTACATCCCACCAGCTGCTGCTTAAACAGTACGTTTTGGGAGAATCCACCAGGAAAGTAGCGAGGCCCTGATTGGATCTCCATTATATTTATAGTGTATTATACTCTATTTAAACCCCATTCCAACTTTGGTCGGGCTGCTGGAACGTGCTACATCCCACCAGCTGCTGCTTAAACTGTAAGTTTTGGGAGAATCCACCAGGAAAGTAGCGAGGCCCTGATTGGATCTCCATTATATTTATAGTGTATTATACTCTATTTAAACCCCATTCCAACTTTGGTCAGGCTGCTGGAATGTGCTACATCCCACCAACTGCTGCTTAAACTGTAAGTTTTGGGAGAATCCACCAGGAAAGTAGCGAGGCCCTGATTGGATCTCCATTATATTTATAGTGTATTATACTCTATTTAAACCCCATTCCAACTTTGGTCGGGCTGCTGGAACGTGCTACATCCCACCAACTGCTGCTTAAACTGTAAGTTTTGGGAGAATCCACCAGCAAAGTAGCGAGGCCCTGATTGGATCTCCATTATATTTATAGTGTATTATATTCTATTTAAACCCCATTCCAACTTTGGTCGGGCTGCTGGAACGTGCTACATCCCACCAGCTGCTGCTTAAACTGTAAGTTTTGGGAGAATCCACCAGGAAAGTAGCGAGGCCCTGATTGGATCTCCATTATATTTATAGTGTATTATACTCTATTTAAACCCCATTCCAACTTTGGTCGGGCTGCTGGAACGTGCTACATCCCACCAACTGCTGCTTAAACTGTAAGTTTTGGGAGAATCCACCAGGAAAGTAGCGAGGCCCTGATTGGATCTCCATTATATTTATAGTGTATTATACTCTATTTAAACCTCATTCCAACTTTGGTCGGGCTGCTGGAACGTGCTACATCCCACCAGCTGCTGCTTAAACTGTAAGTTTTGCAGAATCCACCAGGAAAGTAGCGAGGCCCTGATTGGATCTCCATTATATTTATAGTGTATTATACTCTATTTAAACCCCATTCCAACTTTGGTCGGGCTGCTGGAACGTGCTACATCCCACCAGCTGCTGCTTAAACTGTAAGTTTTGGGAGAATCCACCAGGAAAGTAGCGAGGCCCTGATTGGATCTCCATTATATTTATAGTGTATTATACTCTATTTAAACCCCATTCCAACTTTGGTCGGGCTGCTGGAACGTGCTACATCCCACCAGCTGCTGCTTAAACTGTAAGTTTTGGGAGAATCCACCAGGAAAGTAGCGAGGCCCTGATTGGATCTCCATTATATTTATAGTGTATTATACTCTATTTCAACCCCATTCCAACTTTGGTCGGGCTGCTGGAACGTGCTACATCCCACCAGCTGCTGCTTAAACTGTAAGTTTTGGGAGAATCCACCAGGAAAGTAGCGAGGCCCTGATTGGATCTCCATTATATTTATAGTGTATTATACTCTATTTAAACCCCATTCCAACTTTGGTCGGGCTGCTGGAACGTGCTACATCCCACCAACTGCTGCTTAAACTGTAAGTTTTGGGAGAATCCACCAGGAAAGTAGCGAGGCCCTGATTGGATCTCCATTATATTTATAGTGTATTATACTCTATTTAAACCCCATTCCAACTTTGGTCGGGCTGCTGGAACGTGCTACATCCCACCAGCTGCTGCTTAAACTGTAAGTTTTGGGAGAATCCACCAGGAAAGTAGCGAGGCCCTGATTGGATCTCCATTATATTTATAGTGTATTATACTCTATTTAAACCCCATTCCAACTTTGGTCGGGCTGCTGGAACGTGCTACATCCCACCAACTGCTGCTTAAACTGTAAGTTTTGGGAGAATCCACCAGGAAAGTAGCGAGGCCCTGATTGGATCTCCATTATATTTATAGTGTATTATACTCTATTTAAACCCCAACCAACTTTGGTCGGGCTGCTGGAACGTGCTACATCCCACCAACTGCTGCTTAAACTGTAAGTTTTGGGAGAATCCACCAGGAAAGTAGCGAGGCCCTGATTGGATCTCCATTATATTTATAGTGTATTATACTCTATTTAAACCCCATTCCAACTTTGGTCGGGCTGCTGGAACGTGCTACATCCCACCAACTGCTGCTTAAACTGTAAGTTTTGGGAGAATCCACCAGGAAAGTAGCGAGGCCCTGATTGGATCTCCATTATATTTATAGTGTATTATACTCTATTTAAACCCCATTCCAACTTTGGTCGGGCTGCTGGAACGTGCTACATCCCACCAACTGCTGCTTAAACTGTAAGTTTTGGGAGAATCCACCAGGAAAGTAGCGAGGCCCTGATTGGATCTCCATTATATTTATAGTGTATTATACTCTATTTAAACCCCATTCCAACTTTGGTCGGGCTGCTGGAACGTGCTACATCCCACCAGCTGCTGCTTAAACTGTAAGTTTTGGGAGAATCCACCAGGAAAGTAGCGAGGCCCTGATTGGATCTCCATTATATTTATAGTGTATTATACTCTATTTAAACCCCATTCCATCTTTGGTCGGGCTGCTGGAATGTGCTACATCCCACCAGCTGCTGCTTAAACTGTATGTTTTGGGAGAATCCACCAGGAAAGTAGCGAGGCCCTGATTGGATCTCCATTATATTTATAGTGTATTATACTCTATTTAAACCCCATTCCAACTTTGGTCGGGCTGCTGGAACGTGCTACATCCCACCAACTGCTGCTTAAACTGTAAGTTTTGGGAGAATCCACCAGGAAAGTAGCGAGGCCCTGATTGGATCTCCATTATATTTATAGTGTATTATACTCTATTTAAACCCCATTCCAACTTTGGTCGGGCTGCTGGAACGTGCTACATCCCACCAGCTGCTGCTTAAACTGTAAGTTTTGGGAGAATCCACCAGGAAAGTAGCGAGGCCCTGATTGGATCTCCATTATATTTATAGTGTATTATACTCTATTTAAACCCCATTCCAACTTTGGTCGGGCTGCTGGAACGTGCTACATCCCACCAACTGCTGCTTAAACTGTAAGTTTTGGGAGAATCCACCAGGAAAGTAGCGAGGCCCTGATTGGATCTCCATTATATTTATAGTGTATTATACTCTATGTCCAGTTTGTCCGACGCCGTCCGTGAGGAAGAACGACAGGAACGCCGGTACACACTGAACTCACCAATCACTTTAATGTCAAGATGAAACAAAGTCAGCACTGGGAGTGGTTTCCTCCCAGCGCCTTATATCTACATGCCACACCCTGTGTTCCCGCCCCCAAGTCCAAGCCAACATCCGCTTGACATGAATAAATGCCCCGCCTTGTCCCTGTGCTCTCCCTGTTGCCGACGGAGCCCCACCCCTGCGCTCCTTGGCCCGTGTGTCCGGCCCGCGCGTCGTCCTCCCGTCGTCACGCTTTCCCTGTCTACCAGCCCCCCTGCCAGGTAAGTAACCCCCCCCCTGCTAGCCCCGCCAGAGTCCCCGGTAGCTGCAGGAGGTCTCCGGTCCACGGTGTCTTTCCGACGGCCGTCCGTTCCGCCGGCCCCGCGGGGACTTCCGGGTGTGCCATCGTCAGCTGTAACGCGGGGAATGCCGGACTTGCCGCCGCCAGCTGCTCGCCGGGGCCTTCCCGGCCCGTATCCCAATTGGCGTCCATGCTTGTTTGTGCGGCTGCGCGAAGAGGCGGGGCCGCCATGTATTCCGGCTGAGGCCGGGCATCAGCTGTCACACCGTGGTTGCCGGGGTTGGTAGGCTGCCGTCCGCTTCCCCCCCGTCCCCGTGTGTATGTCAAGCTCCCGGGAGCTTGACATGCGGCCCCTTCTACCATGTATCCTCCTGGAAAAGAGAGGAGAGAGTGTGAGTACACGGCATTACACCCGTTTCGCCCTGGTTTCTCCGGACACCTACGGTGGAATGCTTGGATCAGTTTAGGGGCATTTATATCTCCCTCCCCTACCCACGTTGCTTCCGAGAGCGGGTACCCTTTCCACCGTAAAAGGTATTGGAGTTTCCCGTATCGCCTTCGGGAGTCCAGGACCTCCTGTACCTCGTAATGGGATCCCGAGACCGGCCCCGGCGCCTTGGGGGGGTAGGGTCTCCCATGTGCAGGCTTGAGGAGGCTGCAGTGAAACACAGGGTGGATTCTACCTAATGAGGCAGGTAACCGTAATTGGACTGTGACTGGGTTAATCACTTTAGTCACCTGGAAGGGGCCTACATACTTTGGACCCAATTTCCTGCATGGCACCTGCAACCTGAGGTATTTGGTGGCTAGGTACATCCAATCTCCTACCTTGAACGGTTTGTGCCCTGCCCTTTTCTTATCAGCCTGGGTTTTTGTACTAGCCTCGGCCTTCCTTAGGGCTGCCTTAACCTGTTCCCACAACCCTGTTATTTGGGAATACCATGTCTGGGGTGTCTGTCTGTCCTCTGCCTCCGGTGACCATTCGGGTATGGGGTTGAATTCGATTCCATGCACTATCTTGAACGGGGTATACCCAGTGCTGGTGTGAACGGTATTGTTATAGGCCACCTCAGCAAACGGTAGTAGATCCACCCAGTCCGTTTGCTGAAATGACACATAACTGCGAAGATACCGTTCCACCATGGCGTTAGCTCTTTCTGCCGCCCCATTGGTGCTGGGATGATACGCCGAGCTTAGTCCCTGGGACGAACCCAGCAGGCGAATGAACTCCCTCCAAAACCGTGCTGTAAATTGTACCCCCCTATCTGATATAATTCTCCTGGGTGTGCCATGGAGCCTATAGACATGTTGAATGAACATCCTTGACAGTCGCCGTGCTGACGGCAGGCCTCTGCATGGGATAAAATGTGCCTGTTTCGAGAATAGATCGACCACAGTCCAGATCGTGTTATAGCTTCGGTTTTTGGGTAGCTCTACGATGAAATCCATGGCGATCTCCTCCCAGGGCCGGGAGGGGTTGGCTACTGTCTGCAACAGTCCCATGGGTTTTCCTATTCGAGGCTTAGCACTGGCACACACATGGCATTCTTTCACGTATCGTTCCACATCGACTTTCAGTTTAGGCCACCAGAACTGTCTACGTAGTAAGTGTAGGGTCTTCAGGAACCCAAAATGGCCTGCCTGCTTAGTATCATGGCATCTATGAAGGACAGACTTACGTAGAGCTTCAGGCACATACATCTTATCGCCCTTCCAAGCTATGCCATCTCGATTGGTCAGCCACCCTGGATGTTCATTTGCCCATTTGTCTGTCAGCAGGGCAGTTTTAACACTATCCAATTCATCCACACGTGCTTTGTGAATCGCACCATTGACCGTCTCCTGCTGTGCACGGGGTATTAGTGCCTGGACTACCTCCTCACGCTTACTATGATATTGCGGCATTCGCGATAGTGCGTCGGCCAGGAAGTTCTTTCCTCCCGGCACATATTTTAGTATGAACCTAAAGCGGCTAAAGTATTGGGCCCATCGGACATGTTTGGGAGCCAAGCGCCTCGGGGACTGTAGAGCCTCCAGGTTCTTGTGGTCCGTCCACACTTCAAATGTCTGTTCGGCCCCTTCTAGGAGATGTCGCCACGTCGTCAAAGCCCAGCGGATCGCGAAGGCCTCCTTTTCCCAAACGGCCCAGTTCCGTTCAGCCGTTGTGAATTTCCGGGAGGTGTAGGCGCAGGGCTGTAATGCGTTGCCTTCGTTCTTCTGCAGTAGCACCGCCCCCACAGCAACATCGCTGGCGTCGACCTGCACTACAAAAGGAACGCTTGAATCTGGGTGGCGCAATACAGGTTCGTTAGCGAATAATGCTTTTAAAGTCTCAAATGACCTTTGGCAGTCCATGGTCCATATCAGTGGTTGACTCGGGCGGGGTTTCCCCGTAAGGTGTTTTGTTCGCAGAAGCTCTGTGAGGGGCTGAACTACGGTGGCAAATGATGGAATGAACTGGCGATAGAAATTCGCGAAACCGAGAAAACTTTGCAGCTGACGCCTGGTTTTGGGGGCTTGCCAATCCAGTACCGTCTGTACCTTACTCGGATCCATTTCCACCCCGGTCCCCGAAATGCGATATCCCAAGTAATCCAGGCGTTCTCGGTGGAATTCGCATTTAGACAATTTTACGTAAAGTTGAGCGTCGAGAAGTTTCCGTAGTACTTGCCTAACCAGACAGACATGTTCATCCCTCGTCGTGGTATAGATCAGAATATCATCTAAGTATACAAGGACCCCTCGGTATAGGTGTTCATGCAACACCTGATTTATTAATTGCATAAACACCGCAGGGGCCCCTTGCAATCCAAATGGCATGACGCGGAACTGAAAACTGCCTAGCGGGCAATTAAATGCCGTCTTCCACTCGTCTCCAGCTCTAATCCGTACCCTGTAATAGGCTTCTCGAAGGTCTAATTTGGTAAATATGCGGCCCTTTCCTAGGTGTGCCAATAGGTCCTTCATAAGGGGAAGGGGGTATAGATGCACACCGCATTCAAGCCCCGAAAATCGACACATAGGCGTAACGATCCGTCCTTCTCTTTAAAGAGCACGGGAGCCGCTATCCGGGAACGGGCTGGCTGGATGAAACCTCTTGCTAGATTTTGATCAATGTACCTACGGAGTTCCTGTACCTCGGTTGGTGTCATAGCGTACATCCGTGGTTTTGGGAGTTTAACCCCCGGTAGTAACTCAATAGCGCAGTCCGTAGTTCGGTGAGGGGGCAGGTTATTACACTCTTTTTCACTAAAGACGTCTGCTAAGTCTCTGTATTCCTCGGGGTATGAAAAGGCCCCCTCCTCCTCCCGAGGCCAGGCTGCCAGCGTTGGGGCCACCGGGATCTGCTCTCCCGTACCCACATCCATTGGATTCGGGCCTATTGCAAGACGCACTTTACGGTAACCCCCCTCCCACCATATCGTGGGGGTCCACTTATCTAGCCACGCTAACCCTAGTATGACAGTCTCCGTCATAATGGGCACCACGATAAAGCGCAGTACCTCCCAGTGGTTCCCCAAGTCCATGCGTACCCGTTCGGTGACATGAGTAGCTGGGACCCCTCCCAAGAGTGACCCATCCACCTGTTCAAACCGGATAGGTTGTGTTAACTTGTATATCCGGAACCCACTATCCACCGCGACCTTCTTGCTGATCAGACACCGGGTACATCCGGTGTCTAGTAGCGCCTGGTACGGCCTTTGTACCCCCGTCCCCGGACTTGTTAGGACTATGGGTAGCACAAATGGCCTGATGGGCTCACTCACCATCGGGTCGACGGACCCATCCTCCGGGCTATCCTCGTCGTCCCCGGGTCGGTAGCAGGCCACCGCCGCTGACTCTGGAGTGGCCGAAACGCCTCTTCTCATTGCCGATGTCGCCTGCTGGTTAATAGCTCTTAAACTCTCCCCCGCCTTCCTCTGGGGGGTGGCTTTACCGATCGTTACGGGCTTACGCGGGCTCGGTGCTGGGCATTCGGCCGCCCTATGGCCCGGCTGATTACAGCGGAAACACCGGAAACTGGCTTCCCCGACTGCACCAGACGACTTGGGCGTTCCTCGTGGCGGCCCCTGGGACCCCTCACGAGGCCTATCTCCAGAACGCCGTGGCTGTAGAATGTCCCCTACACCCCGATGCACCTCTTTAAGGCCCGCTTCCAATTCAACCACCACCTTGTACCAGTCCCGAAGCCTATTCGGGACTCCCCTATACACACATGCTTGGCGCAGGTCGGGATCCATCCCGGCCCGGAAATGATGTACCAGTAGTCGTTCCGGCCACGACGAAGACAATCGGCCGGCCAACCTGCGAAAGTCCCGCACATATTCGATAGCAGGGCGCTTCCTTTGCTGTAGCGCCAGGAGGTCCGCCTCGGCTCTCTGCGCCCGGGTAGGATCTTCGAATCTCCCATGCAAGGCGTCCAAAAACAGGCCCGCACTCCCCAACTCACGGGCATGGTCGCTGTATAGGTCAGCTGCCCAGGCAGCTGCCTCTCCACGTAGTGCAGCGGTGATGGCTCCGACCATGGCCCATTGGGAGGCATATAATTGGGCATATTGATCCACATGACTTATAGCCTGGCCCAGGAACATCGCCAGGTGATCTGGATTGCCGTCGAATGTGACAGGGATGGGAGGGGGTCCCCATGACCTACCCGGACCCCATGGCCCCAGGGGTTGACCTGACCCGACGTTGGCATATCCGGGTACAGGCCCCTGCTGATCCATCCCCTTCTCACTGCAGGCCCTCTAGCCCCACTCCTGGGACCGGCCTGGGCCGGTTGCGGCTGTCCCGTCGGGCCGCCCGACGGGAGACCCGTAACGCCCAACCCACCTGCTGGAGGCGGCAACCGCAGCCGTGGACTACTCAGTCGGAATCTGGATGACGGGGTGCGCCCCGCAGAGTCTTCCTCTGATTGCCACATGTTGGGCGCACCTCTGTAGCTTGCTTCGCCAAACCGGTGTCGCAAAACCTCCATCGTGTCCTGACCCAGAGCCGTTGAATAGCTCCAGTCCTCATCATCCTCGGAGGTGACTCGCCTCTCTCTCCATCCCGAGTGGCTGGGCTTTGGCGTGGGTGTCAGGGGTTGCCCGGTCTGCACCCCGGCCAACGCCGGGCTGTGCCACCACTCCTCCTGTGGTTTCACAGTCCCCGTCTCGTCCGCCCCGGGCCCCGGTTTCGCTGCCAACAGCAACTTCGGCCGCACCACAGGTTGCTCAACCGCCTGGTCCAGCGCCGGCCCGGCCTCACCCCCGTCTCCGTCCGCCACCTCCCCCTCGGCCGGGGTAAGGCCCTGCGTGCCTTCTGCCATCTATGTCTCCTCTTCAGCAGGCAGAGAGTCGAATAAAGAATAATGGGAGTGCTGACTTACTGTCAAGTTTGTCCGACGCCGTTTCGTGAGGAAGAACGACAGGAACGCCAGTACACACTGAACTCACCAATCACTTTAATGTCAAGATGAAACAAAGTCAGCACTGGGAGTGGTTTCCTCCCAGCGCCTTATATCTACATGCCACACCCTGTGTTCCCGCCCCCAAGTCCAAGCCAACATCCGCTTGACATGAATAAATGCCCCGCCCTGTCCCTGTGCTCTCCCTGTTGCCGACGGAGCCCCACCCCTGCGCTCCTTGGCCCGTGTGTCCGGCCCGCGCGTCGTCCTCCCGTCGTCACGCTTTCCCTGTCTACCAGCCCCCCTGCCAGGTAAGTAACCCCCCCCTGCTAGCCCCGCCAGAGTCCCCGGTAGCTGCAGGAGGTCTCCGGTCCACGGTGTCTTTCCGACGGCCGTCCGTTCCGCCGGCCCCGCGGGGACTTCCGGGTGTGCCATCGTCAGCTGTAACGCGGGGAATGCCGGACTTGCCGCCGCCAGCTGCTCGCCGGGGCCTTCCCGGCCCGTATCCCAATTGGCGTCCATGCTTGTTTGTGCGGCTGCTTGACACTCTATTTAAACCCCATTCCAACTTTGGTCGGGCTGCTGGAACGTGCTACATCCCACCAACTGCTGCTTAAACTGTAAGTTTTGGGAGAATCCACCAGGAAAGTAGCGAGGCCCTGATTGGATCTCCATTATATTTATAGTGTATTATACTCTATTTAAACCCCATTCCAACTTTGGTCGGGCTGCTGGAACGTGCTACATCCCACCAACTGCTGCTTAAACTGTAAGTTTTGGGAGAATCCACCAGGAAAGTAGCGAGGCCCTGATTGGATCTCCATTATATTTATAGTGTATTATACTCTATTTAAACCCCATTCCAACTTTGGTCGGGCTGCTGGAACGTGCTACATCCCACCAACTGCTGCTTAAACTGTAAGTTTTGGGAGAATCCACCAGGAAAGTAGCGAGGCCCTGATTGGATCTCCATTATATTTATAGTGTATTATACTCTATTTAAACCCCATTCCAACTTTGGTCGGGCTGCTGGAACGTGCTACATCCCACCAACTGCTGCTTAAACTGTAAGTTTTGGGAGAATCCACCAGGAAAGTAGCGAGGCCCTGATTGGATCTCCATTATATTTATAGTGTATTATACTCTATTTAAACCCCATTCCAACTTTGGTCGGGCTGCTGGAACGTGCTACATCCCACCAACTGCTGCTTAAACTGTAAGTTTTGGGAGAATCCACCAGGAAAGTAGCGAGGCCCTGATTGGATCTCCATTATATTTATAGTGTATTATACTCTATTTAAACCCCATTCCAACTTTGGTCGGGCTGCTGGAACGTGCTACATCCCACCAACTGCTGCTTAAACTGTAAGTTTTGGGAGAATCCAACAGGAAAGTAGCGAGGCCCTGATTGGATCTCCATTATATTTATAGTGTATTATACTCTATTTAAACCCCATTCCAACTTTGGTCGGGCTGCTGGAACGTGCTACATCCCACCAACTGCTGCTTAAACTGTAAGTTTTGGGAGAATCCACCAGGAAAGTAGCGAGGCCCTGATTGGATCTCCATTATATTTATAGTGTATTATACTCTATTTAAACCCCATTCCAACTTTGGTCGGGCTGCTGGAACGTGCTACATCCCACCAACTGCTGCTTAAACTGTAAGTTTTGGGAGAATCCACCAGGAAAGTAGCGAGGCCCTGATTGGATCTCCATTATATTTATAGTGTATTATACTCTATTTAAACCCCATTCCAACTTTGGTCGGGCTGCTGGAACGTGCTACATCCCACCAGCTGCTGCTTAAACTGTAAGTTTTGGGAGAATCCACCAGGAAAGTAGCGAGGCCCTGATTGGATCTCCATTATATTTATAGTGTATTATACTCTATTTAAACCCCATTCCAACTTTGTTCGGGCTGCTGGAACGTGCTACATCCCACCAACTGCTGCTTAAACTGTAAGTTTTGGGAGAATCCACCAGGAAAGTGGCGAGGCCCTGATTGGATCTCCATTATATTTATAGTGTATTATACTCTATTTAAACCCCATTCCAACTTTGGTCGGGCTGCTGGAACGTGCTACATCCCACCAGCTGCTGCTTAAACTGTAAGTTTTGGGAGAATCCACCAGGAAAGTGGCGAGGCCCTGATTGGATCTCCATTATATTTATAGTGTATTATACTCTATTTAAACCCCATTCCAACTTTGGTCGGGCTGCTGGAACGTGCTGCATCCCACCAGCTACTGCTTAAACTGTAAGTTTTGGGAGAATCCACCAGGAAAGTAGCGAGGCCCTGATTGGATCTCCATTATATTTATAGTGTATTATACTCTATTTAAACCCCATTCCAACTTTGTTCGGGCTGCTGGAACGTGCTACATCCCACCAGCTGCTGCTTAAACTGTAAGTTTTGGGAGAATCCACCAGGAAAGTGGCGAGGCCCTGATTGGATCTCCATTATATTTATAGTGTATTATACTCTATTTAAACCCCATTCCAACTTTGGTCGGGCTGCTGGAACGTGCTACATCCCACCAGCTGCTGCTTAAACTGTAAGTTTTGGGAGAATCCACCAGGAAAGTAGCGAGGCCCTGATTGGATCTCCATTATATTTATAGTGTATTATACTCTATTTAAACCCCATTCCAACTTTGGTCGGGCTGCTGGAACGTGCTGCATCCCACCAGCTACTGCTTAAACTGTAAGTTTTGGGAGAATCCACCAGGAAAGTAGCGAGGCCCTGATTGGATCTCCATTATATTTATAGTGTATTATACTCTATTTAAACCCCATTCCAACTTTGGTCGGGCTGCTGGAACGTGCTACATCCCACCAACTGCTGCTTAAACTGTAAGTTTTGGGAGAATCCACCAGGAAAGTAGCGAGGCCCTGATTGGATCTCCATTATATTTATAGTGTATTATACTCTATTTAAACCCCATTCCAACTTTGGTCGGGCTGCTGGAACGTGCTACATCCCACCAACTGCTGCTTAAACTGTAAGTTTTGGGAGAATCCACCAGGAAAGTAGCGATGCCCTGATTGGATCTCCATTATATTTATAGTGTATTATACTCTATTTAAACCCCATTCCAACTTTGGTCGGGCTGCTGGAACGTGCTACATCCCACCAACTGCTGCTTAAACTGTAAGTTTTGGGAGAATCCACCAGGAAAGTAGCTAGGCCCTGATTGGATCTCCATTATATTTATAGTGTATTATACTCTATTTAAACCCCATTCCAACTTTGGTCGGGCTGCTGGAACGTGCCACATCCCACCAGCTGCTGCTTAAACTGTAAGTTTTGGGAGAATCCACCAGGAAAGTAGCGAGGCCCTGATTGGATCTCCATTATATTTATAGTGTATTATACTCTATTTAAACCCCATTCCAACTTTGTTCGGGCTGCTGGAACGTGCTACATCCCACCAACTGCTGCTTAAACTGTAAGTTTTGGGAGAATCCACCATGAAAGTAGCGAGGCCCTGATTGGATCTCCATTATATTTATAGTGTATTATACTCTATTTAAACCCCATTCCAACTTTGGTCGGGCTGCTGGAACGTGCTACATCCCACCAGCTGCTGCTTAAACTGTAAGTTTTGGGAGAATCCACCAGGAAAGTAGCGAGGCCCTGATTGGATCTCCATTATATTTATAGTGTATTATACTCTATTTAAACCCCATTCCAACTTTGGTCGGGCTGCTGGAACGTGCTACATCCCACCAGCTGCTGCTTAAACTGTAAGTTTTGGGAGAATCCACCAGGAAAGTAGCGATGCCCTGATTGGATCTCCATTATATTTATAGTGTATTATACTCTATTTAAACCCCATTCCAACTTTGGTCGGGCTGCTGGAACGTGCTACATCCCACCAACTGCTGCTTAAACTGTAAGTTTTGGGAGAATCCACCAGGAAAGTAGCGAGGCCCTGATTGGATCTCCATTATATTTATAGTGTATTATACTCTATTTAAACCCCATTCCAACTTTGGTCGGGCTGCTGGAACGTGCTACATCCCACCAACTGCTGCTTAAACTGTAAGTTTTGGGAGAATCCACCAGGAAAGTAGCGAGGCCCTGATTGGATCTCCATTATATTTATAGTGTATTATACTCTATTTAAACCCCATTCCAACTTTGGTCGGGCTGCTGGAACGTGCTACATCCCACCAACTGCTGCTTAAACTGTAAGTTTTGGGAGAATCCACCAGGAAAGTAGCGAGGCCCTGATTGGATCTCCATTATATTTATAGTGTATTATACTCTATTTAAACCCCATTCCAACTTTGGTCGGGCTGCTGGAACGTGCTACATCCCACCAACTGCTGCTTAAACTGTAAGTTTTGGGAGAATCCACCAGGAAAGTAGCGAGGCCCTGATTGGATCTCCATTATATTTATAGTGTATTATACTCTATTTAAACCCCATTCCAACTTTGGTCGGGCTGCTGGAACGTGCTACATCCCACCAACCGCTGCTTAAACTGTAAGTTTTGGGAGAATCCACCAGGAAAGTAGCGAGGCCCTGATTGGATCTCCATTATATTTATAGTGTATTATACTCTATTTAAACCCCATTCCAACTTTGGTCGGGCTGCTGGAACGTGCTACATCCCACCAACCGCTGCTTAAACTGTAAGTTTTGGGAGAATCCACCAGGAAAGTAGCGAGGCCCTGATTGGATCTCCATTATATTTATAGTGTATTATACTCTATTTAAACCCCATTCCAACTTTGGTCGGGCTGCTGGAACGTGCTACATCCCACCAGCTGCTGCTTAAACTGTAAGTTTTGGGAGAATCCACCAGGAAAGTAGCGAGGCCCTGATTGGATCTCCATTATATTTATAGTGTATTATACTCTATTTAAACCCCATTCCAACTTTGGTCGGGCTGCTGGAACGTGCTACATCCCACCAGCTGCTGCTTAAACTGTAAGTTTTGGGAGAATCCACCAGGAAAGTAGCGAGGCCCTAATTGGATCTCCATTATATTTATAGTGTATTATACTCTATTTAAACCCCATTCCAACTTTGGTCGGGCTGCTGGAACGTGCTACATCCCACCAGCTGCTGCTTAAACTGTAAGTTTTGGGAGAATCCACCAGGAAAGTAGCGAGGCCCTGATTGGATCTCCATTATATTTATAGTGTATTATACTCTATTTAAACCCCATTCCAACTTTGGTCGGGCTGCTGGAACGTGCTGCATCCCACCAGCTACTGCTTAAACTGTAAGTTTTGGGAGAATCCACCAGGAAAGTAGCGAGGCCCTGATTGGATCTCCATTATATTTATAGTGTATTATACTCTATTTAAACCCCATTCCAACTTTGGTCGGGCTGCTGGAACGTGCTACATCCCACCAGCTGCTGCTTAAACTGTAAGTTTTGGGAGAATCCACCAGGAAAGTAGCGAGGCCCTGATTGGATCTCCATTATATTTATAGTGTATTATACTCTATTTAAACCCCATTCCAACTTTGGTCGGGCTGCTGGAACGTGCTACATCCCACCAACTGCTGCTTAAACTGTAAGTTTTGGGAGAATCCACCAGGAAAGTAGCGAGGCCCTGATTGGATCTCCATTATATTTATAGTGTATTATACTCTATTTAAACCCCATTCCAACTTTGGTCGGGCTGCTGGAACGTGCTACATCCCACCAACTGCTGCTTAAACTGTAAGTTTTGGGAGAATCCACCAGGAAAGTAGCGATGCCCTGATTGGATCTCCATTATATTTATAGTGTATTATACTCTATTTAAACCCCATTCCAACTTTGGTCGGGCTGCTGGAACGTGCTACATCCCACCAACTGCTGCTTAAACTGTAAGTTTTGGGAGAATCCACCAGGAAAGTAGCTAGGCCCTGATTGGATCTCCATTATATTTATAGTGTATTATACTCTATTTAAACCCCATTCCAACTTTGGTCGGGCTGCTGGAACGTGCTACATCCCACCAGCTGCTGCTTAAACTGTAAGTTTTGGGAGAATCCACCAGGAAAGTAGCGAGGCCCTGATTGTATCTCCATTATATTTATAGTGTATTATACTCTATTTAAACCCCATTCCAACTTTGTTCGGGCTGCTGGAACGTGCTACATCCCACCAACTGCTGCTTAAACTGTAAGTTTTGGGAGAATCCACCATGAAAGTAGCGAGGCCCTGATTGGATCTCCATTATATTTATAGTGTATTATACTCTATTTAAACCCCATTCCAACTTTGGTCGGGCTGCTGGAACGTGCTACATCCCACCAACTGCTGCTTAAACTGTAAGTTTTGGGAGAATCCACCAGGAAAGTAGCGATGCCCTGATTGGATCTCCATTATATTTATAGTGTATTATACTCTATTTAAACCCCATTCCAACTTTGGTCGGGCTGCTGGAACGTGCTACATCCCACCAGCTGCTGCTTAAACTGTAAGTTTTGGGAGAATCCACCAGGAAAGTAGCGAGGCCCTGATTGGATCTCCATTATATTTATAGTGTATTATACTCTATTTAAACCCCATTCCAACTTTGGTCGGGCTGCTGGAACGTGCTACATCCCACCAGCTGCTGCTTAAACTGTAAGTTTTGGGAGAATCCACCAGGAAAGTAGCGAGGCCCTAATTGGATCTCCATTATATTTATAGTGTATTATACTCTATTTAAACCCCATTCCAACTTTGGTCGGGCTGCTGGAACGTGCTACATCCCACCAGCTGCTGCTTAAACTGTAAGTTTTGGGAGAATCCACCAGGAAAGTAGCGAGGCCCTGATTGGATCTCCATTATATTTATAGTGTATTATACTCTATTTAAACCCCATTCCAACTTTGGTCGGGCTGCTGGAACGTGCTGCATCCCACCAGCTACTGCTTAAACTGTAAGTTTTGGGAGAATCCACCAGGAAAGTAGCGAGGCCCTGATTGGATCTCCATTATATTTATAGTGTATTATACTCTATTTAAACCCCATTCCAACTTTGGTCGGGCTGCTGGAACGTGCTACATCCCACCAGCTGCTGCTTAAACTGTAAGTTTTGGGAGAATCCACCAGGAAAGTAGCGAGGCCCTGATTGGATCTCCATTATATTTATAGTGTATTATACTCTATTTAAACCCCATTCCAACTTTGGTCGGGCTGCTGGAACGTGCTACATCCCACCAACTGCTGCTTAAACTGTAAGTTTTGGGAGAATCCACCAGGAAAGTAGCGAGGCCCTGATTGGATCTCCATTATATTTATAGTGTATTATACTCTATTTAAACCCCATTCCAACTTTGGTCGGGCTGCTGGAACGTGCTACATCCCACCAACTGCTGCTTAAACTGTAAGTTTTGGGAGAATCCACCAGGAAAGTAGCGATGCCCTGATTGGATCTCCATTATATTTATAGTGTATTATACTCTATTTAAACCCCATTCCAACTTTGGTCGGGCTGCTGGAACGTGCTACATCCCACCAACTGCTGCTTAAACTGTAAGTTTTGGGAGAATCCACCAGGAAAGTAGCTAGGCCCTGATTGGATCTCCATTATATTTATAGTGTATTATACTCTATTTAAACCCCATTCCAACTTTGGTCGGGCTGCTGGAACGTGCTACATCCCACCAGCTGCTGCTTAAACTGTAAGTTTTGGGAGAATCCACCAGGAAAGTAGCGAGGCCCTGATTGTATCTCCATTATATTTATAGTGTATTATACTCTATTTAAACCCCATTCCAACTTTGCTCGGGCTGCTGGAACGTGCTACATCCCACCAACTGCTGCTTAAACTGTAAGTTTTGGGAGAATCCACCATGAAAGTAGCGAGGCCCTGATTGGATCTCCATTATATTTATAGTGTATTATACTCTATTTAAACCCCATTCCAACTTTGGTCGGGCTGCTGGAACGTGCTACATCCCACCAACTGCTGCTTAAACTGTAAGTTTTGGGAGAATCCACCAGGAAAGTAGCGATGCCCTGATTGGATCTCCATTATATTTATAGTGTATTATACTCTATTTAAACCCCATTCCAACTTTGGTCGGGCTGCTGGAACGTGCTACATCCCACCAACTGCTGCTTAAACTGTAAGTTTTGGGAGAATCCACCAGGAAAGTAGCGAGGCCCTGATTGGATCTCCATTATATTTATAGTGTATTATACTCTATTTAAACCCAATTCCAACTTTGGTCGGGCTGCTGGAACGTGCTACATCCCACCAGCTGCTGCTTAAACTGTAAGTTTTGGGAGAATCCACCAGGAAAGTAGCGAGGCCCTGATTGGATCTCCATTATATTTATAGTGTATTATACTCTATTTAAACCCCATTCCAACTTTGGTCGGGCTGCTGGAACGTGCTACATCCCACCAGCTGCTGCTTAAACTGTAAGTTTTGGGAGAATCCACCAGGAAAGTAGCGAGGCCCTGATTGGATCTCCATTATATTTATAGTGTATTATACTCTATTTAAACCCCATTCCAACTTTGGTCGGGCTGCTGGAACGTGCTACATCCCACCAACTGCTGCTTAAACTGTAAGTTTTGGGAGAATCCACCAGGAAAGTAGCGAGGCCCTGATTGGATCTCCATTATATTTATAGTGTATTATACTCTATTTAAACCCCATTCCAACTTTGGTCGGGCTGCTGGAACGTGCTACATCCCACCAACTGCTGCTTAAACTGTAAGTTTTGGGAGAATCCACCAGGAAAGTAGCGAGGCCCTGATTGGATCTCCATTATATTTATAGTGTATTATACTCTATTTAAACCCCATTCCAACTTTGGTCGGGCTGCTGGAACGTGCTACATCCCACCAACTGCTGCTTAAACTGTAAGTTTTGGGAGAATCCACCAGGAAAGTAGCGAGGCCCTGATTGGATCTCCATTATATTTATAGTGTATTATACTCTATTTAAACCCCATTCCAACTTGGGTCGGGCTGCTGGAACGTGCTACATCCCACCAACTGCTGCTTAAACTGTAAGTTTTGGGAGAATCCACCAGGAAAGTAGCGAGGCCCTGATTGGATCTCCATTATATTTATAGTGTATTATACTCTATTTAAACCCCATTCCAACTTTGGTCGGGCTGCTGGAACGTGCTACATCCCACCAGCTGCTGCTTAAACTGTAAGTTTTGGGAGAATCCACCAGGAAAGTAGCGAGGCCCTGATTGGATCTCCATTATATTTATAGTGTATTATACTCTATTTAAACCCCATTCCAACTTTGGTCGGGCTGCTGGAACGTGCTACATCCCACCAGCTGCTGCTTAAACTGTAAGTTTTGGGAGAATCCAACAGGAAAGTAGCGAGGCCCTAATTGGATCTCCATTATATTTATAGTGTATTATACTCTATTTAAACCCCATTCCAACTTTGGTCGGGCTGCTGGAACGTGCTACATCCCACCAACTGCTGCTTGAACTGTAAGTTTTAGGAGAATCCACCAGGAAAGTAGCGAGGCCCTGATTGGATCTCCATTATATTTATAGTGTATTATACTCTATTTAAACCCCATTCCAACTTTGGTCGGGCTGCTGGAACGTGCTACATCCCACCAGCTGCTGCTTAAACTGTAAGTTTTGGGAGAATCCACCAGGAAAGTAGCGAGGCCCTGATTGGATCTCCATTATATTTATAGTGTATTATACTCTATTTAAACCCCATTCCAACTTTGGTCGGGCTGCTGGAACGTGCTGCATCCCACCAGCTACTGCTTAAACTGTAAGTTTTGGGAGAATCCACCAGGAAAGTAGCGAGGCCCTGATTGGATCTCCATTATATTTATAGTGTATTATACTCTATTTAAACCCCATTCCAACTTTGGTCGGGCTGCTGGAACGTGCTACATCCCACCAGCTGCTGCTTAAACTGTAAGTTTTGGGAGAATCCACCAGGAAAGTAGCGAGGCCCTGATTGGATCTCCATTATATTTATAGTGTATTATACTCTATTTAAACCCCATTCCAACTTTGGTCGGGCTGCTGGAACGTGCTACATCCCACCAACTGCTGCTTAAACTGTAAGTTTTGGGAGAATCCACCAGGAAAGTAGCGAGGCCCTAATTGGATCTCCATTATATTTATAGTGTATTATACTCTATTTAAACCCCATTCCAACTTTGGTCGGGCTGCTGGAACGTGCTACATCCCACCAACTGCTGCTTGAACTGTAAGTTTTAGGAGAATCCACCAGGAAAGTAGCGAGGCCCTGATTGGATCTCCATTATATTTATAGTGTATTATACTCTATTTAAACCCCATTCCAACTTTGCTCGGGCTGCTGGAACGTGCTACATCCCACCAGCTGCTGCTTAAACTGTAAGTTTTGGGAGAATCCACCAGGAAAGTAGCGAGGCCCTGATTGGATCTCCATTATATTTATAGTGTATTATACTCTATTTAAACCCCATTCCAACTTTGGTCGGGCTGCTGGAACGTGCTGCATCCCACCAGCTACTGCTTAAACTGTAAGTTTTGGGAGAATCCACCAGGAAAGTAGCGAGGCCCTGATTGGATCTCCATTATATTTATAGTGTATTATACTCTATTTAAACCCCATTCCAACTTTGGTCGGGCTGCTGGAACGTGCTACATCCCACCAGCTGCTGCTTAAACTGTAAGTTTTGGGAGAATCCACCAGGAAAGTAGCGAGGCCCTGATTGGATCTCCATTATATTTATAGTGTATTATACTCTATTTAAACCCCATTCCAACTTTGGTCGGGCTGCTGGAACGTGCTACATCCCACCAACTGCTGCTTAAACTGTAAGTTTTGGGAGAATCCACCAGGAAAGTAGCGAGGCCCTGATTGGATCTCCATTATATTTATAGTGTATTATACTCTATTTAAACCCCATTCCAACTTTGGTCGGGCTGCTGGAACGTGCTACATCCCACCAACTGCTGCTTAAACTGTAAGTTTTGGGAGAATCCACCAGGAAAGTAGCGATGCCCTGATTGGATCTCCATTATATTTATAGTGTATTATACTCTATTTAAACCCCATTCCAACTTTGGTCGGGCTGCTGGAACGTGCTACATCCCACCAACTGCTGCTTAAACTGTAAGTTTTGGGAGAATCCACCAGGAAAGTAGCTAGGCCCTGATTGGATCTCCATTATATTTATAGTGTATTATACTCTATTTAAACCCCATTCCAACTTTGGTCGGGCTGCTGGAACGTGCTACATCCCACCAGCTGCTGCTTAAACTGTAAGTTTTGGGAGAATCCACCAGGAAAGTAGCGAGGCCCTGATTGTATCTCCATTATATTTATAGTGTATTATACTCTATTTAAACCCCATTCCAACTTTGTTCGGGCTGCTGGAACGTGCTACATCCCACCAACTGCTGCTTAAACTGTAAGTTTTGGGAGAATCCACCATGAAAGTAGCGAGGCCCTGATTGGATCTCCATTATATTTATAGTGTATTATACTCTATTTAAACCCCATTCCAACTTTGGTCGGGCTGCTGTAACGTGCTACATCCCACCAACTGCTGCTTAAACTGTACGTTTTGGGAGAATCCACCAGGAAAGTAGCGATGCCCTGATTGGATCTCCATTATATTTATAGTGTATTATACTCTATTTAAACCCCATTCCAACTTTGGTCGGGCTGCTGGAACGTGCTACATCCCACCAACTGCTGCTTAAACTGTAAGTTTTGGGAGAATCCACCAGGAAAGTAGCTAGGCCCTGATTGGATCTCCATTATATTTATAGTGTATTATACTCTATTTAAACCCCATTCCAACTTTGTTCGGGCTGCTGGAACGTGCTACATCCCACCAGCTGCTGCTTAAACTGTAAGTTTTGGGAGAATCCACCAGGAAAGTAGCGAGGCCCTGATTGGATCTCCATTATATTTATAGTGTATTATACTCTATTTAAACCCCATTCCAACTTTGGTCGGGCTGCTGGAACGTGCTGCATCCCACCAGCTACTGCTTAAACTGTAAGTTTTGGGAGAATCCACCAGGAAAGTAGCGAGGCCCTGATTGGATCTCCATTATATTTATAGTGTATTATACTCTATTTAAACCCCATTCCAACTTTGGTCGGGCTGCTGGAACGTGCTACATCCCACCAACTGCTGCTTAAACTGTAAGTTTTGGGAGAATCCACCAGGAAAGTAGCGAGGCCCTGATTGGATCTCCATTATATTTATAGTGTATTATACTCTATTTAAACCCCATTCCAACTTTGGTCGGGCTGCTGGAACGTGCTACATCCCACCAACTGCTGCTTAAACTGTAAGTTTTGGGAGAATCCACCAGGAAAGTAGCGATGCCCTGATTGGATCTCCATTATATTTATAGTGTATTATACTCTATTTAAACCCCATTCCAACTTTGGTCGGGCTGCTGGAACGTGCTACATCCCACCAACTGCTGCTTAAACTGTAAATTTTGGGAGAATCCACCAGGAAAGTAGCTAGGCCCTGATTGGATCTCCATTATATTTATAGTGTATTATACTCTATTTAAACCCCATTCCAACTTTGGTCGGGCTGCTGGAACGTGCTACATCCCACCAGCTGCTGCTTAAACTGTAAGTTTTGGGAGAATCCACCAGGAAAGTAGCGAGGCCCTGATTGTATCTCCATTATATTTATAGTGTATTATACTCTATTTAAACCCCATTCCAACTTTGTTCGGGCTGCTGGAACGTGCTACATCCCACCAACTGCTGCTTAAACTGTAAGTTTTGGGAGAATCCACCATGAAAGTAGCGAGGCCCTGATTGGATCTCCATTATATTTATAGTGTATTATACTCTATTTAAACCCCATTCCAACTTTGGTCGGGCTGCTGGAACGTGCTACATCCCACCAACTGCTGCTTAACTGTACGTTTTGGGAGAATCCACCAGGAAAGTAGCGATGCCCTGATTGGATCTCCATTATATTTATAGTGTATTATACTCTATTTAAACCCCATTCCAACTTTGGTCGGGCTGCTGGAACGTGCTACATCCCACCAACTGCTGCTTAAACTGTAAGTTTTGGGAGAATCCACCAGGAAAGTAGCTAGGCCCTGATTGGATCTCCATTATATTTATAGTGTATTATACTCTATTTAAACCCCATTCCAACTTTGTTCGGGCTGCTGGAACGTGCTACATCCCACCAACTGCTGCTTAAACTGTAAGTTTTGGGAGAATCCACCAGGAAAGTAGCGAGGCCCTGATTGGATCTCCATTATATTTATAGTGTATTATACTCTATTTAAACCCCATTCCAACTTTGGTCGGGCTGCTGGAACGTGCTACATCCCACCAACCGCTCCTTAAACTGTAAGTTTTGGGAGAATCCACCAGGAAAGTAGCGAGGCCCTGATTGGATCTCCATTATATTTATAGTGTATTATACTCTATTTAAACCCCATTCCAACTTTGGTCGGGCTGCTGGAACGTGCTACATCCCACCAACTGCTGCTTAAACTGTAAGTTTTGGGAGAATCCACCAGGAAAGTAGCGAGGCCCTGATTGGATCTCCATTATATTTATAGTGTATTATACTCTATTTAAACCCCATTCCAACTTTGGTCGGGCTGCTGGAACGTGCTACATCCCACCAACTGCTGCTTAAACTGTAAGTTTTGGGAGAATCCACCAGGAAAGTAGCGAGGCCCTGATTGGATCTCCATTATATTTATAGTGTATTATACTCTATTTAAACCCCATTCCAACTTTGGTCGGGCTGCTGGAACGTGCTACATCCCACCAACTGCTGCTTAAACTGTAAGTTTTGGGAGAATCCACCAGGAAAGTAGCGAGGCCCTGATTGGATCTCCATTATATTTATAGTGTATTATACTCTATTTAAACCCCATTCCAACTTTGGTCGGGCTGCTGGAACGTGCTACATCCCACCAGCTGCTGCTTAAACTGTAAGTTTTGGGAGAATCCACCAGGAAAGTAGCGAGGCCCTGATTGGATCTCCATTATATTTATAGTGTATTATACTCTATTTAAACCCCATTCCAACTTTGGTCGGGCTGCTGGAACGTGCTACATCCCACCAACTGCTGCTTAAACTGTAAGTTTTGGGAGAATCCACCAGGAAAGTAGCGAGGCCCTGATTGGATCTCCATTATATTTATAGTGTATTATACTCTATTTAAACCCCATTCCAACTTTGGTCGGGCTGCTGGAACGTGCTACATCCCACCAACTGCTGCTTAAACTGTAAGTTTTGGGAGAATCCACCAGGAAAGTAGCGAGGCCCTGATTGGATCTCCATTATATTTATAGTGTATTATACTCTATTTAAACCCCATTCCAACTTTGGTCGGGCTGCTGGAACGTGCTACATCCCACCAACTGCTGCTTAAACTGTAAGTTTTGGGAGAATCCACCAGGAAAGTAGCGAGGCCCTGATTGGATCTCCATTATATTTATAGTGTATTATACTCTATTTAAACCCCATTCCAACTTTGGTCGGGCTGCTGGAACGTGCTACATCCCACCAGCTGCTGCTTAAACTGTAAGTTTTGGGAGAATCCACCAGGAAAGTAGCGAGGCCCTGATTGGATCTCCATTATATTTATAGTGTATTATACTCTATTTAAACCCCATTCCAACTTTGGTCGGGCTGCTGGAACGTGCTACATCCCACCAGCTGCTGCTTAAACTGTAAGTTTTGGGAGAATCCACCAGGAAAGTAGCGAGGCCCTGATTGGATCTCCATTATATTTATAGTGTATTATACTCTATTTAAACCCCATTCCAACTTTGGTCGGGCTGCTGGAACGTGCTACATCCCACCAGCTGCTGCTTAAACTGTAAGTTTTGGGAGAATCCACCAGGAAAGTAGCGAGGCCCTGATTGTATCTCCATTATATTTATAGTGTATTATACTCTATTTAAACCCCATTCCAACTTTGTTCGGGCTGCTGGAACGTGCTACATCCCACCAACTGCTGCTTAAACTGTAAGTTTTGGGAGAATCCACCATGAAAGTAGCGAGGCCCTGATTGGATCTCCATTATATTTATAGTGTATTATACTCTATTTAAACCCCATTCCAACTTTGGTCGGGCTGCTGGAACGTGCTACATCCCACCAGCTGCTGCTTAAACTGTAAGTTTTGGGAGAATCCACCAGGAAAGTAGCGAGGCCCTGATTGGATCTCCATTATATTTATAGTGTATTATACTCTATTTAAACCCCATTCCAACTTTGGTCGGGCTGCTGGAACGTGCTACATCCCACCAACTGCTGCTTAAACTGTAAGTTTTGGGAGAATCCACCAGGAAAGTAGCGAGGCCCTGATTGGATCTCCATTATATTTATAGTGTATTATACTCTATTTAAACCCCATTCCAACTTTGGTCGGGCTGCTGGAACGTGCTACATCCCACCAACTGCTGCTTAAACTGTAAGTTTTGGGAGAATCCACCAGGAAAGTAGCGAGGCCCTGATTGGATCTCCATTATATTTATAGTGTATTATACTCTATTTAAACCCCATTCCAACTTTGCTCGGGCTGCTGGAACGTGCTACATCCCACCAACTGCTGCTTAAACTGTAAGTTTTGGGAGAATCCACCAGGAAAGTAGCGAGGCCCTGATTGGATCTCCATTATATTTATAGTGTATTATACTCTATTTAAACCCCATTCCAACTTTGGTCGGGCTGCTGGAACGTGCTACATCCCACCAACTGCTGCTTAAACTGTAAGTTTTGGGAGAATCCACCAGGAAAGTAGCGAGGCCCTGATTGGATCTCCATTATATTTATAGTGTATTATACTCTATTTAAACCCCATTCCAACTTTGGTCGGGCTGCTGGAACGTGCTACATCCCACCAACTGCTGCTTAAACTGTAAGTTTTGGGAGAATCCACCAGGAAAGTAGCGAGGCCCTGATTGGATCTCCATTATATTTATAGTGTATTATACTCTATTTAAACCCCATTCCAACTTTGGTCGGGCTGCTGGAACGTGCTACATCCCACCAACCGCTGCTTAAACTGTAAGTTTTGGGAGAATCCACCAGGAAAGTAGCGAGGCCCTGATTGGATCTCCATTATATTTATAGTGTATTATACTCTATTTAAACCCCATTCCAACTTTGGTCGGGCTGCTGGAACGTGCTACATCCCACCAACCGCTGCTTAAACTGTAAGTTTTGGGAGAATCCACCAGGAAAGTAGCGAGGCCCTGATTGGATCTCCATTATATTTATAGTGTATTATACTCTATTTAAACCCCATTCCAACTTTGGTCGGGCTGCTGGAACGTGCTACATCCCACCAGCTGCTGCTTAAACTGTAAGTTTTGGGAGAATCCACCAGGAAAGTAGCGAGGCCCTGATTGGATCTCCATTATATTTATAGTGTATTATACTCTATTTAAACCCCATTCCAACTTTGGTCGGGCTGCTGGAACGTGCTACATCCCACCAGCTGCTGCTTAAACTGTAAGTTTTGGGAGAATCCACCAGGAAAGTAGCGAGGCCCTGATTGGATCTCCATTATATTTATAGTGTATTATACTCTATTTAAACCCCATTCCAACTTTGGTCGGGCTGCTGGAACGTGCTACATCCCACCAACCGCTGCTTAAACTGTAAGTTTTGGGAGAATCCACCAGGAAAGTAGCGAGGCCCTGATTGGATCTCCATTATATTTATAGTGTATTATACTCTATTTAAACCCCATTCCAACTTTGCTCGGGCTGCTGGAACGTGCTACATCCCACCAACTGCTGCTTAAACTGTAAGTTTTGGGAGAATCCACCAGGAAAGTAGCGAGGCCCTGATTGGATCTCCATTATATTTATAGTGTATTATACTCTATTTAAACCCCATTCCAACTTTGGTCGGGCTGCTGGAACGTGCTACATCCCACCAACTGCTGCTTAAACTGTAAGTTTTGGGAGAATCCACCAGGAAAGTAGCGAGGCCCTGATTGGATCTCCATTATATTTATAGTGTATTATACTCTATTTAAACCCCATTCCAACTTTGGTCGGTCTGCTGGAACGTGCTACATCCCACCAACTGCTGCTTAAACTGTAAGTTTTGGGAGAATCCACCAGGAAAGTAGCGAGGCCCTGATTGGATCTCCATTATATTTATAGTGTATTATACTCTATTTAAACCCCATTCCAACTTTGGTCGGGCTGCTGGAACGTGCTACATCCCACCAACTGCTGCTTAAACTGTAAGTTTTGGGAGAATCCACCAGGAAAGTAGCGAGGCCCTGATTGGATCTCCATTATATTTATAGTGTATTATACTCTATTTAAACCCCATTCCAACTTTGGTCGGGCTGCTGGAACGTGCTACATCCCACCAACTGCTGCTTAAACTGTAAGTTTTGGGAGAATCCACCAGGAAAGTAGCGAGGCCCTGATTGGATCTCCATTATATTTATAGTGTATTATACTCTATTTAAACCCCATTCCAACTTTGGTCGGGCTGCTGGAACGTGCTACATCCCACCAACTGCTGCTTAAACTGTAAGTTTTGGGAGAATCCACCAGGAAAGTAGCGAGGCCCTGATTGGATCTCCATTATATTTATAGTGTATTATACTCTATTTAAACCCCATTCCAACTTTGGTCGGGCTGCTGGAACGTGCTACATCCCACCAACTGCTGCTTAAACTGTAAGTTTTGGGAGAATCCACCAGGAAAGTAGCGAGGCCCTGATTGGATCTCCATTATATTTATAGTGTATTATACTCTATTTAAACCCCATTCCAACTTTGTTCGGGCTGCTGGAACGTGCTACATCCCACCAACTGCTGCTTAAACTGTAAGTTTTGGGAGAATCCACCAGGAAAGTAGCGAGGCCCTGATTGGATCTCCATTATATTTATAGTGTATTATACTCTATTTAAACCCCATTCCAACTTTGGTCGGGCTGCTGGAACGTGCTACATCCCACCAACCGCTGCTTAAACTGTAAGTTTTGGGAGAATCCACCAGGAAAGTAGCGAGGCCCTGATTGGATCTCCATTATATTTATAGTGTATTATACTCTATTTAAACCCCATTCCAACTTTGGTCGGGCTGCTGGAACGTGCTACATCCCACCAACCGCTGCTTAAACTGTAAGTTTTGGGAGAATCCACCAGGAAAGTAGCGAGGCCCTGATTGGATCTCCATTATATTTATAGTGTATTATACTCTATTTAAACCCCATTCCAACTTTGGTCGGGCTGCTGGAACGTGCTACATCCCACCAGCTGCTGCTTAAACTGTAAGTTTTGGGAGAATCCACCAGGAAAGTAGCGAGGCCCTGATTGGATCTCCATTATATTTATAGTGTATTATACTCTATTTAAACCCCATTCCAACTTTGGTCGGGCTGCTGGAACGTGCTACATCCCACCAGCTGCTGCTTAAACTGTAAGTTTTGGGAGAATCCACCAGGAAAGTAGCGAGGCCCTAATTGGATCTCCATTATATTTATAGTGTATTATACTCTATTTAAACCCCATTCCAACTTTGGTCGGGCTGCTGGAACGTGCTACATCCCACCAGCTGCTGCTTAAACTGTAAGTTTTGGGAGAATCCACCAGGAAAGTAGCGAGGCCCTGATTGGATCTCCATTATATTTATAGTGTATTATACTCTATTTAAACCCCATTCCAACTTTGGTCGGGCTGCTGGAACGTGCTGCATCCCACCAGCTACTGCTTAAACTGTAAGTTTTGGGAGAATCCACCAGGAAAGTAGCGAGGCCCTGATTGGATCTCCATTATATTTATAGTGTATTATACTCTATTTAAACCCCATTCCAACTTTGGTCGGGCTGCTGGAACGTGCTACATCCCACCAGCTGCTGCTTAAACTGTAAGTTTTGGGAGAATCCACCAGGAAAGTAGCGAGGCCCTGATTGGATCTCCATTATATTTATAGTGTATTATACTCTATTTAAACCCCATTCCAACTTTGTTCGGGCTGCTGGAACGTGCTACATCCCACCAACTGCTGCTTAAACTGTAAGTTTTGGGAGAATCCACCAGGAAAGTAGCGAGGCCCTGATTGGATCTCCATTATATTTATAGTGTATTATACTCTATTTAAACCCCATTCCAACTTTGGTCGGGCTGCTGGAATGTGCTACATCCCACCAACTGCTGCTTAAACTGTAAGTTTTGGGAGAATCCACCAGGAAAGTAGCGATGCCCTGATTGGATCTCCATTATATTTATAGTGTATTATACTCTATTTAAACCCCATTCCAACTTTGGTCGGGCTGCTGGAACGTGCTACATCCCACCAACTGCTGCTTAAACTGTAAGTTTTGGGAGAATCCACCAGGAAAGTAGCTAGGCCCTGATTGGATCTCCATTATATTTATAGTGTATTATACTCTATTTAAACCCCATTCCAACTTTGGTCGGGCTGCTGGAACGTGCTACATCCCACCAGCTGCTGCTTAAACTGTAAGTTTTGGGAGAATCCACCAGGAAAGTAGCGAGGCCCTGATTGTATCTCCATTATATTTATAGTGTATTATACTCTATTTAAACCCCATTCCAACTTTGTTCGGGCTGCTGGAACATGCTACATCCCACCAACTGCTGCTTAAACTGTAAGTTTTGGGAGAATCCACCATGAAAGTAGCGAGGCCCTGATTGGATCTCCATTATATTTATAGTGTATTATACTCTATTTAAACCCCATTCCAACTTTGGTCGGGCTGCTGGAACGTGCTACATCCCACCAGCTGCTGCTTAAACTGTAAGTTTTGGGAGAATCCACCAGGAAAGTAGCGAGGCCCTGATTGGATCTCCATTATATTTATAGTGTATTATACTCTATTTAAACCCCATTCCAACTTTGGTCGGGCTGCTGGAACGTGCTACATCCCACCAACTGCTGCTTAAACTGTAAGTTTTGGGAGAATCCACCAGGAAAGTAGCGAGGCCCTGATTGGATCTCCATTATATTTATAGTGTATTATACTCTATTTAAACCCCATTCCAACTTTGGTCGGGCTGCTGGAACGTGCTACATCCCACCAACTGCTGCTTAAACTGTAAGTTTTGGGAGAATCCACCAGGAAAGTAGCGAGGCCCTGATTGGATCTCCATTATATTTATAGTGTATTATACTCTATTTAAACCCCATTCCAACTTTGTTCGGGCTGCTGGAACGTGCTACATCCCACCAACTGCTGCTTAAACTGTAAGTTTTGGGAGAATCCACCAGGAAAGTAGCGAGGCCCTGATTGGATCTCCATTATATTTATAGTGTATTATACTCTATTTAAACCCCATTCCAACTTTGGTCGGGCTGCTGGAACGTGCTACATCCCACCAACCGCTGCTTAAACTGTAAGTTTTGGGAGAATCCACCAGGAAAGTAGCGAGGCCCTGATTGGATCTCCATTATATTTATAGTGTATTATACTCTATTTAAACCCCATTCCAACTTTGGTCGGGCTGCTGGAACGTGCTACATCCCACCAACCGCTGCTTAAACTGTAAGTTTTGGGAGAATCCACCAGGAAAGTAGCGAGGCCCTGATTGGATCTCCATTATATTTATAGTGTATTATACTCTATTTAAACCCCATTCCAACTTTGGTCGGGCTGCTGGAACGTGCTACATCCCACCAGCTGCTGCTTAAACTGTAAGTTTTGGGAGAATCCACCAGGAAAGTAGCGAGGCCCTGATTGGATCTCCATTATATTTATAGTGTATTATACTCTATTTAAACCCCATTCCAACTTTGGTCGGGCTGCTGGAACGTGCTACATCCCACCAGCTGCTGCTTAAACTGTAAGTTTTGGGAGAATCCACCAGGAAAGTAGCGAGGCCCTGATTGGATCTCCATTATATTTATAGTGTATTATACTCTATTTAAACCCCATTCCAACTTTGGTCGGGCTGCTGGAACGTGCTACATCCCACCAGCTGCTGCTTAAACTGTAAGTTTTGGGAGAATCCACCAGGAAAGTAGCGAGGCCCTGATTGGATCTCCATTATATTTATAGTGTATTATACTCTATTTAAACCCCATTCCAACTTTGGTCGGGCTGCTGGAACGTGCTGCATCCCACCAGCTACTGCTTAAACTGTAAGTTTTGGGAGAATCCACCAGGAAAGTAGCGAGGCCCTGATTGGATCTCCATTATATTTATAGTGTATTATACTCTATTTAAACCCCATTCCAACTTTGGTCGGGCTGCTGGAACGTGCTACATCCCACCAGCTGCTGCTTAAACTGTAAGTTTTGGGAGAATCCACCAGGAAAGTAGCGAGGCCCTGATTGGATCTCCATTATATTTATAGTGTATTATACTCTATTTAAACCCCATTCCAACTTTGGTCGGGCTGCTGGAACGTGCTACATCCCACCAACTGCTGCTTAAACTGTAAGTTTTGGGAGAATCCACCAGGAAAGTAGCGAGGCCCTGATTGGATCTCCATTATATTTATAGTGTATTATACTCTATTTAAACCCCATTCCAACTTTGGTCGGGCTGCTGGAACGTGCTACATCCCACCAACTGCTGCTTAAACTGTAAGTTTTGGGAGAATCCACCAGGAAAGTAGCGATGCCCTGATTGGATCTCCATTATATTTATAGTGTATTATACTCTATTTAAACCCCATTCCAACTTTGGTCGGGCTGCTGGAACGTGCTACATCCCACCAACTGCTGCTTAAACTGTAAGTTTTGGGAGAATCCACCATGAAAGTAGCGAGGCCCTGATTGGATCTCCATTATATTTATAGTGTATTATACTCTATTTAAACCCCATTCCAACTTTGGTCGGGCTGCTGGAACGTGCTACATCCCACCAACTGCTGCTTAAACTGTACGTTTTGGGAGAATCCACCAGGAAAGTAGCGATGCCCTGATTGGATCTCCATTATATTTATAGTGTATTATACTCTATTTAAACCCCATTCCAACTTTGGTCGGGCTGCTGGAACGTGCTACATCCCACCAACTGCTGCTTAAACTGTAAGTTTTGGGAGAATCCACCAGGAAAGTAGCGAGGCCCTGATTGGATCTCCATTATATTTATAGTGTATTATACTCTATTTAAACCCCATTCCAACTTTGTTCGGGCTGCTGGAACGTGCTACATCCCACCAACTGCTGCTTAAACTGTAAGTTTTGGGAGAATCCACCAGGAAAGTAGCGAGGCCCTGATTGGATCTCCATTATATTTATAGTGTATTATACTCTATTTAAACCCCATTCCAACTTTGGTCGGGCTGCTGGAACGTGCTACATCCCACCAACCGCTGCTTAAACTGTAAGTTTTGGGAGAATCCACCAGGAAAGTAGCGAGGCCCTGATTGGATCTCCATTATATTTATAGTGTATTATACTCTATTTAAACCCCATTCCAACTTTGGTCGGGCTGCTGGAACGTGCTACATCCCACCAGCTGCTGCTTAAACTGTAAGTTTTGGGAGAATCCACCAGGAAAGTAGCGAGGCCCTGATTGGATCTCCATTATATTTATAGTGTATTATACTCTATTTAAACCCCATTCCAACTTTGGTCGGGCTGCTGGAACGTGCTACATCCCACCAACTGCTGCTTAAACTGTAAGTTTTGGGAGAATCCACCAGGAAAGTAGCGAGGCCCTGATTGGATCTCCATTATATTTATAGTGTATTATACTCTATTTAAACCCCATTCCAACTTTGGTCGGGCTGCTGGAACGTGCTACATCCCACCAACTGCTGCTTAAACTGTAAGTTTTGGGAGAATCCACCAGGAAAGTAGCGAGGCCCTGATTGGATCTCCATTATATTTATAGTGTATTATACTCTATTTAAACCCCATTCCAACTTTGGTCGGGCTGCTGGAACGTGCTACATCCCACCAACTGCTGCTTAAACTGTAAGTTTTGGGAGAATCCACCAGGAAAGTAGCGAGGCCCTGATTGGATCTCCATTATATTTATAGTGTATTATACTCTATTTAAACCCCATTCCAACTTTGGTCGGGCTGCTGGAACGTGCTACATCCCACCAGCTGCTGCTTAAACTGTAAGTTTTGGGAGAATCCACCAGGAAAGTAGCGAGGCCCTGATTGGATCTCCATTATATTTATAGTGTATTATACTCTATTTAAACCCCATTCCAACTTTGGTCGGGCTGCTGGAACGTGCTACATCCCACCAGCTGCTGCTTAAACTGTAAGTTTTGGGAGAATCCACCAGGAAAGTAGCGAGGCCCTGATTGGATCTCCATTATATTTATAGTGTATTATACTCTATTTAAACCCCATTCCAACTTTGGTCGGGCTGCTGGAACGTGCTACATCCCACCAGCTGCTGCTTAAACTGTAAGTTTTGGGAGAATCCACCAGGAAAGTAGCGAGGCCCTGATTGGATCTCCATTATATTTATAGTGTATTATACTCTATTGAAACCCCATTCCAACTTTGGTCGGGCTGCTGGAACGTGCTACATCCCACCAACTGCTGCTTAAACTGTAAGTTTTGGGAGAATCCACCAGGAAAGTAGCGAGGCCCTGATTGGATCTCCATTATATTTATAGTGTATTATACTCTATTTAAACCCCATTCCAACTTTGGTCGGGCTGCTGGAACGTGCTACATCCCACCAACTGCTGCTTAAACTGTAAGTTTTGGGAGAATCCACCAGGAAAGTAGCGAGGCCCTGATTGGATCTCCATTATATTTATAGTGTATTATACTCTATTTAAACCCCATTCCAACTTTGGTCGGGCTGCTGGAACGTGCTACATCCCACCAGCTGCTGCTTAAACTGTAAGTTTTGGGAGAATCCACCAGGAAAGTAGCGAGGCCCTGATTGGATCTCCATTATATTTATAGTGTATTATACTCTATTTAAACCCCATTCCAACTTTGGTCGGGCTGCTGGAACGTGCTGCATCCCACCAGCTACTGCTTAAACTGTAAGTTTTGGGAGAATCCACCAGGAAAGTAGCGAGGCCCTGATTGGATCTCCATTATATTTATAGTGTATTATACTCTATTTAAACCCCATTCCAACTTTGGTCGGGCTGCTGGAACGTGCTACATCCCACCAGCTGCTGCTTAAACTGTAAGTTTTGGGAGAATCCACCAGGAAAGTAGCGAGGCCCTGATTGGATCTCCATTATATTTATAGTGTATTATACTCTATTTAAACCCCATTCCAACTTTGCTCGGGCTGCTGGAACGTGCTACATCCCACCAACTGCTGCTTAAACTGTAAGTTTTGGGAGAATCCACCAGGAAAGTAGCGAGGCCCTGATTGGATCTCCATTATATTTATAGTGTATTATACTCTATTTAAACCCCATTCCAACTTTGGTCGGGCTGCTGGAACGTGCTACATCCCACCAACTGCTGCTTAAACTGTAAGTTTTGGGAGAATCCACCAGGAAAGTAGCGAGGCCCTGATTGGATCTCCATTATATTTATAGTGTATTATACTCTATTTAAACCCCATTCCAACTTTGGTCGGGCTGCTGGAACGTGCTACATCCCACCAACTGCTGCTTAAACTGTACGTTTTGGGAGAATCCACCAGGAAAGTAGCGAGGCCCTGATTGGATCTCCATTATATTTATAGTGTATTATACTCTATTTAAACCCCATTCCAACTTTGGTCGGGCTGCTGGAACGTGCTACATCCCACCAACTGCTGCTTAAACTGTACGTTTTGGGAGAATCCACCAGGAAAGTAGCGATGCCCTGATTGGATCTCCATTATATTTATAGTGTATTATACTCTATTTAAACCCCATTCCAACTTTGGTCGGGCTGCTGGAACGTGCTACATCCCACCAACTGCTGCTTAAACTGTAAGTTTTGGGAGAATCCACCAGGAAAGTAGCGAGGCCCTGATTGGATCTCCATTATATTTATAGTGTATTATACTCTATTTAAACCCCATTCCAACTTTGTTCGGGCTGCTGGAACGTGCTACATCCCACCAACTGCTGCTTAAACTGTAAGTTTTGGGAGAATCCACCAGGAAAGTAGCGAGGCCCTGATTGGATCTCCATTATATTTATAGTGTATTATACTCTATTTAAACCCCATTCCAACTTTGGTCGGGCTGCTGGAACGTGCTACATCCCACCAACCGCTGCTTAAACTGTAAGTTTTGGGAGAATCCACGAGGAAAGTAGCGAGGCCCTGATTGGATCTCCATTATATTTATAGTGTATTATACTCTATTTAAACCCCATTCCAACTTTGGTCGGGCTGCTGGAACGTGCTACATCCCACCAGCTGCTGCTTAAACTGTAAGTTTTGGGAGAATCCACCAGGAAAGTAGCGAGGCCCTGATTGGATCTCCATTATATTTATAGTGTATTATACTCTATTTAAACCCCATTCCAACTTTGGTCGGGCTGCTGGAACGTGCTACATCCCACCAACTGCTGCTTAAACTGTAAGTTTTGGGAGAATCCACCAGGAAAGTAGCGAGGCCCTGATTGGATCTCCATTATATTTATAGTGTATTATACTCTATTTAAACCCCATTCCAACTTTGGTCGGGCTGCTGGAACGTGCTACATCCCACCAACTGCTGCTTAAACTGTAAGTTTTGGGAGAATCCACCAGGAAAGTAGCGAGGCCCTGATTGGATCTCCATTATATTTATAGTGTATTATACTCTATTTAAACCCCATTCCAACTTTGGTCGGGCTGCTGGAACGTGCTACATCCCACCAACTGCTGCTTAAACTGTAAGTTTTGGGAGAATCCACCAGGAAAGTAGCGAGGCCCTGATTGGATCTCCATTATATTTATAGTGTATTATACTCTATTTAAACCCCATTCCAACTTTGGTCGGGCTGCTGGAACGTGCTACATCCCACCAGCTGCTGCTTAAACTGTAAGTTTTGGGAGAATCCACCAGGAAAGTAGCGAGGCCCTGATTGGATCTCCATTATATTTATAGTGTATTATACTCTATTTAAACCCCATTCCAACTTTGGTCGGGCTGCTGGAACGTGCTACATCCCACCAGCTGCTGCTTAAACTGTAAGTTTTGGGAGAATCCACCAGGAAAGTAGCGAGGCCCTGATTGGATCTCCATTATATTTATAGTGTATTATACTCTATTTAAACCCCATTCCAACTTTGGTCGGGCTGCTGGAACGTGCTACATCCCACCAGCTGCTGCTTAAACTGTAAGTTTTGGGAGAATCCACCAGGAAAGTAGCGAGGCCCTGATTGGATCTCCATTATATTTATAGTGTATTATACTCTATTTAAACCCCATTCCAACTTTGGTCGGGCTGCTGGAACGTGCTACATCCCACCAACTGCTGCTTAAACTGTAAGTTTTGGGAGAATCCACCAGGAAAGTAGCGAGGCCCTGATTGGATCTCCATTATATTTATAGTGTATTATACTCTATTTAAACCCCATTCCAACTTTGGTCGGGCTGCTGGAACGTGCTACATCCCACCAACTGCTGCTTAAACTGTAAGTTTTGGGAGAATCCACCAGGAAAGTAGCGAGGCCCTGATTGGATCTCCATTATATTTATAGTGTATTATACTCTATTTAAACCCCATTCCAACTTTGGTCGGGCTGCTGGAACGTGCTACATCCCACCAACTGCTGCTTAAACTGTAAGTTTTGGGAGAATCCACCAGGAAAGTAGCGAGGCCCTGATTGGATCTCCATTATATTTATAGTGTATTATACTCTATTTAAACCCCATTCCAACTTTGCTCGGGCTGCTGGAACGTGCTACATCCCACCAACTGCTGCTTAAACTGTAAGTTTTGGGAGAATCCACCAGGAAAGTAGCGAGGCCCTGATTGGATCTCCATTATATTTATAGTGTATTATACTCTATTTAAACCCCATTCCAACTTTGGTCGGGCTGCTGGAACGTGCTACATCCCACCAACTGCTGCTTAAACTGTAAGTTTTGGGAGAATCCACCAGGAAAGTAGCGAGGCCCTGATTGGATCTCCATTATATTTATAGTGTATTATACTCTATTTAAACCCCATTCCAACTTTGCTCGGGCTGCTGGAACGTGCTACATCCCACCAACTGCTGCTTAAACTGTAAGTTTTGGGAGAATCCACCAGGAAAGTAGCGAGGCCCTGATTGGATCTCCATTATATTTATAGTGTATTATACTCTATTTAAACCCCATTCCAACTTTGGTCGGGCTGCTGGAACGTGCTACATCCCACCAACTGCTGCTTAAACTGTAAGTTTTGGGAGAATCCACCAGGAAAGTAGCAAGGCCCTGATTGGATCTCCATTATATTTATAGTGTATTATACTCTATTTAAACCCCATTCCAACTTTGGTCGGGCTGCTGGAACGTGCTACATCCCACCAACTGCTGCTTAAACTGTAAGTTTTGGGAGAATCCACCAGGAAAGTAGCGAGGCCCTGATTGGATCTCCATTATATTTATAGTGTATTATACTCTATTTAAACCCCATTCCAACTTTGGTCGGGCTGCTGGAACGTGCTACATCCCACCAACTGCTGCTTAAACTGTAAGTTTTGGGAGAATCCACCAGGAAAGTAGCGAGGCCCTGATTGGATCTCCATTATATTTATAGTGTATTATACTCTATTTAAACCCCATTCCAACTTTGGTCGGGCTGCTGGAACGTGCTACATCCCACCAACTGCTGCTTAAACTGTAAGTTTTGGGAGAATCCACCAGGAAAGTAGCGAGGCCCTGATTGGATCTCCATTATATTTATAGTGTATTATACTCTATTTAAACCCCATTCCAACTTTGGTCGGGCTGCTGGAACGTGCTACATCCCACCATCTGCTGCTTAAACTGTAAGTTTTGGGAGAATCCACCAGGAAAGTAGCGAGGCCCTGATTGGATCTCCATTATATTTATAGTGTATTATACTCTATTTAAACCCCATTCCAACTTTGGTCGGGCTGCTGGAACGTGCTACATCCCACCAGCTGCTGCTTAAACTGTAAGTTTTGGGAGAATCCACCAGGAAAGTAGCGAGGCCCTGATTGGATCTCCATTATATTTATAGTGTATTATACTCTATTTAAACCCCATTCCAACTTTGGTCGGGCTGCTGGAACGTGCTACATCCCACCAACTGCTGCTTAAACTGTAAGTTTTGGGAGAATCCACCAGGAAAGTAGCGAGGCCCTGATTGGATCTCCATTATATTTATAGTGTATTATACTCTATTTAAACCCCATTCCAACTTTGCTCGGGCTGCTGGAACGTGCTACATCCCACCAACTGCTGCTTAAACTGTAAGTTTTGGGAGAATCCACCAGGAAAGTAGCGAGGCCCTGATTGGATCTCCATTATATTTATAGTGTATTATACTCTATTTAAACCCCATTCCAACTTTGGTCGGGCTGCTGGAACGTGCTACATCCCACCAACTGCTGCTTAAACTGTAAGTTTTGGGAGAATCCACCAGGAAAGTAGCGAGGCCCTGATTGGATCTCCATTATATTTATAGTGTATTATACTCTATTTAAACCCCATTCCAACTTTGGTCGGTCTGCTGGAACGTGCTACATCCCACCAACTGCTGCTTAAACTGTAAGTTTTGGGAGAATCCACCAGGAAAGTAGCGAGGCCCTGATTGGATCTCCATTATATTTATAGTGTATTATACTCTATTTAAACCCCATTCCAACTTTGGTCGGGCTGCTGGAACGTGCTACATCCCACCAACTGCTGCTTAAACTGTAAGTTTTGGGAGAATCCACCAGGAAAGTAGCGAGGCCCTGATTGGATCTCCATTATATTTATAGTGTATTATACTCTATTTAAACCCCATTCCAACTTTGGTCGGGCTGCTGGAACGTGCTACATCCCACCAACTGCTGCTTAAACTGTAAGTTTTGGGAGAATCCACCAGGAAAGTAGCGAGGCCCTGATTGGATCTCCATTATATTTATAGTGTATTATACTCTATTTAAACCCCATTCCAACTTTGCTCGGGCTGCTGGAACGTGCTACATCCCACCAACTGCTGCTTAAACTGTAAGTTTTGGGAGAATCCACCAGGAAAGTAGCGAGGCCCTGATTGGATCTCCATTATATTTATAGTGTATTATACTCTATTTAAACCCCATTCCAACTTTGGTCGGGCTGCTGGAACGTGCTACATCCCACCAACTGCTGCTTAAACTGTAAGTTTTGGGAGAATCCACCAGGAAAGTAGCGAGGCCCTGATTGGATCTCCATTATATTTATAGTGTATTATACTCTATTTAAACCCCATTCCAACTTTGCTCGGGCTGCTGGAACGTGCTACATCCCACCAACTGCTGCTTAAACTGTAAGTTTTGGGAGAATCCACCAGGAAAGTAGCGAGGCCCTGATTGGATCTCCATTATATTTATAGTGTATTATACTCTATTTAAACCCCATTCCAACTTTGGTCGGGCTGCTGGAACGTGCTACATCCCACCAACTGCTGCTTAAACTGTAAGTTTTGGGAGAATCCACCAGGAAAGTAGCGAGGCCCTGATTGGATCTCCATTATATTTATAGTGTATTATACTCTATTTAAACCCCATTCCAACTTTGGTCGGGCTGCTGGAACGTGCTACATCCCACCAACTGCTGCTTAAACTGTAAGTTTTGGGAGAATCCACCAGGAAAGTAGCGAGGCCCTGATTGGATCTCCATTATATTTATAGTGTATTATACTCTATTTAAACCCCATTCCAACTTTGGTCGGGCTGCTGGAACGTGCTACATCCCACCAACTGCTGCTTAAACTGTAAGTTTTGGGAGAATCCACCAGGAAAGTAGCGAGGCCCTGATTGGATCTCCATTATATTTATAGTGTATTATACTCTATTTAAACCCCATTCCAACTTTGGTCGGGCTGCTGGAACGTGCTACATCCCACCAACTGCTGCTTAAACTGTAAGTTTTGGGAGAATCCACCAGGAAAGTAGCGAGGCCCTGATTGGATCTCCATTATATTTATAGTGTATTATACTCTATTTAAACCCCATTCCAACTTTGGTCGGGCTGCTGGAACGTGCTACATCCCACCAGCTGCTGCTTAAACTGTAAGTTTTGGGAGAATCCACCAGGAAAGTAGCGAGGCCCTGATTGGATCTCCATTATATTTATAGTGTATTATACTCTATTTAAACCCCATTCCAACTTTGGTCGGGCTGCTGGAACGTGCTACATCCCACCTTCTGCTGCTTAAACTGTAAGTTTTGGGAGAATCCACCAGGAAAGTAGCGAGGCCCTGATTGGATCTCCATTATATTTATACTGTATTATACTCTATTTAAACCCCATTCCAACTTTGGTCGGGCTGCTGGAACGTGCTACATCCCACCAGCTGCTGCTTAAACTGTAAGTTTTGGGAGAATCCACCAGGAAAGTAGCGAGGCCCTGATTGGATCTCCATTATATTTATAGTGTATTATACTCTATTTAAACCCCATTCCAACTTTGGTCGGGCTGCTGGAACGTGCTACATCCCACCAGCTGCTGCTTAAACTGTAAGTTTTGGGAGAATCCACCAGGAAAGTAGCGAGGCCCTGATTGGATCTCCATTATATTTATAGTGTATTATACTCTATTTAAACCCCATTCCAACTTTGGTCGGGCTGCTGGAACGTGCTACATCCCACCAGCTGCTGCTTAAACTGTAAGTTTTGGGAGAATCCACCAGGAAAGTAGCGAGGCCCTGATTGGATCTCCATTATATTTATAGTGTATTATACTCTATTTAAACCCCATTCCAACTTTGGTCGGGCTGCTGGAACGTGCTACATCCCACCTTCTGCTGCTTAAACTGTAAGTTTTGGGAGAATCCACCAGGAAAGTAGCGAGGCCCTGATTGGATCTCCATTATATTTATACTGTATTATACTCTATTTAAACCCCATTCCAACTTTGGTCGGGCTGCTGGAACGTGCTACATCCCACCAGCTGCTGCTTAAACTGTAAGTTTTGGGAGAATCCACCAGGAAAGTAGCGAGGCCCTGATTGGATCTCCATTATATTTATAGTGTATTATACTCTATTTAAACCCCATTCCAACTTTGGTCGGGCTGCTGGAACGTGCTACATCCCACCAGCTGCTGCTTAAACTGTAAGTTTTGGGAGAATCCACCAGGAAAGTAGCGAGGCCCTGATTGGATCTCCATTATATTTATAGTGTATTATACTCTATTTAAACCCCATTCCAACTTTGGTCGGGCTGCTGGAACGTGCTACATCCCACCAGCTGCTGCTTAAACTGTACGTTTTGGGAGAATCCACCAGGAAAGTAGCGAGGCCCTGATTGGATCTCCATTATATTTATAGTGTATTATACTCTATTTAAACCCCATTCCAACTTTGGTCGGGCTGCTGGAACGTGCTACATCCCACCAGCTGCTGCTTAAACTGTAAGTTTTGGGAGAATCCACCAGGAAAGTAGCGAGGCCCTGATTGGATCTCCATTATATTTATACTGTATTATACTCTATTTAAACCCCATTCCAACTTTGGTCCGGCTGCTGGAACGTGCTACATCCCACCAACTGCTGCTTAAACTGTAAGTTTTGGGAGAATCCACCAGGAAAGTAGCGAGGCCCTGATTGGATCTCCATTATATTTATAGTGTATTATACTCTATTTAAACCCCATTCCAACTTTGGTCGGGCTGCTGGAACGTGCTACATCCCACCAGCTGCTGCTTAAACTGTAAGTTTTGGGAGAATCCACCAGGAAAGTAGCGAGGCCCTGATTGGATCTCCATTATATTTATAGTGTATTATACTCTATTTAAACCCCATTCCAACTTTGGTCGGGCTGCTGGAACGTGCTACATCCCACCAGCTGCTGCTTAAACTGTAAGTTTTGGGAGAATCCACCAGGAAAGTAGTGGCCCGCGCGCCTAACGGCATGCGAATTATATAATTATATAACTAAAAATCACAAACAGTAGCAGTACATTCAGGGCAAGTGTGTCTGACATCCCCTGTATCTAAGATGTCCGGCTTAGTTCAGTGCAACACCTGCTTTGCAGCTGTCTTTCGCAGTACCCTTTTCAAACTTGGAAACTGTCCTATCTGTAAACAAATCACTAGCCTACAAGGACAGATCATTTGCCTAGGGTCTGTAATCCGTGCTCTTCGGGCAGAAATTAGGTGTCCAGTTCAGCCCCTCTACTCTAGTAAGCCTCCCTGCTATCAGCCCCCTTTACCACAAAGATCCTGCAGGAAAAGGGCCTTGTGGACAACCGTGGGATCTGGCAGGGTGAGAGCTGTGAACCATAAACACAAAGCTTTCGCTGTGTCCCTGCACAACAGCTACAGTGCTCTTGCTGACCTTAATAGGGACATTAAGGAGACTGGTAAAGGTATTTGTGAAGATAACTCAAATAAGCAGGGGATTGTGGTCCGAGATGAAGAACTAGATTTTGACAGGGAGAAGTGTGAATCAGGTATTGCACATCAGTCATGCAAAAATAGAAAGGCTCCCAAAAAGAGAAGCTACCTTCTGGTAGGTGATTCAATTATAAGGGATGTAAATTCAGGAAAGGACACAGAGGCTTCGAAAGAGGTCAGGTGTCTTCCAGGTGCTACTGCCAGTAGGGACAAGAAGCGTATTTCTAAAATAATCAAGAATGGCAGCAAGGACTGTGATGCGGAGGCTATTGTACATCTTGGCACTAATGATCTGTCCCAAAAAGATGTACTCTCTGTGCAGAATGATTTCCAGAGCTTGGGGAAGGAACTTAGCAGAATAGGCTGTAGGCTTACTTTCTCAGAGGTTTTACCAGTGTATAAGGAGCAAAACGGAAAAGGCCAGCGCATAGCACAATTCAATATGTGGCTAAAGGAGTGGTGTAAAGGGGAAGGCTTTGGATATATTAGTCACGATGTCAGTAGCTGGTCCAATCAAAAGATGTACAAAAGAGATGGTTTGCATCCATCAAAAAAAGGGACTGAGTTACTCGGCTATAAATTCACAGATTTTCTGGAGGGAAATTTAAACTAAACAGCGGGGACAGGGAGTTAATTGATACGGAACAACCCTGTCCCCGGCAATTTAAAAACTATAGGGCTATCAGTGCATGTAGCATAGATGTGTGTGTGGACAAGAATACCAACCTTGCTACCAATCAAAATGAAGCCTCTAATAGCGAGTGCCATATAAAGTGCACTAACCAAATAGGTGGTAAGACAATAGGGGAACTCAGGCACCACACAGGTTATGTAGAAAGGAAACACAGGGCCACCCACAAAGGACTCAAATGTTTATACACCAATGCACAGAGTATGAACAGCAAACAGGGTGAACTAGAAATTCAGGTTAATGAGGGCAGATACGATATTGTTGCCATTACGGAAACATGGTGGGATGAAACTCACACATGGAACACACAGCTAGAGGGATTTAAATTATTTAAAAGAAACAGACCAAATAAAAGAGGAGGTGGAGTTGCTCTCTATATAAGAAATAACTACATCTCCACAGAAATAGAGTACAACAATGATAAAAACTGTCTTGAATGCATTTGGGTCAATATAAAAGGGGGGGGAAATGACATTGCCATAGGTGTATACTACAGACCACCCAACCAAACAGAGGAAATAGATGAACTTTTTGCTAGTCAGCTAACTAAGGTATGTAGGAAGCACATCACAATAGTAATGGGGGACTTTAACTACCCTGACATCAACTGGGAGACAAACTCCGCACCAAGTGGAAGATCAAACAGGTTCCTGGCAAACCTAGCAGACAACTTTGTCTCCCAAAAAGTAGAGAATGGAACTAGGGGATTAGCCATTTTGGATCTAATTCTCACTAACAGAGATGAAATGATAGACGGTGTTGAAACCATAGGAACCCTGGGAGGAAGTGATCATGCAATATTAGAATTCAACATTATAGAAGCACAACCAATAGAACACAGTCAAACTAGAGTCTTGGACTTCAAGAGAGCTAATTTCAATAAACTTAGAGAGGGCTTGGGAAGGATTCCATGGATGAGAATCCTCAAGGGGAAAACAACTCAAGAAGCTTGGGAAATTTTGAAAAATGAGATAATAAAAGCACAGTCTAGCACAATACCAACAAAGAGGAAAAATAACAGCTCTCAAAAGAAACCAGCATGGCTGCATAAAGAACTCTCTGACAAATTGAAAGATAAAAAGGACAAGTATAGAAAGTGGAAAGAGGGGAACATAACTAAGTCAGAATATCAGCAAATAGCCCGAGCGTGCAAAGATGAAGTGAAGAAAGCCAAGGCTCAAAATGAACTAAGGCTTGCGACCAAAGTCAAAAATAACAAAAAAAGCTTCTTTCAACATGTAAAAAACAAGAAAAAAGTGAAGGAAATGACTGGTCCATTAGTGGGTGGAAGTGGCAAGAAGGTGACAAGCAACAGGGAGAAAGCAGAACTATTTAACTCATTTTTTGCATCTGTCTTTACACAAAGGGAAAAAACAGACCAACCTATCAAAAATAGTGCCATAAAAAACAAAACAGAAACACAAGTTAAGATAGGCAAGAAAATCGTTAGTGAGCACCTGTCCAGCCTAGATGAGTTCAAATCGCCAGGACCAGACGGATTACACCCCAGAGTTCTCAAGGAACTGGCAGATGTGATATCGGAGCCACTGAACTATATTTTTCAAAGATCCTGGAACACAGGAGAACTACCAGAGGACTGGAAAAGAGCTGATGTAGTTCCCATCCTCAAAAAAGGAAAAAAAATGGATCCAGGAAATTACAGACCTATCAGCCTGACCTCAATACCTGGGAAGATCCTGGAAAAGATAATCAAACAACGAATCAACGAACACCTAGAGGCAAACAAAGTCATTACTAAAAGCCAACATGGGTTTGTCAAAAATAGATCATGCCAGACAAATCTTATTGCATTCTTTGACCAAGTGACAAAATTAGTGGATCAGAGGAATGCTGTGGACATAATTTACTTGGACTTCAGTAAGGCATTTGATAAAGTAGATCACAGCCTACTACTTGACAAGATAGAAAAATGTGGGGTAGACAGAACCACCACCAGATGGATCCGTAGCTGGCTGACCGGCCGTACTCAGCGAGTGGTCCTCAATGGAACTGCATCTATATGGAGGGAAGTGTGTAGTGGGGTGCCCCAGGGCTCTGTTCTGGGCCCAGTACTCTTCAACATCTTCATCAACGATTTGGATGAAGGGATAGATGGGGAACTCATCAAATTTGCAGATGACACCAAGCTGGCAGGAATAGCCAACACTCCAGAAGACAGGCTTCAGACACAGAAGGATCTGGACAGACTTGAACACTGGGCACTAACTAACAAAATGAAATTCAATGGTGAAAAAAGCAAGGTTCTACATTTAGGCAAGAAAAACCAAATGCACAAGTACAGCATAGGTGGCACCATGCTCAATAGTAGTAACTGTGAGAGGGACCTTGGAGTCCTAGTAGACAATCACTTAAATATGAGCCAGCAGTGTGCGGCAGCTGCCAAAAAGGCCAACACAGTGCTAGGCTGCATTAACAGAGGGATAGAATCAAGATCACGTGAAGTATTAATACCACTCTTCAATGCCTTGGTAAGTCCACACTTGGAATACTGCATCCAGTTTTGGTCACCACGATGTAAAAAAGATGTTGAGACTCTAGAAAGAGTACAGAGAAGAGCAACAAAGATGATTAGGGGACTGGAGGCTAAAACATATAAGGAACGGTTGCGAGAATTGGGTATGTCTAGTTTAACGAAGAGAAGGACAAGGGGGGACATGATAGCAGTATTCCAATATCTCAGGGGCTGCCATAAAGAAGAGGGAATTAAGCTATTTTCCAAAGCACCTGAAGGCAGGACAAGAAGCAACGGGTGGAAACTAATCAAGGAGAGAAGCAACCTAGAACTAAGGAGAAACTTCCTGACAGTGAGAACAATTAATCAGTGGAACAGCTTGCCTCCAGAAGCAGTAAATGCTCCAACACTGGAAGTTTTTAAGAAGAGACTGGACAGCCATTTGTCCGAAATGGTGTAGGGTTTCCTGCCCGAGCAGGGGGTTGGACTAGATGACCTCCAAGGTCCCTTCCAACTTTACTACTATTACTATTACTACTTTGTTTTTACACTGTTATAGTGTGGCAGCCTCAATAAAGCATCTGCTAGAAAGTTTTTTTCCCCCAGAAGATAGTGCAGAGTAAACTTAAAATGCTGGAAGTGTTGAGCCCATTGCACCTGTTTGGGGGACAACTTCCTTGGGGTTTTCAGTGCTTCCAGGTTTTTGTGGTTAGCCCAAACTTGGAAAGGGATTTCACTCCCTTCTAGAAAATGTCTCCACGTAAGAAGAGCCCACCTCTCATGTTTCCAGCCCAGTTTTTGGCTGCCCCGGGTGAAGGTTACACGGGTTCTTCTGTCCCAATCCTCTCTTTTCCCCATGCCGACTGACCACCTCGGTCTCATGGAGTCACCCCCCATTTGGAGGGACTCTCTTCAGGGTGAGTCTTGGTGGCAGACTCTTCCTAGCACTCGGACTCATCCTGCTCACTGCCATGGAGTGACATGGTGTGCACGGTCCCCACGGTAGGGGGGATGCCTCTCTGGGTTGACCACTTTGCAGATCTTGCTTAATGTAAGGTCCTGCCTAAGCTAGTACTCCCAAGAAAGCAGAACTCTTGAAACAGGCATTGTTTCAAACAGGAACTTTTATTGAGAGTCAGTGAAAGCAGAAAGGCAAAGCAAGATCTGAGGGATTCTTGCATAAACTGTTACATTAAAGTTTCCATTCACAAACCCCTCCCCAAGGTCCAACGCATCTCCAGCCAATCCACAGGTGTGAAGTTGTTATGGGAACCGGAATGATAAGGGACTGTTCCCAGGAGCTATGTCTTCTTTTTACAATGGCTCAGAGATAAGATAGATGGCTCCTGGCACATTCCTCCCTCTCTTCACACCCAAAGCGATACATCAAAGGTAGAGAGAACAAAGTAAAAGAAATACATTCATGAGCCCCCCTCTCAATAGAGTGAAACCTCCCCCCTCAGAATGGCAGAGCCCCGAAAATATGATTTTGAAGGGGTTCTGACAGATACATAGTTTGGGTCTTCTGTGGACATAAGCTGAAACATATGACACACTTTGCAAGTCACTATAGTGTCAGTGTCTATTTCCATAACTTTTTTCTTTGTTAAAAAAATAAAACTTTCTAAAAATTAAATATTTTCCCTGTTGTGAAGTGTCAGTTTACAATAGTTTACAAGAGTTCTTGGCCTTTTGTTGTCAGTCTTGAAAAATTCATCACTATCTTCCCTGTTTTGAAGTGTCTGTCTCTTTTTCTGTGGTTTATTTTTTCTCTTAGTTCATTACAAATTTAAAAATTTCTAAAGAATTAAAATAAGTAAACTTTCTTTGTTAATTTTTAATTGAAAAAAATAAAAAGTTGAAAAAAGATTTTTGTAAAAAAATTAAAAAAGAAATTGAAAATTGAAAAAATGTTTCAATCGAAAAAAGAATTTTAAATTAAAAATATTTGAGTTGAAAGAGGATTAAAATTTGAAAAAAGAATTGAAAAATTGGAAAAAGAAATTAAAAAATTTGAAAAAAGAATAAAAAAGGAATTCAGAGCTTTTAGAAATTTAAGAATTTACAAGAGTTCTTGGCTCTTTATGAAGTAATATGCACTTCTTTTTTTGCTCGAAATCTCAGGCTGTTTTCTAGGAGATGCTTTGCTCTTAACCCTCTACTCCCTTTCTTGAAAATTTATCCCTTTCCTCCCTGTCCACAAGTGTTTTGTACTTATCCTTTTCTTCCCTGCTTTCTTGCCCTTTGGTTGCCTAGCCACTGCCGGGGTTTTCAGGTATGATGTGCTGATGTGGGAACTCTGCTCCACTTAGCTGGTCTGCCGTTCTGCTCTCAGCTTCTGCTTGTCCACCGTGCTGCTCTCAGCTGCTGCTGGTCTGCTGTGCTGCTGTCAGCTGCTGCTGTGGGCACTGCTGCTGAGTTGGTCCTCTGAACTGCTCTCAGCCACTGCTGGTCCACTGCGCTGCTCTTAGTCACTGGTTTGGGCACTTCACTGCCACTTAGCTCTGCACTGCTGCTGTTTAAGGACTGCCATGCTGCTCATAACTGCTGGTCACTAACGCAGGTACTCGATGGAGAAGTGGACTTTACCCATAACAAGAAGAAGTATTACTATTGGACAATGTGAACACTTGCTGGATGGGGGCAAGGGAATCTATTGTTTAATTAAATAAGCTTTTGAGTGGGAAAACCAGAGCTGGTTTTGTTTCTTCTGTGCCAATGTAAATTTTCAGTAAAGTATTATACTCTTGGTAAAATCTTGTCTCAGAAGTTTCTTTTTCTGGAAATGCCAACTGGACAGTTGACATTGAACCAGCTCTCCAATGTAATGGCCTACCTGGACCCCACCAAGAGGTTAGCAGCTTCAAGATGTCAGCAGCTGACACAGGAACAGATGGAAGGGTGAGACCAAAGGAAGCCTCCCCTTGTGAAGCCCCGGCAGAGGCCCAAGCTGAAACTGGGATGCAGGAGCCAGAACACACAGCCCTAATGGCAGCCGGCACCCCAGGCAGCAGTGGGTTTGCAGCACGGGTACATCCTAGTGTGAGAGAACTGAGTGCTGCCTCCCTTAGCAGTTTGGTTTGATGGGCCTACTTCCTGACCCAGGTCTGGAACTATATGGCACACCATGGAGAGATGTACCCAGACGGGCGCACCCAGGTCAATGTCGTTACATCTAACCTGGAGGGGGATGTGGCAGAATGGCTGGTGTCTCTCCACAATGAGGGGGCTCCAGAGCTGCAAGACTTGGATGTTTTTGTACAGGCATTGTGAGACAGGTTCGAGGACCCTGCAGTGGCCCAGCATGCAGAGATCTGCATCCACCCACTATGGCAGGACAAGTGGCCAGTGGCAGAGTAAATATGAGACTTCCGTGGCCTGGTGGCTCACCTGAGAGATTGGCCCGAGCGTATGCTGGTCTACCAATTCTGAGAGGGGCTGAGCAAGGAGGTGAGGCAGGGGGTGGGGTTGGTGCCACGCTGTGGCCCCTGTGCACTCGGCCCCTGCTTAGAGTTACCATAGATAAGGGTGAATGGTATTCAAGGGAGATTTGGGGGGGGCCGAGCGCTCTCTCTCTCTCTCTCTCTCTCTCTCTCTCTCTCTCTCTCTCTCTCTCTCTCTCTCTCTCTCTCTCTCTCTCTCTCAAATAAATCCTGCAGTCTTTCGCTGCTGTAGTGCAAACCCGAGCATGGCCAATTCCGGTGGCAGCTGCACCTTCTCCCTTCCAAAACACACTGGGACGTGATCTGAATAACACCCAACTTGACCTTCTATTGAAACACATCCTGTCTCTTTCCCAAAATGTGCTTGCAGCGGCTGCCTTAAATGTGGTTGCAGTGGCTGCTGGACACAGAGTGGGTGGCCCCATGCCTCTGCCTGCTGCTGCCCACAGTGATCCCAAGGGAGGTTTGTGGGGGCTGAGCACACACTCTCTTCTCTCTTTTAAAAAACAATCCTGCAGTCTCTCACTGCCGCCATGCAAATCCGAGCACGGGCAATAGCAGCTGCGCCTTCTCCCTTCCTGAAATGAGCTTGCAGCAGCTTCTGTACACAGAGTGGGCAGCCCCCATGTTTTTCACCACCTTCTGCAGTGCAAGGGATGGCAGGTGAGTCCTGCTTTTCACTTTCCACACCCTTGCAACTTGCTTGGAGCAACTGGGACCACTGCAGGCAGCACCAGCAGTAGGTGGAGGCAGAGACATGGGGCCACCCGCTCCTTGTACAGCAGCGGCTGCAAGCTCATTTCAGGCAGCCACTGCAAGCACATTTTGGGAAGGGAGAAGGTTCATCTGCTATTGCCCATGCTCGGGTTTGCACAGCGGCAGCGAGAGACTGCAGGATTTATTTAAAGAGAGAGAGAGAGAGAGAGAGAGAGAGAGAGAGAGAGAGAGAGCACTCGGCTCTTGCAAACCTCCCTTGGGACCACTGCGGGCAGTACCAGCAGCAGGTGGAGGCAGAGGCACGAGGCTGCCCACTCAGTGTCCAGAAGCCACTGCAAGCACATTTCAGGCAGCCATGAACTCATCTAGCTCTTGGTCTCTCCCAAGCCACTGACACGGAAGAACCTTCAGCCAGAGCAGCCTGGTGTGATTTAATGCTTTTAATTTACAAATAGAAAAGCTGGTTACTAATACTATAGTATTTCTCCTTCTTCTCTTCTTTCTTGGCCTCACTTTTTTCCTTCTCCTTTTCCTTGTCATCATTCCTCTCCTTATGTTGTGCAGGATCCGAGGTGTTCCTTGGTAAAGAAATACAGGAAACCAGAAGTTGCCTTTTTAAGCTTTACATTTTTGTTCAGCTGAACAAAGACGGGCCCCTCTAAAAGAGAGAACCCCTGAATGACAGGAAATCCCTATATTTATACTTGTTGGTTACATAAGCAATTCACCCAGCAAAGCTGACACACGTAAGATAAAGACTTCACCAAGAAAGGCTTGCACACCATAGATAAGAAAGGAGAAAGCAGAAATAGCTAAAAATGTTCCTTTTTGGGGTGTTTCCCTAAAGACACTGCATATTCTCAGGTGACCTGGGACATTGGGTGTTTTCCTTGCTGATCATCCATGACTCTGCAAGTACCCAAAGATAGCAGGGCCATCTGCACATATTCACAATTTATGCTTTCTATGCTTTCCCCTGATTCCGGGTCAACATAATCCCCCCTTTCATACTTTGAGCAGTGCACAGAAATATGATCATCAAACTGGATAGACACAGGATAAGTGTCAGCAGTATATGGGCCACAAAGTTTAGGACAGGCAGAGGTGATTAGGGGCAAGCAGTGAATGATACAACAGAAAAAGATAACAAGGAACACCACAAAGAGAAGACCAATTAATAGTTCCTTAAACCATCCCCATCCCGGGAGCCAACAGGTAAGGAATGAGAATATACCACTAAAGACTCCCCATACAGCACCAGTGGAAACCTGCAGGCCCTCAGGGTGATTCTTGATTCCTTGTTCCATGAGATGGATGGTGTGACTAACATTAACTTGATAATCAGTGATAAAAGTGCAGCAATGCGAGTGGACTAAAGCAGGGGTCCCCAACCCCCAATCTGTGGACCGGTCCCGGTCTGTGGCATGCCAGCAACCAGTCCACACAAAGAAGCAAAGCCCCATCTGTAGGATGCAGGCAGCACACAAAACCACACACTCTCCGGTCCATGGAAAAACCTTTCTCCACGGAACTGGTCCCTGGTGCCCAAAAGGTTGGGGATCTCTGGACTAAAGCACACAGCCCTCCTTTTGCTGCCAGTACCATATCTAATGTTAGGCAATTCTGTAACACTACTTCCCTTATTTCTCCCTGTTCCTTATTGAGTTGTGTAAATGCCTGTATGGTGTGGCAAAACATTCCCTCTATCCAGTCACCTAATTCCATAATAGATGTATAATTCAAACCAACCCACATAGCTGGGATTATTGCTCATGCAATGGTATTTCCAAGGCCACGAGGTACAGGATGGTGTTCAATATGTTCTTTATGCTCAAGGTGGTCCTCGTCCCTTCGATTGCGGATACGGAAGTTCCAATCATTATGTTGGATAATACGGACTGAGGGAAAAATAATCCTTACAGTACATGTGCCTGACCAGTAAGCCGGCAAAGACTTATAGGCAAACTGGCCACAAAGGAACCACCAGTCCAGGTGGTTAACAAGATAAATACCTTGTTTGCCTTCTAACCCTTCAGGCATATAAGCTCTGACACCAGACATATAAGCCATAAGTCCCATTGGTGCAAATAGACTACAAAGAGCAGAGGGGTTCTTTTTTTAAAAAAAAAAAAGTTTTTTATTTATAATACAATTGAAACAAAAATGGACAAGCATGACATTCCAGAGTAAGTATTCCTAACAGTTTGTTTCTCGTGGTACAAAAACTTAATACATCATTCTTAACCTCTATATAAGCCTCATCCTTCTATGTAATACAATTAAATATACAATTATATGTACAGTTATATATATATTTCAATCCTATCATTAACTTGAGATCCGAGCGGTTCTCCTTATTTATTTATTTATTTTTAAAATTTATAAACCGCCCCACTCCCGCAGGACTCTGGGCGGCTAACAATAAAAATAACATAAAACATGACAAAACAAACAGTACAATAACAGTCATCCAGGGGTCAGATTTTATAAACCCCAGGCCTGCCGGAAAAGCCAGGTCTTAAGCAGCTTACGGAAAACCAACAGGGTGGGAGCGGTCCTAATCTCCGGGGGGAGCTGGTTCCAAGACGTGGGCGCCATCACAGAGAAAGCCCTCCTCCACGGCCCCGCCAAATGGCACTGCTTGGCCGACGGGACCCGAAGGAGGCCCAGCCTGTGGGATCTAACCGGACGAAGGGAACTATGAGGTAGTAGGTGGTCTCGCAAATAGCCTGGCCCTGAGCCATATAGGGCTTTAAAGGTAATAACCAACTCCTTGAATTGGACCCGGAGACCAATAGGCAACCAGTGCAGCTCACGGAGGATAGGTGTAACGTGGGTGTATCAAGGAGCACCCACTATCACTCGCGCGGCTGCATTCTGGACCAACTGTAGTCTCCGAATACTTTTCAAGGGTAGCCCCATGTAGAGCGCGTTGCAGTAGTCCAAACGTGAGGTGACAAGGGCATGAGTGACTGTAAGGAGAGCCTCCCGGTCCAGGTAGGGTCGCAACTGGTGCAACAGACGAACTTGTGCAAAGGTCCTCCCAGCCAACAGTAAAATTTGTCCCAGATTTCGAAGTATTCGAGTTCTGTCTTGTCCTTCATAATCATTGTAAGCCTGTCCATCTCAGCACATGAAAGGATTTTATACAGGATCTCTTCTTCCGTTGGAATTCCCTTATTCCTCCAATTTTGAGCAAAGACCAGTCTGGAAGCCGTTAGAATGTGTAACATTAAATAAAGTACGCCTTTGTCGTACTTTTGCGTGGTTATACCTAATAGGAAAAGTTCTGGTTTTGGCTCTACCGCTCACTCTAATATTTCTTCCAACCATTCTTTGATCCTATTCCAAAAATCACGAGCTCGCGTGCACTCCCACCACATATGATAGTATATTCCAATTGTCAGATTACATTTCCAACATTTAGAGGAGACATTAGGACACATTTTAGCTAATATTATGTGTGGGAGATGCCATCTATAGAACATTTTATAGAGATTTTCTTTGTAAGAGGTGGCCAAAGTAAGCTTCTTGTTTCTTGCCCATAGTTCTTGCCAGATGTGCAGATCAAAATTAAGACCAAAATCCTTGCTCCATTTTAACATAGTCACTTTTACTTGTTCCTCATACATTGCCTGATCTAACAAATAGTGGTATAATTTTTTAATCATTTTATCCTCCGATCCCAATGTTATTTTATCCAATTCTATTGGTTCTAATTTAATGCCTAACTCTTTTTTGTCTTTCCAATATCTCGCCTGCAGTTGCAGGTATGCCCACCATTCTAATTCTATCCCTTCATCCTGGAGGGTTTTCCTGCATTTCAATTCCCCTCTTTCATCTAAAATGTTTTTATATGTTATGATCTTATCTAATTGGGTAAATTTTGGGTGTACATATATTTCTAACGGTGAGATCCAACTAGGTACTTGGGTATAATTTGGTTGCCAAATTTTGGGCCATACATCGATAAGAGCTTGTCTAATATAGTGTCTTCGAAAATATTTTTGTATTTTATATTTATGATCCCATAATATAGTATGCCATCCTATTTGTAGGTCATGGCCCTCCAGACATAATAGTCTCCTGTTCTTTAATAATATCCAATCTCTTACCCATACTAGTGCTATAGCCTGGTAGTATTTCTCCAAGTCTGGAAGGTCAAATCCCCCCCTTTCCTTTGAGTCCTGCAATAATTTTAATTTAATCCTTGCTCTTTTTCCTTGCCAGATAAATTTGAGCATCATTTTATTCAAATTTTGAAAAAATTTCTTATCTAGTTTTATAAGTATGCATTGGAACAAGAAAAAAATTTTCGGCAACACGTTCATTTTAATCACCGCAATTCTGCCCATCAAAGAGAACTGTAGGTTAGTCCAAATATCAAGGTCTTTTTGGATCTGTTCTATTAGCTTATCATAATTATCCCTTTTAAGTGTAGCGCATCTAGCAGTCAATTGTATCCCTAAATAACTAATTTTGTTTGTAATTTGAACACCTATTCTGTCAACCAATTCATTTTTCTGTATTTTGGTCATATTTTTGACGAGCATTTTAGTTTTTTCTTTATTTATCGTTAAGCCTGCTATTTCCCCATATCTACTCAGTGTTTCCATCAATCTTATCCCTGATTGTAATGGTTCTTTGATTATAAAAACTAAATCATCTGCAAAGGCTTGTATTTTAAATGACTCTTTCTTAATCTCTAAACCTTTGATCTGTTCATCTTGTCGGATTACTCTAGTTAATACCTCAAGAGATAATATAAACAACAGTGGTGATAGTGGGCAACCTTGCCTCTTGCCTTTTTGGATTTGGAAGCTCTCCGTCGGTTCTCCATTGATTATTACTTTGGCCACCTGCTGAGAATAGACTGATTTAAACATATTTAAGAAATTTTCAGCAGATGGGTTCTTTTTGTGGTTGAGACCAAAGGTCTGATGACATTTATGCCATCCATCCCACATGCTAGCATGGTCAACTTTCCATGTGACTATACAAGGTGCATAGATTCCTAACTTATACCTGGAAGAGGAATTGAAATGACATAGGCAAGCTGCTGCAGGGTGCTGTATACATGCCCCTAGTTTAGCAATTCACAGCTTTCCTGCCCCAAACACAGGGAGTTCCCAGCCCCTTGTGACATTGATAATGCTGAACATAGAGGCTCCCAGAGGTGTAACTTCCATGACCAACCCATGGGTACAATTTGGGGGTATGTGGGTGCAAATCCAACAGTCTGTTACATTCAAGAGCTTAACCCAAACCTGCACATTCTGAATGTGGGTGTTAGAGCCCCAAATTGCTAGAGGGGCTGGGGAATTGGGGACTACTCTGGCCCTCCATTTTACTAGGAAAGATGGGGAAGGATGTCTGTAGCTCCTCAGGCTTTTCCAGCACAAACTTAGGTTCCCCAGAATCAGAGTGAGGAGGCAGCTGTTGTGCTTGTATATTGTCAACTAAAAATGTCATGAACCCCTCTTGTTGTCTGTCTTCACCTGGTTTCAGCATGTTGGATGCTGCCTTACCTCTGGCTTTATCATTCAAAGCACCCTTTTTAGGTCTGGCATCAGTGTTTTGGTGAACACCTGGCTGAAATCCTAGAGCTATCTTTTCAGGTTGAGATACTCAAGAAGGGGCCTCCTGACCATGAGTAAGAGGAGACTTTCCTTGCCGAGATATAGTGGGGGGGAAAGCAACAGGGGAGTGCTTTCTTGGAGGGTCCCAGCAATGTGTACAATTACAAGCTGACCCATACCAATCCACAGCAGCAGCACATGCCATCCCCATAGTCAAAAGAAAACAACATAGAGTAACAGACAAGAAGAAATGAACAAGTCAAACAATGAACAAGATGAGAGGAGAGAGGTGTCCGCGACATAAGTAGGCAAGGAGCTGGTGAGAGAAAACAGCCTGAGAAGAAGCCCAGTGAGCACAGATATAGCAGTGACCAAAACACCCCAGCATACAGGTCCTCAAAACAAAAGCTTCAGCCCAAGGTCATCCTCAGCACCAGGGGCTACAGTCCAAGCAACTTGGAGATCCTCAGCGTCGGGTGGTGGGGAAGAAGAGCAAATGTGTGTGTGAAGAATCCAAGTACAAATCCCAGCAACCTTGACTGCCATGTAAGTAGTGAGAAGAACAACAAAGAGGCCATTCCAGTGCTCAGCTAAAGGGCCAGAATCAGTCCAGGACTTGACAAGTACCCAATCACCAGGAAGGAAAGGATGAAGTGGATGATCCAATCCCAGATGATGGAGGGCCTGAACAGCTTGTGAAATGGAAGAAACATTATTAGCAAGAGAGTGTATGTATCCTGAGGGCCTCATCTCCAAAAACAGGGAGGGAAGTGGATAAGGAAGAATGGTAAAGAAAGGGCCAACCATACATGATCCCAAAGGGGGACAGGCCAAGAGGTTGGTTAGGGGTGATTCTCATATGCAAAAGAGAGAGGGGTAGTGTCTAAACCCAAGTGAGGTGCATTTCCTGGGCAAGCTTGGCAAGATGACGTTTAAGAACGCCATTAGCTTTCTCCACATGTGCTGAAGATTGGGGCCGGTAGGCCGAATGAAGCTGCCAATCAATACCTAGGGCCTGAGCTACCTGCTGGGTAATGTTAGAAATAAAGTGGGGTCCATTATCAGAGCCAATACCTTGGTATGGGAAGGAAAAACATGGAATAATTTCCTTCAGGAAGGCCTTGACTGCCTCACGTGCCCTGTTAGTATGGCAGGGAAAGGCTTCAATCCATCCAGAAAAAGCATCCACAAAAGCTAGCAAGTATCTAAAACTCTGTGACCTTGGCAACCCAGTAAAATCAACTTCCCAAAAACTAGCAGGAGCATGGCCAGCCCTAAGCCTCCCCAAGGGGAACTTAATAGCCTTTGCAGGATTATTCCCTTGACAAATCACACATTGCTTGACTGTAGTGAGAGCCTTGTCATAGATTCAAGGACAAATATAGTCTTTTAAAAGAAATTCAGTCATGGCCTTGTAACCCCAATGAGTGCTGGCATGCAATTCTCTTAAGAAGGCCCATAATTCATGTTCTGGGAGAAGATGTTTCCCATCCTTCTCCAGCCAATATCCATGATAAACAGCATCCATTTTATAAGCTCTGTGCCTATCCTGCGAAGTGTATGTCTGAGCCGGCACAGGCAAATGCGATGGTACAAGCACATGATCATACCAAGGGGACAGTGGACCTGAAGCGGCAGACTTTGCGGTGTGGTTGGCCAAGGCATTTCCCTTTCCATGGTTAGTATCATCCTTGCCATGGCCCCTCACATGCATGACAGCCACCTTGCACGGGAGCAATACAGCATCCAGCAGCCTTAAAATGTCCTGTCCATATCTAACAGGGGTGCCTTGAGCGGTGAGCAAACCACACTCCTTCCACAAGGCCCCATGTACATGTATAACACTAAAAGCAAATTTACTGTCTGTAAATATATTAACAACCGCACCGTCTGACAATTCCAAGGCTCTCATCAAGGCATTGAGTTCAGCTTTCTGAGCTGAGGTACCTGCAGGGAGAGCTGCTGCTTCCACCACCTGATCCAATGCGACCACGGCATAGCCAGCTAGCCTTTCTCTCTGTCTCATAAAACTGCTGCTATCTGTATACCAGTCCCTGTCCTCATCCTCTAGTGCAGACATGTCAAACGTGCGACGTCACGTGACATCACGCAACGTATTGGGACGGTTTTGCCATTGTTGCCAATGGGGTGGGTGTGGCTTCTGGATGATGCATCTGGCCCGCAGGCCAGCAGTTTGACACCCCTGCTCTAGCGGCTGGTCAGTTAAATCCGGTCAGCCAGAAAACACTTCTATAATAGTTTGCACAAAATCATGATCACCATCCTGTTCCAATTGGGGAAGAAAGTTTGCTAGATTGAACCTGTCACTGTGCTTGATATGAACTTGTGGGTTGTCAAGGAGTGCAATCTGATTCCACTTCAGACAGGACGCTGTAAGCCAATAGCTCCCCTTGTATGCTAGCAAGTCTTGGATGAAATGAGGTGTTTTCATTGTGATAGGAGCCCCAAAGGTTAGTTGTTTAGCAACCCTCAATAGGAGAACAGCAGCCGTGGCAGCCCTAAGGCATGCCAGCCATCCTTGAGCAACAAGATCAAGTTGTTTGGAGAAATAGACTACTAGGCAAGACCAAGTACCAAGGGTATGAGTAAGACTCCAACAGTTACTCCTTTGCTTTCTGCAATAAACAAGGTGAATGGTTTAGTGACATCAGGAATGCCAGAGACTGGAGCATTTACTAAAGCAGTTTTAATGTTATCAAATGCTACCTGGCAATCCTTGGTCCATTTAAAGGGTTCCTTGTCTGAGCCTGTGGTGGCCTGATACAAGGGCTATTTTTGAATCCTTGGGGTAGAACAGTCCAGCAAAGTTGCCTATGCTGTCACTGGAAAGCGAAGAGTGGGTGGCTAACGGGCCAAAGGGACACAGAAAAAAAAAATATTTTAGATCAATGACTGTACCAGGTAAGATGTAGACCTAGTTGAGAAATCAAGATGTACAGGGTAGGCGCCATTTGATGCAATGTCACAGTGATCTGATTAATGGCCCTCAGGATGCGCTAGGCCTGTTCAGGGGGAACGCATAACTCAACCCAGTCTCCTTGAAAGGAGATGGTTGCCTGTAACTTAGTAAGCAAATCATGCCTAAAAGGGGCATAGGGCAGTCTGGAAGGTAAAGAAATTGATCCGTAAGGCAAGTATCACCAATAGTGCATCCCAAAGGGTCGAGTATTGCAGTTGACATAGATTGGCCATTGGCTCCAACGACCTGGAACGTTTGTGAGGAAGGGTTTCTAAGGGGCTTATTTAATACTGAACGTGATGCCCCTGTATCAATCAAAAAGGGTATTGTTTTCCCTCCGACTTTGAACTTTACCAGGGGTGCAGAGGGAGAATCATCTGAGAGGGCAGAGAGACAAAGCCCCCCCTTCTCTCCCGAGGGGACCCTACTGCTCCTCTCCATCCTCTTCCATGAGTCCCACTTCTTCCCCCTCCCACTAGGGGCACCTGTTGTAGAGCTTGAGCCAGCAAGACAATGCTCCATTTTTCATCCTTTTTAGCCCCCCTGGCTGTCCCCTCTTGTGTTATATAGGCTTTATAAGCTACTTCCAACAATTTTCCTATTGTATTAGCCAAAGCAAACACACTTCTACACAAAAACACCCCTAGGGTAAGCCTATACATTAAAATAATGGCATGTCTTACCTCTCAAGCTTCCTCCTTCCATTATATATTCAAAATGGACAGTATTTAATATTTGTTATGTATATGTAGGGGTATGGGTCTATACATATGTTGTATATAGTATGTTTAGGTGTGTGTCATGTGTGTGTTTCACTTTGAGAGTGGGCAACTAAATTTCATTTTTGATGTGTGCCGTTGTGCCCACAGTAAAAAAAATGACAATAAAGGTTATCTTATCTTATCTCGCCTCGCCTCGCCTTGCTTCGCCTTACCGTGTCTTGTCTTGTCTTGTCTTGTCTTGTCTTCAGCCCTCCTGAGTATGCAGGAACTAAATAAAAGGCAACCAAAAAGAAAACAAACTGGTTCCAGTTTAAAAACTGCAGTGAAGAGCCAAGAAGGGGGGCACCTCCAGGAAATCCAGGAAAGCACATTTCAAGCCAAGGAGAAGTCCATGTTGGCATTTTGGGCGACAACACCTTGGGAGAAAAAAGTCAAACGCTCAGGTATAATAAATGGAAATTATTCTGACAGAGCTACTTGTGTATCTACAGTAATAAATTCAGAGGCAACCTGCTCCAGTGTTGCACAGACAAATGGCATCTGTGTATCTTATGATTCAGTGACCACTGTTGAAGCTTAGCACATAACTGTTGTGTGTCCATGGTGGCAGTGGGGTAAACCGTTGCTTGTTTGGATAAACATGTTGCACTTACTTCTTTTTCTAACCTCAGTCCCATAGCTCCTTAATGTCACTCTTACTAAGCCTAGCTCATCAAGTTGTTTGCATGAAGATAAAAAGAGAGACTCCCTCCTCCTCCTCCTCCTCCTCCTCCTCCTCCTCCTCTCCCTCCCCCTCCCCCTCCTCCTCCTCCTCCTCCTCCACCTCCTCTTGTGCTGTCCTGAGCTTGTGGAGGATCAACAGGGACTGATGAAATACATGATTCAGGCTGCTGTCATTGCTGATCATTATCCCAATTTGTGAAAAGGAAAAGCTAACTGAGGGAGGCATTAAATTTGAAATGGCAGCCTCTGATCAAAAAATTGGGTAGAAATCTTGAACTAATACTGCAGAGAGAAATCTTAAGACTGTGCTAAGGTAGCAAATCTTTTTGCAGTGAAATAAGAATAGATGGCAAGAGAAGCTGGATATCCAGTTCCCCTAATTTTCTAATAACTGTTCTTGGGACATACTAATACAATTTCTATACCAGCAGATGGCAAAGTTCTAGCACCAGGAAAGACCAGCGTGGTTTTCCCCCACCACACTCTCTTACAGGTTATTCTGTCCTAGACTGCCCCCAGCTTGGCAAGCACTATGTAGAACATGTGTGCAATACCGAGGCAACAGTGGCACTGCAAATTGTGGGTTTTATTTTTAGTGCTGGGGACAACCTGCCACACACAATCACTTGTATTCAGCCCAGAGAAGACAAACCTCAAAGGCAGTGAATTACAGTATCTCCACATCCCACCCATAATGGCTGAGGATCAAGGTTCCTTCTTTGAATGAGAGGAATCCTTTTTAATCCGAAAATCCTGAATAAATCACAATAAAATGATCTTCCTGTCTTGGTCTGTGTCATTGGAAAATATGCATACTGAGACGAGCCTATAAGCCATGTTTGGCCCTCAACAATGCCACAGGACCCATGATTGTGATCCCAGCAAAATGTACTCTATCAAGATGTAGGGAAGGAGAGGGGGGCAGGATGCAACACAAAGCAGGGCCAATGCTGAACAGCCTGTTGGATCCTAGTTAATGAAGGCCGCCTCCTCACCCTTGTTAATGCTATCTTTGTCACAAGAACTGTGCTTTTGCACAACCACTCTTTATTTCTGCTGGAGAAATCTAAAAGTTGTGCAACTTGAGGTCTACTGTAACACAGTTGAACATGGTTTCCTGGTTGACACCTTTCCCTCCTTGTTGGGAATCATGCTTGCTCCAACCTGCCTAATTCAGTCTCTTCCAAGGCACAGACACTGTTCTGGATTTTATTTCTCATTCAGACTGGGACATGATGGAATTCTGGGCCAGAATACTGCAGGACCAGCTACTCAGTATAGAAATGGTATCCCAGTGATATCTGCAGTGATGAAACAAAAGCTGTTGACATAGCAGAACTTTTCCCTCTTCTTACAATATCATTGTAACATACAGTATTTATCAGTATTCAAATTGGGAAGATAATATTTGTATATGTGTTAGTGTTTTTTAATGTCTTGTTTGTTTTGTTTTTTGTTGGTTTGTTTCTGTTAAAAAATTGGAATTTTGTATTTTAACTTTTTTTTTAATAAAATAAAAATAGGAAAAAAGAGAATTCATGTGAAACCCCTCAACATCACAGTTGTCCAAGTCTATGCTCCAATGACTGCTGCAACAGAACTTGAAATATAGGGCTTTTATGCCATGGTCCAAAAAGATATTGTTTACATTCTGGGTGACTTTAATGCAAAGGTTGCCAAACAAGTGGAGACAGGCATTCACTGGTCATTTTGGACTAGGTGAGAGGAAGGATGCAGGTGATTGTTTGATACAATCTTGCCAAGAAAAGAGATTTAGGATCATGAATACATGGTTCAAACAGCACAGACATCGATGGACCAGCTCCATCCTTGCTGTTAAGACATATCCCTACTACATATACAATAAAGGTGAAAAACAGTTTTGAACTACTGGACACTGCTGAGAAGACACCTGATGAACTGTGGTAGGAAATTCTATCAACTATTATTGGAATTGCAGAAGAACACATACCACACAAGAAGCCCAAGAAAAAGTGTAAGTGGCTCTCAGATGAAACCATCAAAATAGTTGAGCAAAGAAAAGCAGCCAAGGTACAGTAGCAGGGAAGAAGTAAGAAGACTGAATGCAGCTTTCCAGAGGGCAGCAAGGAAGGATAATGAGGTTTATCGGTATGAACGATGTAAACAGCTTGAAGCAGACTACATGAAAGGTCATACCAGGAATGCATTTATGCAAGTCAAAAAGATCAATCAATCAATCAATCAATCAGAATAGAGCTGGAAGGGACCTCGGAGGTCTTCTAGTCCAACCCCCTGCTCAAGCAGGAGACCATACCATTTCAGACAGGTCGCTGTTCAGTCTTTTCTTAAAAACCTCCAGTGGTGAAGAACCTACAAATTCTGAAGGCAAGCTGTTCCACTGGTTAATTGTCCTCACTGTTAGGAAGTTTCTACTTAATTCCAGGTTGTTTCTCTCCTGGATTAGTTTCCATCCATTGTTTCTTGTCTTGCCTTCTGGTGCTTTGGAAAATAAGTTGACCCCCTCTTCTTTGTGGCAGCCCCTCAAATACTGGAATACTGCCATCATGTCACCCCTAGTCCGACTTTTCTCTAGACTGGCCATACCTAATTCCTGCAACCATTCTTCATACGTTTTTGTCTCCAGGACCTTAATTATCTTAGTTGCTCTTCTTTGCACTTGCTTCCTGTGCAGCTGTCTTAGCTGAGTCTTTTTCTTCAGTGCCAACTTTTTGAAGTTGTTCTACCTCCAATTTCTTTTCCATCTCCAATTCTTCAGCTGGGTCTAAAATTAATTTGTGTCTAATCAGGAAGTCCTTGGCTTTTTCTATATAATTCACTCTAAATATTTCTTCTTGGCGCGTAAATATCACTCCTTACAGTTTATCCCAGTGGAAGAGAATTTTTCTCTTCTTCAGGATATTGGTGAGTAAAACATAGGCTTTTCTTTTTCTCAAAATTCTAACCAGAATTTCCTTCAAAAGTATGATATCCACATTTTCCATTCTTAACTTGTGTTTAAAATGGAAATCCAAAACATGATCTCTTGTTGTTCATCTTACAAAGTGAACTATAACATCCCTTGGTAACTTTCTCATAGTGGCAAATCTGGAGTTTACTCTGTAAGCTTTATCCTTTGCGATATTGAGAAATTTTTCTTCCTTATTAATTAACTGAGCCAAAGCCTTGACCATCCTTAGTCTGATATCTTCTCCTGGTTGTTCAGGAATTGCTCGAAATCTTAATTGTAATTCCTTCATATGCACTTTCAATTGTAAAATTGGATTGTAAAAGATTGTAAAAAGAAATTACTTGAATATTTTGATAACAATTTAGGTAAAGGGACTAGTTTAACAACAGTGTGGGATGCTAGTAAAGCTGTTATGAGGGGTTACTTTATACAATATAATCAATTAGAGAAGAAAAAACAACAGGAAAAGACAGAAAAGATTTTAGATGAAATTATACAGAAAGAAATGGAATTGCAAATGACACCTACAGATTCTAAAATTTTACATCAAATTAAATTGCTAAGGCAACAATTGTCTATGTTAACAGTAGAAGAAATAGAAACTAATTTGAAGTATGCCAAACAAAGACATTTTGAGTTTGCAAATAAAGCTGGAAGATGGTTGGCATATAAATTAAGAAAGGAAAGGGAAAAGAGAATAATTGAGAAAATCTACGAAGGTAACAATGTAATAACAATGAACTTATTATTAAAAAGTCTTTTCATAACTTTTATTCCAATTTGTATAAAAAACAGGAGTTAGGTCTAGAATAGACAAATATCTTTTAAGCCAACAGTTGCCTAAATTATCACAAACCCAGAAAGAACTTATGAATGATCCAATTGAGACCTTTGAGATCTCAGAAGCTATTAAAAAAATGAAATCAGGTAAAGCTCCAGGCCCAGATGGCCCTACAAGCCAATATTATAAGTGCTTTGAAGATGAACTTCATCAGCCACTAAAGGACGTAATGAATGAAATATTACAGGGGGAAAAGATACCCCAAACATGGAAGGAAGCAAACATTGTGTTGCTACCGAAGGAGGGCCAAGATAATACAAAGACAAAGAATTACAGACCAATTTCATTATTAAATAAAGACTATAAACTCTTTGCTGCTGTTTTGGCACAAAGACTAAAGAAGATTTTATTAGAATATATACATGAAGACCAATCTGGCTTTCTGCCAAAAAGACAGCTAAGGGACAATGTGAGGGCTGTCTTGAATATTATTGAATATTTACAATACCACAATGAGAAACAGGCAGCTCTAATATTCTTAGATGCAGAGAAGACATTTGACAATTTAAATTGGGCTTTCATGTTTAAAGTGCTGGAAGAAATGGACTTTGGAGATAATTTTATTCAAGGAGTTAAAGCTATTTATACATCACAGCAAGCAAAAATTGTTATTAATGGTGATTTAACCAACTCATGTGAAATTCAAAAGGGCACGAGACAAGGATGTCCCTCATCACCTCTGCTGCTTATCTCGGTGTTGGAAGTTTTGAATAGAGATATTAGGCAAGATGAGAAAATAAAGGGTATAAACATCAAGAAAGAAGCTTATAAATTGAGGGCATTTGCTGATGATCTGGTTATATTCCTGCAAGACCCCAAATATAATATAGAATATTTGATGATGAAGTTAAATGAGTTTGGGTCTTTAGCAGGTTTCAAAATAAAAAAACAGAAAACAACAATGCTGACTAAGAATATGTCATCTCAGGATAATGATATATTGATTAAAAAATTGGGTTTTAAGATCGATAAAAAGGTGAAATATTTGGGGGTTATGTTGACAAATACAAATATAAAATTATTTCAAAACAACTATGTGCCTCTTTGGAATTATATTAAAAATGACCTACAAAGATGGGACAAACTGCATTTATCATTATTGGGTAGGATCTCTGTAATTAAGATGAATATTTTACCAAAGATGCTTTTTCTGTTCCAGATATTACCAATACTTGCAACCTATGTCCCATTGAAACAATGGCAAAGGGATATTTCCAAGTTCATATGGCAAAGGAAAAAACCAAGAATTAGATATAAGTTATTGCAAGATGCTAAGGAAAGAGGGGATTTGGGTTTACCAGATTTAAAATTGTATTTTGACGCATGTTTAAATGGTTGTTAACCTGGCCTGGTTAAAAGAGTGGGTGAACCTCAAGAATAAGAGGCTACTTGATTTGGAGGGTCATGAATTAAGGTTTGGATGAGGGTGAAGGTTCATTCTCCGAGCTTGAGGGATGGTTTCCGAACGTTTCGTTACCAGGCTAGGTAACATCTTCAGCAGTATTTAGTGGATGTCTGTAAAAGTGTTCTACTTATATAAGCACTTCAGGTGTGGGAGTGTCAAGTGAGGGTCTTGTGATGGGCCAGGTGTGAGTCATCAGAGAGAGGCTTGTGATGAGGAGGTACTTCAGGTAAAACTCGTTGGAGGGTGTGAATTAGTGGGAAAGGAGTGAGTCATCAGTGGGAGGCTGGTAATGGGTCTTGTGATGGGGAGATTATGTCAGGTCAGGGTCATTGGAAGGTGAACTACTGGGGGGGAGGGGTTTGTGGGTTGGTGCTGTCTCCGGATGGCTGTTCGATTGATTTGGATTCTGAGGGGTTCATATGCTGGTTGTAGATCAATGTGTCTGTTGATGGAATTGCTTGTGGAGTGCCAGGCTTTGATAAACTCCTGAGTGTGGTGGGTGGTAGCGTGGCCAATGATGTTAGTGTTGCTCCAATTGAACTGGTGTTGTTTAGTGTCAGTGTGGGTAGCGATTAGGGATTTGGGATCATGGCGTTTGACTGCTAGCCTGTGTTCATGGGTCCTGGTTTTTAACTGATGTGATGTTTGTCCCACGTAGAAGTGGTTGCAGTTGTTACAGTTGATGACTCACACCTGGCCCATCACAAGACCCTCACTTGACACTCCCACACCCGAAGTGCTTATATAAGTAGAACACTTTCACAGACATCCACTAAATACCGCTGAAGATGTTACCTAGCCTGGTAATGAAACATTCGGAAACCAACCCTCAAGCTCGGAGAATGAACCTTCTCCCTCATCCTACACCCGAGCTCCAGATATTTGCCACTATTGCAAGGTTTGGATGGCACAGTTATTTATGATATGATAAAGTTAATGTTGATTTTAACAATCACTTTGTTAGATGTGCCATCCTAAGAGTTTGGAATAAATATAAAACAAGGTTTTCTGTGAAGATGTCTCTCTGGGTGTCCCCCCAGGAACCTTGTTTCAGTTGTGATGCTGGAGAAGGCTCCTGCATACTCCTTGGACAGCAAAGGTGACCAACAAGCAATTAGCAGAGTACATAACACCAGACATGTCACTAGAAGGCAAACTCATGAAACTGCTTCTGACTTTGGCCAAGTCATGTGGGGGAATTCACTGGAGAAAGCAATTATGTTTGGAAGAGTTAGCGGTAAAAGGAAACCAGGCCATCAAAGAACACGGTGGCTGGACACTTTCAAAGCTGACACCAGCCAGAGCATAGAAAAACTCAAAGAAACAGTGCAAGATCAGAAGTTGTGGAGAGACCTGGCCCATAGAATCGCCAAGAGTTGGACTTGACTGAATGGATAACATCATCATCAACAACAGAAACCAAGCCATTTTTGGAAAGCATCAGAATATTTCCAGTTTCTGAACAAGAGATGGGAATAATAGCTCAGTGTTAGATCACAAATGAAGGCATATGGAAGGCCCAGGTGCAATATTCAGAACTTTCAGCCAAGAATCAAAGAAAGCTAGGCTGAAAAAGACACACACACACACCCTCCTGCTGGGGAACTTGTAGCAATGGCCAGGCTCATTGTCTTAAACAAAGGAATGCCTAGGAGCACCAAAGTAAATAGCAATGTAGCAGTACTTTAGTACCTTTCCCCCCTTCACTATGTAAGTGTTCAACTGTGTGCATATTTTGCTGGAAACACAAATCTATGAAATGAACCTTCAAGATGCAAGGCAGGAGAATTCACCCACTATATACCAAATCCTGCAATTCTGCACAGTAAGTAAATGCTACTGAGCAACTCAGTAATCTAAATGCCATTTTCATATGTTGTGCTGATTTCATGATTTAGAAATACGTCAGAGATGAAGACTGCTTAAGTAAACACAATCTCTTCTCCAATCCCCAAGAGTTGTTGGGAGTCAAGCAGCATGCAAATTTGCAGTGAAATAAATAAATTTAATCTGAGAACTGTCATTTTGAGGATCTATGTTCACATTAAGGATCTGTACTGCCCCTCTTAATTTTCCAGTTTCTTTTTCCATCTCATCCTTCACATCTTTATTGCCATCCAACTCCAAACCTCCCAGAAGGAAATTGCAAATATGATGAACACTTCACCTTGGTTGGAGTCAAACAAGTTGATTTATAGCGTTCCAAGTCAAAATAAATAGTTCAAGCAAATAAAATATGCCAGCTCACCAGACCACATCAGATCCCAACTTTACAGGTTACAAAATTCAGTAAGACCTGAGATGCTTTGAATAGTTTTAGCAAGGCTAGTTCTCCCAAATCCACCTCCCATTTCAAAAGCATTGGAAAAGTAGCTTACAGAAGATATCTATCTATCTATCTATCTATCTATCTATCTATCTATCTATCTATCTATCTATCTATCTATCTATCTATCATCTCATTTTCCCTTTCCTCTCAGGAAGTTTAAAGTACCTTGCTTTAAGGTACCTTGCTCAATAGTAGTAACTGTGAGAGGGATCTCAGAGTCCTAGTGGACAATCACTTAAATATGAGCCGGCAGTGAGCTGCAGCTGCCAAAAAAACCAATACAGTGCTAGGCTGCATTAACAGAGGGATAGAATCAAGATCATGTGAAGTGTTAATACCACTTTACAATGCCTTGGTAAGGCCACACTTGGAATACTGCATCCAGTTTTGGTCACCGTGTTAGAGAATTTTAATTTCTCTATTGGTGAAAAATAAATCAGAAGCTCTCACAGTTGACTGCATTTAGCTGATTCAAATAACTTTATATTTATATAAAAATATTTACAATACCATTCTTCTTTACAGCAACATAGCTTAATGAAGACTTCTTACAGAGACAGACCAAAGACAAAACCTGAGACTGGAAATCCAGCTCCTAACTCAATACTCTTTTTCACAGACTCAGTAGCACTTTCTTCACATTGGCTGACTGAGTTACCACATGACTCTTCCTGCTCATGAATATTCCAACACTCCTCCCTTCATGACAGGAAGAGACATCAGACCTATAGATTTAATACATTTTCCATAGTGAACATTACCCAATGGTTTAGTCATCATGTCTGCCAAATTATCCTCAGAAGAACAATGATGTAAACTAATCAATTCTCCTTTTACAGCTTCCCTGACATTACAATACTTAATGTCTACATGTTTACTTCTGTTCTTCACCCTGTCACCAGTTGCCATTTTTATACAGGCAGCATTGTCTTCAAATACCTTTACAGATTCTTTTACATTAATATTTAAATCTTGCAACAACTGTACATACCATGTTACTTCAGAACACAATTCAGATAAAACAATAAACTCTGCTTCCGCTGTTGAAATAGCAACAGTTGTTTATTTTCTGGACTTCCATCCAATCAGAGTCCCTCCAAACAATATTATAATCCCAGAATTTGATTTCCTTGTGTTTATGTCATTTGCATAGTCATTATCGACATAACACTTTAATTTCAATTCCTCAGTAATCTGTATTTGAAGACCCAAATTTATAGTTCCCTTTAAATATCTGAGAACCCTTTTTACACCCATCCAATGTAACTTTGTAGGTGCAGCAGTAAAACGACTCAAAATGCTTACTGCGCAAGCTATGTCTGGTCTGGACCACTGTGATAGATATAACAAACTCCCTATTACCGAATGTTATATCTCTTGATCACAGGTTTCAACTTTGTCTGCACTTAAACTATTATAAAAATCCGCACTCATGGGTGTGGGAGCAGTATTGCAATCTTTCATATTATATTTCTCCAATAACTGCTCAATTTTTCTCCTTTGACTGAGAATATAACCACCTTTTTCATTTTTCTGTATCTCTACACCGAGATAATTTTTTATTTCTCCCAAATTCTTTAATTCAAATTTCTTTCCTAATTTATCAGCAAATTCTTTGACTTGTGATGCATCCTTTGCGATGAAGCAAAGATCATCCACAAATGATAACAGTAGACAATTCCCTCCTTGTAACTGTCCAGTATATATACAATTATCAGCTTTGCAACTTTTAAATCCAAGATCCTTTAAAGCAGTATCTAAACAGATATTCCAGTTTCTGGCTGACTGCTTCAGCCCATAAATAGCTTTGTTTAATTTATATACCATGTTAGGTTTTGCAATTTCATATTCTGGTGCTTGGATCATATAAATTTCTTCCTCTAACTCAGCATTGAGGAATGCAGTTGTGATATCAAAGTGCCAGATTTTATGCTTATATGCCGCTGCCAACACCAGTGCTAATCTTATACTCTCACTTTTCACAGTTGGCGCAAATACTTCATCGTAGTGCACATTCTTTAATTGTGAAAAACCTTGTGCCACTAACCTGGCCTTATACTGTATATCATTATTTGGCAATACCTTTTTCTTATATACCCACTTACAACCCACAGCTTTGGTTCCCTGTGGCAAAGTCACTGATTTAAATACTTCATGGTCTCCCATGGATTTCATCTCTTTATCCATGGCCTCCTTCCATCTTTCTTGTTCAGCTTTTGGTAATGCCAACACTTCTTTATAACTTCTTGGCTCATACCACACATTGCAAACCTTTACCTTGCTGGCAGAATACCTGTCAGGCAGAATTCCTTTATTACATCACTCTGACCTACGTGGTATTAACTGCTCCTGTGTCTCAAGTCCTTCAGGCTTCATGTCTTGCTCAGCTTCTCCTCCCTGAACATTGACATCTTCAATAATCATTTTTTTATCATTAGATGAGTTATTGTCATTAAATAGATCACCATCATTAAGTGAGACATACCCAGAATTTGCATTAATTCTGTCCCAATTTTGTTCTGCAAAATTAGCAGACCTTGAAATTATAATTCTTTTACTTCCATCGCTAAAGCGATATCCTTTTGACCCTGGCTCATAGCCCACAAACCTGAGCTTTCTTGCCTTTTGCTGTCCCTTTCTTCTGATTGCTTTCGGAATATGTACCCATGCAGTACTTCCAAAAATTCTCAAATGTGCCAGTGATGGCTTTCTCCCATATAGAATGGCATATGGAGTATTATTAATGGGGGAACTCCACAGCCTGTTAACTATATAATTTGCAGTCAATATGGCTTCTCCCCAATATGACCTGCTCATACCAGAATCCTCCAATAATGAATCTTTCATTGTTTGCAAAACACCATTCCTTCTTTCAGCTACACCATTCTCTGCTGCTGTGTAAGGATTTGTACGTCTGTGTCTTATCCCCAACTGCCCCAACCATTGTTGGAATTTAGTTGACATAAATTCAGTACCTCTGTCAGTTTGTAACTGACACACTTGTTGTCTGTACCTTCTCTCTACAAAACTTACCCACTGTTTGAATTGTTGTAGCACCTCTGTCTTACTTTTAAGCAAGTAGCAAAACGAATACCTGCTATAATCATCAACAATTACCAGTGCATATTTTGCTCCTCCCAAACTGGCTTCCATAGGTCCCACCAGATCTGCATGGACTAGCTCTAGAACTCTTTTTGTTTGTCTTGTGCTACATTTACTAACTGGGAATGCCTTTGACTTCGATGCTTTGCATACTGCACAGTCCAAAGATGTTTTGCATCCCTTCAAATTTAGCCCTTTTGCAAAATCTTGCATTTGCTGCAAAACTTTAAAGCTTGCATGGCCAAGTCTTCCATGTAGAAGATGAACACATGAATCATGCTCTGCAACATTCTTAAATATATGGGAACATTGAACCTTTTGTCCCTGCAATACATATAAATTATCTTCCTTTATGCCTTCTGCACAAATATTCCCATTCGTTTTAATGAGACACTTTCCCATAACCTGTTAGAGAATTTTAATTTCTCTATGGTGAAAAATAAATCAGAAGCTCTCACAGTTGACTGCATTTAGCTGATTCAAATAACTTTATATTTATATAAAAATATTTACAATACCATTCTTCTTTACAGCAACATAGCTTAAGGAAGACTTCTTAAAGAGACAGACCAGAGACAAAACCTGAGACTGGAAATCCAGCTCCTAACTCAATACTCTTTTTCACAGACTCAGTAGCACTTTCTTCGCATTGGCTGACTGAGTTACCACATGACTCTTCCTGCTCATGAATATTCCAACAAACCACGATGTAAAAAAGATGTTGAGACTCTAGAACACGGGTGTCAAACTCACCATATCACGTGTTGTGACATATCGCAACTCTTTTTGCTTTGCCAGCAATGGGGTGGGCATGGCTTCAGTATGATGAAACTGGCCCGTGGGCCGGCAGTTTGACACCCCTGCTCTAGAAAGAGTACAGAGAAGAGCAACAAAGATGATTAGGGGACTGGAGGCTAAAACATATAAGGAACGGTTGCTGGAATTGGGTATGTCTAGTTTAGTGAAGAGAATGACTAGGGGTGACATGATAGAAGTGTTCCAATATCTCAGGGGTTGCCACAAAGAAGAGGGAGTCAAGCTATTCTCCAAAGCACCTGAAGGCAAGACAAGGGACAATGGATGGAAACTAATCAAAGAGAGAAGCAATCTAGAACTAAGGAGAAATTTCCTGACAGAACAATTAATCAGTGGAACAACCTGCCTCCAGAAGTTGTGAATGATCCAACACTGGAAGTTTTTAAGAAGAGACTGGACAGCCATTTGTCTGAAATGGTATAGAGTTTCCTGCTGGAGTAGGAGGTTGGATTAGATGACCTCCAAGGTCCCTTCCAACTTTATTATTATTATTGATCATCGCACAGTCAGCCAGATGTTCAGACTGGATTTGGCATTTTGTCTACCTATCGAGTCCTTACCCAGGACCTGGGATAGGCAGATGTGGATGTTTGATGGTATTACAGATATCGTCGCAGGATGGAAGCAGTTCCTAATAAGGCCGCCTTTTGCAATTGACTAATAGCGAATTTGTCAATGCCAATGGTGTTCAAGTGGTGCTCCAGTTGTTTTGGGATTGCACCTAAGGAGCCTATTACTATTGGTACTACCCTTGCTTGCTTTTGCCACAGTCTTTCTATTTCTATTTGTGGGTCTTTGTATTTTGTTATCTTCTCCAGTTCTTTCTCTTCTATTCTGCTATCTCCAGGCACTGCCACGTCCACTATCCAGACTTTTTTGTCTTTCTTATCAACAATTGTTAAGTCTGGGGTGTTATGTTGCAAGTGCTTGTCTGTTTGAATTCTGAAGTCCCAGAGCAGTTTAATTTTATCATTTTCTATGACTTTCTCTATTTTATGATCCCACCAGTTTTTGCTTACAGGCAAATGATATTTTTTGCAGATCTTCCAATGCACCATTGTTGCTACTTTGTCATGCCGCTGCTTGTAATCAGTCTGTGCAATCTTCTTGCAACAGCTTACCAAGTGGTCCACTGTTTCTTCAGCTTCTTTGCATAGGCGGCACTTACTGTCTGTTGCTGTCTTCTCAATTTTGCCTTTGTATGCATTTGTCCTTAAGGCTTGGTCTTGTGCAGCCAGAATTAGTCCCTCGGTCTCTTTCTTCAATTTTCCTGCTCTTAGCCATTGCCAGGTTTTATTATTATCTGCTTTCCCAGCTATTTTTTTCATGTATTGGCCATGTAGTGCTTTGTCTTCCCATGCCTCTATTCTGTTCTTCATTTGGTCTTTCTTGTAGGCCAGTTTGGTCTCTCCAGTAGTTAGTAAGCCTTCCTGATATACTAATTTCAGTGCATCTCCATCATTGTTCTTCAGATATTCTTCCAAAGCCATTTTTTCTTCTTCAACCATCTGATGTACTTGTAGCATTCCACGCCCACCTATTTGCCTTGGTAGATAAAGTCTATCAATGTCACTGCGTGGATGAAGGGCATGATTCATTGTCATTATTTTTCTGGTCTGCCTATCCATTGCTTTTAGTTCTGCTTGAGTCCAGTCCACTATTCCAGCTGTGTACCTAATGACTGGGATTGCCCAGGTGTTGATTGCCTTTATGGTATTTCCTCCATTGAGTTTGGACTTTAAGATCTTCTTCACTCTCTTGATGTATTCACCTCTAATCTTTTTCTTGACTTCAGTGTGCTTGATGTTGTCAGCTTGAGGGATACCCAAGTATTTGTAGTACTCTTCCTCATCCAGACTCTTAATGTTATTTTCGTGGGGCATCTTGATTCCTTCAGTTTTCACTATTTTTCCTTGTTTGATAGTAAGTGTGGCACATTTGTCCAAGCCAAACTCCATTACAATATCTTGGCTATATATACGGACAGTGTTGAGCAGCGATTCTATTTCAGATGATGTTTTTCCATACAGCTTCAGATCATCCATGTAAAGGAGGTGGGATAGTCTGGCAGATGTTTTTGATGTTTGATAGCCATGTCCTGAGTTATTCAGTATTGTTGACAGAGGAAACAGTGCAATAACAAATAGTAATGGTGATAATGAATCTCCTTGAAATATTCCTCTCTTGATATTAACCTCTCCCAGCTTCTCACCATTGATCTGCAACTGTGTCTTCCATTGTGCCATCGATCTTTGCACAAATTTTCTGATGTTTCTACTGACTCCTGTTATTTCTAGGCACTTTATTATCCAATCATGTGGCAGAGAGTCAAATGCCTTTTTGTAGTCAATCCATGCCACATTCAGGTTGGTCTTCCTTCTCTTGCAGTTTTCCAAGATCATTTTGTCTATTAGGAGTTGATCTTTTGTTCCTCTGCTATTGGGGCGGTTTCCTTTCTGCTCAGGTGGAAAGAGATTGCTTTCAACTAGATGCTGTTGTACTGCATCAGCTACCACACCAGTTAGTAATTTGAAAGTTGTTGGTAAGCAGGTAATTGGCCTGTAGTTGCCTGGTGTTGCCCCTTTTGCTGGATTTTTCATTATTAGGTAGGTTTCCCCAGTTGTTAGCCACTTTTCAATTTCTCCTCCTTGTAGTATATTGTTGAACTGCTTGGAAATGAGTGGGTGTATAACAGTTAGATGTTTCAACCAAAACCCATGCAGTTCATCTTCACCTGGTGCTGACCAATTTTTGATTTTCCTTGCTCTTTTTTCTACCATTTTTGTTGTTATTACTAGTTCTTTCATTTCAACTTCTGTTTTATTTGCATCCACCTCTTTTAACCAAGCCGTATCCTTGTTGTATTTCTTTGGGTTATCCAATATCTGCTTCCAGAACTGCACTGTTTCTTCCTTGTCAGGTACTGACTGATTCCTTGCAGTTTCTCCATTGATGGATTGGTAGAAATGTTTCTGATTGGATTGAAATTGGAGGTTCTGCCTATATTTTGCAATTCGAGCTTCATATCTACTGATTTTCCTGGCTATAGCTGTTATTTGTTGCTTTATTATCTCCAGTGCTTCCTTGATCTTCCTTGTTTCTAAGTGGTATTTCTTGATTAGGTATTCTTTGGTCTTCTTGTTCTTCAGCTTCTTTTCTTTCATCTGTTCTAGCTTGCTTGCATGTGATCTTAACTTGCTGATCTTATTTTCTAGTCTAACCTTCCATTTTTGTGGTGCACTGTTTGTTTGTTTTTCTTCTTTGTTGATTTTGCATCCCAGGTATTCAGTTATAACTGCAGCTGTGCTGTACATTAGTTGGTTTGTTTCTTGCAGTGAATTGGTGCTTATACTTGCTATTGCAGTATTTGCATCTTTTAATGCTTGTGCTAGCTGTTTCTTTGGAACAAGCTTCAATGCAGGCAGCCTTATTCTGTTGTTTTTGTGCTGTTCTAGATGCTCAGTTATTCTTTGCTTCAATTCTTTTATTTCTTTAGTTAGAGGGTTTTGTTCTTCCTGAGGAAGAGGTGCCTGGTTTCCAAATGAGAACAGCTGTATATCTCTGCTGGATTCCTTCACTGGCAACTCCCCCTGGTTTGCCTCTACATTCTGAATTACTTCTGGTAAGGCTTTGATTTCTTTGCCCTGGGTAAACCTTTGCAGTTCGTCCAGTTCTGTTTCTGTGAATACTTTATTTCGTATTATAAATCGGCGTTGATCTGCTAGTCTCTGTTCTGTTATTTCTGATTCTGGATGTTGTTCTTTCCAGAACTGGTGCATTCGTTTTAGATATCCTCTTCTTGTTGGACTTGATCTGTAGTAACAGATCATTATTTCTTTGTTTTCAATCACTGTGTATCTGCAACGGGTAAACACCTTTTCTTCCAGTAGTTCTGCAGCTGCTGGCCCTGGTTGCTCAGCCAACAGTCCTGAGTCCTGTAACCCATTTTTCACCAGATATCCAGGAACTCCAATATCTAGTGTGGACCTTGTTAACCCGGGCGACGTCTGAGCTGGTATGGCATTCTGAAATTTACGTCTCACCATATTTTTTATGGGAGAGACACTCTTTGTCTGACTCCTCTGATGAGACCTGTCCAGTATGGTTGAACCTCTGGCATAGCTCTCATCTTCCTCAGAGTACACAAGCCCCACAACCACGTCAAGGTAGTGCCTCACTGGGGGTTATTATTATTATTATTATTATTATTATTATTATTATTATTAATCATTGCACAGTCAGCCAGATGTTCAGACTGGATTTGACATTTTTGTTTACCTATCGAGTCCTTACCAAGGACCTGGGATAGGCAGATGTGGATGTTTGAATTGATGGTATTACAGATATCGTCGCAGGATGGAAGCAGTTCCTAGTAAGGCCACCTTTTGCAATTGACTAATGGCAAATTTGTCAATGCCAATGGTGTTCAAGTGGTGTTCCGGTTGTTTTGGGATTGCACCTAAGGCACCTATTACTATTGGTACTACCCTTGTTTGCCTTTGCCACAGTCGTTCTATTTCTATTTGTAGGTCTTTGTATTTTGTTATCTTCTCCAGTTCTTTCTCGTCTATTCTGCTGTCTCCAGGCACTGCCACATCCACTATCCAGACTTTTTTGTCTTTCTTATCAACAATTGTTAAGTCCGGGGTGTTATGTGGCAGGTGCTTGTCTGTTTGAATTCTAAAGTCCCAGAGCAATTTAACATTTTCATTTTCTATGACTTTCTCTATTTTATGATCCCACCAGTTTTTGTTTGCAGGCAAATGATATTTCTTGCAGATCTTCCAATGCACCATTGTTGCTACTTTGTCATGCTGCTGCTTGTAGTCAGTCTGTGCGATCTCCTTGCAGCAGCTTACCAGGTGGTCCACTGTTTCTTCAGCTTCTTTGCATAGGCGGCACTTACTGTCTGTTGCTGTCTTCTCAATTTTGCCTTTGTATGCATTTGTCCTTAAGGCTTGGTCTTGTGCAGCCAGAATTAGTCCCTCGGTCTCTTTCTTCAACTTTCCTGCTCTTAGCCATTGCCATATCTCATATCTGCTTCCAGAACTGCACTGTTTCTTCCTTGTCAGGTACTGATTGAGTCATTGCAGTTTCTCCATGGATGGATTGGTAGAAAATTTTCTGATTGGATTGAAATTGGAGGTTCTGCCTATAGTTTGCAATTCGAGCTTCGTATCTGCTGATTTTCCTGGCTATAGCTGTTATTTGCTGCTTTATTATCTCCAGTGCTTCCTTGATCTTCCTTGTTTCTAAGTGGTGTTGATTGATTAAGTATTCTTTGGTCTTCTTGTTCTTCAGCTTCTTTTCTTTCATCTGTTCTAGCTTGCTTGCATCTGATCTTAACTTGCTGATTTTATTTTCCAGTCTAACCTGTCCAGTATGGGTGAACCTCTGGCATAACTCTCACCTTCCTCAGAGTACACAAGCCCCACAACCACGTCAAGGTAGTGTCTCACAGGGGGTGTTATTATTATTATTATTATTATTATTATTATTACTATTATTATCATCATCATCATTATGGCAACAGTGGAAATTACTGTTTCCTAGTATCTGATAATTTTTCATCATTTTCAAAAATTGTAAATTTCAAATTAAGCAGCTTGTATAGATCAATCAATCAATCAGAATAGAACTGGAAGGGACCTTGGAGGTCTTCTAGTCCAACCCCCTGGTCAAGCAGGAGACCCTATACCATTTCAGACAGGTGGCTGTCCAGTCTCTTAAAAACCTCCAGTGCTGAAGCACCTACAACTTCTGAAGGCAAGCTGTTCCACTGCTTAATTGTCCTCACTGTTAGGAAGTTTCTCCTTAAGTCCAGGTTGCTTTTCTCCTTGATTAGTTTCCATTTATTGCTTCTTGTCTTGCCTTCTGGTGCTTTGGAAAATAAATTGACCTCCTCTTCTTTGTGACCTCCTTCTCCTCCTCAAATACTGGAATACTGCTATCATGTCCCCCCTAGTCCTTCTTTTCTCTAGACTGGCGATACCCAATTCCTGCAACCATTCTTCATATGTTTTTGTCTCCAGGTCCTTAATCATCTTAGTCGCTCTTCTTTGCACTTTTTCCAAAGTCTCAACATCTTTTTTGTAATACGGTGACCAAAACTGGATGCAGTATTTCAGGTGTGGTCTTACTAAGGATTTATACAGCAGCACTAATACTTTATGTGATTTTGATTCTATGCCTCTGTTTATACAACCAAGGATTGTATTAGCTGTTTTGGTTGCTGCCACACACTGCTGGCACATATTTAAGTGATCGTCCACTAGCACTCCAAGGTCCCTCTCACAGTTGTTTTTGAGCCAGGTTTCTCCTAATCTGTACTTGTACCTTTGGTTTTTCCTGCCTGGGTGTAAAACCTTGCTTTTCTCCACATTAAATTTTATGTTGTTGGATAGGGCCCGTTGTTCAAGTCTGTCAAGATCTTTTTGGATCCTGAGCTTGTCTTCTGGGGTGTTGGTTTATTCCTGCCAGTTTAGTGTCATCTACAAATTTGATGAGTTCCCCTTCTGTTCCTTCTTCTAAGTCATTGATGAAGATATTGAAGAGTACTGGGCCTAAGACAGAACCTTGTGGCACCCCACTGCTTACTTTCCTCCATGTAAATGTAGTACCATTAAGGATGACTTGTTGAGTACAGTTTGTCAGCTAGTTACAAATCCATCTAGTAGTGATGCTGTCTATTCCACAGTTTTTTAATTTACCAAGAGTTATGTTGTACAATGTAGATAGGGCAATGTTGTATTATACAATACAATATTGTATTGTAGAGGAACATAGATGTACAATATGTACCCAACCTCAATTCTTGGGTGTGACCCCAAGCCCTTTCAAAAGTTGCCACAAATCACATATTTAATATGAGAAAATCAATTAGTAAAGATTGATCATATCAACTTTACTTAATTAATTTAAATTAAACTGAATCAACTTCAGTTTTTATCATGGCCTCATCAGCTTCGACACAAGCCTGTGAATAACCCCCCAAAAGGTTGCTAGATAGTTAGGTTTTAGTTCACCATTCCATAAGAAAAATGTGAAAATCAAGGAAACAAAAATGGACCTGTTCTTCAAAAGGTTACCACACCTGGAAAACACTGCAATACTAAAAGTGACCTATAGATTTCAAAGTCTGCTACATGGAACATTAGATTACAGGCTTCTATGTAAAAACTGGTATGCTAAACAAGTCTGCCCCCACCGTAGCATTCTGTGGACATCTAAGCATTGGTTTTGCACAACCTTCTAATTCAGTGCCAGATGGCTCAAAGACATAAGAGAAATAGGTCATTAAAGCCAAGGGTGTGGACTTTTTTCATAAATTAGAATAGAATAGAGCTGGAAGGGACCTTGGAGATCTTCTAGTCCAGCCCCTGCTCAAGCAGGAGAACCTATACCATTTCAGACAAGTGACTGTCTAGTCTCTTCTTAAAAACCTCCAGTGATGGAGCACCCATGATTACTGAAGGCAAGCTGTTCCACTGGTTAATTGTCCTCACTGTTAGGAAGTTTCTCCTTAATTCCAGGTTGCTTCTCTCTTTGGTCAGTTTCCAACCATTGTTTCTTGTCCTGCCCTCTGGTGCTTTGGAGAATAACGTGACCCCTCTTCTTTCTGGCAGCCTCTCAAATACTGGAATACTGCTATCATGTCACCCCTGTTTCTTCTTTTCTTTAGACTAGCCAAACCCAATTCCTGCAGCCATTCTTCATATGTTTTAGTCTCCAGGCCTTTGATCATTTTAGTTGCTATTCTGTACTTGTACCATTGGTTTTTCCTGCCTAAATGTAAAATGTTGCTTTTCTCCACATGAAAATTCATTTTGTTGGATAGGGCCCATTGTTCAAGTTTGTCAAGATCTTTTTGGATCCTGAGCTTATCTTCTGGGATGTTGGCTATTCCTACAAGTTTAGTGTCATCTGCAGATTTGATGAGTTCCCCTTCAATTCCCTCATCTAAGTCATTTATGAAGATATTGAAGAGTACTGGGCCTAAGACGGAGCCTTGTGGTACCCCACTGCTTACTTCTCTCCATGTGTATATAGTACCACTGAGGACTACTCATTGAGTACGGTTTGTCAGCCAGCTACAAATGCATCTGGTGATGATATTGTCTATCCCACCTTTTTCTAGCTTACTAAGCAGCAGGTTGTGGTCTACTTTGTCAAATGCCTTACTGAAAACTAAGTATACTATGTCCTCAGCATTTCACTGGTCTACTAATTTAGTCACTTTATCAAAGAATGAAATATGATTGGTTTGGCATGATCTTTTAGCAAACCTGTGCTGGCTACCAGTTATAACTTTGTTTGCTTCTAGTTGTTCTCAGATCTGTTTTTTGATTATATTTTCTTTCCTTTTTTAAATATAATTTTATTGAGTTTTATAGGGTTAGGGATAGAATAGGGTCGGGATAAGGATTAAGGTTTAGGGTGGGGTTGGGATCAGGATTGGTGTTGGGGGGGTTGGGGTCGACATTGGGGTTATCCCCCAATAACATTTTTAATCTTTAGCAAACAGACTATTGTCTGGGTACATATGTTCAGTTAACAATAGTTGATATTGTAATAAGTAACTGTAATAAGTGTAATAAATGATAATCATAAACAGTATCAGTTAATTAATGCATATCATTCTTCTTATTAATGTATATTCAAAATAACATATCACATTCATTTCTCACTAGTTTTCCTAACCATTGGTAAAAATTATCCCATGTTCTAAAGTAAACTGAATCTTCTTTCTCTTTCATCTCTAAGGTCAATCTATCCATTTCTGCACATTCTAAGATTTTCTTAATTAAAACCTCTTCAGTTGGTAAGTTTTCATTTTTCCAATATTGGGCAAATACTATTCTCACTGCTGTCAGTATATGCAATATTAAATATTCATTCTCCTTCTCATAGTTAGGTCCTAATATTCCTAACAAAAACAGTTCTGGTTTAAATTCTCTCTTTCTTTTAATCATTTTTTCCAACCATGTATGTATCTTACCCCAAAACCTTTTTGCTTTAGGGCATGTCCACCAGATATGATAAGTACCTGGCCTTTGTTTACATTTCCAGCAATTATTCAAAGTATTTTTAAAGATTTTCGCTAATCTTACTGGTGTCATATGCCATCTATGAAACATTTTAAACAAATTTTCTTTATATGAGACTGCTTTAGTCAATTTGATATTTCTATCCCATAGTTTTTGCCAGTCTTCCAAATCTATAGAATATCCAAAAAATTTTGCCCATGCTATCATTGTTTCTTTTACTTGTTCTTCTTCCATCTTTAAATTTAGCAGAAATTTATAGAGTTTCTTAATCAAGTTTTCATCTGTTTTTAACAATATTTGATCAAATTCTGTCTGTTCTTTATAAAATCCCGTTATCTTTACATCTTTTTCATATCTTGTTTGAATTTGTAAATATGGCCACCATGGTAAGTCAATACCTTGTCATTGTAAATCTTGTCTGTCTTTCAATTTTCCTTCGTTGTCCAAGATATCTTTTTTTTTTTTTTTAAATTGAAGTCCGGAAGTCCGTTGTCCAAGATATCTTTATAAGTCACGACTTTGTCATAGTTAATTAAATTTGGGTAAGCAAAAGCTTCCATTGTTGAAAGCCATTCAGGTAGCTTGATATAAATATTCTCTTTTATTTTTTCCCATTCTAAAAGAAGAGCATTCCTTATGAAATGGTTTTGGAAATATCAGTGTGTTTTATTCTTCCTGTACCATAGGAAGGCATGCCAACCAATTTGTAGGTCATGCCCCTCTAGGTACAATAGTCTTGTGTTTCTCAGCGTTATCCATTCTTTAAGCCATGGTAAAATAGCTGCTTGATAATATAGTCTCCAGTCCGGGAGTCCAAATCCTTCACTATCTTTAGCTTCTTGTAGCATTTTCACTTTAATTCATGCTTTTTTCCCTTGCCAAATGAATCTCAATGTTGTTGCGTTTAGGTCATCAAAAAAGCCCTTTCCCAGTTTTACAGGAATTGTTTGAAATAAGAAGAGTATTTTCAGTAAAATATTCATTTTCACTGTAGCTATTCTTCGTAGCAATGACAGTTGAAGATTTTTCCACTTTTCCAAGTCCAGTTTTACTTGTTTTAACAATCTTTCATAGTTGTCTTCTTTTAATGTTGCACATCTTGTTGTTAGGTAGATTCCTAAGTATTTAACTTTTTTAACTATTTGCAGATTTGTCTTTTTTGTAAGTTGACTTTTCTGTTTATCTGTTAAGTTCTTTGTTAATACTTTAGTCTTTTCTTTATTTATTTTCAAACCCGCCACTTCTCTAAACTATTCTATTCTCTCCAACAATTTAGTAGTTTCAAGTGGCTCCTCCAAGATAAAAACCAAATCATCCTCAAAGGCCTGTAATTTATATTTTTGATCTTTTATCTCCAATCCTTTAATTTCTATATCTTGTCTAATCTTTCTAGTCAGTACTTCCAATGTTAGTATAAATAACAATGGGGATAATGGGCATTGTACCTTTTTTGATATCAAAATTTTCCATGTAGTCTCCATTTAAGATTATTCTAGCCGTTTGTTTATGGTAGATTGCTTGAATTGCATTTATAAAGTTTTTCCCAAAGTCCATTTCCACCAACTGCTGGAACATAAAATGCCAGTTCAAATTATCAAACACTTTTTGCGCATCAAGAAATATTAATGTCATCTGTTTTCCTGGATGGTTTTCATAATACTCTAAAACGTCCAAAATCATTCTTAAGTTATTTTTTATCTGTCTTTTAGGTAGGAAGCCATTTTGGTCTGTGTGTATAAATTCAGTCAGAAATTTCTTAATTCTTTTATAATCCACATTTAATAGCGATATTGGTCTATAGTTTTTTATTTTTGTAAGGTCAGTATATTCTTTAGGTATTAAAGTAATATTAGCTTCAGTCCACAACTTTGGTATTTTAGTCTCCAACAAGATTTCATTACACAGTTCTTTTAATGTCAGACTTAATACATCTTGTAATACTATATAAAATTCTGCAGGAAGTCCATCTGGACCCAGAGTCTTATTTATTTAAATTTTTTTTTTTTTTTTTTTTGCCTTTTTATGGCTTCTATAATCTCCATCATTGATATTTTTCCATTTAGTATATTTCGAATATTCTCCGGGATTTTTGGCAAGTCTGTTTTTTTTAGGTACGGCTGTATTTTTTCTTTAGGAACTTCCTCTGCCTTATAAAGTGTCTCATAGCAGTCTTTAATGATTTTTTTCATTGCATCATTTTGGAACTGTAATTCTCCTTTTGAATCTAGTAGCTTATTTATCATTCTTTTTTCTTTTTCTTTCTTCAATCTATATGCTAACCATCTCCCTAGCTTATTAGCGTTTTCGAAGAAATTCTGTTTAGTCCATCTAATTTGTTGAGCCATTATTTCCGTCTCAGCCAGATTTAATTTATGCTTTATTATCTCCATTTGTTTCTTAAGGACTTTCTTTTGTGGGTCTGTTTGTAACTCTAGTTCCAATTTTTTAAGTTCTTCTCTCAGCTTTAACTGTAATTGTTTCTTTTCTTTATTCTTTTTAGAAGCATAAGTTATAGCTAGCCCTCTGAAGTATGCTTTGGCCATGTCCCATACATTTTGAAGGGATGTTTCTTCTTTCTTGTTTATTTTTTAAAAAAAATCCATTTCCTTTGTTGCTAGTTGTATGAATTCTTTTTCTTTCAATATAGATTTATTCAGAGACCATCTTAGTTTTTTCTTGGTTCCGTTCCAGATCATTTTTATTGGGTTGTGGTCTGCCCACACATTAGTTTCTATCTCCACCTCTTGTATTATCATTTTCAAGTTGAAAGATGTCCATATCATGTCAATTCTAGACCATGATTTATGTCTATTTGAATAAAATGTATACTGTAGTTTTTCTGGGTTTCTCTCTCTCTCCATATTTTATTTATTTTATTTTTTATTTTTAAAATTTATAAGCCGCCCCACTCCCGAAGGACTCTGGGTGGCTAACAATAAAAAACACATAAAACATAACAAAACAACAATACAAAAACAATCATCCAGGGGTAAGGTTTTATAAACCCCAGGCCTGCCGGAAAAGCCAGGTCTTAAGTAGCTTACGGAAGACCAACAGGGTGGGAGTGGTCCTAATCTCCGGGGGGAGCTGATTCCAAAGCGTGGGCACCATCACAGAGAAGGCCCTCCTCCGCGGCCCCGCCAAATGGCACTGCTTGGCCGACGGGGCCTGAAGGAGGCCCAGCCTGTGGGATCTAACCGGACGTAGGGAACTATGAGGTAGTAGACGGTCTCACAAATAGCCTGGCCCTGAGCCATATAGGGCTTTAAAGGTAATGACCAACACCTTGAATAGGACCCGGAGACCAATAGGCAACCAGTGCAGCTCACGGAGGATAGGTGTAACTTGGGTGTATCGAGGAGCACCCACTATCACTCGCGCGGCTGCATTCTGGACCAACTGTAGTCTCCGAATACTTTTCAAGGGTAGCCCCATGTAGAGCGTGTTGCAGTAGTCCAAACGTGAGGTGACAAGGGCGTGAGTGACTGTAAGGAGAGCCTCCCGGTCCAGGTAGGGTCGCAACTGGTGCAACAGGCGAACTTGTGCAAAGGTCCTCCCAGCCACAGCCATCAATTGATGTTCCAAATTCAGCTGTGGATCAAGGAGGACACCCAAGTTGCGAACCCGCTCCGAAGGGGGTATATTTTCCCCCGCAAGAGTCAACACTGGACAGTCGACATGATCCTTGGGAGGCAACATCCAAAGCCACTCGGTCTTGTCAGGATTGAGCCTGAGTCTGTTAACCCCCATCCAGACCCTCACGGCTTCGAGGCAACGGCCCATCACATTGGCCGCTTCACTGAGAGAGCTCGGGGAGGAGATATATAACTGGGTATCATCAGCGTACTGATGAAACCTCGCCCCGTGCTGTCTGATGATCTCACCCAGCGGCTTCATATAAATGTTAAATAGGAGGGGAGAGAGGACCGACCCCTGTGGCACGCCACATTCAAGGGGCCTCGGGGTTGACCTCTGCCCTCCCACCAATACCGATTGTGACCAGCCAGAGAGGTAGGAGGAGAACCACTGTAAAACGGTGCCTCCCACTCCCACCCCTTCAAGTCGTCGCAAAACGATACCATGATCGATGGTATCGAACGCCGCTGAGAGGTCAAGTAGCACCAAGACAGAGGAATAACCTCTGTCTTGGGCCCGCCAGAGATCATCCATCAGCGCGACCAAAGCAGTTTCTGTGCTGAAGCCGGGCCTGAAGCCAGATTGAAAAGGGTCTAGATAATCCGCTTCATCCAGAGACCGTCGGAGCTGGAGCGCCACCACTCTCTCTACAACCTTCCCCACAAAGGAGAGATTGGAGACTGGATGGAAGTTATTTAAATCAGCCGGGTCCAGGGTAGGCTTCTTGAGCAGGGGCCTCACAACCGCCTCTTTCAGGGATTGTGGAAAAGACCCCTCCCTCAACGAAGCGTTGATCAACACCTGGAGCCAGCTTCGTGTCACTTCCTTGGCAGCCGAGACCAACCAGGAAGGACACGGGTCCAATAAACAAGTGGAGGCGCTCATTGCTCCCACCGCTCTGTCAACATCCTCAGCGGTCACAGACTCAAATTCATCCCATAAAACTGAGCTAAGACCTGCCCCAGTCATCTCAAAAGGCCCTGCCCAATCGGAGTCTAGGTCTGTCCGAATCCAAGCGATTTTGTCTGATAAGAATTGCACAAATTCCTCCGCTCTACCCTGTAAGGGCTCCCCAGCTTCCCGAACATTAAGTAGGGAACGGGTCACCCTAAACAGGGCGGCGGGGCAAGATTCTGCAGACGCAATAAGTGTGGAAAAATGCGAACATTTTGCCGCTCGTATCGCCACTAAATAAGTCCTAATATAGGCTCTTAGAAGTGTCCGGTCGGATTCGGAGTTACTAGCCCTCCAGCGTCGCTCTAGACATCTCTTCTGATGCTTCATCTCCCGTAGCTCCTCGGTAAACCAAGGTGCCCTCCGGGATCCACAATCACGGAGAGGTCGCAAAGGCGCGATCCGGTCTAACGCCCCTGATGCCGCCTTATTCCAAGCAGCGACCAAGGACTCAGCCGGTTCGTGGAGGAGGGAATCAGGAAAAACCCCAAGCGCTATTTGGAACCCCTCCAGGTCCATTAAATGCCTGGGGCGGAACCACCTAATTGGTTCTGCCTCCCTGCGGTGGGGGAGTATGACCGAGAAATCTAACCTCAACAGGAAGTGATCCTTGTCTTGAATACACATATGTCTTGAATACACAATTCTTTCATTTTTAAAAACGCTTTAGGTAGTACATTTCCTCCTTTTCTCCCTTGTTTATGCCTTTTATAATCCAAAGTCGCATCTGCTATTGCATTAAAGTCTCCCATTATACAAAGATTTTGGTAATTTAAGTCCAATATTTTCTTGTGTAGTTGTTGATAAAATTGCTCTTGCTTATCATTAGGTGCATATATTGCTACCATCAATATCTGTTTTTGATCCACCATACTTTCCACCATTAGTATTCTAGTATTACTGAAATCTAAGTATACTATGTCCACAGCATTTCACTGGTCTACTAATTTAGTCACTTTATCAAAGAATGAAATAAGATTGGTTTGGCATGACCTTTTAACAAACCTGTGCTGGCTACCAGTTATAACTTTGTTTGCTTCTAGTTGTTCGCAGATCTGTTTTTTTATTATCTTTTCCAAGATCTTCCCAGGTATTGATGTTAGACTGATTGGTCTGTAGTTTCCTGGGTCTGTTTTTTTTCTTTCCTTTCTTGAAGTTGGGAACCACATCAGCCCTTTTCCAATCCTCAGTCTGTTTTTGCCTGCAAGAGAAGTTACAGTTTCAAGCTATGAAACCTACTGACTTTAAGACTGCTGTGTGCTTCTAGCTTGCCTGTAGAGTGGGGAGGGAGACGGGGGGGGGGACACTTTGGATCCACAGGTGTTCTTATCATCGTGAGAGCTGAGGAGTTATTTTGGTGAACTAAAGTTTCTTCTCATAATAACTACTGGGAGATGTATTGGACAATGTGACCTGAACTGTCAGAGAGGGGAGGAGAAGATTCAATCTTTTAATTAACTGCTTCCTACCATTTCTTCAGAGCTAGCTTTCATTTTAATCCTACCGGTATGATATTGCTCAATAAAGTTTACATTAGACGCAATGGCTCTGGTTTTTTTCTTAGTTGGGGTTTTCAGCCGGAGCTTGACACTAAGCTAGCTCTCTAAACAATTAAAATTCCATTGAGGGGTCCTGAGCCCCTACGGCCTGCTGGAAGACTCCAGAGGGGTGGTGAAGACTCAGGAGAAGATGCCTGAAATGGAGAAGCCAGCTGGAGCCGGCTTGGGATCAATCAGTGGAACTCCACCTGGAGTTGAAGTTGGCTTCATAACCCCACCAGGCTCAACCCGACCCAAGGAGTAAGTTGAATGGAGGGAGCCAACCCCGGACCGGATGGTGGGAGAGGCGGTGTTCAACCAGCCGAAGTTGGAGAGGTGGAGAGAGGAGTTGCAGAGAGCTGTTGAAGCTGAGTTCCAATCATCCTGCCCCCAGCTTGAAGGAGCCAAGGGGCTGGAGTGGTAGAAACATGAAGCCTCAGAGGGAATGGTATCCAGGGAGTGCTACCTGCCAAGGTGTGGCAGCCAGTTGGTGGAGCATCTGAGGCAGCCTGAAGGTCCATGGAGGAGGGTCAGTCCCACAGCTGGATCCCAGACCCCAGCTGGGTTCAGCCCCGACCCTGATGCTGATGCCAATCCCTTCACCTGAGAACTTGGTGGGGGCGGCAGCTGCAATGACAGGGGGGACAGTTAGCCCGCTGCCTGGGCTACCTTCCCTGCCAGGAGCCAGTCTGGGATGGAGAGCCTACAGCCCACCACCTGCTCCTCAGCTTGGGGGAGAGGGTTGGCAACCCCCACCGAGGCACAGGTACGGAGTGCAGCCAGGGATGTACCCAGACCGCGGAGCATGGGTGCAGTGGCCTCAGCCAGCACCGGCACCCAGGCCACCTCCACCCCCAACACTGAGGGTGACATTTGATGGGAGCCCAGAAAAGCTGACATTTTTTCTCAACCAAGTCTGGACCCACCTAGATTGGCATGGAGATGATTACCCTGATGATGTGGCTCGGGTGGATGTCGTCATGGCTAACCTTGAATGGGAGGCAGCAGAGTGGGTGTCCATCCTCCATGATGAAGATGCCCCTGAGCTGGCAGACACTGACACGTTTCTCTGTGGCCTCAGGGCTCAGTTTGCAGATCCCGCACAAACCCAACGAGCGGTGCTGGAGGTCTGAAAAGTCAAGCAAAGGACCAGACCTGTGGTCAAGTACATTCAAGACTTCAGGAGGATTGCAGGGAGGCTGAGGCACTAGCCAAAGCAGCTCTTGACCCAGTACTTCCGAGAGGGCCTGGGCCGCGACCTCTTCCACCTGTGTCTGGCCCAAGGGATCCCAAACCGGCTTGGTGATTGGTACCAATTGGTCACCACAGTAGAGCTAGACCTGGTGGTATATGAGGGCAGTGGGGGCATTAGCCCATGGCCAAAGAAGAGCCAGGAGAAACACACATTGGGGAGAAGGCAGTCAGCAGCAGTATCCCCGGCCCCTGCCAGGCCGTCTGAGTGTGCACCCATCATGTGCTTTTGCTGTGGTCAGGAAGGCCACCGGGCTGCAATGTGCCTGGCGCCCAGACCCCGGATGGCTTCTGTGACCCCGAATCCTTCGAAGCCAAAGAAGCCACCCAAGAAGGGGAAGGAGAAATCCCAGGTGGCAACTTCCCTCCCAAAAGTGGAGGGGATGGAACTCTAACCAAAGAGGCCGATGGTCCTTTACGACAGTGAGAGGGGGAAGACAATCTAATGGTGAGTGGACCTTGAGGTTAAAGTAAACATCAAGGTGCCCCGCTCGAGGGCGAGGGGAGTGGTGAAGGCCCTTGTAGACTCGGGTAGTTCACGTGGCCTAATAAATCAGGCCATAGTGCAGACGTTAGGGTTGCACGTGAGGAATCTTAAGAAACCTGTGAAATTTGAACAAGTTGACGGCTCGCTGATAGGAGGCATGGCCCCTTCCCACCTGACTGAGCTGGTACAGCTAGAATTGGGGGAGCACCAAGAGACTATTCGCTTTATGGTTGCCCCAAGGATGGGAGAGGACATGATCCTGGGACTGGCCTGCTTGGCCAAGTGGGGGCCTAGGATCTATTGGGAGAGGGCTACACAGCAGATGATTTTGGGGAAGTGAGCCCCTAGCCCCCCAGGCGAAAGAGGGAAGCAGCCAGAGAAGTTAGGGGAAGTGAGGAAGCCTGCTGAGTGCAGCAAGGGACCATCAGATGAAGGGGAGAAGGGGCAATCCATCCCAAGGGAGTACTGAGACCTCATGGAGGCGTTCAGCAAGAAGGAATGTGATGTTCTGCCCACTCACCGCCCCACAGACTGTTCCATTGAGATCCTGCCTGGGGCAAAGTTTCCCAAGCCAAAAATGTATTCCATGACCCCAAAGGAGATGAAGGAACTGAGGGAGTACATTGACAAGAATTTGGCGAGGGGATTTATTCAAGCCGTGAAATCCCAAGTCGCGGCCCCAGTTATCTTTAAGGAAATGAAGGATGGGTCACTTAGATTATGCATGGATTTTTGTGAGATTAATGGGGTGTGCATGGAAAATATGTACCCCTCCCCCTCATGAAGGATATGCTGGGCCACTTAGCCAAAGGAAAGATATTTACAAAGCTGAACCTGAGGGAGGCATACTATCGAGTGAGAATTAAGGAAGGTGATGAGTGGAAGACCACCTTCAATTTCCCCCTGGGCAGCTACCAGTTCAAGGTGATGCCGTTTGGGCTACAAGGGGTCCCTGCAGTGTTCATGCAACTCAAATTAGGTACTGCATGAGCATCTTTACAAGGGGTTTTTAGTGTATCTTGATGACATCCTCAATTACACTGAGACCATGGACAAGCATGTGAAACTAGTGCGGCAGGTGCTGAAAAAGCTGTTGGACACTAAACTATATGCCAAGCTGTCAAAATGCAAGTTTCACAAATCTAGACTGGACTACTTGGGTTACCGTGTGTCATACAAGGGAATAGAGATGGACCTGGGGAAGGTGAAGTCCATCTTGGAGTAGCAAGCCCCTCGCACCCACAAGCAGTTGCAAAGTTTCTTGGGGTTTGCAAACTTTTACCAGCAATTTATCCCCTCCTTCTCCAAGATTGCCCTGTCGGTCACCAAGTTGCTGAAAATTGGAAAAGGAGGGGAGAAGCCCCGGCCGAATCAGCCTTTGAACTGGACAATGGAATGCCAAGCAACATTCAAGAAACTAAAGGGGGTGTTCACCACCAAGCCTGTGTTAAAACACCCAAACCCCGAAGAACTTTTTGTGATCCAGGCAGATGCCAGTGATGTGCCTGTGGGAGCCATCCTCCTCCAATGAAATTTCAGGGGGGATTTACAGCCATGCGCGTACACATCCTGCAAATTGAATGAAACAGAACGGAGATGGGCGGTGTGGGAGAAAGGGGCTTTTGTGGTACGATGGGCGTTGCTAACTTGGAGACAGTTCCTGGAAGGGAGCAAAGTCCCCTTTGAAGTTTGGACTGATCACAAAAACTTAGAGGCTTTGAAACACCCCCCCCACACACACACACACAAACTTTCCCCTAAGCAAGTCAGATGGGCATAGTACTTCAAAAGATTTGATTTTGAACTGAAGTACATCCGGGGGGGGGGGGACTTCCTAGCTGATGCCCTGTCCTGCATGCCTCAGTACAAAAGCACCCGGCAGGAAATGGTGAGTTCGGTCATCCCCGATAGACAGCAAGCGGCACAAGTGATGACCAGGCAGCAGGAGAAAAGGAGGAGCTCACCCCCCCACCAATGCATTTGCCCAGCAGCTGAAACAAAAGTTGCAGACTGACGCATGGTTCATGGCTCACCAGGCGAAATTGACCATGAGGGATGAGTTGGCATGGAAGGGGGACAAGTTGTATGTCCCAGACCACCTGTGGTTGCAAGTCCTGCAATGCAGCCACGATGCGAAGCAGGCAGGCCACTTTGGTTTCCTGAAAACTCTACATCTCATGAATCATCAGTTCTGGTAGCCAAAGATGAAGAAGGACATTGAGAACTATGTGGGGATTTGTTCTGTTTGTGCAGCCAGCAAAAGACTACCAGGGAAGAGTCCGGGGCTATTACAGCTGGTGGCTGACCCAACAAGACCTTGGAAAGAGAGAGCCATGGACTTTATCGTACCCTTGAAGAGCTGCTGGAGAGTGGGGGGAGCACCGTGATTTGGACTGTGATAGATCTGTTCTCTAAGCAAGCCCATTTCATTGCCTATACCAGTCTCCCCTCGGCCCAGAGGCTAGTGAAGATGTTCTTGCAGCACATCTACCGATTGCACGGGGCACCCAAACAAATCATTTCAGATTGTGGGGTCCAGTTTACTTCCAAGTTCTGGAGGGAGTTTGTGAGGATAATTGGGTCCTCTCAAGGGCTCAGCTCTGCTTTCCATCTGAGAATGAATGGATCTGCAGAATGAGCCAATGCTGTAGTGGAGCAGTACCTGCATTGCTATGTCAACTACCAGCAAATGAACTGGGTAGAGCTGCTGCTATTTGCAGAAGTGGCATACAACAACACAGTGCAGAGTAGCACTGGTTTCACTCCATTTAATTTAGCCACAGGAGTGGAGTTTGTGCCAATACCAGAATGCCCCCAAGAGCCTCCATCCTTGAGCACCCTTGGCAATTGGGTGAGTTCATTCCAGTGAGTCTGGAACGACACGAAGAAGGCTTTAACTAAGGCAGCTGAAAGTCAGAAAATACAGGCAGATAAGAAACGAGCTCCCCAGGAGATGTTCCATGTAGGGGATAAAGTGTATCTGTCTACAAAGTATCTTAAGCTGAAACAGAGTTGCAAGAAGTCAGGCCTGAAATACATAAGTCCATTCCCCATAGTGAAAGTTATTAATCCAGTGACAGTTGAACTGAAATTGACAAGGTGGTTGGGGAAAGTGCATCCTGTATTCCATTGCAGTTTGCTAAAGCCGTACAAGAAATCCACGCTGAGGCCAGTTGGGATGGCAGCTCCTGCCCCGATAGTGGTGGAAGGGGAAACACATTATGAAATTAAGCAAATCCTTGACTCCAGAATCCACAAGGGGAAACTGTAGTATTTAATTCAATGGGAGGGTTACCCAATATCAGAATCTAGATGGGTGAAAACACAGCATGAAAGCACGGATCATTTGGTAAAGTGATTCCATGCAAAGTACCCCTGGAAGCCGGGGCCAGTGCGAGGGAAAGATTAGCAAACATTGATGTGTATTGGTTTTTTCCCAGGTTCCCTTTCCTTCCTGGGGGGGCGACCTGTCAAGCTATGAAATCTACTGCCTTTAGGACCGCTGCGTACTTCTAGCTTGCCTGTAGAGCGGGGAGGGAGACGAGGGGGGGGGACACTTTGGATCCACAGGTGTTCTTATTATCGTGAGAGCTGAAGAGTTATTTCGGTGAACTAAAGTTTCTTCTCATAATAACTACTGGGAGATGTATTGGACAATGTGACCTGAACTATCAGAGAGGGGAGGAGAAGATTAATTCTTTTATTTAACAGCTTCCCGCCATTTCTTCAGAGCTAGCTTTCATTTTAATCCTACCGGTATGATATTGCTCAATAAAGTTTACATTAGGCTCTGGCTCTGGTGTTTTTATTAGTTGGGCTTTTCAGCCAGAACTTGACATACAGATCTTTTAATTACTTGAAGGCTACCTAAGGTTTACTCTTTAAGAGAAATTCTGGTTTTTCTTCAGCTGGCTATGCATTCCTTTAACAAACTTGCTTGCTACAAAATTTCAAACTTAAGAAAGTGTTTATTTCATGTTGTTACAAGTTATTTATGATGCTTTAACTTCACCCTATATTTTAGCATCATACTTTTTCTGGAAGAAGGAATAGAAAAATGACATTTGGGGTCTATATTTGCCAAATTGTCATCAAATTACCCAGATGGAAAAACAACACAAAAATCCAATCACATCATTTTCTATAGATGCTTCAAATGGATCTTTGGTTATGAAGGTTTGCTACACACTGTACTAAATAAAGCTACAGGGATACCATGTACAGTATTGACCCACTAGTGAGAGCTTTCAGAAGAACTTTGGGATGCATATAAAACCCAGGTTTTTACCAAGATCTTTTGAATTAAGCAGAATCAGTCTCAAATATGAGCAATATTTGTTGTGGGGAAAATAGGAGGAAGAAGGAACATTAGATATGTTTGCCGCCTTGAGTTGTTTATACAAATAATAAAGGTGTGATATAAAATTAATTAATTAATTAATTAAATAAGCAGTTTGCTTGCCAATTCCTTTTTTTTAAAAAAAAACATACTTGCTTTGTAGATACGTGATTAGAGACAAAAATCTAACCAGAAATAAGCAAGGAAACCACAAGTATTTCAAGCGTGTGTATTCACAAACCATGCTAAGTCAAAATTGCAATGTATACCAACTATGGTTTTAGTTACATCAACTGTAGTTTTTTCACAATCCTGTTTCCACAACACACTAAGTCACAAATTAACATACTGTATATACTGACTTATAAGCCCATCTGTCATTGCGCCATCGGAGCCCGGTTTGGAGGAGGAGAAGAAGTTGGAACCAGGACAATCTGACAGGGATGGCACATCTCCCTTGGCATGTTTGGAGAGGCCAAGGGCTGAGGACAATGCTGTCCCAGGCCCCTCAGGCATTGGGGGAGGTGGTCAAGCAGACGGAGAGCTGCATGCCTTCACAGACACAGGAGAAGATTGGCTGCTGACAGGGGGTGGTGCTGATAGACAGCAGATCCCCTCTAATGAGGAACAGCTGCCTCCCCCACTCGATCCAAGGCCACAGAGAGTGGAGCATAGGCAAACTCAGAGAAGGGCTATTCTGACTCTGAGTTAAAAATGCCTTCTTTTAAATCAAGTCAGATAGATAACTCAATAGAAATGATTTCATAACAAAAAATATATTTTAATCAGAAAGATTACTTGCATTCATGACAGTTGTTTCTGACAATACATCTCTTGTCCATTCCTATAGGTAAAAGAATGATGCTCTCTTCCATACCATCTTTATAACGGCGCAGGCTCATCGGGTGACATCTGATGGCCCATGCTTCTTTCAGACAAAGACATTCCAATCTAGCTTGTGTCCAGGAAGTCTCCCAATGCCCTTTAGAGACTCCTCCCACTGACCCATTAACAAATCAGCATTTAACCCAATAACTGCCAGATATTCTAACGTACTGATACATGCTCTCTAGTTAGGGTTACATAGAGCTATACAAGGTTACATAGAGCTATACGGTCCAGAACACTTCCTGCTTTGAAATTTATATTTGCACTACTAACTAACTGAAAGAGCAAAAAACATAGCATTAAGGTATACAGTACTCAATGTTAACTAACTTGTGACTAAATAGGTAAAAACTTGGTATGAAACATGCATAACTATAAAGTAAATATAAAACATGCACAATTATGCAAAAAAAACAAGCAAGTGTTACATCAACAATGCATAAAGACAATACATAATTTGAGGTTTGATCTTCTGGTTCAGTCTTCATCAGCAACGGGACCAAATCGGTGATCGGCCTGGTACAAGAGTCTTTGAGTCACGACCTGACTCACGTGGCTTGACGATCTGGACCTCAGCTTGGCAAAGTAGTTCATCAACTGGGTGGGCCCGGTGTGCAAGTCCCATGGGCTAATAGTTCTGGTATGCGTTCTTGCCTCTCAGCAAGACAAGGTCTTCTTCCTGTAAGGGAAACTGGAACCAAATCTGGAACAGAAAAACTGGAACCCAAAATTTCTCAGGAACAAAGGGAACTGGATTCACAGGATACTCAGGAACCGAAGAACCTGGAAAAACATGAACAGCTGGATCTGGAAACACAGGAACAGCTGGGGCTGAAGAATCAGGATCAGGAACATCTGGAAACTCAGGAACAGCTGGAGCTGGAAACTCAGGAACAGCTGGAACTGAAGAATCAGGAACAACAGCTGGAACCGAAGAATCAGGAACAACAACTGGAACTGAAGAATCAGGAACAACAGCTGCTGCAGAAGACTCAGGATACTCAAGAACCGAAGGGTCTGGAACCACCGATGGAGTATTGAAGATGGCTGCTACTGTTGTCATCAGGGTAGTGAGGACTTCATGTGTGGGTGTGGGTGTCTTTAATGACATAGAGTCCATGATTTCGCAGGGTGCACCAATCATGTGCTCCCACGCTTCACCTATGCACACTTCACCCATGTGAGATGCATGGGGAAGGCAATTTTTGGCCTTCAGACATTTGTCAATCATCGGATCATGACAAATATCTTCAATAGTCAGTAAGTCCTTGCAGGCTCCTACAAGGCTAATTCTTGGGATGCTAAGACAAGTGATCAAGACGATCAAAACTATGCCTAATTTCAGGTGTCTCCGCTTAGACAGGGTTTTGAAGTGGATTGGTTGACGTTTACTGGGTGTCTGAGGTTGAAGGTTGGCACGTTGATCTGAAGCTGGAAGTGCATAACGTTTTGGTCTCTGTGGCATCTGTCTGTTTGGACAGGCCAAGAACTCAAGACTTTCTAGCCAGATCAATTGTTAATTGTGTGGCAAGGTTGGGCCACTTCACTTGGTTAACAAAGTTCTTATTTGTTGACACATGTTGCCATTGTTCAGGGCTTAAAGATGTTTCAATCCTTTTCACTCTGTTGCCTACACAGATGTAGAAATGTCTGCTTTGTTTGCAGATGATGCTTGACATCACCTTGCTGTCTGCGTAGAAGGTGATAGACTTTAGTTCAAGGCACAACGTCTTCGCTGTCAAGTTGGTGAGCTTTACAGCCAAAATGGTACCACATAGTTCTAACCTTGGTACAGTGTGTCCTTCCTGTATTGTTAGTCTCGTTTTTCCAAAGACACCGAGACTGCAGCACTCCCCGCTGTAGACTCTGATGTATCTTATGGTTGCAAATAAGACGACGTAAGTGTGACTCTCCCCGCTGTGGACTGTGATGCATCTTAAGGCTGCATTTACCTTCGTAGACACATCTAAGGAAGAATACAATTCTTTCTTCTGCACTGTGGCGGGTGAGCTGGAGACATACGTGCTCTGCACTTGCATGCTTTGGAGACATCTTGGGAGTACACTCCATGACTCCCAGTCTTGGAGACATTGTTTGTCCTGTTTGTCCTCTATGGACAAAGCTAAGTTGTTGTAATTCTTGCTTGTCTGGAACACTGTTGCTTCCAAAAGCAGGTTTGGTTGTCACAAGCATGCAGTGTTCTAGGTGTGGTTTTAGGTGAGGTGCTGTTCCATTACTGGGAATGGAGATTTTTGAGATGCTCACCTGGGTTGGGGTTTGCGATTGATCAACACAAACTGTCCCTTCTATGGCCCATCCGAGTTCCGTCTTAATGGCTACTGGGGTTCCTGGTGAACCTTTGATTCTTTCATAGGAGCCAATGGACTCTGGGGCATCTCTTCCCACCATGAGTAGGATTTCAGCTTCAGGATCTAGAGGAGGGATTAAATCAGCTATGTGTGCTAAGTGAGGTATTTTTCTTGCTGCCTCTGGTGTTGAGATTTCGCTGTGAACATCTGGTAAGGTCTCCCATTCTAACACTGAAGGTAACCGGAAATGTGAACTTCCATCTATCACTTCTATGCATAGACCAGTGATTTTCCTCCCCGCCATGCGCATTGGTACTGTGCACATATTTATTGCAAAATGCTTCAGTTCACTCGGGAGGTCGAAGAGGTCGAAAAAGGCAGGCTTAGCTATAGTAACTTTGCTGTGTGGGTCTAGTATGGCATACATCTTTATGGCCTTTTCAGGTTGCCCGTCGGGGTAGACTTTTGCAAGACAGACGGATGAGCATGAAGGAGGGCATGGTGAATCACCGCATACAGCTGTGTAGTACATCCCGTACTGTTTTGGCTGCTCTTCGGAGTCAGTTTGAGTCTCCGTCGTCGACGCCGCTTGTTGTGTCTCCTCAGAGGGTTTCTTAGTTTCTAGATGTAAGGCAGCTGGGTGCTTGTTACTGTCACACAGGTGGGGACACTTTGGATCCACAGGTGTTCTTATTATCGTGAGAGCTGAAGAGTTATTTCGGTGAACTAAAGTTTCTTCTCATAATAACTACTGGGAGATGTATTGGACAATGTGACCTGAACTATCAGAGAGGGGAGGAGAAGATTAATTCTTTTATTTAACAGCTTCCCGCCATTTCTTCAGAGCTAGCTTTCATTTTAATCCTACCGGTATGATATTGCTCAATAAAGTTTACATTAGGCTCTGGCTCTGGTGTTTTTATTAGTTGGGCTTTTCAGCCAGAACTTGACATACAGATCTTTTAATTACTTGAAGGCTACCTAAGGTTTACTCTTTAAGAGAAATTCTGGTTTTTCTTCAGCTGGCTATGCATTCCTTTAACAAACTTGCTTGCTACAAAATTTCAAACTTAAGAAAGTGTTTATTTCATGTTGTTACAAGTTATTTATGATGCTTTAACTTCACCCTATATTTTAGCATCATACTTTTTCTGGAAGAAGGAATAGAAAAATGACATTTGGGGTCTATATTTGCCAAATTGTCATCAAATTACCCAGATGGAAAAACAACACAAAAATCCAATCACATCATTTTCTATAGATGCTTCAAATGGATCTTTGGTTATGAAGGTTTGCTACACACTGTACTAAATAAAGCTACAGGGATACCATGTACAGTATTGACCCACTAGTGAGAGCTTTCAGAAGAACTTTGGGATGCATATAAAACCCAGGTTTTTACCAAGATCTTTTGAATTAAGCAGAATCAGTCTCAAATATGAGCAATATTTGTTGTGGGGAAAATAGGAGGAAGAAGGAACATTAGATATGTTTGCCGCCTTGAGTTGTTTATACAAATAATAAAGGTGTGATATAAAATTAATTAATTAATTAATTAAATAAGCAGTTTGCTTGCCAATTCCTTTTTTTTAAAAAAAAACATACTTGCTTTGTAGATACGTGATTAGAGACAAAAATCTAACCAGAAATAAGCAAGGAAACCACAAGTATTTCAAGCGTGTGTATTCACAAACCATGCTAAGTCAAAATTGCAATGTATACCAACTATGGTTTTAGTTACATCAACTGTAGTTTTTTCACAATCCTGTTTCCACAACACACTAAGTCACAAATTAACATACTGTATATACTGACTTATAAGCCCATCTGTCATTGCGCCATCGGAGCCCGGTTTGGAGGAGGAGAAGAAGTTGGAACCAGGACAATCTGACAGGGATGGCACATCTCCCTTGGCATGTTTGGAGAGGCCAAGGGCTGAGGACAATGCTGTCCCAGGCCCCTCAGGCATTGGGGGAGGTGGTCAAGCAGACGGAGAGCTGCATGCCTTCACAGACACAGGAGAAGATTGGCTGCTGACAGGGGGTGGTGCTGATAGACAGCAGATCCCCTCTAATGAGGAACAGCTGCCTCCCCCACTCGATCCAAGGCCACAGAGAGTGGAGCATAGGCAAACTCAGAGAAGGGCTATTCTGACTCTGAGTTAAAAATGCCTTCTTTTAAATCAAGTCAGATAGATAACTCAATAGAAATGATTTCATAACAAAAAATATATTTTAATCAGAAAGATTACTTGCATTCATGACAGTTGTTTCTGACAATACATCTCTTGTCCATTCCTATAGGTAAAAGAATGATGCTCTCTTCCATACCATCTTTATAACGGCGCAGGCTCATCGGGTGACATCTGATGGCCCATGCTTCTTTCAGACAAAGACATTCCAATCTAGCTTGTGTCCAGGAAGTCTCCCAATGCCCTTTAGAGACTCCTCCCACTGACCCATTAACAAATCAGCATTTAACCCAATAACTGCCAGATATTCTAACGTACTGATACATGCTCTCTAGTTAGGGTTACATAGAGCTATACAAGGTTACATAGAGCTATACGGTCCAGAACACTTCCTGCTTTGAAATTTATATTTGCACTACTAACTAACTGAAAGAGCAAAAAACATAGCATTAAGGTATACAGTACTCAATGTTAACTAACTTGTGACTAAATAGGTAAAAACTTGGTATGAAACATGCATAACTATAAAGTAAATATAAAACATGCACAATTATGCAAAAAAAACAAGCAAGTGTTACATCAACAATGCATAAAGACAATACATAATTTGAGGTTTGATCTTCTGGTTCAGTCTTCATCAGCAACGGGACCAAATCGGTGATCGGCCTGGTACAAGAGTCTTTGAGTCACGACCTGACTCACGTGGCTTGACGATCTGGACCTCAGCTTGGCAAAGTAGTTCATCAACTGGGTGGGCCCGGTGTGCAAGTCCCATGGGCTAATAGTTCTGGTATGCGTTCTTGCCTCTCAGCAAGACAAGGTCTTCTTCCTGTAAGGGAAACTGGAACCAAATCTGGAACAGAAAAACTGGAACCCAAAATTTCTCAGGAACAAAGGGAACTGGATTCACAGGATACTCAGGAACCGAAGAACCTGGAAAAACATGAACAGCTGGATCTGGAAACACAGGAACAGCTGGGGCTGAAGAATCAGGATCAGGAACATCTGGAAACTCAGGAACAGCTGGAGCTGGAAACTCAGGAACAGCTGGAACTGAAGAATCAGGAACAACAGCTGGAACCGAAGAATCAGGAACAACAACTGGAACTGAAGAATCAGGAACAACAGCTGCTGCAGAAGACTCAGGATACTCAAGAACCGAAGGGTCTGGAACCACCGATGGAGTATTGAAGATGGCTGCTACTGTTGTCATCAGGGTAGTGAGGACTTCATGTGTGGGTGTGGGTGTCTTTAATGACATAGAGTCCATGATTTCGCGGGGTGCACCAATCATGTGCTCCCACGCTTCACCTATGCACACTTCACCCATGTGAGATGCATGGGGAAGGCAATTTTTGGCCTTCAGACATTTGTCAATCATCGGATCATGACAAATATCTTCAATAGTCAGTAAGTCCTTGCAGGCTCCTACAAGGCTAATTCTTGGGATGCTAAGACAAGTGATCAAGACGATCAAAACTATGCCTAATTTCAGGTGTCTCCGCTTAGACAGGGTTTTGAAGTGGATTGGTTGACGTTTACTGGGTGTCTGAGGTTGAAGGTTGGCACGTTGATCTGAAGCTGGAAGTGCATAACGTTTTGGTCTCTGTGGCATCTGTCTGTTTGGACAGGCCAAGAACTCAAGACTTTCTAGCCAGATCAATTGTTAATTGTGTGGCAAGGTTGGGCCACTTCACTTGGTTAACAAAGTTCTTATTTGTTGACACATGTTGCCATTGTTCAGGGCTTAAAGATGTTTCAATCCTTTTCACTCTGTTGCCTACACAGATGTAGAAATGTCTGCTTTGTTTGCAGATGATGCTTGACATCACCTTGCTGTCTGCGTAGAAGGTGATAGACTTTAGTTCAAGGCACAACGTCTTCGCTGTCAAGTTGGTGAGCTTTACAGCCAAAATGGTACCACATAGTTCTAACCTTGGTACAGTGTGTCCTTCCTGTATTGTTAGTCTCGTTTTTCCAAAGACACCGAGACTGCAGCACTCCCCGCTGTAGACTCTGATGTATCTTATGGTTGCAAATAAGACGACGTAAGTGTGACTCTCCCCGCTGTGGACTGTGATGCATCTTAAGGCTGCATTTACCTTCGTAGACACATCTAAGGAAGAATACAATTCTTTCTTCTGCACTGTGGCGGGTGAGCTGGAGACATACGTGCTCTGCACTTGCATGCTTTGGAGACATCTTGGGAGTACACTCCATGACTCCCAGTCTTGGAGACATTGTTTGTCCTGTTTGTCCTCTATGGACAAAGCTAAGTTGTTGTAATTCTTGCTTGTCTGGAACACTGTTGCTTCCAAAAGCAGGTTTGGTTGTCACAAGCATGCAGTGTTCTAGGTGTGGTTTTAGGTGAGGTGCTGTTCCATTACTGGGAATGGAGATTTTTGAGATGCTCACCTGGGTTGGGGTTTGCGATTGATCAACACAAACTGTCCCTTCTATGGCCCATCCGAGTTCCGTCTTAATGGCTACTGGGGTTCCTGGTGAACCTTTGATTCTTTCATAGGAGCCAATGGACTCTGGGGCATCTCTTCCCACCATGAGTAGGATTTCAGCTTCAGGATCTAGAGGAGGGATTAAATCAGCTATGTGTGCTAAGTGAGGTATTTTTCTTGCTGCCTCTGGTGTTGAGATTTCGCTGTGAACATCTGGTAAGGTCTCCCATTCTAACACTGAAGGTAACCGGAAATGTGAACTTCCATCTATCACTTCTATGCATAGACCAGTGATTTTCCTCCCCGCCATGCGCATTGGTACTGTGCACATATTTATTGCAAAATGCTTCAGTTCACTCGGGAGGTCGAAGAGGTCGAAAAAGGCAGGCTTAGCTATAGTAACTTTGCTGTGTGGGTCTAGTATGGCATACATCTTTATGGCCTTTTCAGGTTGCCCGTCGGGGTAGACTTTTGCAAGACAGACGGATGAGCATGAAGGAGGGCATGGTGAATCACCGCATACAGCTGTGTAGTACATCCCGTACTGTTTTGGCTGCTCTTCGGAGTCAGTTTGAGTCTCCGTCGTCGACGCCGCTTGTTGTGTCTCCTCAGAGGGTTTCTTAGTTTCTAGATGTAAGGCAGCTGGGTGCTTGTTACTGTCACACAGGTGGCATTTCACCGTAGCTGTGCAGTCTTTGGCCATGTGCTCCATAGAGTCACAGCATTTGAAACATATCCTATTTTCTTTGAGTAACGTCTTTCGGTCATCTAGGGATTTTTTCCTAAATTCTCTGCAATCGTTTAGAGAGTGTGAGGACTTGTGAATTGGACAAGTCAGGCCTTTTTTAGTTGGACGAGGGTTCGAATGAGCACTTCTCAGTATTCGTTCGTCTGGAGACTTCTTTTTTTTTATTGAATAACAGAAAAAGAAAAAAAATTAAAAACATTTGAACATGGTAAATCAGATTTGACAAACATCTCAGTTCATATTCACAATTAATTACTGATAAAAACTCTATACAATAACATCACTCTAATCTCAATCTTAACTTATCTCATTACAATGACTTCCATATTTTTCCCCCCACCATCTATAAAATTTGTTCCAAATTTGGTAAAAATCCGTTTCATCCTGATTTTTAAGTCTTTTAGTTAACCTATCTAATTCTGTGCAGTGCATAATTTTATGAATTAAGATTTCCTCACTAGGTATAGCTGTAGCTTTCCAGTTTTGAGCGAATACAATTCTTGCCGCTGTAACCACATGAATGAATAAATACATATCCTCTTTACTAACATTTTTTTCAAGAATTCCTAACAACAATGTCTCAGGCTTATACTGAATGTTTTGCATACTCATTTCTGTTACCCATTCCCAAACCATACACCAATATCTCTGTGCTTCCTTACATGACCACCAAACATGAAAAAAGTGCCCCTTTCTTTTTTGCATTTCCAACACAAAGATGAGTATCCTTTGTACATTTTAGCTAATCTTGCTGGAGGGAGATGCCATCTGTAAATAATCTTATATGAATTTTCTTTATATGATGACGCCAATGTAATTTTATTATTTCGCATCCATACCTGCTGCCATTGATCCAAATTAATGTGTCCTAGATCTATCGCCCATGTCACCATTGTTTCTTTAACCTGTTCTTCAAATAGCCTGTACTCCAATAGGTGTTTGTAAATATTCTTTATTTGTTTTTTTTTTCGGACCAAGCAGAATTTTATCTAGCCCCGTATCTTGTCTATAAATACCCCATTCATGTTTCTCTTTCAAATATCTTGCTTGGATCTGGAGGTAAGACCACCACTCTGTCTCTATTCCTTGTTGTCTTAACTCTTCTTTAGATTTTAAAAGACCCTCTTCCGTCAAAATGTCTTTATACCTGATAACCTTATCTTTCCTGAGCAAATTGGGGTATATAACTGCCTCCAATGGCGATAACCAAGTTGGGATCTTTGTATAATATTGAGATTTGACAGTATTCCAACTTTTAATTAACCCTTGCCTTGTGTTTTAAAAAACCCTTGTGTTTTAAAAAATATTGGTGGTTTCTACTTTGCCCCTTCCACATATGAGCATGCCATCCCTGCTGAAGATCATAACCCTCTAACTGAATACATCTTTGATTCTCTAAGGTTATTGTCAAGCCCCGTGGGGCTTGCTATTCGGTGGGGGGGGGGGGTAGAGGACGAACAACCCCACCCCCACCAGCCCTGACCGTCGCTGCGCCCAATGCCTCCCAACTCGCCGCTTCAGCCACGGAGGACGCCGAGGCCCGCATTGCGCACCCCGCCGGCCAGCTGAGCAGGGGAAACCGGCCGGCGGCGTCACGTGGCCACCCGCCCTTCTCTGGCACCGCAGGGAGGGCCAGGCCCCGTTTTGAACTGCACGCCGGCCAGCTGAGCAGCGGGGATGGGCCGGCGTAGTCGCATGGTCCCCGGCCCTCCCCGGATGCCGCGAAAGACGCTGCGGCCGGCGCGGAGCATTCAGCCGGCCAGCTGAGTGTCAGAAACCAGCCGGCAACTCTGGGTGGAGTCCAGCCCTTCCCCGGCACCGCAGCAGACGCCGAGGCCGGCTCGGAGCACCCCGTCGGCCTGCTGACTGGCGGCAGTCAGCTGGCAGCACCATGGGGGGACTGCACTCTCTGGGACAGTGCAGTTGTAGGAGATGGGAAGGCACGCCCCACCAACCAACGGGGCGGCAAGGAATGGCCAGCGGCCAAGAAGCTAAATTTACCACAGGCACCGAGGCTGAGAGAAGCAGAGGCAAAGCAGCGACAGACGGTCGGACGCTGGACTAAGGGGGGCGGGACTGCACGGGAAGAGGGTGTGGGTCACAAGAGTGGGGTTATAAAGGTATTCAAGTGGATGGTGGTTTGTGGGCGGAGGGTAGGGATGTGGGCATGGGCTTGCTATAAAGAGCATTGGGAACAAGCCAGTCCCAGTGCTGACTTTGTTAGTTAGGCAGTGAATAAAACTTCCTAACGTGCACTAAGTTCCTGCGTTCCTGGCTTTCATTTTCCGGACGACTGAGGACTTGGATTGACAGTTATCCAATCACTAATCCAAGACAGGGCCACGGCTAAGTAATATAATTCCCAATCAGGGAAGCCTAAACCACCCCTTTCCTTGGCATCTTGTAAAGCCTTTAATTTTATTCTAGCCTTCTTACCAGACCATACAAATTCTAAAGTTATTTTATTTAACTCCCTAAAAAATTTCTCCAAGTAAATTGGAATATTCTGAAACAAAAATATCAATTTGGGTAGGATATTCATTTTTACAGCAGCGTTTCTCCCGACTAATGAGAGGTGTAAATTTTTCCAACGTTCTAGATCAACTTTAATTTTTGTATTAATTTAACATAATTATCTTCTTTAATTGATGAACAACGTGCAGAAATGGCTATCCCTAAGTATTTAAATTTAGAAACTACTTGTATACCTAATTTAACCTCGAGGGATCCTTTTTGTATATCAGTCATATTTTTAGTGATAATCTTTGTTTTATTTTTGTTTATTTTTAAACCTGCATAATCTCCGTAAACTTCTAAAATTTCAAATAATTTCTGCCCAGAGTGTTCTGGGTCTTCCAAAATAAAAGCTAGGTCATCTGCATAAGCCTGAAGTTTATATATTTCTTTCTTAATCTTAAGTCCTCTAATCTGTCCTTCTTGCCTTACCGCTCTAGCAAGAATTTCTAGAGTATAAATAAACAACAATGGCGAGAGAGGGCATCCCTGTCTAGTGCCTTTCTGTATGTTAAGTCTATCAGTGGCCACCCCGTTTATTATGATCTGCACATATTGTTTTGAATATATTGCAGTTATAACATTTAAAAAATTTCCTCCGGCTTCCATTAATTTTAATTGTTGTATCATAAATTGCCAATTAACATTATCGAAAGCCTTCTGTGTAGAGGTGAGAGACAGGCAAAGATCGTGTGCAGAACACTGCCCCTCCAAAGCCTGTGTACCCCTCCTCTCTGCATCTATCTTGCTCACATCGCCATAGTGATGTGGAAGTACGCAGGTCTGTGTGACCTTGGCCAGTTTGATAAGGCTGACTGGTGAACAACAAATTTCCCTGTTTATGGCCTCTAGCTTTTTACTCTTGAGGATTGGTAAAGGATTTTAGCCAATGAAATGCTATTGCCATGCAGTAACTTTTGCTATTTGTAAAACTCTATATAAACAAATAAAGGCTGCGTGCGGCTGGCCATTTCTTTGCACCCTTCAATGACTAAGGACTGATTACTACAGCTGGTGCCCTCAGCAGGGACATTTTGTTTTGGGACCCCTACGGGAAGGAGCAGCTACCAACATACTTACCATCGTCTGGAACAGGCTTATAAGTGCACTTTCGTCTTACGAGACCCCTCAGTGAGTAACTATGGGCTGCAAGTTATCTTGGCCCCAGCAAAGGCAAGGACAGGCATGGAGGAACTCAGATTCCTCCTACAACCTGGGGCAGACACAAGGAAGCTGGTGGGCAGAGATAGGAAAACAGTGTTCTTCGAATCCTGAGCATCGGACGCTTAGGCTAAAAGATAGAGCATAAATTACATGTTGAACCTTGGGCTCCAGTATAAACATCTATGGTATTCAGTCCCATCAGGCAAGGGGAAAAAATGGACCCAAATACTTCAGAAGGGCAATTAACTATCAGCCCCCTTCTGCTTGCAACTAAGTAAAATTTATTCCTCCTAAAAACATCTTTAATTGGATTTTCAGCTTCTTCTGAAGAGGCTAATTCGTTTGCTGTTTAGTTAGAGACATGAATCAAAATGTACTCCCTCAACAAAGTGTTTTGAGCAATCGGAATGTTTTGAAATTCTGCAATCTGTTAAGTTAACCCTGTCAGACAAATGTCTGGTTGTGTTTTGTGTTATGTGTGTGTGTGTGTGTGGCCACTCAGAACATTATGCTTGGGCTTGGAATGGTGAGAAAAATGGGAGATGATTAAGGGCCCTCAAAACCACTTTTTGGTTGAAATCACCTTGTCATTTTTCTTGCTTCTTGCAAGAAAAGTTATATGTCTAAATAAATGTTGGTTTGGGATGCCAGCAAGGCTTATATGCGTGGGGTTTTGATTCAAATGAATAAGGTTTATAGGCAAAAACGGATGCAAAAGCGTAAGGAATTGGAAGAGGAGATTAAACTAAAAGAAAAAGCTCTAATTTTGAATCCCTTAGATAAGAATGTAAAGACATCTATAGATTTGCTTAAAACACAGTTCAATATGCTAATGGCTGATCAGGCTGCAACTAATTTACTTTATATGAAACATAATGCATTTTGCAATGCTAATAAACCAGGGAGATGGCTGGCCTATCAATTAAGGAAGAAACAGAAGTCGAGAATTATAGATAAAATAAATTACAATGGTAAAGTGGTTTTTCAAAAAGAACTGATTAAAAAATCTTTTTTAGATTATTATACAAAACTATACATGGGTAAGAAGGTACAGAGCTCAGATATAGACAAATACTTACAAGATGCTCATTTTCCTAAGTTAACAGATGATCAGAGACAAGAGATTAATGGATTTATTACTTCAGAGGAAATTATTACAGCAATTAAGCAATTAAAAGCAGGCAAAGCACCTGGCACTGATGGATTGACATCAATTTATTATAAAGTTTTGATTGATGAGATGATAGAACCTCTAAAGGAACTTTTTAATAACATATTACAGGGGTTAGAGACTCCCCCGTCTTGGGGTAGGGCTTTTATATCCTTGATTCCAAAAGAGGATCAAGATCTTACTTTGCCAAAAAATTATAGACCTATATCTCTTTTGAATGTAGATTACAAAAATTTTTCAAAAATTTTAGCTAACAGACTTATGATCGTATTGAATCAAGTGATACATATGGATCAAACAGGTTTTATAACTGGAAGATATATGAAGAATAATGTTAGACAAATTATTAATTTAATAGAATACTTGGACAAAAATAATCAGATTTCTGCAGGATTGATTTTTTTAGACGCTGAGAAAGCCTTTGATCAATTAAATTGGCAATTTATGTTAAGATTGGTTGAAGAAATGAATTTTGGAGATAAAATTTTACAGGCTTTTCGAGGTATTTATCAAAGACAATCAGCACAACTTATAGTTAATGGAGGTTTATCTGAGGTATTTCAAATTGAAAAGGGGACTAGACAGGGTTGTCCACTGTCTCCTTTGTTGTTTGTTTTAACGTTGGAAATTTTGTTGATAAAAATTCGTGAATCACCCAAAATAAAGGGAATAGAGATTAATAAAAATGATTACAAATTAAGGGCTTTTGCAGATGATTTGGTTGTCACTTTGGTTCAACCAACTCATTCTGTAGTGGAGTTGTTACAATTGATAAATCAGTTCGGACAAGTCTCCGGTTTTAAAGTTAATAATAATAAAACTAAAATATTACCAAAAAATATGACTAATTTGGATAAGGATACTTTGGTTAGGTTGACAGGTTTTGAAGTTGTAAAAAAGGTTAAATATTTGGGGGTATTTTTATCTGCTTCTAATGCAAAATTGTATAAAATTAATTATGAAAAATTGTGGTTTAAAATACAGAAAGATTTGAATGATTGGAAAAAATTGCAACTATCTTTGTTGGGGAGAATTGCTGCGGTTAAAATGAATGTTCTACCAAAGTTTCTTTTTTTGTTTCAAATGATACCTATTTTAAAGAAAGAGGCAAATTTAAAAGAATGGCAGAAAGGTATTAATAAATTTATTTGGGCGGGGAAAAAACCAAGAGTAAAGCTTAAAATTATACAAGATGTTCGAGAGAGAGGCGGACTCAAGGTACCGAATTTGAAACTGTATTATGATGTGGTGGTTTTAACATTGATTAGTGATTGGATTAATTTAACAAATGTAAATATACTCCTTTTGGAGGGATGGGATTTATTATATGGATGGCATGCCTATTTAATATATAATAAAAAGGTGGATAGGGTCTTTAAGTCTCATATTTTAAGAATTTCTTTATTGCGAGTTTGGAAGAAATATTATAGAATAGATTCCAGAATTCCATTGTGGGCAATTCCAGGGCATGCGATAGAAGGAATAAGAAAAGGAGTGAAGATGGATAGCATTTCTTATAAACAATTACTTAATTGGGATGGGAAAAATTGGCAATTAAAATCTATGGATGAATTATTACAAGAAAATATTAATTATTCTTGGTTTCAGTATAGACAATTATTAGAAAGGTGGAGGATAGATCAAAAAGTGGGTTTGATTAGGGAGGATGTGAATTTGTTGAAACAAATTAAAGATCAAAGTCGAACTCATATAAAAAGAATTTATGGTGCTTTAGTGGAATTGGATTCAGAAACAGAATTAGTTAAAGATTGTATGGTTAAATGGGCTCAAAATTTTGAAGAGCCGATCTTATTAGATACATGGGAGATAATTTGGGTGAAGAATGTTAAATTTACACAAGCTCAAAATTTACGAGAAAATTTTTACAAAATGTTTTATAGGTGGCACCTTGATCCAGAGAAGATGTCTCGTATGTATCCAAATCTGCAGCCTAAATGTTGGAGATGTGGTTGTTTGGATGCAATGTATTATCATATTTGGTGGTCATGTAAAAATATAAAGGCTTTTTGGATTAAGATTTGGTGGAATATTCAAAAAAATTTTAATAGAAGGATAAAATTTACACCACAATTGTTTTTGTTAGGTATTATTGTTGATTGTGATGATAAAGAAATTATTTTAATGTTGAATTTAATTACAGCGGCAAGGCTGTTGATAGGGCAATACTGGAAGAAGGAAATTTTGCCTACTTTAGAGGAATGGTTTCTTAAAGTTTCTTATTTATCTGAAATGGCAAAAATTTCGGCTTATTTGAAAGATCAATCACAAGAGAAATATTTTTTGGTGTGGAAAAGATGGGTGAATTTTATGCAGCACAAATATGAGATTAAAAAGTATTGTCTAGCTTTTGAATAATTTATGTTTAAGGTAACGATTAGAACTATTGTTTTGTTTTGTTTTTATATATTGGAGTTAAAGTATTTAAAATTTTGTTGTTTTTTGAATGTATTTATAATTGTTTGATGTTTATTTAAGTTGTAAGGTTTTTTTAGTTTTTATTAACCCTGTATTCAGCTCTGGGAAGAAGGGGGGAGGATGATGGGTGGGAGGGGGGGTGGGAGAGGGGGATTATTTTATTGTAAAACTGTAAAAATTTTCAATAAAAAATAAATAAATAAATAAATGTTGTTGTAACAGTATTTGTGTATATACGTTTGTCTGTGTTGTTCTGTGTTATTTCCAAGACTTGGAAGAGAGTCAAAGCCCTCTCTGATAACAACAATACAAAAAGGCCTTGCTAAGAATATATGGTTTGCCTGGAGAAAGTATGAAATGAAATAATTGTATGTGGAATGGTTTTATGCAAACAGTCAGTATGGAACTGAATGAGTTAATTTGTTGAAGTGTGTGTTAGTCTTCAAAACCCACCCAATTTTTTCCCAAACTGTGAAAATAATAGTAAATATTTGTATGAGAAGAATTTCATGGAGAATGTATGAGAGAATTTATTGAAAAATGCATATGAAGGAGATGAAACTATTTTTTGGTGGTGAGATTCCCCCCCCCCCCCCATCTCTTTCGGCTGGCTGCATTGCTTAAAGAGCAAGAGGCAGGAAGGAGGGGGGGGGGACTGTTCGTTTAAATTTTTTTTTCCTCTGCTTGGAATTGTAATCTGAGAAGAGTGGAGTGAATCTGAAACTTGACATTCACCTATGCAGTTTCGGCAAATAAATTTTTACTCAAAAGAGAAACAGTAATCGTTGGACAATTTTTTAATATATCCAACAACCAAAAGAACTAACTGAATTACTTTGTTATAGATTTATAAATGTTTAACCTATTTATATAAAATTTGTTTCCATCTGAATGGACTTTGCTTAAATTGAAGCACTAAAGATACAATTTAATTGGCTTTCAGAAAATATAAAATGATTTAGGATTGCAATAAGTCCCAGAAAAAATATAGTTGCACAAATTGATGACATCATGAATACTCAATTTGTGGACAGAATTCCACACTTTTGATTTTTTCCTACTAGTAAATTACCTAATGGAGTATTAACTGTAATAGAAGTGCAGAAAGTATATTGAATTGAATAATATTTACTTATCCCACATCCCATCCCAAAATATTTATTTTTTATCCATGTGGTTGCTCAAATGATAACCTTAGGACGCACAAGAGCTTGCCGTCGAAAAGGAACTTATTTAATTAATATTGTTTTCAAAAATAACATATCTCTCTAATGTGCTTTAACTGACTATATAGGCTGTATTTCATATCATTTGCCTAATGATCTTTGACTTGCTTGTTTAATGACTTTTTCCTTTCCAGTCCAGCCACTGCTTTCTTCCTCTTTCTCCCTTGCCACAAGTTATTGCTTTTTCTGATGGAGGGTGAATGAGAGGAGCAATTGCTTACACTACAATGCAACCCTTATCACAATGCTCAGAATTATTTTAGCTTTTAAAACCTTTTCTCAACAGTCTTTTAACTTAATCTCTGACTCTCATTATGTGTGCCAACTTACTTTTACTTCTTCAGGTGCTTACATCACGCCCAGGATTGACCCCAATCTTATGACTTTGTTTTTAACTTTGCAGCAGCTGCTCCATAACTGAAAGCATTTATAATTTTGTTTCTCATATACACAATCACTCCTCCCTTCCTGGGCCTAATTTTTTTGTATGTCTTTTTATGTATTTTATGTGGTTTTGCCTCTAATCAGCTATGACAAATGGATGTTATCCATGTTCTCTCTTTTTGGCTTCCTAGAAATACATTCATAAATAGGTATTTAGGAACAATTTCCCCCACCTCTATGAGGGGAAACAGCTTCACATGTTATTCTTCATCTTTTTTGGGCCATTACAGCCCTGGGTTAACCCTCTTCCCTAAAAACTGACAATGGGCCAGCCTATTTTCCAGTGGCCTTTTTACAATTTTATACAACCTGAAATATTGTTTTTACTCATGGTCTTCTCTATAATTCCACGGGTCAAGCTATCGTGGAATGTGCTAATTGGTCTTTCAAGGACTGCCTTCACAAACAAATAAAAAAGGACGGATTATCTAGGATACCCAATTTGTCGTGGGTAATACAACAGGTTCAAAAAGTATTATTTACATTACACCAATTGAATATTTCCATTCCAAATTTGACCGCTTATCAGAGACACTTTTAACAGAAAGCAAGCTTGCCTCCACCTCTGGTATATTATCGGGCATTACCAGACAAAGCATGGTTGGGACCAGTCCCTCTGATCACTTGGGGGCAGGGCTATGCTGCTGTGCTTGCTCCAACAGGACCTTTGCGGATTCCAGCGCATTGTGATCACCCAGCCAGGGATGTCGTGGCACCAGTCCCTGGACCCAGTCCCAGAAATGGCAAGGGTGACTCTACAGATGGCACAGCAAGTAATCCAATCCTGACATGCCAGGCAGCCAGTGACGTGGGGAGATGTAAAGAACTTGATCCCCGAGAACCTGTGTGCTGCCATTTTTGCGGTTTTAACTGCAAATTTCTTATCCATCATTTGTTTATGTCTGATCATTAACATCTGCCCTTTGACAACTGCAACTGTCATCCCACTCAAACAATCATTTGAGCAACGAATGAAGCAAAATCTAACATCACACAAAATGACTTCTTTTGTTTATCTGAAATGTATGACATGGAAAATTTGCTTTCTACATGTTTAGTCTTTGCACCCCTTCTGCAGTAATTCAAAACTTCACTGACTCTGAGAGGTTATTGCTTAAAAAACCTTACTGTCATTGCATTGGCTCACCTGCTTTAAATTGCACAGCTTCAATAGAGACTTCCTTTCATTTTGGACATGCTTGGCTACTGCAAGGAGGGTTTTTTATGTGTGGTCAAGAAACTTTAAATTATATTCCTGCTAATATTAGTGAAGCGCAATGTTGCCTCAGCCAGCTGATTCCTGTTTTGTTTTCCAAACAAGTTCACATGAACCATTCTCCACGTGGTGTCACGCTAGACAACACTTGTGACTCTGAGACAACCTTACTTTGTAGCATTGGCTATATCTCTAGTGGGCGTGCCAGGACTTGCTGTTCGTGCTCACCTCAACATTAATGCTATTACATGAAATTTGGCAAAAACAATTAATACTACTTCTTCAACTATTTCAGCGATCAACCATGAACTGCAAAATTTGAGAAAAGCTATTTTCCAAAATCACGCTGCAATTGATTATTTTCTTCTGCACTAGCATTTGGGTTGTAAACGTTTTGAGGAAATGTATTGTTTCAATATTTCTGATAATTCACGAACCATCCAGCACCAGATTTATATTTTACACAATTTGGCCTCTGATTTGAAAATTGGTACCTTAGGATCTTTGTGGGTGCTGTTTATGTAATGTATTCCTTTATTTTGCAATATATGTATTAGAGCTTTAAATCCCAGTAGATCCTCTCTCACATTGCCTCAGGGTCAGGTTTTGGCCCTATATTAACAACTGCAAGGATGCTCCTCTCCTGATTATAATCCTTTTATTAACCCCGCTTACGGCGATATTTCATCTAACAAAACAAAAAAGAGTGAGATGTAGAGGTGAGAGACAGGCAAAGATCGTGTGCAGAACACTGCCCCTCCAAAGCCTGTGTACCCCTCCTCTCTGCATCTATCTTGCTCACATCGCCATAGTGATGTGGAAGTACGCAGGTCTGTGTGACCTTGGCCAGTTTGATAAGGCTGGCTGGTGAACAACAAGTTTCCCTGTTTATGGCCTCTAGCTTTTTACTCTTGAGGATTGGTAAAGGATTTTAGCCAATGAAATGCTATTGCCATGCAGTAACTTTTGCTATTTGTAAAACTCTATATAAACAAATAAAGGCTGCGTGCGGCTGGCCATTTCTTTGCACCCTTCAATGACTAAGGACTGATTACTACATTCTGCGCATCAAGGAACAGAAGTGCCACTTGCCAATCGTTATGTGATTCACAAAATTCAAGGATATCTAAGATTGTTCTCATATTCTGTTTAATCTGTCTGTTTGGTAAGAAGCCGTTTTGATCCGGGTGTATAAAATCTATTAAATATTTTTTAAATCTCTCCGCCATTATTGAAGCAAAAATTTTGTAATCCGAATTCAATAAAGATATGGGTCTATAATTTTGTATCCATATTTTTTCTGCATCTTCTTTTGGAATCACTGGAGACTTCTTTGGGTGAGGCGTGATGTCTGTTTTGTACACTGAAAAGGTGGTTCTGTCCTTTGTAGCTTGGACGGGTCCCTTGACTACATCAGGGTTTTGACTGCTTCGCTTGGTCATTGGGAAGTGTGCTTCTCTGATGGAGAGGTATAGGGGGTCATTGTAGAGATCAGCCTGGTAACTGATAAATTCAGCGAGAACCGCAAAGGGGGGAATTTTGTTTTGGTTGCTTTTTCTGTAAGCACATATCAACCGTGGTAGTTTTTGGATGATAGGATTTTGTGTCCTAAACAGGTCAAGGCAAGCTAATCCCAGCAAGGTAGGATCCTGTTGTGCTGTCTGTAGTTGAGTAATGAGTGACAAGAAAGTCTTCAGCTGTTGACGTTCGTTGATTCTTATGTTGGGGAAACTGAGAACGTGGTCCAGAAGCAAGGACTCCGTCACTGTGGGTTCACCATAGTCCTTGTCAAGTGTGGCCCAAGTCTTTACAAGGCTGACGTCAGGGTCTCCCAAATGGGATGAGAAGATGTTGTTCACAGTGATTACGGATTTTGGGCCTAGCCAGGCTGTCAGCTAGACGAGTTCCTCATCTGGTCCAGCCCTTTCTTCATTGATGGCGTGCTTGAAGATGTGCTTCCACAATAAGTAGTCTTTTCCAGGTTTGTCGGAGAATCTTCGTATGCCTCTGGCTGCCAAGTCCAACCTTCTTCCAACGTACATTGGGGGATGCGTCGATCCCGTGTGTGGGCTGTAGCTTGGTGGAGGTGGTGCATCCCTTCCGGGAGCGGGGGCATGTGCCATGGCTGGCTGGTAACTGTTACGACGTCCTGGGCCGGGATTTTGTTGAAAGAAATAAACTACCAGCAGGCACGAAGAACAATGCTTTAATGATGATAAGAAGCATGAATAAAGTCGGCACTGAGAACTCTCCATTCTCAGTGCCTCTATATACCACTTGTAATTAAACCACACCCAACCCCACACCTGTTTCCCTACACCTAACACGAATTAGTCCCACCCAATTACCCTCCCTGAGAAACCACCATCCGGCCCTGCAAAACGTCCCAGGTGCTGAAGATCTGTCCCGAATGGTAACCTCCTCTGCGCATGTGTAATATTGCCAGGTTGGTCGCACACTCGTTTCTGCGCATGTGCGATATTGCCAGTTCGGCTCCTAGTAGTCTCTGCGCATGTGCGGAGGTGCCTAGACGTCTCTGCGCATGTGCGAGGTGCTTAGTAGTCTCTGCGCATGTACGGAAGTGCCTAGTAGTCTCTGCGCATGCACGGAAGTGCCTTTGTATCCCGGTTTGCCTATGCGCATGTGCAGATCGGCCGGGGAAGTCCACAGTTTGATGTCGGGCCCATTCAGGGTTCCGTACAGCATCCTTGCCATTCCTCTCCGGGACACCAACAACCAACATCATGGAACATTGTCAGCAGCACCCAGGCAGCTCAGGACTCACTGGAACAGCCGGTGGTACCTCTCTATCCAACAATGCCTCAAAGGGCCCGACATACCACCCCCCTTACCAGGGTTCCCCCTAGGAAGGAAAACACAACATGTTATTTAAGGTACCACACTGGTCTTCATAGCTTTTCCCCCTGGTTTCCCTGGATACCGCATATGGAACTTCTTAACCAATTGGGGTGCATGTACGTCAGCATCAACCACCCAAGAGGCTTCTGACAATGGATAACCTCTCCATAACACTAGATAGTACAACCTACCCCATTTTATTCATGAGTCCAGTATCTCCTGTACCTCCTATTGGTCAGCTGCGATAGGGCCAGGTGGATTTGTTACCCAATATTCGGATACTGGCTTCAATAAGCTGCTATGAAATACAGGATGAATTTTCCCCAAGAACCTAGGAAGTTGAAGTTTTACCGTGACTGGGTTGATTATCTTAATTATTTTGAAAGGTCCTATATATTTAGGCCCCAAATTTTTACACGGAACCTTCAATCGTATGTATTTGTTGGATAAATATACTGATTGCCCTACAGTAAATGGTTTAATTGATTTGTGTTTTTTGTCTGCTTGCTCCTTGGCTTTCTCACCAGCTTTTGTTAACGCTTTCTTAACTGTACTCCAAACTCCACTGATTTTAGTTATCCAATCTTTGGGTAAACATGGATGGGATTCAAATTCCTGACACTCGGGTATTGGAACAAAATCTCTACCAGACACTACCCGGAAAGGGGTGTATCCGGTGCTGCTATGTACCACATTGTTGTAGGCAACTTCTGCAAAAATAACCAGGTCCACCCAATCTGTTTGTTGATATGAGACATAACTACACAAGTATCTTTCTACTGCTGCATTTGCTCTTTCTGCAGCCCCGTTCATGCTTGGATGATAAGCTGAACTGAGCCCTTGTGAAGAGCCGAGTAAAGACACAAAGTTTCTCCAAAATTGCGCTGTAAATTGGACCCCACGATCAGATATGATTCTACGAGGAGCGCCATGGATCTGATAGATATGGGTGAGAAATAGACGGGCTAATCTTTTGGCCGATGGCAATCCCTTGCAGGGAATAAAATGAGCCTGCTTGGAAAACAAGTCAATAACTGTCCAGATCACTGTGTAGCCCTTGCTATCTGGGAGTTCTACAATAAAGTCCATGGCTATATCCTGCCACGGATACTCCGGATCAGCTACTGACTGCAGAAGTCCCAGAGGCTTCCCGCGGTAATGTTTAGAGGTGGCACACGTTGGACAGCTTTTCACATACTTTTCCAGGTCGCTTCTCAATTGGGGCCACCAAAATTGGCGCCTAGCAAAACGTAAGGTTTTTAAAAACCAAAAATGCCCTGCCTGTTTGGAATCATGGCAGCGCTTAAGAACACTCTTACGCATTTCCTGAGGCACATATAGTTTCGTTCCATACCATGCCAACCCCCCTCGCTGAGTCAACAAACTCTGATGTTTTTGAAACCAAGGATCCTGTGGGAGGGTTGTCCTCAACTCATGTTCCAAGTCCGTAGTGATTGGGTGGGATACTGCTTTGGCAACCCCCTGTGTATAGGGAGGTAGGATTGCCTGAATTACTTCCTCTCTTTTACTATCATACTGTGGCAATCTGGACAGGGCATCTGCTAAGAAATTTCATCCCCCTGGCACATACTTGAGACGGAACTCGAAACGTCTGAAATACTGTGCCCAGTGCACATGTTTTGGGGATAGTCTTCTAGGCGTTTGTAGCACTTCTAAATTTTTGTGGTCAGTCCAGACCTCAACTTCATGTTTGGCGCCCTCAAACAAATGCCTCCACGTTGATAAAGCCCATTTAACAGCGAAGGCTTCTTTCTCCCACACAGCCCAGGCCCTTTCAGTGTCTGTTAACTTCCATGATGTATATGCACAGGGTTGCAAAGTTCCTGTCGAATTCCATTGTAACAGAACCGCCCCCACTGCTACATCACTCGCATTGGCCTGCACTATAAATGGTTGGTCTGGATCTGGATGTAATAGAATGGGTTCTTTGGCGAATAAAGTCTTTAACAGTTCGAATGCTGCCTGACACTCTGAGGTCCAAGCTAATGCTTGTCCAAGCCGTGGCTGTACGGGGCTTTTCCGAGTTCGTAACAGATCTGTAAGCGGTAAAGCTACTTTTGCAAATGCAGGGATGAATTGCCTATAAAAATTGGCAAAGCCTAAGAAACTTTGCAATTGGCGTCTAGTCCGTGGGGCCTGCCATTCCAGCACAGTTTGCACTTTTGCTGGGTCCATCTCTACACCGGCTGCGGATATCCTATAGCCCAAGTAGTCAATGTGCTCTTTATGAAATTTGCATTTAGACAACTTCACAAATAGTTGGGCATCAAGCAATCTGCGCAAAACATCCCTAACCAGACATACGTGTTCTTCCATCGTCTTGGAGTAAATTAGTATATCATCCAAATACACCAAGACTCCCCGATATAGATGATCATGCAACACCCCGTTGATCATCTGCATAAAAACAGCGGGAGCACCTCGTAGCCCAAAAGGCATAACTTGAAATTGGAAGCTGCCCAGAGGGCAATTGAATGCAGTTTTCCATTCATCACTGGGTTTGATTCTAACCCGGTAATAAGCCTCTCTAAGGTCCAGCTTGGTAAAGATTCTTCCCTGTGCCAGATGGGCTAACATTTCCTTTATTAAGGGCAGAGGATACATATGCTCCGTGCAAACTGCATTAAGACCCCTAAAGTCTACACAAAGTCGCAACCCACCATCTTTCTTCTCTTGGAATAGAATGGGGCTGCGATTCGGGATCTAGCTGGTTGTATGAAACCACGCACCAGATTTTTATCCATATACTTTCTTAATTCCTCTAGTTCCCGGGGTGTCATGGGATACATACGTGGTTTCAGCAACTTTGCTCCCAGTATGATGTCAATTGCGCAGTCAGTTGAACGATGAGGTGGTAAATTGTCACACTCTTTCTCGCTGAACACCTCTACAAGGTCATTATACACTGCTGGAAAACCCTGATGTCTATTTCCTTGATCCATCACTATATTTCTCCCCTCCTTAGACTTCTCTTTAGCACCATCCCTGCTGCCAGGTGGACTGCCCCCAGGAACGTCATCTTCTTTCGGTGGCCGAGGGCCCACACCCAGTCGCAAATGGCAACAACCCCCCTCCCACCATATAATGGGACGCCACTTATCCAGCCAAGCTAGGCCTAATATTATCTCCTCCATCATGGAAGGAACCACGATAAAACGCAAAATCTCCCAGTGTTCCCCCATCTCCAATCGTACGGGTTCCGTTACCAGAGTGACTGGAGCCCCGCCTAACAAAGAACCATCCACCTGCTCAAAATTGATGGGACGTACCAATCTCCTGGTCCTCAACCCCACTGTCTCTACCACCTTTTTGCTGATTAGACATCTAGTACACCCAGAATCTATTAAAGCTTGACATTCCCTTTTCTGACCGGTGATAGGGCTTGTCAGACAGATCGGGATGGCAAACGGTACGACTGGCTGGCTTACCATAGGATCCTCTTCTGGGTCCATTTGGGCATATTCTTCCAGCAGAACATCAGAACTAGGGGCTGTTGTCTCTCCTGAAGGTCGACGAGGGGTGTCCTCTTCAGCCTGTCGCAATGCTCTAGACTGGTCTGAAGTCCTCTGTGGAGTAACACCTACCCTTCACGGAGTTCTTGACAAATTCTGTCCTGCCGGAACTGGGCACTGTGCCACCCGATGACCTGGCCGGTTGCACCCAAAACATCTAAATGCTCCTCTATTAGCTGGTGTAGATACAGGTGGTGAAATGACTGGAGGCTGAAAACCTGACTCTTTCGGTCTATCCCCTGCCTGTCGAAGGACCAACGGGCTAGCTGTAGCTGACCGAAACTCTTGCAGTCCCGCATGTACTTTGGTCACTACCCGAAACCAGTCTTGTAGCCTACAGGGCACACCCCGCACAATACAGGCCTGCCTCAGTTCTTTATCCAGACCATTACAAAAATGGTGCACCAAGAGCCGTTCTGGCCAAGTTCATAAACGCCCGGCCACTCATTGGAAATCCCTTATATACTCCCGTATGGGCCTACCTCTTTGTCTTAACCCCACAATCTCCGCTTCAGTCCATTGAACCCGTGTGGGATCTTCAAAATGGGCTCTCAAGGTGTCGAGGAACAACCCAACATCCCCCAAATCCCTAGCGTGGTCACTGAACAGATCAGCAGCCCAAGCAGCTGCCTCTCCCTGTAGGTTGGCAGTTACCGCCATGACTATAGCCCATTGGGAGGCATATTGAGATGCAAACCTATCCAGATGGCTAAGGACGTGTCCCAAAAACATTGCCAGTCTGTCTGGGTCTCCGTCAAAAGTTACCCCAATGGGTGGAGGAATCCAGGTCATACCTGCAGGCCACATTGCGGCAGCTTGCCCAGCTTGTTGACTACTGTCAGGCCTAGGCCGATGCCCTAACTCTCCTGAACCCAAAAAGGGGGGGAAAGAGGTAGAGCGGCTAACAGGTGCGGTTGTAGATGCGGTACCACTTTGGGTCCCCTGCCTTTGCTGAGACTGCAACAAACGAAAATGTGGGCTTGCTAAACGAAACCCAGATGAACCCATTGGGAGCTGAGAACCTGAGGTTCCTCCAGGTTTGGGTAAAAACCTGGTTTCCCCAAATCCATCTCTCAATACATCCAGAGTGTACTGTCCAGGGGCTGTAGAGTAACTCCACTCCTCGTCTTCATCGCCCGTGATACGTCTCTCCCTCCATGCTGACAAAGAGTCTCTTTCCCCAGTCACAAAATGCCTACTGACTTCCAAACGTTGTAAAGCAGGACTCAACCACCATTCCCCTGCAGATGTTGTGGTTGGCTTCGGCTTAGCATCACTCCCACCGTCAGCTGCCGGCACCTGAGTATGCTCCTTTGGCCTCACCACCGGTAACTCCTCCGCCACGCCCGTCTCAGCAGCCGTCTCCTTGTCTGTAGACAGCTCTGGAACCTCCCCCACTGGATCGGTGTCCTGGACTCCTTCATCCATAACTACTCCACACACCTCTTACAAGCTAGCAATACAGTGTAAACTTCCAAGGAAGCAAAAAAGGGAGTGCCGACTTACTGTTATGACGTCCTGGGCCGGGATTTTGTTGAAAGAAATAAACTACCAGCAGGCACGAAGAACAATGCTTTAATGATGATAAGAAGCATGAATAAAGTCGGCACTGAGAACTCTCCATTCTCAGTGCCTCTATATACCACTTGTAATTAAACCACACCCAACCCCACACCTGTTTCCCTACACCCAACACCAATTAGTCCCACCTAATTACCCTCCCCGAGAAACCACCATCCGGCCCTGCAAAACGTCACAGGTGCTGAAGATCTGTCCCGAATGGTAACCTCCTCTGCGCATGTGTAATATTGCCAGGTTGGTCGCACACTCGTTTCTGCGCATGTGCAATATTGCCAGTTCGGCTCCTAGTAGTCTCTGCGCATGTGTGGAGGTGCCTAGAAGTCTCTGCGCATGTGCAGAGGTTCTTAGTAGTCTCTGCGCATGTATGGAAGTGCCTAGTAGTCTCTGCGCATGCGCAGAAGTGCCTTTGTATCCCAGTTTGCCTGTGCACATGTGCAGATCGGCCGGGGAAGTCCACAGTTTGATGTCGGGCCCATTCAGGGTTCCGTACAGTGTCCTTGCCATTCCTCTCCGGGACACCAAGCAGCCAACATCATGGAACATTGTCCGCAGCACCCAGGCAGCTCGGGACTCACTGGAACAGCCGGTGGTACCTCTCTATCCAACAATGCCTCAAAGGGCCCAACAGTAACTTCCTTCGGTGTATTGTTGGCTGAGAGTATTTTGCCATGTCACATGCAAGGGACCTTGTTGGCTTAGTCTGAACTCCTCTGCTCTGGCGTTGTGCTGAGGGAACCCAGGTTCCTCCTTGCTTACTTTTTGGAGGGTCTGTCTTTCTGGTAGAGCGTAGCTAGCTCCCTGGTAGGTTGGCACGACTGATGTTCGAGACTCTCCTCTGTGATCAGGTCTGGTAGTGGTTCCTTGGGATGCTGCCTCCTGTTGATGCAGCAGGAACTCTAGTGTGGCTCGAGCTCTTTCAATCTCATCCCCGAGTGACGGCTGGTTCTGCTGTAGGGCCGTTGGCACTGCAGGTGGACCCATCCGATTGCCATCAGTGGTATGGTTCAGCGGGTTCTGTGGGGCAACAATGGTGGAAAGATCCTGTGGCGCTGCCCGCTGTATAGCCGTCGTTGTTACTGATGGACCCATCCAGTTGCCATCAAGGGCATGGTCCGGTGGATTCAATGGGGCAGCGACGGTGGGAAGATCTCGTGACCTAGGTGTCGTGACATCAACTCTGTGGCTGACCGGCACATCTGGTCGTTGAGATTCTTCTGTTTGTCTACTTGGTCTTGGGGTGCTTGTGGCTGGCTGTGGCACTCTCACCTGGTCAAACTGAAACGTACTTTGGTCATCCATGTAGGCCTGCACACGACTGGGCCGTTCTTCGTTCTCAAGTTGTTCCCACTTTGGCGAGAAGTTGGTGTGCTGAAATGTACTCTGAAAGCCTTTTGAGAGCATCATTCTTTTACTATTCTGACTCTGAGTTAAAAATGCCTTCTTTTAAATCAAGTCAGATAGATAACTCAATAGAAATGATTTCATAACAAAAAATATATTTTAATCAGAAAGATTACTTGCATTCATGACGGTTGTTTCTGACAATACATCTCTTGTCCATTCCTATAGGTAAAAGAATGATGCTCTCTTCCATACCATCTTTATAACGGCGCAGGCTCATCAGGTGACATCTGATGGCCCATGCTTCTTTCAGACAAAGGCATTTCAATCTGGCTTGTGTCCAGGAAGTCTCCCAATGCCCTTTAGAGACTCCTCCCACTGACCCATTAACAAATCAGCATTTAACCTAATAACTGCCAGATATTCTAACATACTGATACATGTTCTCTAGTTAGGGTTACATAGAGCTATACAAGGTTACATAGAGCTATACGGGCCAGAACAGGCTGCAAGGCTACTTGGGAGAAGGTCGCCCCACCCCTCTTCACATGGAACACCTGGAGTGGAGTGACTTAAGGAGAAGCAGTGGGGAGTTAGTCTTTGCCAGGAACAATTGTTAGTTTTGGCTTACACTCCCCCTGCTTTGATTTCTGCCTTTTGCCTTGCCTTCTGCCTTGAAGCCTGCCTTTTGCTGTGCCTAGCTGTGAGTACTGCCTTTTGCCTTGTGTCTTGGACTTTGCCCTTGTCTTGTGGACTGCTGTTTGCCCTTTACTTTGCTCTGCCTTTAGAACTGCCTTTTCCTTATACCATGTCTTTACCTTGAGGACTGCCTTTGGTCTGGTGCCTGAACTTTGCCTTGTGGACTATAGTTTACCTCATGGACTCGCTTAGCCAGGTGGACTGGACTTGGAACCCTGGACCTTGCCCTGTGAGCATGCCCCTATTCTGTGGACTTACTTTGTAATATAGGGCTGTTGTTTGGGGGACTGAGGGTGGCTGCCTTCAGGATAGCATGGGGTTGGAGCCTTAACAGTCATTGGAGGGCCGTTTGTTGGACCATTTATTGAGAGCAATAAAGAACTCTCTAGAGGCCTGCCTTGCCTTGACCACCTGGGTCATAACATCATCTGTGGATAAGCCAACCCTCAAATTTTTAACCAATGTATCATGAAAAATGGGCCACTTGCAGATGTCAACCTGTATTTTTCATGGTATTTTTATTTTTAAAAAGTTTAATGTATTTCTATAGGATATTGTTGTATTAGTTTCATTTATCTAATATAATCCTCACTAAATTATTGGCCTCCCAAAATATTGTGGGTAGGTTTAAGGTATAAGCCATCTGTGGATAAGCTGAACCTAATTTTTTTTTGGGGGGGGGTGTTATGGCACCTGAAGTTTATCTGTGAGTATATTTGGTACCATCAAAAAAGCAAACCACTTTATTGCTTAGCATTTTCTGTAAATCAGGCCAATTATACATTGGTGTGAGGTTATCAGAACTGTCATCCTGAGCTTCAGCCTCACTTTGCAAGCTGCCAGCCTGCCATGAATTATAGGGGAAGGAAGCTGGGGAATGGGGGAAACAGAAACCAGTCAACGTGCCTTCCCAAGACATCAGCTCACCGTCCCAAGGCCAGAGACCTAGGAATGGAATGTACCAGCTCACCATCTAGCCCGCCACCACAGGGACTGTTACCAAAACAATTTCTTTGAATGTAACTGGATAATAGGGAGATAACAGGGGGGAGGAATGGAAAAGGGAAAGTTAACTAGGGAACTTGCATGCACAAACTTTTAGTTCTGGCTTTGCTGTACTGTAACCACTTAGCTTTTAGTAAAAGTATACCTTTCTCACAAATGGAGTTGAGGGTCTTTCTTTCCTAGGACCCCAAGTTCAGGCAGGTGTGACATTAAGTCAGAACTGCAATTAACAATCCACCTGGAGGAAGCAGCTACTGTGGGGGCTGTGCAAGACATGTATATTCTCAAAGGGGAACAAGAGGAGATTCAGAACTGGGAGGAAGCTGCATTGAAACTGGGAAGCGGAGGAGAGAACCCTGGGTTGGAAGAGGAAACTGAGAACCCAGGAACCCAGCAAGAAACCTGGACCAACCAGCTTGAGCTCGGCGCCCAACTGAAAACTTTGGGAGAGAAATTGATGCCTCCACCCAGGCTTCCTGAGGGTTAGCAAGAACCCTTGTTGGATGGGGCCAAACCCCGTTAGTCATTGGGGATCAGGAGGCTAGACAAGCTGGAGGAACCCCCCTCCAGGGTGACTTTTACCTGAGGGGCTGGGATCAAAGGTCTCCACCCCATGACTTTGTTTGAACTAACACTAGCTGAGAGGGACCCCCGAGCTGCAGCCCTCGAGTAGGTGATCAACATCCTCAGGGAGATGTTCCTGGAATCCTGGCTTCACGATCCTTCAGATCAGCCAGTTCCAGTGCCAGCCCAAGACCCAGTGGTGGCAGTTGCTCAACCTGCTCCTGCACCACCAGTACCAGCCACGCTGCCAGTGCAACCCACCCTTCCAGGCAGGGAGGAACACTGACCCCCCGGGCCTGGGGGTAAAGTTCAATGGAGATGCGAAGCAGTTGGTGTTCTTCCTGGCTCAAGTTTGGAACTACATGGATGAGTATGGGATGTACCTCCTGAGTGATGTGGCTAGAGTGCACTGTGTCACCAGAGCCTTAAAGGGTGAAGCAGCTGAATGGCTCGTGAACTTGCATGACAAAGATGCTGAAGACCTACACCACTTTGGCAATTTCATGATAGCCCTGAGGCAGAGGTTCGAGGACCCACTGGCGAATCATAGGGCTAGGACCCAAATCAAAAACATCAAACAAGGAAGATGGCCCATCCAGTGTCTAGCCAGCAGACTCATAGATTGGCCCCAAGAAATGCTGATTATTTCTAAGACAGATTGAACCGTGAAGTATTCTATACCTGCTTGTTGTGAGAGTCACTGAGGACCCTCTGAGAGTGGTACGTACTAGCGGGAGAGGTGGAAATCAACTTAGCCTCATTCCATGAACGTACCAGGCAGGAACCATGAAACCCCTATCCTCTGGAGAAGAGAGACCCTCAGAAGATGGGAAAAAGGGGAGCCAGCTGCAGACAATGCTCAATGGGATGTTACTGGTGTGGCAAAGATGACCGTCAAGTGGCCAACTGCCCTCCCCCATGCCTGGTGCTGATTACCCCATGGGAACCCTTGAAGAGAGGCAAAACAGGCCCAACCCTAAGGAGGGAGCACACAAAGGGTTTGAGGTCATAGAGTTCACCCCAGCATGTAGTAATGGTGAGGGAACTCCAATCGAGGACCTGACACCAACCCTGGAAAGCAGCAACGGAACAGATGACACACTCATAAGTGGCACCATAACACCAATGCCAGTCCGGGTAGAATTGATGGTGGCTTCCTCAGGGTGCAAAGGCATAATGATGGCTCTGCTAGACTCTGGGTATACCAGATGTCTAGTTAGTCCCAGCATGGTAGAGAAACTAGGGATGCGTCTCAGGGAGCCAAAGACTCTGATAGTGTTCTCACAATTAGATGGCACACTAGCAGTAAGAGGCCCTGCCACATTTGCAACAGAACTTGTAGAGTTGAAAATGGGGCCCAATGAAGAGACCATCAGCTTCACTGTAGCCCCTGGTATGGACCACCCTATGTTACTGGGTCTCACTTGGCCAGAGAAGTGGAATCCCTCTATTGATTGGAAGAAAAAAATTCTAAAAGTCTGGTGGAAAAGCCCTGAGAAAAAAGCCACAGTGAAAGCAAAACTAAGCCCTGAGTCCCTAAGGATTGGGCGGCATATAAATTTTATTAATAAAATAAAATAAATAAATAAATAAATAAAGTAGCCCCGTGCTGCTTATTAAGAAAGTGAAAGGAGAAGGCGCAGGGTCAACCTGTGAGCAGGATGAAACAGTGTATCTCATACCACAAGAATACTGGGGTCTAGAGGAGGTTTTTAGTGAACGAGAAGCAGATATACTTCTACCCCACTGGCCCACAGATTGTGCCATTGAAATATTGCCTGCGGCTAAACTCCCAAAATCTAGACTTTATTTGATGATGCCAAGAGAGTTAGAAGAGCTCAGGGCTTTCATTGATAAAAATATGGCTAGAGGATTCATCCAACTGGTGAAGTCATGCATGGCAGCCCCAGTATTGTTCCCGGAAAAGAAAGATGGCTCCCTTAGATTATGTGTTGATTACCATAGACTCAATGCCATTTGTGTGGAGAATGTGTACCCCCTGCCACTGAGGAAAGACATGCTGAGCCACCTAGCAAAGGGGAAAGGGGCACCTGCCATATTTATGCAACTGATCAGTGAGGTGCTACATGAACATTTGTATAAAGGCATCCTGGTTTACCTGAATGACATTGTAATTTATACAGAGACCATGGATGAACATGTGAAATTATTGAAAGCAGTCCTAGAAAAACTCCATGCTGTTCAATTGTATGCAAAACTTTCCAAATGCGAGTTTCACACAATCAAATTGGACTACTTAGGATACTGCATCTCACATGAGGGGGTGGAAATGGACCTAGAAAAAGTACGGGCCATGCTTGAATGGGAAGCTCCCCGTACATGAAAGCAGCTGCAAAGCTTCCTGGGCTTTCCAAACTTCTACCAGCAGTTCATTCCGGCATTTGCGCAAATCACACTGCCAATCACCAACCTTCTCAAGACCAAAGGGGAGAGAAAACCAAGACTGGGATAACTGCTCAAATGGTCCATGGAATGTCAAGCAGCCTTTGAAAAACTTAAGCAACTGTTCGCTGCCAAACTCATCCTTAAACATCCCGATCCTGACGAACCGTTTGTCATCCAAGCAGATGCCAGTGATGTTGTTATGGGTGCCGTCCTTCTTCTAAAGAACCAAGGACTCCTACAACCATGTGCCTACACCTCCCAAAACTCTCTGAGGCAGAATGCTGGTGGGCAGTATAGGAGAAGAAAGCCTATGTGGTGTAATGGGCGCTACTCACCTGGAGACATTTCTTGGAAGGCAGTATCACTCCTTTTGAGGTGTGGACAGACCACAAGAACTTGGAAGCACTGAAGACTCCCCAAAAGCTGTCTCCTAAGCAAGTGAGGTGGGCGCAGTACTTCAATCATTTCAATTTCACTCTATGTTATTTACCTGGAGGGAAGAATTTCCTGGCAGATGCACTCTCTAGACCAGTGGTTCTCAACCTTTCTAATGTCGTGACTCCTTAATACAGTTCCTCATGTTGTGGTGACCCCCAACCATAAAATTATTTTCATTGCTATTTCATAACTGTAATTTTGCTACTGTTATGAATTGTAATGTAAATATCTGATATGCAGGGTGTATTTTCATTGTTACGAATTGAACATAATTAAAGCATAGTGATTAATCACAAAAACAATATAGCAATGCTCGATGGAGAAGCTTATTCTTCCTTGCTGAAAAATGTTGGGAGGGAGGGAAGGGGAAGGAAGGAAGGAAGATTGAAGGGGAAAGGAAGGAGATGGAGAAGGAAGGAGATTGAAGGGGGAAGGAAAGAAGGAAGGAAGAAGAGAGAGATTGAAGGGGAAGGGATGGAGATGGAAGGAAGGAAGGAAGATTGAAGGGGAAAGGAAGGAGATGGAGAAGGAAGGAGATTGAAGGGGGAAGGAAGGAAGGAAGGAAGGAAGGAAGGAAGGAAGGAAGGAAGGAAGGAAGGAAGGAAGGAAGGAAGGAAGGAAGGAAGGAAGGAGAGAGATTGAAGGGGAAGGGATGGAGATGGAAGGAAGGAAGGAAGGAAGGAAGGAAGGAAGGAAGGAAGGAAGGAAGGAAGGAAGGAAGGAAGGAAGGAAGGAAGGAAGATTGAAAGGGAAAGGAAGGAGATGGAGAAGGAAGGAGATTGAAGGGGGGAGGCGCTGCCAAGGACGCACAAGCAGCTCCGCACCATTGCCCAGGGAGGGGAGGAGGCTCTGGCAAAGAGCCTGGTGGAAAGCCAAGCTTAGTGACTGTTCAAAGTTACAACGGCACTTAAAAAGTGACTTATGACCATTTTTCACACTTATAACCGTTGCAGCATCCCCAGGGTCATGTGATTTACATTTCGATCCTTGGCAACTGATTCATATTTATGGTCACATTGTTCCAGGGTCACATGATCCCCTTCTGCAACCTTCTGACAAGCAACGTTAATGGGGGAAACCAGATTCACTTAACAACCATGTTACTAATTTAATCTCTCTCTCCCTCTTTCTCTCTCTCTCCCTCTCTCCCCATTTCTCTCTCCCTCTCCCTTTCTTTCTCTCTCCCTCTCTCCCTCTCTTTCTCTCTCCCTCCCTCTTCCTTTCTTTCTCTCCCTTTCTCTCTCCCTCTTTCTCCCTTTTTCTCTCTCTCCCTCTCTCTCTCCCTCTCCCCCCCTCTATTTCTCTCCCTCCCTCTCTTCCTTTCTTTCTCTCTCCCTCTCTCTCTCCCTCTTTCTCTCCCTCTTCCTTTCTTTCTCTCTCTCTCCCTCTCTCTCCCTTTCTCTCCCTCTGTCTCCCTTTCTTTCTCTCTCTCTTTCTCCCTCTTTCTCCTTCTCTCTCTCCCTGTCACTCTCTCTTTCTCTCTCTCCCTCTCTCTATTTCTCTTTCCCTCTTTCTCTCCCTCTCTCTATTTCTCTCTCCCTCTCTTCAGCTCAAAGATCCTTAAAATCCTTAAAAATTATGCTTGGGTGGAAGACTTTTTCTTTTACAGATGGGGTGGGTTGGCAGACAAGTACTCAAAAAAAAAGGAAAAAAAGTGCGAATAGGTATTCAGTAGCTAGCTTGAAGTTTGAACGACTTCTTTCTCTTGCCACCGGCTTCTAGGAGGAGCAAAAGACATCCAGCACTGCAACCATGCGCCCTGGACTGGCCATTCCAGGGCTTCCTGCACTGGCTCACTTAGTTGTCTGCAACCTCCTGTTGACACTTGAGGGGGGGAAAGGGACATCCGAGGAGGGAAGTTATGTTGGACCATTGACTCTGTGTTGAGCCCCGTGGGCCCGACATTCAGGGGCAGGCGGGAACCTGCCCACCGAGCCGCCATCTCCCCATCGCCCTCCATGCTGGCTGGCTCCATCGCCAGACCTCCCAGCTGACAAGCTCACATTCAGGGGGTAGCCAGCTGACAGGCGCAGAAGATCGGCGCCGTGGTGGCCTCCCAGCCACCCGCTTCTTCGGCTGGAGCAATTGCCAGGGCTTGCATGGTTGCCGGCGGCGGGGAGCGCATCAGTGGCCATTGGGGACGCCAGTGGTTCGGTGCCACGGAGGCTTAAGGTGCAGGATGTGGAGCGGCGCGGTGCCATGGGAGGCAGCAGGACAGGGGGGAGGGGTTACCTGCATCCTGCTGGCCGAACTCTGGAAGCCTGCCTGAATGAAGAATTTTAGGGGGAGTTTAAAGCGAGACAGGTTCCTAAGAGTATGATGTGTGAGGCATGGGGGGAATCGGTGGCGGGCTGCCCCCCCAGAGCTGGAGCAGCTGGTGCAGCCACCCCCACCCCATACCCCAGCCTGCAGCCGTCCCGCCAGCCCCACCACCCACCCCGCGCAGCCCCACCATGTAAAGCAGGCCCTGCAGCTCCCACAGCACCAGCTGCACACCACACTGATGGTGCAGAGCTTGTGGTTGCCGAGCCAGATGCCAATGCAGGGTGGCGGGAGGGCACAGGCTGCGGGCAGGCCGAGGCAGCAGCAAGCATCGTGGGCCAGGTGCTCCAGGGCAGCCATGTAGGCACACAGGGTGAGGCAGTGGCAGCGCAGGTTCAGCACCGGCTAGGCCACCAGCTGTCCCAGCCCAAGGAAGGTCAGCCACCTGCCCCGCCAGCACCACCTCTGCCACCACCTTTCCCGCACAGCCGCGCTGTGTCAAGCGGGCCCCGCGGCTCCCACAGCAGCAGCCACAATGCACACCGATGGCACATGAGGTGAGCACAAGGCAGGCGAGCACATGTTTTCCGTGCTTCAGTACCAGGCTCTCCATGTTGCAGCGCGACATGGAGAGCCTGGCTGACATGGGTGAGCACGAGGCAGGAGTGCACATGGGCTCCGCTTTTTTGGCAGGGCCGAATTAAGTGCTGCTCCCCACCTCCCACCCCTGGTCCTCTTTTACTTACAAGTAGGAGATGGCATAGTTGCTCAGCAGGGAGGGGTGAAAAGTTCCTGCAAACTTGCCTTTGCTGCAGACAACTTCCATGTGCAACGTTTTCGGGCTGAGTCTTTTGGCGCACTCAGCAGTGCAGAGACAGCCATTAATGACCAGGTCTGGACAGTTCCTATTGGCTTTCGAAAACCAATAGAATAGAGTCTATTCTATTGGCTTTCAAAAGCCAATAGAATAAGAGGGAGTAGCACAGCTAAGGAAAAGGGGGGAAAATGGCAGACTGCTTTGTTTGGCGACCCCTGTGAAATGGTCGTTTGACCCCAAATGAGGTCGCGACCCACAGGTTGAGAACTGCTGCTCTAGACTACCTCAATATAACAGCATCAGAGATGAGATTGTAAACTCCATCATCCCATCCAATGAAATAGCTGCTCCTGCCATCACCAGGGCACAGGGCAAAATAGAACCCAAGGTAACCGACAATCTCGCTCAAACACTAAGAGTGGCCCTGACCAGGGATGATTGGTTCACACACCACAAAACTGACCTCACCCTGCATGATGGACTTGCCTGGATTGGGTCTAAGCTCTATGTACCCACAAGCTAGAGGACTTTGCTCCTGCAGCGAAGCCATGATTCCAAAATGGCTGGACACTTTGGATTCGTCAAAACCTTATACCTGGTGAGATGCCAGTTCTGGTGGCCGACCATGAAGAACGACATAGAAAGTTACATTGCCAGTTGCCCTGTGTCTGCCTCAGAGAAGGGCCACCCCAGAAAACCACCAGGCTTACTGCAACCCGTGGCTAACCCCACTGCCCCTTGGAACAAGATTTCTATGGACTTTATTGTAGAGCTACCTGACAGCTTAGGGAACACTGCAATATGTATGGTTACTGACCTTTTCTCTAAACAGGTTCATTTCGTGGCTTGCCCCCAAGATCCCCTCAGCATGGGCTCTAGCAAAACTCTTTGTGCAACACATTTACTGGCTCCATGGAGCTCCCGACAGGATCATCTTGGACACAGGGGTACAATTTATTTTTCAATCTTGACAGGAATTTTTAAAACTTTTGGGGACATCTCAGGGACTCAGTTCTTCTCACCACCCCCAAACCAATGGACCCTGTGAATGCACAAATGGCGTGCTAGAGCAGTACCTCCATTGTTATGTCAACTACCAGCAAGACAACTGGTCAGACCTTCTCCCCTTCGCAGAGGTCACATATAACAATTCTTTGCACAGTAGTATCAGTTTCATGCTATTCTGAGTGGCCACTGGTCAGGACTTTGTTGCTATGACGGAGCTTCCCCAACAACTGCTCCAAAATGCATCGCTAGCTGAATAGGTGAAATCACTACAACTCGGTTGGTTGTCCGCAAGGCACTCACGGACACAAAAGAGACACCCACAAAAAGTATGTTGACAAAAAGTACTGCAAAAGGAATTCAAAGTTGGAGACAAAGTATTCTGCATCCCAGTGGGTGATGGTAGTGGCGGTAACTGCAGGGTTGCATGGTGAAGCAGCGGAATGGGTGGCAGATTTATACACCGACCATGCCAGGGAATTAGCCAATGCTGGCCTGTTTCTGGAGGGTCTACATTCCCATTTCGAGGATGTATCATGAGTTCAACGGGCAGAGGGGGAGTTGCTGGCGCTGAGGCAGAGAGGCTGGTCTGCAGTGGACTATGTACGTGAGTTCCAGTGGGTGGCAGGCAGGCTGCAGTTCTGACCAGAACACCTGCTGGTTCACCAATTCCAGGCAGGTTTAGACTGGGACCTGTGGCAGGCATGTGTCTACCAGGGCGTCTCAAGCTGGTTACATGACTAGTTCCATGTGGTGGTGGACCTGGATGCAGGCCTGCAGGAATTTTGACCAAAGGGGGATGGCCCCTCAGCGCCATGCAGGGTCATGGAGAGACCAAAGGCAGAGGGCCCAGGGACCTGCTCTGGGTTCCTCTGCGGTTACTCCTTGGCCATCATTTAGATGCTTCTGCTGCAACCAACCGGGACATCGAGTAGCGGAGTGTCCAGTCCCCATTCCAGGGGGGAAGCCAGGGACCACCCTGGAGAGCCGGAGCCACACCCAAGAAGACCCCAGAGAAGTCAAAGGTGGCACACCAAGCAGAGAGCCCCACCCCTCGAGGGGGGGTCCCAGTGGAGGAGGAGGCAACAGCCACCACAAGATACCAGCTGGTAGCCTTTTGAAACTCGCAACCACATCAACCTTGCATCCTACAATGAAGCCACCACATCCCAGGATCCTTATCAAAGGAGAACAACACTTTGAGGTCAAGGAAATCCTTAACTCGCAAAACCACAGGGGAAGACTCCAATACTTAATCCTCTGGAAAGATTTCCCATCCTCTGAAACTGAGTGACTCAATGCCCTACATGTGTGATCCCCATGGCTACTTCAGAATTTCCATAACTGATATCCTGATAAACCTCACTGGAACCCTAATCTTTCTCTTGTTTCTTTTTTACTGGGATTAGCTCTTTCACAAAGGGGGCAGAATGTCAGAATTGTCATTCTGCACTTCAGCCTCACTTCAGCCTTGCTGTGTTATATGTCAGCCTGCCATGAATTATGGGGGGAGGAAGCTGGGGAATGGGGGAAACAGAAACCAGTCAATGTGCCTTCCCAAGACATTGACTCACCATCCCAAGGCCAGAGACCTAGGAATGGAATGTACTGGCACACCATCTAGCCTGCCACCACAGGGACTGTTACCAAAGCAATTTCTTTGAATGTAACTGGATAATAGGGAGATAATGGGGGGTGGAGGAACGGAAAAGGGAAAGTTAACTAGGGAACTTGTGCACACAAACTTTTAGTTCTGGCTTTGCTGTACTGTAACTATTTGGCTTTTAGTAAAAGTATATACCTTTTGCACAAATTGAGTCGAGGGTCTTTCTTTCCTAGGAGTCCAAGTTGGGGCAGGTGTGACAGAGGTGCAAGTTCTATTTGCAGCAGTTATACAGAAAAGAAAGAAAAAACGTGTAATGTAAATACTGAACTGACTTTTCCCAAAGGTGATTTTCCAAAAGGCAACTGGACTTTCTTGCACCTCACAAGAACCAGGAAGAATGTATTCAGAAAATGACTGGCTCAACATATCAGAAGGGCTTTGAACTAAAATTGTGGAGGGAGGATGACCAATTCTTAGGATCTTTAGGACCTAATCCCAAGCATAAACCTCAAGATAATCAAACAATGAGACAGGGAGTGATGGGACCTAACAAAAAGGAGGTTGAGTTGCAATATGTGTAAGAGATCACTACATCTCTACAGAAATGCACAAAACCAAGAATAAAAGCCTCCTAGAATACATATGGGTCAATATATATAAAAAATGATATTGGCATAGGAGTATACTACAGACCTCCCAACCAGAAGAAATAGATGAACTTTTTGCTAACCAGTTAACAAATGTATGTAGGAAACACACAACAGTAGTAATGGGGGACTTTAACTACCCTGACATCAACTGGGAGAAAAACTCTGCACCAACTGGGAGATCAAACAGGTTCCTGACCAACCTAGCTGACAACTTTGTGATCCAAAAGGTAGAGGAGGGAACTAGAGGAACAGCTATACTTGTCCTTAATCTTACCAACAGCAAAGAACTGATAGAAGGGGTTAAAGTTGCTGTAAACTTAGGGGAGAGTGACCATGTCATATTGGAATTCAATATAATGCAAACACAAACAATAAAACATAATCAAACCAGTGTCTTAGCTTTTAAAAGAGCTGATTTTAACAAACTTAGAGCTTGGGAAGGATTCCTTGGATGAAAATCTTAAAGGGGAAAACAACTCAAGAAGCTTGGGAAACTCTGAAAAATATGATTATAAAAACCCAGACCGACTGCCGGTGGCATTTGCTGCGCCGATGGCGGCTTTTTTCTTAGCCGCCCATCTTGGGATCATGTAAAAGCCGGCAGACAGCGACGATCAGCTGTTTTGCGGCTCGGAACTTTCTTCCCGGGCAAAGGGAAGAAAGTGAGTTTTTTTTCCAGATAGAAGTTGAGCTCCTCTTGTCTCCCAGAGATTATTTTTCGGGAGACAAAGGGTGAGAGCTCCTTCAGAGTCTGGATCAACTCCGCATCCCAAGATGCCTTTGTTCTCTGAAGGAGAACGAAGCTAGACGCTGCTTCCACATCTGCTACATAAGAAGAACTGTAAGTAAATTTTAAAGCAGACAGAGCTGTTCAGGAGGATCAGAACTGTGTTGAATTTTAACTTTAACTCAAGAAGAAATATTGTCTTCTCCAGCTACTATTTTAATGATTGGAGTGAAAGGAAAAATGGCGGAGGAATCTTGTTTCTTTGTTTGAAGACTTTCACTTTTACTTGGCAACAAAGTTTCAATAACTCAACTGATTTTGCTTACTTAAAGAGTTTTTTTCTTTTTCTTTTTGTGTATTGGGGAGTTGTTTTTATTACCCCTTTATTTTATTTTGCTATAAGAAGTGGCTTTTTTCTTTTTTTTTTCTTCATCTCTTTTTTTTTTTAAATGGCTTCAAAACGCCCTGGAATTTCTTCTCTGCCTAAAGCTTCAATTTCCTCTCCAGTAACACAGACTATACAGCAAACTAAGCCTAAGTCTCCACCACCCTCCCCCCCCCCACCTCCAGCACTCACACTTAAAGATATACAGAATGTTCTCCAGGATTCTTTGGAGAAAGCTGTACAAAAGATTAGGTTTGAGACAGCAGAGCTTCTGGAGCAGAAAAATCATCAGATGAGGGAAGATATTCTGCTGGCTCTTCAGGGGCTTGTGGCCCATGTAGAAAGGCTGGATGATAGGGTGGATGAGGTGGCTGGAAATGTTGAAAGATTGGAAGGAAGAGTGGAAAGAATTGAAAATAATGTGGATGCAGCACAGAATGAAATTATAATGTCACAATACAGAGATATGGAGTTTGCTTTGAGAATAAGAGGGCTGAAGGAGAATGTTCAAGAGAACTTGAAAAAAGAGATTGCAGCAGAATTAGCATCCATTTTGGGATGTGGAATTGAAGAAATGCTGAGAGATATTGAAAAGTTTTTAAAGTTAATTCATGGATTGTAAAGCAGAGGAATCTACCAAGAGATGTGGTTATTTACTTTTCTAGAAGATCACTTCGTAATGAAATTATACAGGCCTTTTACAATCAAAGATTTCAAATTGCAGCTCAAGATGTTATAATTTTAAAAGAAATACCTTCAAAAATTCTGAGAAGAAGAAAGGACTTTGCTTTTTTGGCTGAGGAACTTAAGAAGCATCAGATTCAATTTAGATGGGATGTACCTGTTGGCATAGTGGTGAATTACGTTGGAACACATTATAGATTAAATACAATTTTAAAAGCAAGAGATTTTTACTTTTCTGTTCTGAAGGCAGGTGGACCACCATCTCCAAAATCTAGAAGAAATGAGGGACAGTTGGCTGCAGGAGAAGAGTTGTTAGTAGAATCAATGCAACAGTGTTTGGAGATAAGAGAAGATCCAAGGGAACAGAGAATGACTCATGCAGCCCATAAACATAGAGAAAAAGAACAACAAAAGGTAGATGCTGGAGTTACAATGCAGGTGGCTACCTCTGAGCCAGTGGGAGGAACAAGACCAAAGAGGTCATCAACTGCGGATTTAGATGAAGTGTTCCAAAGGCTTCAAGCCATTAGAGATGGCAAAGTTCCTGACATGGAATGTTAATGGTTTGAATTCACCACAGAAAAGAAAGAAAGTATTTTACTATTTGAAACAACATAAGAATGATGTTATATGTTTGCAAGAGACTCATATTGCTTTAAAGGATGAAAAATATTTGATTAATTCCCGGCTGGGAGCACATTTCATAGCCTCTGCTCCGCAGAAAAAAGCAGGAGTAGTTATTTATGTTAGGAAAGACTTATCACCGAAGTTAATTGATTCTGATCCACAAGGAAGATATGTTATTATTGATTTATTATTTAATGGCAAGAGAAGTCTTGTCATTGGACTATATTTTTATAAGTTGATACATCAGAAAATAACTCAATTGGATTACAAATCAGTAATTATGATGGGAGATTGGAATGGTGTTTTGGACTCAATTAAAGATAAGAAGGGTTCTTTTAAATCTCCTAATCATGCAAAATTACCTAAAGCTTTTTTTGACTTGAAGGATGATTTGGAACTTAGAGACATTTGGCGTGAACGGAATATGGAAGAAAGAGACTTTACCTTTTTTTCGGACAGGCATCAGTCGTACTCTAGAATAGACTTTTTTTAATTACTAATGATCTCTTTCCTAGGGTGAAGAATGTCAAGATATTCCCAAGAATATTATCAGACCATAGTCCTGTATGGATGGAGTTATCTACTGAAGATGGGAATAGAAGGACTTGGAGATTGAATGAAAATTTATTTAGACATGAGGGGAATTTACAGAGCTGTAGAGATTATTTAAAGGAATTTTTTCTTTTGAATATGCATAAGGGTACTTTGATGCCAATGGTATGGGACGCTAGTAAAGCATATATGAGAGGGGTTTTGATTCATATGAACAATATGCGTAGACGTAAACAGATGCAGAAATGTAAAGAGTTGGAAGCAGAGATTAAGTCTAAGGAAAAGGCTCTTACATTAAATCCATTGGACAATAATTTAAAGGCTTCTATTAGTTTGCTTAAGGAGCAATTTAATATGTTAATAGCTGATCAGATTGCAATTAATTTGAGGTATATGCAACATAATACATTTTGTAATGCAAACAAACCTGGTAGGTGGTTGGCTTACCAACTACGAAAAAAACAGAAATCAAGGATTATAGAAAAAATAAATTATAAAGGTAAAGAAGTTTATCAACAAAATTTGATTAAAAGGAGTTTTTTAGATTTTTATTCAAAGTTATATGCTAGTGAAAACATACAAGTTTTAGATATAGAAAAGTATCTACAGGAATCACATTTTCCTAAACTTACTACTGATTAAAGAGATGAGATTAATGATTTAATTACTTTGGATGAGATTATTTGGGCAATTTAACAATTGAAAGTTGGTAAGGCTCCAGGTACAGATGGATTAACAGCAATTTATTATAAAATGTTATCTGAAGAAATGGTAGAACCATTGAAGGAACTATTTAATAATATTCTGTTGGGAGCAGAGGTACCTCCATCATGGAGAAGGGCTTTTATATCATTGATTCCGAAGGAGGATCAAGACTTGACCCAGCCCAAAAATTATAGGCCTATATCTCTTTTGAACACAGATTATAAATGTTTTTCAAAAATATTGGCAAATATATTAATGCGAGTTTTGAAGCAATTGATCCATAGTGATCAATCTGGATTTATAACTGGAAGATATATGAAATATAATGTTAGACAAATTGTTAATCTAATTGAGTATTTGGATAAGAACAATCAAATCCCTGCTGCTTTGATTTTTTTAGATGCTGAAAAAGCTTTTGATCAATTAGATTGGCAATTTTTATTCAGAGTAGTAGAGGAAATGAATTTTGGGGATAAATTTTTATTTGCCCTTAAGGCAATATATCAACAACAATCTGCACAAATCATAGTTAATGGGGGTTTAACAGAAGCATTTAAAATTGAGAAGGGTACAAGACAGGGATGTCCTTTATCCCCATTGTTATTTGTTTTAACAATGGAGATTTTACTTATTAAAATTCGGGAGTCACCTAGAATAAAGGGAATAAAAATAAACAAGAATGATTATAGGTTGAGAGCTTTTGCTGATGATTTGGTTGTGACATTATCTCAACTGACAGATTCGGTTAGGGATCTGGTTGAAATTTTAACCCAGTATGGTAAAGTTTCAGGTTTTAAGGTAAATAATAATAAGACTAAAATATTATCGAAAAATATGTCTATGAAGGAAAAAGATATCATGGTTAGATTAACAGGTTTTGAAATAGTGAAAAAGGTTAAATATTTAGGAGTTTATTTAACAGCTTCTAATGCTAAATTGTATAAAAATAATTATGAGACATTTTGGGTAAAAGTGCAAAAAGACTTAAATGATTGGAAAAAATTACAATTATCTTTGTTAGGGAGAATCTTGGCAGTTAAAATGAATATACTTCCAAAGTTTCTTTTTTTATTTCAGATGATACCTATTTTGAAAAAAGATGCTAATCTGGAGGAATGGCAGAAGGGGCTTAATAAATTTATTTGGGCAGGGAAAAAGCCGAGAGTTAAATTCAAAATTATGCAGGATACACGGGAAAGGGGAGGATTAAAGGCACCTAATTTGAAATTGTATTATGATGCGGTGGCTTTAACATTGATTAGTGATTGGCTCAACTTGACAAATAAAAATATTCTTTCTCTTGAGGGATGGGATTTATTATATGGATGGCATGCATATTTAATTTATGATAAAAAAGTTGATCAGGTTTTTAAAACCCATATTTTGAGAAGTGCCTTGTTGCGTGTCTGGAAGAAATATTATTATAGGTTAAATTATAAAATCCCAATTTGGGGGGTTCCAGGACACGTGATAGAGGGAGTATCTAGGGGAGTAAATTTGGATAAGATTTCTTATAAGGAATTACTTAGTTTGGTTGGGCAGCATTGGCAATTAAAGCCTTTAACTGAGTTGAAGCAAGAAAATATTGTATATTCTTGGTTTTATTATAACCAATTGTTAGTGAGGTGGAGTATAGATCAAAAGGTTGGTATTACTTTAGAGGATGTGAATTTGGTAAAACAAATTAAAGATCAAAGTCGAGCTCATATAAAAAGAATTTATAATGCTCTAATAGAATTGGATTCTGAAATGGAGTTAGTTAAAGATTGTATGATTAAATGGGCGCAAAATATTCAAGAGCTGATTTTATTGGATACATGGGAGACAATTTGGGTTAGAAATGTAAAATTTACTCAAGCTCAAAATTTAAGAGAAAATTTTTATAAAATGTTTTATAGATGGCATTTGGATCCCCAAAAGTTGTCCCGCATGTATCCGAATTTACAGCCCAAATGTTGGAGATGTGGAAATTTAGATGCAACTTATTTTCATATTTGGTGGACTTGTTGAGATATTAAAGCTTTTTGGATTAAGATTTGATGGAATATTCAAAAGATTTTTAAGAGAAAGATAAAGTTTACTCCGCAATTATTTTTGTTGGGTATTATTGTAGATTTTGATGTTAAAGAAACCAATTTGATGTTGAACTTTATAACAGCTGCAAGATTATTGGTGGGGCAATATTGGAAGAAAAACTTACTGCCTAATTTGGAAGAATGGATACTTAAAGTGTCTAATTTAGCAGAAATGGCAAAAATCTCCACCTACTTGAAGGACCATTCACAAGAAAAATATATTATGGTTTGGAGAAGATGGATTGATTACATTCAGAAGAAATATGAAACTGAAAAGTATTATCTTGCTTTTGAGTAGATTTTAGATAATTATTAATAGTTTTAATTATATTATTATTTTTGTTTTAATTTGTTAATATTTGTTTTGAAATGGAGTTAAAGTGTTTTATGGTTTTGATTGATAGTATAGTTGGTTTATGTTAGTTAGACTATGTTTGTTTACTTTTTTTATTATCCTGTAATCAGCTCTGGGAAGTGGGGGAGGGGGGAAGGGGTGGGGCAGGGTTTATATTGTAATAAATTTATAAAACTTTTAAATAAAATAAAAAATAAAAAAAACCCAGTCCAGCTCAATACCAATGAAAAATAAAAACAAGACATCCAAGAAGAAACCAGCATGGTTACACAAAGAACTCTCTTGTCAGATCTGCCATCACACCGCTTCAGCTTCAGCTTCACTTCACATTGATGGCATCCTGCTATAAAGGGGGGGGGGGGAGGGGGGATGACAGGAACCAGAAATGCCAACCAGAAACAATGGTTGAGAGATCCAAGTACACAAGTGTGAGAATGGAATGCAAACACCTACCAAAGAGGTGCCAAAGTTTAGGACTGTTACCAAAAAATCTAATTTGAATACTATTGGACACTGACCAGATGACCGGGGGGGGGGGGGAGGACCTCTGTGAAGGGAAAATCACTGAGTTTACATGGGAATATTCAGATCTGGCTTTGCTTACACTGTAACCACTTGGCTTTAGTAAAAGTATACATTTTCTCTACAAATGGAGTTGAGGGTCTTTCTTTCCTAAATGCCAAGGCTGGGACAGGGCTGACACTAAGCCAGATCTAAAATAATGTTCCACCTGGAGACTTGCATCTACTGTGGGGACTGTGCATGGAATGTCCATTCATGACAGTGAGCAAGAGGAGATGGAGAACTAGGAAGTGGCCACTTCAAGACTCAAGAGTGGGGGGGTGCTACCCTGGGCTGGAAGAGAAAACAGAAATTGTCAACTGTCCCATTGTACAGTAAAAGAAACTCCTGGGACATTTTTCATTTTACCAAGAGTATAACTTTACTGACAGATCCATATAGGTACAGAAGAAGCAAAGCCAGTTCTAAGGTTTTGGCACACAGCATAGCATAGTAGAAACCCCTTTTCCTTCCCCTGGGTCACCCAGTGTCCACTGTCCACCAATCCAGGTAAAGGATTTTACTTTGGGAAAACAGTCTGCACCTTTTGAAAGTCTTCAGTGTCTGACCTTGGGGTTGCGAGATTTTTTTCAGGCTGAAAACAACTCACATAAATTCCTTTTCTCCCTCCCATCTCCCCACACATTCCAATCATACCCATCCCCCTTCCCTTAGCTTCTTTGTCAAGTTGCAAGGAGGGGAAAGAGCCTTGCAAGTCTACCTGTCAATGCTGCTAACATCGGATGGTCTTGCTTTGACAACATAGGGAGATGCAGCCTTTTTCTTTCCTATGCTTTACTCTTAGAATTAGATGATACTGGGGGAGGAGCAGGATTGTGATGGGAGTTAGTTAGACATAACAATTCAGAGGCTTTTGAAATAAGAGATGATAAAGAAATGGTGGGTTGGAGAACACGAGGGAAAGCTTGCATTTCAAACTAATTGGAGAATATGATTTATGACTGTAAATTAGGGGAGTGAATTGTGCTTTGATACTATGTGTTTAGGGGAGGGAAATTCAGATTTCGGCTTCGACCATGTATGTGCCAAAGCTATGCTACTTGAATAAAGATTCTTTAAGGTAAAAAATGCCTTGAAGTACTTTGAAGAGTTTCATTTGTCGGAACCATGACATTAAGCCGAAATCTACAAACTTTCCAAATTTTCTAGGGGTCTTGAGCCCCAGTCACTGTCCCTAGACTTGAGGGAAGCTGACAAAAATTCAGGAGAAGATTTCATCATGGAGAAAGAGAAATTGCTTGAAGCCAGCAACCCGGCAGCAGCTGCTACCCCAGGGAGGGAAGCGACAGCCAACAAGCCAGGGGAGGAAGAGCTTTTGCAGGACTCCCAGCTGGAGGCAAAAACCAAGAAGCTAGGAGAACTGATCTGGTCGTCAGATTGGGCCCAGCCCAGCAGAGACTCCAGATGCCTCAAGACTGCCTTGCCACCCACAAAGACTTCAAAAGCAGACTGATGGAGAGCTACCAGGACGTCTGCCACTGAGGACTTGGGTGAGTGGGAATGCCTGTCTGCAGCTTGTAGCCAGCCAGTGGAAGGATTTGAAGGGCTAGAGCAGAGAAGCAGAAATCAACTCCTGCCGAGAGAAGCCTCCAGCCCCTTCTTTGCAGATCAGACAGCCTTCCAGCCCCTGAAATCCCCTGGTCTAATTTTTAAACAATTGTAATAAAGGGTCCCCCCTTTATGGATTACTGCCTTGTCGTGGCGAAGGGGCTTGCGTAACTCAATGAAGCTATAAGCTATGCCGTGCAGGGCCACCCAAGATGGACAGGTTATAGCAGAGAGTTCTGACAAAATGTGATCCACTGGAGAAGGAAATGGCAAACCACTCCAGTATCTTTGCCATGAAAACCCCATGGACAGTACTAAAAGGAAAAAAGATATGACGCTGGAAGATGAGCCCCTCAGGTCGGAAGGTGTCCAATATGCTACTGGGGAAGAGCAGAGGGCTAGTACTAGTAGCGCCAGAAAGAATGAAGCAACTGGGCCAAAGCCGAAAGGACGCTCAGCTGTGGATATATCTGGTGGTGAAAGGAAAGTCCGATGCTGTAAAGATTTTTTCTCCATAGGAACCTGGAATGTAAGATCCATGAATCAAGGCAAGCTAGACGTAGTCAAGAAAGAGATGACAAGACTGAACATCGACATCTTAGGAATCAGCGAACTAAAATGGACAGGAATGGGTGAATTTAACTCAGATGACCATCAGGTATACTACTGTGGGCAAGAATCCCTCAGAAGAAATGGAGTAGCCTTCATAGTCAATAAAAGAATAGGAAAAGCAATACTGGGATACAATCCCCAAAATGACAGAATGATCTCAATTCGAATCCAAGGCAAACCATTCAATATCACAATAGTCCAAATCTATGCCCCAACCACTGGTGCTGAAGAGGATGAAATTGACCAGTTTTATGAAGCCCTACAGCACCTTATAGAATTAACACCCCAAAATGATGTCCTTATCATCATGGGGGATTGGAATGCTAAGGTAGGAAGCCAAAAGATAACCGGAATAACAGGCAAGTTTGGCCTTGGAGTACAAAATGAAGCAGGGCACAGGCTAATAGAATTTTGTCAAGAGAATACGATGGTCATAACAAACACTCTTTTCCAACAACCCAAGAGACGGCTCTACACATGGACATCACCAGACGGTCAACATAGAAATCAGATTGACTATGTGCTCTGCAGCCAAAGATGGAGAAGCTCTATACAGTCAGTAAAAACAAGACCAGGAGCTGACTGTGGCTCAGATCATGAGCTTCTCGTTGCAAAATTTAGGCTTAAATTGAAAAAAGTAGGGAAAAGCACTAGGCCACTCAGGTATGAACTAAATCATATTCCTGATGAATATACAGTAGAGGTGACAAATAGATTTAAGGAATTAGATCTGATAGACAGAGTGCCTGAAGAACTATGGATGGAAGTTCGCAACATTGTACAAGAGGTAGCAACTAAAACCATCCCAAAGAAAAAGAAATGTAAGAAAGCAAAATGGCTGTCTGAGGAAGCTTTGCAAATAGCTGAGGAAAGAAGGGAAGCGAAAGGCAAGGGAGAAAGAGAAAGATACACCCACTTGAATGCAGAATTCCAGAGAGTAGCTAGAAGAGATAAGAATGCCTTCTTAAATGAACAGTGCAAAGAAATAGAAGAAAACAACAGAATAGGGAGGACCAGAGATCTCTTCAAGAAAATTGGAGATATGAAGGGAACGTTTCATGCAAAGATGGGCATGATAAAGGACCAAAATGGCAGGGACCTAACAGAGGCAGAAGAGATTAAGAAGAGATGGCAAAACTACACAGAAGAACTATACAAGAATGAGCTTAACATCCCAGATAACCACAATGAGATGGTCATTGACCTCGAACCAGACATCCTAGAATGTGAAGTGAAATGGGCCTTAGAAAATCTGAGCAACAACAAAGCTAGTGGAGGTGACAGTATTCCAGCTGAGCTATTCAAAATCTTAAAAGAGGATGCAGTAAAAGTGCTACACTCAATTTGCCAGCAAATTTGGAAAACTCAACAGTGGCCACAGGATTGGAAAAGGTCAGTTTACATTCCAATTCCAAAGAAAGGCAATGCCAAAGAATGTTCAAAGTATCGCACCATTGCACTCATTTCACATGCTAGTAAAGTTATGCTTAAAATCCTACAAGCTAGACTCCAGCAGTATGTAGATCGAGAACTACCAGAAGTACAGGCAGGAATTCGAAGAGGCAGAGGAACTAGAGATCAAATTGCCAACATACGCTGGATCATGGAGAAAGCTAGGGAGTTCCAGAAAAACATCTACTTCTGCTTCATTGACTATGCAAAAGCCTTTGATTGTGTGGATCACAACAAATTGTGGCAAGTTCTTAAAGAGATGGGAGTACCAGACCATCTCATTTGTCTCTTGAGAAACCTATATGCGGGTCAAGAAGCAACAGTGAGAACTGGACACGGAACCACTGATTGGTTCAAAATTGGAAAAGGAGTCCGGCAAGGCTGTATACTGTCGCCCTGCCTATTTAACTTATATGCAGAGCACATCATGAGAAAGGCAGAGCTAGATGAATCAAAAGTTGGAATTAAGATTGCCGGGAGAAATATCAACAACCTAAGATACGCAGATGATACCACTCTAATGGCAGAAAGTGAAGAGGAACTAAAGAGCCTCTTGATGCGGGTGAAGAAGGAGAGTGCAAAAGTAGGCTTGAAACTCAACATTAAGAAAACCAAAATCATGGCATCCAGCCCTCTCAATTCCTGGCAAATAGATGGGGAAGAAATGGAGGTAGTGACAGATTTTATTTTTCTGGGCTCCAAGATCACCTCAGATGGGGACTGCAGCCAAGAAATTAAAAGACGCTTGCTCCTGGGGAGGAAAGCTATGACAAATCTAGACAGCATACTAAAAAGCAGAGACATCACCCTGCCAACAAAAGTGCGTATAGTCCAGGCCATGGTTTTCCCAGTTGCAATGTATGGCTGTGAAAGTTGGACCATAAGAAAGGCTGAGCGCAAAAGAATTGAGGCCTTTGAATTATGGTGCTGGAGAAGACTCCTGCGAGTCCCTTGGACTGCAAGGCGTTCAAACCGGTCAGTCCTAGAAGAGATCAACCCCGACTGCTCTTTAGAAGGCCAGATCCTGAAGTTGAAACTCAAATACTTTGGCCACCTAATGAGAAGGAAGGACTCACTGGAAAAGGGCCTAATGCTGGGAAAGATTGAGGGCAATAGAAGAAGGGGACGACAGAGAATGAGATGGCTGGATGGAGTCACTGAAGCAGTAGGTGTGAACTTAAATGGACTCCAGAAGATGGTAGAGGACAGGAAGACCTGGAGGAACGTTGTCCATGGGGTCGCGATGGGTCGGACACGACTTCGCAATTAACAACAACAACATGTCCATTGATTATTGCATATCCATTCTTCTTTTCACCCATTTCCACTCTAGAAGAACCATCTATAAACAACACTTCTCCTTCTATTAAGGGGAGCTCTTCCAGGTCAGGTTGGATTTTTGATTGTAATTGTATCACTTCTGTGCAGTAATGTTCCAATCCTTCAATATCAATTTGATGGTTATTGGCTAACAATTGGGTAGGGTTTAAATTATGGTCTGTGGTTAAAACCAAATCATCCTTTTTCATTAATATTCCTTCATATTTCAAAATGCGAGAATCCATTAACCACGAACTGGCTTTTTGTTGTAGTATAATTCGTACTTGGTGTGGACTACTGACCACTAATGCTCCTCCAAAAGTCAATTTCCGACTTTCCTGCACCAACAGGGCAGTGGCTGCTATGGCCTGTATGCAACTAAGCCATCCTCTAACTACCAGATCCATTATTTTTGAAAGGAAGGCTATGGGTTTCCTTTATCCAGCCCAATTTTGAGTCAATATTCCTTGGGCCACCCCATCTTCTGCGTTCACAAATAGGTGAAATGGTTTATCCAAATTGGGAAGACTCAAAACAGGTGCTTGCACTAAAGCCTGCTTGAGGTCTTCAATACTTTTCTTCCCTTCCTCATACCATTGTATCTCCCATGGCTCATCATCAATCTGCCATACAAGGGTTTAGTTAAATTGGCATAATTATTTATCCATAATCAGCAATAGCCCACTAATCACAAAAATTTTCTCAATTCTTTCTCCTCTTTAGGTAGCTGCTGTTTAGCTATTCCTTCTATTCGTTCCACCGTTATTTTTCTGCTTCCTTCACTAATTAAATGTCCTAAATACTTTACTTCCTTTTCTATATTGCAATTTCTTCTTAGATACTCTTAGTCCTTGTTCTCCTAAGAAATTCAGCAGTTTATCAGTGGCCAGTGTTACTGTCAATGCTGCAAATACTGTATATTCTTGCTTTGACAATATGCAAAACTGTCTGGCATTTATTGGGTTAATACTTAGCTTAGACTGGGCGGGGGAAAAAGCCCGGGAAAGAAAGAGGAAGTAAACGTTTGACCTTCTCACTAATTGGATAATGTGACCTGTGACTGCATGAGATGGGAGGGGTTGAGCAAGGAAAGCTTGATGCCAGCGGCAGGAAGTTCAGATTCTGGCATTAACCAGTCGAACATGGTGACCGGCAAAAATTGTAGCTCTGCAAATAAAGACTTTAGGAAACATGCCTGAAAGTTCTTTGAAGTGCTTCATTAGTCGGAACATGTGACAGTTACCTCCTGTTGCTTCCCTCTGGACAACAGTAAATCATCCACATATTGAATCAAATAAATCCCCCTTGGGATTTCAAATTTTTCCAGCACTTGTTCCAATATTTGTCTGAATAAATTGGGAGATTCAGTAAATCCTTGAGGTAACACTGTCCATTGATATTGTTGTTTTCTGCCAGTAAATGGGTTTTCCCATTCAAAGGCAAAAAGGAGCCTTGACTCTTTATCCAGAGGACATGCCCCAAAAGCATCTTTTAGATCTATCACAATGAACCACTTATGTTTAGGTGGAATATGTCCCATTAAAGTATATGGATTAGGAACAACTGAATGCCTAATCCTTACAATTCTATTCAAGAGCCTAAGGTCTTGTACCATTCTGAAGGTTCCATCTGGTTTTCTTACTGGCAGAATGGGAGTGTTAAAGGGAGACATTGTTGGCTCTAAAAGTCCGTCTTCAATCAATTGGTTGATGACGGGTTGCAATCCTCTCCTCCCTTTCATTGAAATGGAGTATTGTTTTTGTTCCACTACTTCTCCTGGTGTTTTAAGTTCTATTTTCAAAGGGGGAACTGTAAGTCCTCCTCTGTTTCCTTCTCTTACCCATACTTTGGGTTGTATTCTCTTTTTGTCCTCCTCTGTTTACACATTAATTTTAATCTCTTATCCAAATGTTATGCTTAAGCCGAGAGCATTTAAGGCATCTCTTCCTAACAAATTCACACCTGCCTCTGATATATATAACATTTCTATTTTAATTCCCCACTCCTTACTTTTTTGTTTCATTTGTAATGATTTTAATTTCCGTACTTGAAAGCCTTCCCCTTTTACCCCTGACACTCTGATTGTTTGTTCACTTAGTTGCATTTGAGGGCTTAAGGTAGACACAGAGGTGCGCTCTGCGCCAGTATCCACTAAAAACACTATCTCTTCTCTATCGGGTCCCACTTCTAAATTTATCAAGGACTCATCGTGGGACCTTAAAGTAAATTGCCCCTGACACCTCTAAAATTGACTTTCATCTTCCTCCATTAATTCACACACTTGCTGATCCTTCTGCACTTGTGGACAATCTTTCTTAAAGTGTCCTTTCTGTCCACACTCAAAACATGCTCTTTCTCCGAATCCCATTCCAAAACTTCCTCTACCTCTTCCATTTAGATATCAATACTGTCTTCCTCCTCTATTTCCATTACTTCCTCTTCCCCTGCCATATGGGACTCGAGGTGAGGGGTCCATCTAAGATCTTTCAGGTTGATTCTTTTTTTTTTTAAAGGTTTTTATTTTCCATTTATTGATACAAAATACAATTAAATTCCTAACCATTGGTACCGCCTGCCCATTCCCCCCAGGCTGCGTCCACCCTCTCTAATCCTTCCCCACTTCCCTCCTCTTTCTCTCCTCCCCTCCTACTCTCTTCCCCTCCCCTTCTCCTCTAACCATCCTACTTCCTCCCTACTCCTTCCTCCCCTCTCATCCCTCTCACACACATGAACGCAGCATAGGCGAAATGCCCAAGCGTTTACCACGTCTATATTATCATTACCCACCCACTCACCCACCCACCCACCCTCAACCCTCCCCCCCTCGCTTCCCAGAGCAGAATACAGGGTTATTATTAAGAAAGTTAACAATAATAAAAAAGAAAATAAAAGAGAAAAAAAATCATACTTAACCTTTAACTCCCCTTAAATTAAGTCATATAAACAAATCTCTACAACAGTTACTATAAAATTTACTCATAAAATAAATGAAACTTTATAGTCCCTTATTTTTTCTGAATATAATCTATCCATCTTCTCCATACAATAATATATCTTTCTTGTGTATGATCCTTCAAATAAGCAGAAATTTTTGCCATTTCTGCAAAGTTAGAAACTTTAAATATCCATTCTTCTAAAGTAGGCAATGAGTCCTTCTTCCAATACGAGCCTACTAATAACCTTGCTGCAGTTAATAAATTCAACATTAAAGTAGTTTCTTTGTCATTTAAATCCACAAAGATACCCAATAAGAATAATTGAGGGGTGAACTTTATCTTCCTTTTAAAAATCTTTTGAATGTTCCACCAAATCATAATCCAAAAAGCCTTTACCTTTTTACAATTCCACCAAACATGAAAATATGTCGCATCCATATTACCACATCTCCAACATTTGGGTTGTAATTTTGGATACATACAAGATAATTTTTTAGGATCTAAATGCCATCTGTAAAACATTTTATAAAAATTTTCCCTCAAATTTTGAGCTTGTGTAAATCTAACATTTCTAATCCAAATTGTCTCCCATAAGTCCAATGGGATCGGATCCTGGATATTCTGAGCCCATTTAATTATACAGTCTTTAACCAATTCTGTTTCAGAGTCTAATTCTATTAAAGCATTGTAAATTCTTTTTATATGGGCCTGACTCTGATCTTTAATCTGAATAACCAGATTTCCATCTTCTAGTGTTATTCCTTCTTTTTTATCTACAGTCCACCTGTCCACTATTTGTAAATATTGAAACCATGACTGTAGAATATTTTCTTGCCTTAATACATCTAGAGATTTTAAATGCCAATCCGAACCTGACCAAGTTAATAATTCTTTATACGAAATTTTATCAAAATTCATCCCCTTAGAAATCCCCTCAATTGCATGTCTAGGAATCCCCCAGATAGGTATTTTATAGTTTAACCTATAATAATACTTTTTCCAAACTCGAAGTAAGGCACTCCTCAAAATATGTGATTTGAAAGCCCGGTCCACTTTCTTATTAAAAATTAAATATGCATGCCAACCATACATTAAATCCCACCCTTCAAGAACAAGAATATCCTTATTTGTTAAATTAAGCCAATCACTTATCCAAGTTAAGGCGGCTGCATCATAATATAATTTCAAGTTAGATACTTTAAGTCCTCCTCTTTCTCGGGCATCTTGCAAAATCTTAAACTTAACCCTTGGTTTTTTCCCAGCCCAAATGAATTTATTGATACCCTTCTGCCATTCCTCCAAATTTACATCTTTTTTTAAAATAGGTATCATCTGAAACAAGAAACAAGAACTTTGGTAGAACATTCATTTTTACAACTGAAATTCTCCCCAACAATGACAATTGCAGTTTTTTCCAGTCATTTAAATCCTTTTGCACTTTTGCCCATAGTAATTCATAATTATTTTTATACAATTTTCCATTTGAGGCAGTTAAATATACTCCCAGATATTTAACCTTTTTCACCATCTGAAAACCTGTGGCTTTAACCAAACTTTCCTTGTCATTGGCTAACATATTCTTAGATAATATCTTAGTCTTATGGTTATTGACTTTGAAACCAGAAACTTTTCCATACTGTATTATAAGTTCTAATAGACAATCAACCGCTCTAATCGGTTGTTCCAAAATCAAAACCAAATCATCCGCAAAAGCCCGTAATTTATACTCATTTTTTCTTATCTTTATGCCCTTGATTACCGTTCATTCTCGAATCTGGATCAACAAAATCTCCAATGTCAAAACAAATAACAATGGAGATAATGAGCATCGTTGTCTTGTCCCTTTTTCAATATTAAAAGTCTCAGTCAATCCCCCATTAACAACAATTTGAGCAGATTGTTGCTGATATATAGCTTTAAGTGCATGTAAAAAATTATCCCCAAAATTCATTTTCTCTACCAGTGAGAATAAGAATTGCCAATCTAATTGATCAAAGGCTTTTTCAGCATCCAAAAATATAAAAGCCACAGGAATCTGATTGTTCTTATCCAAATACTCAATTAAGTTAATAATTTGTCTAACATTATATTTCATGTATCGCCCTGTTATGAATCCTAATTGATCACTGTGAATCAAATCCTTCATAACCTGCATTAATCTATTTGCCAAATTTTTTGTAAAAATCTTGTAATCTACATTTAATAATGATATCGGCCTATAATTCTTAGGCTCTGTAAGATCTTGATCCTCCTTCGGAATCAATGATATAAACGCTCTTTTCCAAGAAGGAGGAACTTGTGCTCCCAGCAAGATACTATTAAAAAGCTCCTTTAATGGCTCCAACATTTCTTCATATAAATTTTTATAATACGTCGACGTCAATCCATCTGTTCCTGGAGACTTTCCCACCTTTAACTGCTTGATAGCTAAGCCAATTTCCTCCACAGTAATTAAACAATTCATCCCATTTTGCTGTTCCTCAGAAAGTTTAGGAAAATGTACTGATTGTAAATATTTATCTATATCCATTCCCTTTATATTATCACTTGAGTATAGTTTTGTGTAAAAATCTAAAAAACTCTTTTTAATCAAATTTTGCTGAAAAACTTCAGTACCTTTATATTTTACTTTCTCTATAATCCTAGCCTTCTGTTTCTTTCGTAACTGCTAAGCTAACCACCTCCCAGGCTTATTCGCATTACAAAAAGTATTATGTCTCATATAACGCAAATTGGTAGCCACCTGATCTGCCATCAACATATTAAATTGTTCCCTAAGCATCTTTATAGAAACCTTTAAGTTATTATCAGTTGGATTAAGAGCAAGCGCTTCTTCTTTTATTTTAATCTCATCTTCTATTTCTCTACGTCTTTGTATCCTTTTATCCCTAGAAACTTTATTTAAATGAATTAAAATTCCCCTCATATACGCCTTACTGGCGTCCCAGACCATGGGCATCGATGTACCCTTATTCATATTTAAAGCAAAAAACTTCTTTACATTTTTGTACAAACTCTCCCCGGGTAAACAAATTCTCATTCAGTCTCCAAGGCCTTCTGTTCCCATCTTCCAAGTATAGCTCCATCCACACAGGACTATGGTCTAAAAGGGTCCTGGGAAAGATTTTTACCTTTCTCACCCTAGAAAGAAAATCACTAGTAATCAAAAAGAAGTCAATCCTTGAAAATGACTGATGTCTATCCGAATAGAAGGTAAAATCTCTATCACTTGTGTTCCTTTCTCGCCAAATGTCAATAAGTTCCAACCCTTCTTTCAAATCAAAAAAAGTTTTGGGTAATTTAGTTTGAGTAAAATTTTTTGAAGAGCTCTTTTTATCTATAGTTATATCCAAAACTCCATTCCAGTCACCCATCAAAATTACGGATTTATAATCCAACTGGGATATCTTCCCATGCAAAAGCTTATAAAATTGCTTCTGTTGTTGATTAGGGGCATATAATCCAACAATAAGAACTTTCTTGCCTTGTAACAATAGTTCCACAAAGACATATCTTCCTTCAAGATCAACCTCAATTAATTTAGCCGATAAATTTTTCTTCACATAAATTACAACACCCCCTTTTTTCCCTGGAGCTGGAGCTATAAAATGTGATCCCAAACGAGAATTTGTCAAATATTTTGAGTCCTTTGAAGTTATATGAGTCTCTTGCAAACATATCAAGTCATTATTATGTTGTTTCAAATAGTAGAAGACCTTTCTCCGTTTCTGAGGTGAATTTAAGCCATTAACATTCCAGGTCAGGAACTTGGCCATCTACACCGGCCTGAAACCTTTGAAGCATAGCCTGAAGATCAACTGTTGAAGATCTTTTAGGTCTTGCCCCTCCCACAGGCTCTGTAGTAACCATTCCTTCTACTTTATCACCACTCTTCTGCTGCTGCTCTTTTTCTTTACGTTTATGGGCAGCTCGTGTCATCCTTTGATCTTTTATCTCAAGATTCTGTACAGGCAACACCGCTTGTTCCATGACCATCAATGAGGAAGCTCCTGCCATAACGGGCTCTTCAATTATACTTGTTTGTGAAGGTGAAGACAGTCTTGCCTTTAGAATAGAGTGATAGAAATCTCTTGCCTTTAAAACTGTAGTTAATCTGTGACGTATTCCATCATAATTCAGTACTATTCCTCTTGGAATCTCCCATCTGAACTGGATTTTACGATGTTTTAACTCATCAGACAGAAAAGTAAAATCTTTTCTACCTCTTAAAATTTTTGGAGGTATTTCTTTTAAAATTATCACATCTTGAGCTGCAATTTGAAACCTCTTTTTATAAAAAGCCTGTATAATTTCATTACGAATAGATCTTCTGGAAAAGTAAATAACCACATCTCTTGGTAAATTTCTCTGTCTGGCCACCCATGAGTTGACTCTGAAGATTTTTTCTATCTCATTCCCAACTACTTCTGGTCTCCATCCAAGATTAAAAGCGATATCTTTAACAATAAGCATCTTCAAATCTTCCTGGGAATTTTCTTTCAAACCCCGGATATGCAATGCGAACTCCATTTCTCTGTATTGTGAAATAGTTTGTTCATCCCGTGTAACTTCTATCTTATTCTCCACTTCCACCATTCTAAATTCCAATTTTGCTGCATTGTCAGTAATCTCCTCCATTTTATCGTCAATCCTTTCAATATGCAGGGCAAGACCAGAAAATGCAAATAATATGTCTTCTCTGACCTGCTTGTTCTTTTTCTCCAATAATTCTTTTGTAATAGCCCTCTCTGCAATTATAAGATCTTTTACCTCCTCTTTAATATCCAAAGCAGTCATTTTTAAAGCTTCTTGTAAGTCTTTGAAAGAGATTGCAGGAGGAGGAGAGGGTGGGGGTGATTTTGGTTTAGACTGAGAAACAGGCTGAGTGATTGGGGAGGAGATGGAAGCCTTAGGGACAGAGACTAAACGTTTTGAAGCCATTCTGTTAAATTCAAAGGAGCAAAATTCTTGCCTCTATAATATCACAGTTCTTTAAATAATAATAAAAAGAAAGAAAAAAGGAAAAAAAGAGAAAGAGGAACAAAATTCTTGCCTCTATATTTAAAACATAAACTTTTAACTTTGTTGCAAAGTCAAACAAGAAAGACAGTCGCCATTTTGCCTTTCACTTTCCCTTTCTTCAAAAGGGAAGGTAAACAAAGAGAAGAAAGGGGGGAGAAGATGCTTGCAGGAGTTAAAGTCACAATCAGTCTTAAATCCACTTTCTCCTGGTCTGCTCCGTCTGCATTTGAATACTCACAAGCCTCCCCAAAAAAAAGCAGATGTGGGAGCGGCGCCTTGCTTCATCCCAGAACTTCGGGACAAAGACGTCCTGGAGTGCGGAGTTGGCTCAGGCTCCGAGGGAGCTCTACCCTCCGATCCCTGAAATTATGGGGATCCAGGGGAGCTCTTACCTCTACCTGAGCAGCTCTTCTCTTCCCTTTCTCCCAGGGAAGAGATTCAAGCCGCAGGACAGCTGATTGTAAAAGTCCTGCAGCTTTTACACAACCCAGGAACGGGCTTCTTTGTGAAAAGCAGCCATCGTAGCTGCTTGATCACACCGGAAGCCCTCAGGTTGATTCTTTAAGAGTTTATTTACTGTTGCAACCATCATTCTTCCTTTTTGTTTCGCCTTTTCATTATCTCTCTGCACATATATTTTCTGCGCTTCTTTCAGTAAATCATCAATTGACCTCCCTGTCCAGTTATCCAGCTTCTGTAACTTCTTTCGGATGTCTGGCCAAGATTTAGTAACAAATTGCACCCTACCTAGTGGCAGATTTGCGGCTTCATCCAGATCCATTCCAGACCACTTCCACATGCCATCTTTAAGTCTTTGTAAAAAGGCAGCAGGGGATTCCTCTTTTTCTTGCTCTATTTGTAGTGCCTTTGACATATTCTGTGCCTTTGGCACAGCTTTCCTCATTCCCCGTATAATCATAGTTCTTAGATCTTCCATATTCTGTCTATCTACTGGATTATTATTATTCCAATTTGGTCTTATTAATGGAAATTTAGCTTCCCCATTCGGCGGTGGATTATTCCCTCCCTGGGGATGTTCCCTGTCCCATATCTTCATTGCTGCCATACGAATGAGTTGTCTTTCTTCAGCAGAGAACAAGGTATTCAAAATGGCCATAATTTCATCCCACGTGTAAATATTTAGCCCTAATAAATTCTCTAGCTGTTCTGCTGTTCCTAAAGGATCTTCTATCAGGTTTTTAAGTTCCTTCTTAAAGGCCCATACCTCAGACGCCCGAAGGGGTTCCTGTACAAAACTAATTATGGACACCCCCTGAGCATCAATTCCATTGGGTACCTCCCTTAAAGGAAATAAAGTTGGGTCCTCCATTTCCTTGTCTTTAGGGAAGGGAAAATTTTCAATATCTTTTTTACACTGTTCTAATTCCCTTCTGAGATTTTTATACTTCTTATTCTTCTTTTTAGTAATTGGAGGAGTTTCAGGTCTGGTCTCTGCCAAAGGGGATGGACCTTGTGGGATGTTTTGAACTTCCGGAACAAGTCCGGGATTATATGGAGGGGGAAAATTATCGGTGTTGCCTATCTTCCTTGTCCTCTTCTTCTTCCTCTTGGTTCAAATAAACTGTAGTATACACCAGATCTGCTGGTTCTACCCACTTATCAGAGGTCCAAATTAAGGCATAATCCAGTTCATTGTCTAAGGACTTGCATGATTTTTGTTTAAAATATTCATACAAGTGTTGGCACGCAAAATAGTCAGTAGTTCCCATACGCGGCCATTCTATTCTCTCATCTTCCCACCAAATAAAACAACACAAATTTACCATATCTTCCTTGGTCAAATTCAACTTAATAATGATCTTATTATAGGTTTTTTTTCCCCAATTGGCCAGCAGGATTCCTAATGGACTTCCTGGATCAATGTTCAATTTGGGGTTCTTTCTTATTTTCTTTACACATTTCTTCTTTTGGGATCCTCCTGAATTACCCATACTGGTTTACCATACTGTTCTCTTATCCTAACCAATCTAATGAGACCATGATTCGCTTCACCAAGCTGCTTTCTCTTTTCCCCCACCAATCTCCTCTCAGAGGTATGGAAATCAGGTACTCAAGAGTCCGCACTCACTTTGCCTTGCAACTCTATGGTTCTTGGGGTGTCTCAAGCACTCGTCTCACAGATCTCAGATTCACACAGTCCTACCCAGTCCTCCACCCGACTGCCTAGGCAGTTATTTCCTCTGGTTTACCCCAGATAATTCGCCTAGGTTTGTGCACGAAGTTGCCCAGTCACTGAGGTTGGTAATTCATCACTGATCCCTCCTTTTGTCATTTTCTTAGCAACCTCTATTTGGGTCCGTGGAAGCTGAGCATTGATTCCAGACCTCGCTCCCTGGAGTTCGAGATCAGACCATCGAACTCAATGGGGCATGCCTTCCAATATCATCTCCAGGTTCTCCGGGATCTGGAAACGAGTGTTCCTTGAGCCCCAAGTTGGGTGCCAAAACTGTTGCACACAAATTCAAAAACAAATTAAATTCACTAATTGGGTTTCAAAGAAAACGAAATTTATTGCTAACAAGGAAAAGAAGAGAGCGGTTTGCAAAGCGTGGTGGATCCAAGTCAAGACTTCACGCAGGAAGTTCCCAAGCAATGGACCACACGCGAGCCACGTTGAGCAGTCATTTTTATACATCCTATCGTGACGCTCCATTCCCTTCCCCTTTGGTCCCATTGGATAGGCCCGCAGAGGTCACAATCTATCAGAAGTGCCTAACCGGAATACATTATCTCTGTCTTTATCTGCTCAGGTTACCTCAACAACCGACATACTACCATATATGGGCATGTTGTTGTTCCGGCAGAAATTCACAGTTTATTCTTTGGTTTTGGTGTACTCCTCCTGTTTATTTTCAAAACATCCTTTTCCCTTGAACTGTTTCCCTCAACCATGGGAAGAAATAGCTATGGACTTTGTAGTAGACCTACCTGAATGTAAAGGAAATACTGTCATCTGGACTGTGGTAGACCTGTTTTCGAAGCAGGCTCATTTCACTGCCTGCAAAGGACTCCCATCGGCCCAATGACTGACTAAATTGTTCCTGAAACATATCTACCGGCTGCATGGTGCCCCTAAGCGAATAATTTCGGACAGGAAAGTGCAGTTCACAGCGAAGTTTTGGAGGAGCTTTCTTAAATTAATTGGATCATCTCAAGGCCTATCATCTGCTTTCCATCCAGCTACCAATGGGGCTGCGGAATCCGCTAACAAGATGGTGGAGCAATATCTCAGATGTTATGTTTCCTACCAACAAACAAACTGGACCGACCTCCTCCCTTTCACAGAGGTGGCTTACATTAATTCTGTTCACAGCAGCACTGGCTACACACCTTTCAGGTTAGCCACAGGAAAGGAATTCAGCCCAATACCTGAATACCCTCAGTTGCCCTCCGCTTCCCAGACACTTGACCAATGGGTGAGGGGGTGGGAAGAAGTTTGGAGAAACACAAAAACTGCTTTAAAAAAGACTTCCGAGACCTATAAAAAGCAGGCTGATAAAAAGAGGGCTCCCCAAAGAACATTCCAAGTTGGGGAAAAGGTTTATCTGTCGACTAAATATTTATGCCTCAAATTACCCAGTAAGAAATTAGGACCAAAATTCTTGGGGCCTTTCCCCATCATAAGGATCATCAACCCGGTCACCGTAGAATTGAAACTCCCTAGGCTTTTAGGGCGAGTTCACCCTGTCTTCCATTGCAGCCTGCTGAAACCTTTTCGGGGCTCCACTTTAAGACCTCCCCCTAAGAAGGCACCCAGGCCCCTTGTAGTGGCGGGTCAGACTCACTATGAAGTGAAACGTATTCTTGACTCTAGAATTTTTAAAGGAAAATTGCAGTACCTAGTACAATGGAAAGGATACTCGTTGTCTGAAGCCACTTGGGTGAAATCTAGCGATGTGAAAGCTGACAGACTCATCAAAAAGTTTTATAAGAAACACCTTAACAAACCGAGAGATAGTCCCTAACATATGCTTTTGTTTACGCTACAGGGTCTGTCTTTTTTTTTTAATAATTTTTTATTTTTTTAACCAACAAAACAAAACACACATACACACACAGTGTATACTCCTTTTTTTTAACAGCAATTTCATAACGGTAATCTTCTACTATTTACATTTTCCCCCCTTATTCTTCTTTAGATATATTTGTCCTTGTTGGCCCGTTGTTTCTTATTTGCATTTTTCTTTCTTCATACTATACTTCATACTAAGAATAATACATATTATTATTACTATACATTATTATACACACATTTTCCACTTTTAACCTTTCCACATTTATTCTCCTCTATTATTTCTAGTCTCCAACCAGTCATATCACTTGTTCCATATTAGATAGTACTCTGTGTCTTCCTTTTCTTTTATCTCTTTTGTTAATTTGTCCATCTCAGCACAGTCCAGGATTTTTCTTATCACTTCTTCCTCTGATAGTATATTCTCAATTTTTCCAGAACTGTGCATATGCTATTCTTTCTGCCATTGTTATATGTAGAATTAAGTACCGTATTTCTTTATTATATTTTCTGTTTAAAATACCAAGCAAAAAGATCTCTGGTTTCCAGTCTACGGGTTGGTCTATTATTTCTTCGATCCATCTTCTTATTTTAGTCCAGTATTTTTTCGCAACTGGGCATGTCCACCATAAATGATAATATGTTCCATGTACTTTTTTACATTTCCAACATGTTGGCGAATTGTTCTGGAACATCTTGGCAAGCTTTGCTGGTGGAAGGTGCCATCTGTAAAACATCTTCAACTGGTTTTCCTTGAATGCAGCTGACATAGTCAATTTTATGTTTATTTCCCATATTTTTTCCCATTTCTCCAATTCTATATTACATCCGAAATTTTTTGCCCATCTAATCATTGTGTCTTTGACAACCTCGTCTTCCATTTTATATCTCAATAGGTATTTGTATAAATTGCTAATTAATTTTATTTCTGTTCCATGTATAATTTTATCCAATTCTTGCGGCTCTTTTTGTATTTCATATAATTTTTTGTCCTCTGTATATTTAGATTGAATTTGTGTAAATGTCCACCAGTCAATCTCTCTGCCTATATCTTGTTCCAATTCTTGTTTTGTTTTCAGATTTCCCTGTTCGTTTACTAATTCCTTGTATCTAATTATCTTATTTATATCCAGTAGGTTTGGGTGTTTCAGAGCTTCTGTTGGGGATAACCACATTGGAATTCTTATATAATGTTTTTGTTTTATTTTTTCCCAAGTCTGTAGCAATTTATTCCTAACTATGTGTCTTTGAAAGTATCTGTGTATTTTATATTTTTCGTCCCATAGGAATGCATGCCACCCTGCTTGCAAGTCATGTCCTTCTATTGTTAAAACTCTAGTATTTTTCAATTCCATCCAATCTTTTAGCCAAGTTAGGCTCGATGCTTGGTAGTATATTTCCCAGTCTGGTAACGCCAATCCCCCTTTATCTTTCCTATCTTGCAAGAGTTTTAATTTAATCCTGGGTTTTTTCCTTTGCCATATAAATTTAGTGACCAATTTATTTAATTCTTGAAAGAATGTTTTCCCTAATTTTATTGGAATAACTTGGAACAGAAATAATATTTTTGGCAATATATTCATTTTGACCATAGCGGTCCTCCCTAAAAATGAAATTTGTAGATTTTCCCAATTTTCTAAATCTTTTTTTATCTGGTGTAATATTTTATCATAATTGTCCTCCTTAATCGAGGAACACTTCGCTGTAAGCCAGATTCCTAAATATTTTATTTTCTTAGTTATACTTATCTTTGTTTTATCTTCCAGTTCACTTTCTTGTGCCTTTGTAAGATTCTTGGTTATTAATTTGGATTTATTCTTATTAATCTTAAGTCCGGCTACCTCACCAAATTCTTCTATTTTTTGAATCAATTTAAAGCCGGTTTCTAATGGATCTTCCAAAATAAATACCAAATCATCAGCGAAGGCTTGGACCTTATATTCTTCCTTCTTAATTTTTAAACCCTTTATTTCTTGGTCCTCCTTGATTTTTGTCAGGAGTATTTCTAATGATAAAATAAATAGAAGAGGGGAAAGTGGGCATCCTTGTCTTACTCCTTTGGTTATATCAATTTTTTCTGTCATTTCCTCATTTATAATTACCCTAGCTGTTTGTTTAGTATATATTTTCTCAACCAACTTTCCAAATTTTGTCCCAAAATCCATATAGTGCAATTGTGTTATAATAAACTTCCAATTCAGATTATCAAATGCCTTCTGGGCATCAAGAAAAACCAGTGTAGCTTGTCTTTCAGGATGAACTTCATAAAATTCTAAAGTGTTCATTATTATCCTCACATTATTTTTTATCTGTCGTCCTGATAGAAATCCTTTTTGTAAGGGGGGCCGGATGTCAATGCTGCTAACATCGGTTGTTCTTGCTTTGACAACATAGGGAGATGCAGCCTTTTTCTTTCCTATGCTTTACTCTTAGAATTAGATGATACTGGGGGAGGAGCAGGATTGTGATGGGAGTTAGTTAGACATAACAATTCAGAGGCTTTTGAAATAAGAGATGATAAAGAAATGGTGGGTTGGAGAACACGAGGGAAATTTTGCATTTCAAACTAATTGGAGAATGTGATTTATGACTGTAAATTAGGGGAGTGAATTGTGCTTTGATACTATGTGTTTAAGGGAGGGGAATTCAGATTTTGGCTTCAACCATGTATGTGCCAAAGCTATGCTACTCGAATAAAGATTCTTTAAGGTAAACAATGCCTTGAAGTACTTTGAAGAGTTTCATTTGTCGGAACCATGACACTACCTTGACATGCCAACCCTCCAGAAGAAAGATAGGCATAGGAAAGAAAACATACACAAATTTACACAACATATAAGCCCCTAACTCACACTCTATCTGGGTTGGTTCGGGTATTTAGCATGGAACTTGTGGACAAGTTTAGATGCCCTAATGCCATGGTGGTGAATCTATGGCATGCAGAGCCCTCTCTGTGGGCACGCACGCTGTCGCCCCAGTCCTAGGCCTTCAGTTCCGTCCATGAGCAACCTGCATCAATACCCATGAAGGGTAAGGTTGCCGCACCCGCACCCACCTCCCCCAAGCATTTTTTTTACTAACCTACCTTTCAGCTGCATTCCATTCCTCTGTTTGCTTCTCAGCCTTCGCCACATGTTTGTGGGACTATTGGTAAAAAAAAAAAGTTCCATCAGACTTTCTAATTTCTCGCAACATCTCTGCCTACAAAGCCACAAAAGCTATAGCTCAGGGGTCCTCAGCTTATGGCCTGACCTCTTTTTATCCAGCCTGCCTCAACCTCCCGGGCAAGCTGTCCAATCGTGAGGAGAGGGTGGGTGGATGGTGGCGAGAGCCTCAGCCAATGGCGGGATGGCGAGTTGGTGGGAGATGATGTTTTTTCCCAGTTTCTCCCTCACGCGCCCAAGGGCGTGCTCACACTTTGGCCACGCCCCCTTCTTCTCCTCCTCTCGCCTATTCGCGTTTTTACCTCAGGGCCGAGCTGAGAGGTTTAGGCCTTGCTTGAAGCCTCAGCCTCACTTAGGGCAGCCAAGCCTGGTGATGACGATGCCAATACTGCTGCTGCTTCTGAGGTGGGTCCCTCACTAGGCACTATGGAACACAAGCCCCAGCCTCTGCCACTGCTGCCGCTGCCGCCATGCCGACCAAAAAGAAACTGGTGCTGCTGGCCCTCAACATCACCCCCACCATCTCTGAGGGACTGACGGTTGGAGTGGGGCTGCTGGAGTGGGGCACCGGCTATGGGTCTAAGGGCAGCGGGCAAAGGGCAAGGTATTTGTGAGGGGCAGCCGGGGTGAGTGAGAAAAAAGGAGGAGTATTTGCTCTTGGAAGGTTATTTTGGGGTTGTGAGAGGTTGTGTGGAGCTGAGGTGATGAAAGGTCAGGGGAGCCACTGGGAGGGAGGATGCGGTTGGCCTTTGGAGGAGCATCCCGATCCACAAAGGGGGGTGCCACGTCCAGGTAGGCAAAGCTGGAGGTGGTGGAGCAGCTCAGAGGAACTGGGAGTGCCGGTGCTGGTGGTTGAGAGAAACATCATTGGCCTTTAGGGTCCAGGAAATGGTGGAGGAAGGATGGGGGCATTGGGATTGAGGATGGCTTCATATTTCTATACTCTAACCATCCCCAAGTATAGAAGAGTCTTTTCCCTAGCCCGTTTCAATGACTTGTCTCAGCACTACTCGACGGGCGATCCAAGAGGCTCCTGTTTAGTGAGCGACTATGCCCCTGTGATAGGGCTGAAGTTGAAACTGTGGAGCATGTCTTATCATACTGCCCTATGTATAACACAGCCAGAATTAAATTATTGTCTCTCCTTGGAATTGATCCCTCTGGTTCTAATGTTAGTAATTTGGCCTTATATTTTCTAGGGGATGGCTCCTCCTATATTACTTCTCAGGTTTCTAAATTTCTTTTAAGAGCTGTAACTATTAGAGGAGAACGTTGTAATTCCCTTTAGCCAAGGCTTCTGGTGTTAATTGTTTGTGATTATATTTTTCTTGTGTTTTCTTTTGTTGCACTTGCATTTTGGTCTGTGACCGCAAAATAAAAATTATTATTATTATGGGGGCATTGGGATGTGCCCCATGGGAAATAGGAATGAGGTCCTGCCAGGCAGGTTCTTCTGCCCTGAGACAATCCAGAATGCCAATCAAGGAGAATATTTCTGGCTCAGAGTTAAAACGAAGGGTCCTTGAGGGGGGTGTCTCTGAGGATGGTGGTTTTCTTGCAGACGTTTCAGGACCCAAAGTGGGATAATAAGTGAACTAATGATGTTACCTAGTTTGGGTGATGAGATGTCTACAAGAAAGCCACAAAGCTCAGAGAGGACCAAGTAACCCACAACCAGCCTTCTCCTCTTCTTTTCTTCTCCTTCACTCCACAAACCCCATTCTCTTCTGGCACTGCTGATGTTACCTAGTTTGGGTCATGAAACATCTGCAAGAAATGCTGAATGGAAATGGCACCCCTGCCCTGCCCCCTGCCTCGCCTCACCCTGCAGGATGAGCCTCCTGACCACCGTCCCACCTGCCAGAGACCCCCTGGATCTCCCCCAACCATGCCTGGCCCCCACAGGCATCCCTCACCACGAGCAACGTTGAGGTGGCCACACCCACCCCAGCCACGCCCACCCAGTCTGCCATGACCACTGCAGCCACACCTACCCAGTGGTCATACCCATTCAGTGGGCCACGCCCACCTGGCACTCGATGATAAATAAGTGGGGTTTGGGTTGCAGTTTGGGCACTCGGTCTCTAAAAGGTTCGCCATCACTGCCTTAATGTCTTTTGCATCTGCTAGGGGATACCCCTTCTGTTGAGTCCTTCGCGAAAGGCAATAACTTCAGGAGTCATTTGGTAGTTCTCAGGAGCCTCTTTATTGGTGACTAGCAGCTCTGTTACAACGCCGAGGCACACACGCCTCTCTGCTCCTCTTAAAGACAATCCCCGGGCCAAACGGCAACATTTGGCGCGCTTTGCACTTCACGCATGCGCGCGAGTGCTGGCGCCAGCCAGTCTGGTCCCGGGCAGCTTGCAACTGCCCGGGACTGTTGCAATGTCCCGAGCCTGCCTTCTGCAGGCTCAGGACACAACACCCCTTTCCCCTAAATTATATTACTATAATTATATTAATGGTTACACTTGACCTTAACACGAGCGTGGGAGCCACACGGGTTCCATGGCAACAACTGTAATGTTTTTTGGCTTTATTTCCCAATGTTCCTTATTCAGACCTTTCAAAGGGACACCCTCTTACTGTTTCTGCTTTGCCAGCAGAGTTACAAAATCTTCAAGATATTTAGGAGATCTTTTAGCTCTCTGAGACCTCCGAATTCCCTGGCAACCTCCAAGCACATCTTGTCCAGGGGGTGCTATGTGTTCGCCCCCTTCTTTTGACCCTGGTGGTCCCCATGGACCGTGCCCCGTTGCCTGGCCTGCTTGCTTGCCCATCGGGCTCGTCAGGCCAGAACTTTGTTCTCCCCATAACCTGGTTGACCTGCCTAGTTGCAGGCTCTCTGGCCCTTCTAGAAGGCTGCCACTGTTGGACAACTCTGTAGAGCCTCCCAGGTCTATCCTAGACCTATCATGAGGCTGCCTTTCTCCAATTCCCTGTTCCATAGTAGGGCTGTCTGGAATCTCAGTACTGTCCCAAAACTCAGTTGCCCCCTCAGTTAAGCCAGAGGTGTCAGAATTGGAATTCGGCCCTCCGACCACCTCCCTATGTAATTGTCCCATTCTGGGAACAGTGGCAGTGTTGGGCCAACTAGACGGAGTGTGTGCCAGCTCTCTTGCAAGATGTGAGTTATTAGGATGCTCCCGGTTATTCTCCCCGACTGGAGTGCTGAATGGTGTAGGTGTGTAATGATTATGCCCCCGGGGTAACTCCCTGACTGGAGTAGGCACTGGTGCCTGTATTCTAGTTGGTTCCCACGAATTCCTGTTTGGAGCACTCACGGAATCTTGGAATGGGCCGTCTGTGACCTCTCTGTTGGTGTCTGGCTGCCGCCCACACCCTTCCCTTTGCCCATAGAGGTCCCCCTCCCCCCCTGGAAAAAAACCAGAGGTGCCAGCAGGTGAGTCCAGTCTTGTACGCAGCTGGTCGATATGCCGTCTCAGGATACGACCGTCATCCATGGAAACCTCGTAAGACAAGGGACCTGTAACCTTGCATACAATGGCAGGGACCCATAAGTGACCTGGCCCGTAATTACGGGTCCATACTGGGGCACCCACTAGCAAGTGCCTTGGTGCCCTGGGTTGTGTAAACTTAGAAGGCAGTCTGTCCGGATGCAACCGGTCAAGCTTAGTAGTCAGTGTGCGCCCCCAGCGAAGTTCAGCCGGGCTTTTCCCGGTAGAAGTAGACGGTGTGGTGCGGTAAGCAAGTAGAAAATCTGCCAACCTGTGATGCCAGTCCCCATATGTCAGTTTCTTTAATGCATCCTTGGTGATGCGGACCATCCGTTCAGCCATACCGTTGGTGGAAGGATGGAAAGGTGCATAGGTGGCATGACGAATCATGTTGGCCTGTAAGAAAGCTTGGAATTCGGAAGAAGTGAATTGAGGGCCATTGTCAGACACCAAAACCTCCGGAAGCCCATGTGCAGCAAAAATCCCCCTCAGTACTTGAATAGTCCTTGCAGAGGTGGTGGAAGAGACAGGTACAACCTCAAGCAATTTTGAATGGCTATCAACCAGGACCAAGAAGAATTGACCCTGAAAGGGCCCAGCGTAATCAATGTGCACCCTAGACCATGGAGACTGTGTTTCCTCCCATCTATGTACAGGGGCCTGTGGCATTTCTGGGCGTGAGCGCTGACAAAGGTGGCATGCGTGCACCTTAGCTTCAATTTCCTTGTCTAACCCAGGCCACCACAAATGGCTGCGTGCTAGCGCCTTCATGCGTACAATGCCAGGATGACCCTCGTGAAGGGAACCTAAGACCCTAGGCCTCATTGAGGTAGGAATGACAACTCTGCTGCCCCACAGCAGACAACCCTGGAAGGTGGATAACTCGTTCCTTTTAAGCCAGAAACTCTGAAACTCAGCGCCAGGACAACTCTCTGGCCATCCAGACAAAACCCAAGATAAGACACGGGAGATTGTGAGATCTGTGGCAGATTCAGCAGCCACATCCCTGGCATTTAACGGTGACTCAGGCAATGCCTGAATTGAAAGGATGTTGATGGCAGGGGCAGGATCAGCCTCTACTACTGGCAGGGGTAATCTACTGAGGCCATCAGCATGGCCCATTTCTTTCCCAGGTTTGTGAATTAGAGAAAAATCATAGGCTGACAGGAAGATTGACCATCGCAGCATCCTGGGGGAGATGATATGGGGAGTTTGTTTGTTTGTGGTAAACAGCCCCAACAAAGGTTTATGGTCAGTAAAGACCGTGAAATGTCTGCCATACAAAAAATCATGGAATTTTTTAATTCCAGCAACAACAGCTAAAGCCTCCCTGTCTATCTGGGCGTAGTTTTGCTCAGCAGAAGACAAGGTTCTGGAGTAATATGCAACAGGAACCTGAGTTCCATCTGGCCTAACGTGGCTGAGTACTTCTCCCACTCCATACGGAGAAGCATCACACACGATGCACACAGGAAGAGTTTCATTAAAATGTGCAAGCACATTGTTAGATGTGAGTAAGACCTTAACCTCATTGAAGCTTGCTTCATGTGTTTGTGACCACTGCCACACTGCCTTTTTGTCCAGAAGCCTATGAAGTGGTTCAGCTACTTTAGCCTTGTTAGGAATGAATGAATTATAAAAGTTCAAAAGGCCCAGAAAAGCCTGTAGTTCGGCCTTGGACTTAGGCCTAGGAGCATGCATAATAGCCTTTAATTTGGACTCAGCAGGATGAATCCCATTGGCATCAATTTTGAATCCCAGGAAATCTGTAGAAGGCACCCCAATTTTACATTTGTCCTTCTTGAGTTTGAGGCCCGTTTTCCAGAACCGCAGCAGGACAGCCCTCAATCTCTCAGCTAAATTTTAGGTGGAGTCTCCAGCAATTAAGACATCATCAAAATAGGGGCAAATCCCTGGTATACCCCTCAGTGTGTTTTCCATTATGCTTTGGAAAATTCCAGGAGCCACATTTACTCCAAATTGTAATCTTTGAATGCTCCCCTGTGCGTTACAATGGTTTGTGCTACTGCAGCAGCTTCATCAACAGGCAGCTGTTGATAAGCCTGAGCAAGGTCAAGCTTTGCAAAAACACGCCCCCCCCCCTTGAGGGAGGCCAGGATATGACTGACTACAGGTACAGGATAGGCATGTTGCTGCAATGCCTTATTCAGAGTGCATTTGTAATCTGCACAGATGTGAATGTCCCCATTAGCCTTGAGAGGCGTGACTATGGGGGTCTCCCAAGGACTGGAATCAACAGGTTCTAAAACTCCTTGCTGAATCAATTTGTCCAATTCAGTATCAATTTTCCCTTTTAAAGCAAAAGGAACCCTTCTTGCTTTTACTCTAACAGGAGTGACAGTGGGGTCTAGTTTTAAAGACACAGGGGGCCCTTTGTATGTGCCCAGCTGTGGGCTGAAAACATCTGCAAATTCTTTGCAGACTTCCTGTAGATCTACTGTTTGCAAGCTATTGAGCCCTGTAACATGTATTCCCAAGGCCTCAAACCAATCGAGTCCTATGAGACTCGTTCGCTCACCCCCCACTATCAATACATCTAATGGACCTTCAAAATCCTTATACTGTACGTTAAGGGTGGCCTCCCCCTTAACACACACTCTGGAGTTTTGAAAGTCTGTTAACACAATGTCAGAAGGCCTCAGCTTGGCCTGAAATCCACTACCAGAACAAATCTTTCTGAATATGTGTATGGAAATAATTGAAAGTGCAGACCCAGTGTCCAGTTCCATGGCCAATGGAACTCCTTGCAACTTCACTTTAAGTGATAGTTTTTTCTTGATAGGTTTGTGTGTGCCTGTCCTATAAATGCTTCTTCGTGAAGCACAGAAACCCACCCTGTTTTGGCTGGGGACCCTGGTACCTTTCAGGCGCAATTCTTCTCGGGGTTGTACCTTCTGACGGCCCAGACACACAGCTGCGATGTGGCCTTGCTTCCCACATGCTCTACAGATAGCAGAGTGAAACCTGCAGTCGGTCCTCTTGTGGCGACCTCCACACCCGAAGCACTTGGGGACAGCTGAAGACTTCTCTTTGCCTTCCTTCTGCTTCCCTTCTTTTGTTGGGTAGAGACGGTCTACTTCTTCGTCAGGATCTTCTTCTGAGCTTCCTTGGACTCCCTCCTGGTGCACGGACACAGCTTCTGGAGTACTTCTGATGGGCCTCATGTTCTTGATTGCCCCCCCTGCTGCCTCTTCTGCAGTAACCTCTCTCAAGGCATCTTGGAATGATAAGTCTTCTTTAGCAAAAAGTCTCTGCTGCAAGTCTCGCTGTCTCAGTCCACATACAAATCTGTCTCTCAGCCTTTCTTCTAAGTCTTTAAACTCGCAAGGCTTAGCTGCTCTTCTCAATGCAGCAATGTACTCTTTAGCTGATTCACCAGCCCGTTGATCCCTCTGTTCAAAAGTATGGCGCCAGGCAATGACAGACAACTTGGGCTGGAAGTGTTCCTTAAGCAATTTCTTTAAATCTGTGTAGGTAACAGATTCTAGAGGTGCAGGTGCTGCTAGATTTTCAGCGATCTCAAATGCATCTTGATCACAAACACACAGCAGGGTGGCGGCTTTTAAGCCATCTTCTCTCACTTGATTGACCTTGAGGTAATTTTCTACTCTGGCCACGTAAGACTCCCATCTTTCCGGATGCGTAACATCGAACTCGGAAAGTCTCCCTATCTTTGCCATCTTCAGTAGTACAGGAAGGGTCTATCAGCCAGCTTACCTCCAACGTTTGCTGTATTGGCAGGCAGTTGCTGAATTTAACGCCGTTTCCTGCTGCTTCAGGACTCCAGGGTAAGCTTACAATTGTTTGAAATAATTGCAAGGCATCCCACCTTCGTCACCAGTGTTGAGTCCTTCGCGAAAGGCAATAACTTCAGGAGTCATTTGGTAGTTCTCAGGAGTCTCTTTATTGGTGACTAGCAGCTCTGTTACAACGCCGAGGCACACACGCCTCTCTGCTCCTCTTAAAGACAATCCCCGGGCCAAACGGCAACATTTGGCGCGCTTTGCACTTCACGCATGCGCGCGAGTGCTGGCGCCAGCCAGTCTGGTCCCGGGCAGCTTGCAACTGCCCGGGACTGTTGCAACATCCCAAGCCTGCCTTCTGCAGGCTCAGGACACAACACCTTCCATACAACTAAATACTGCAAATTCCCCTTGTGCCTCCTTGAGTCCAGGATTTTCTGAATGTCAAAATGCTCCTCTCAGCTCACAGGCAAAGAAATATTGGAGTAGGATTCATATATTAATGCAGAAAATTCTTTTTTTTTTATTGAAGAGTTTTATAAAAGTTACAATATAAACCCCAAAACCAACCCACCTTAACCCCCCCCTCTCCCTCTCCCACTTCCCAGAGCTGAATACAGGGTTACAATTATAATAATTATAATCTAACTAACATTAACCAACTATATCAATAACCAAGTCCATAATGCGCTTTAACTCTCCTTTAGCATAAATATAAACAAATTAAAAGTAAACATAATAATAAAAACATAAACAAACATAATATCCTAATTATTAAACTAATTATTAAACAATACAATATCCAAATTGTTAAACAATACTAATACTAAAAATAATAATAATATTCCACTATAATAAACTATTAATAATACTCTAAGATTTACTCATAAACTAAGTGGAACTTTTTAGTCCCATATTTATTCTGAATATAATCTATCCATCTTCTCCAAACCGAAATGTATCTTTCTTGTGAATGATCCTTCAAATAAGCAGAAATCTTAGCCATTTCTGCTAAGTTTGACACTTTAAGCATCCATTCTTCTATAGTAGGCAAGCAATCCTTCTTCCAATATTGCCCTACCAATAACCTTGCTGCTGTTATCAAATTCAACATCAAATTAGTTTCTTTAGTATCACAATCTATAATAACACCCAGTAAAAATAATTGTGGAGTAAACTTTATCTTTCTCTTAAAAATCTTTTGAATGTTCCACCAAATCTTAATCCAAAAAGCTTTTATATTTTTACAAGTCCGCCAGATATGAAAATAAGTAGCCTCCAAACTACCACATCTCCAACATTTGGGCTGTAAATTAGGATACATACAAGACAACTTTTTAGGATCCAGATGCCATCTATAAAACATTTTGTAAAAATTTTCTCTTAAATTTTGGGCCTGAGTAAATTTTACATTTCTAACCCAAATTACCTCCCATATATCCAGTGAAATCGGTTCTTGAATATTTTGGGCCCACTTTACCATACAATCTTTAACTAATTCCATTTCCGAATCCAATTCTATTAAAGCATTATAAATTCTCTTTATATGCGCTCGATTTTGATCTTTAATCTGTTCTACCAAATTCTCCTCCATTAATGTAATACCAACCTTTTGATCTAACTTCCACCTAACCAACAATTGAGTATACTGAAACCAAGACTGTACAATATTTTCTTGCTTTAACTCAGCTAACGATTTTAAATGCCAATCATTCCCTACCAATCTAAGTAATTCCTTATAAGAAATCCTATCCAAATTCACACCCATAGATACCCCTTCTATCACGTGTCCAGGAATCCTCCAGATTGGTATTTTATAATTTAACTTATAATAATACTTTTTCCAGACACGCAATAAAGCACTTCTTAAAATATGAGATTTAAAAACCTTGTCAACTTTTTTATTATAAATTAGATATGCATGCCACCCATATAATAAATCCCATCCCTCAAGATAAAGTATACTTTTATTTGTTAAATTAAGCCAATCACTAACCAATGTTAAAACCACCGCATCATAGTATAATTTCAAATTAGGCGCCTTAAGTCCTCCTCTTTCCTGTGCGTCTTGTAAGATCTTAAATTTAATTCTTGGTTTTTTCCCCGCCCAAATAAATTTATTAATACCTTTCTGCCATTCATCCCAATTGGTATCTTTTTTCAAAATAGGTATCATTTGAAACAAGAAGAGAAACTTTGGTAGAACATTCATTTTAACAGCTGAAATTTTCCCCAACAAGGATAATTGTAATTTTTTCCAATTGTTTAAGTCCTTTTGCACTTTAAACCATAGTACCTCATAATTATTTTTATACAATTTTACATTAGAAGCTGTAATATATACTCCCAAATATTTAACCTTTTTCACTATTTCGAAACCTGTCAATTGAACTAACATTTCCTTTTCCTTCATAGTCATATTTTTAGATAATATTTTAGTCTTATTATTATTTACTTTAAAACCAGAAACTTTCCCATATTGAGTTATAACTTCCATCAAGTCTAAAACCGATTGAATCGGTTGAGATAATGTCACAACCAGGTCATCCCCAAAAGCTCTCAATCTATAATCTTTCTGTTTTATTTTTATTCCCTTTATTATAGTTGATTCACGAATTTTAATCAGTAAAATCTCCAATGTTAAAACAAACAACAATGGCGATAGTGGACATCCCTGTCTTGTACCCTTTTCAATTTTAAATGCCTCTGTTAATCCCCCATTTATTATAATTTGTGCCGATTGTTGTTGATATATAGCCTTAAGAGAATATAAAAATTTATCCCTGAAATTCATTTTATCAACAACTTTCAATAAAAATTGCCAATTCAACTGATCAAAGGCTTTTTCAGCATCCAAAAATATCAATGCCGCAGGGACTTGGTTGTTCTTATCCAAATACTCAATTAAATTGACAATTTGTCTTACATTATATTTCATATATCTTCCAATTATAAATCCAGACTGATCACTATGAATCATTTGCTTCAATACTTGCATTAATCTATTTGCCAATATTTTTGAGAAAATCTTATAATCTGTATTCAAAAGCGATATAGGTCTATAATTCTTAGGCTGGGTAAGGTCTTGATCCTCCTTTGGAATCAGCGATATAAAAGCCCTTCTCCATGACGGAGGCACTTCTCCCCCAATCTGGATACTATTAAAAAGTTCCTTTAATGGTTCTATCATCTCTACAGATAATATTTTATAATAAATTGCTGATAATCCATCTGTACCAGGAGCCTTACCCCCTTTTAACTGTTTGATTGCCCAAATAATTTCCTCCAAAGTAATTAAACAATGCAGAAAATTCTTAAAGTGAACATAAAGTTTAAACCAGAAACTTCCCTTCTGGGTCTAATGGAAAGAGAACTGGAAAAAAAATTGGAACTCTGACTTTATATATGGCAGCAAGATTGCTCTATGCACAAAAGTGGAAGGATGCCTCGATTCCTACCATGGGCGAATGGTTACAAAAGCTGATGGAATTAGCAGAGATGGCCAAATTGACTGTGCTGATCAAAGAAAAGGACATAAGTACTTTTGTTTCTACTTGGAAACCGCTTCTGGACTTTGTGCTTGAGGTGGAAAAAAAATGATATGATTTTGGGTTTTACCGATTAGACTGATTTGCCAATACAAAAATGGCTAGTGCATACTACTATAGAAATGTAAAAAGTTGAGATTTGATTTTAATGTCTGATTTTACTGCAACAGAGAGAGTCGGAAGTCAATGCCTTTTGTTTCTTTCCCTCCCCTTCTTCACACCTTTTTTGTTTTCCCTTTTTCTACTGTTGTCTCCTATTTGCTTTTGTATTTTCACATTTTATGTTATAAATGAATAAAACTAATGAAAAGAGGAAAAAAATGCTCCTCTCTGCTCACTAAGATAGGAGGAGGAGGGGGCTCAGTAGTCAGCCTTAATGCCGAGCTGCTGAAAGGCTTTAACAGACTGTAGTGAAACATGGGATGAATGCGTCTGAAGCTTTTTGGCAATTTCAGCTCCACTGTCACCAGGTTTATAATCCTGATAATTGAGAAGGGTCCTATATATTTGGGGCCCAGTTTTTTACACAACTGCCTGAGGTTCAAGAACTTGGTGACAGGTATACCCTGTCCCCTACCCTGAACTCCCTCTGGGGTGCCCTTTTCTTGTCAGCCTGCCTCTTTTGGGTCTCCCTGGCTTTCTCCAATGCCTGACACACTGTGATCCATATGGCCTTTAGCGTGTCCATCTACTCAGCTAGCAAGGCAATGATGGCTTCTCCTGAGGAAATTCTGGCATTGGCATGAATTCCACCCCAGTGGCCACTTTGAATGAGGAAAACCTGGTGCGACTATGCACGGAATTATTATATGCCACTTCTGCGAAGGGCAGAAGCTCAGCCCAATTGTTCTGCTGGTAGTTTACATAACACCTTAGGTATTGCTCTAGTATTGAGTTTGCGTGTTCACAGGTTCCATTCTTGTGAGGATGATGGGTGGAGCTAAACCCCTGGGAGGAGCTTATTATCCATAAAAACTCCCACCAGAACTTCAAAGTGAACTGGACTCCCTGGTCTGAAATAATGCGCTTCGGGACCCCATGCATCCAGTAGATGTGCTGCAGGAACAATTTAGCCAAAGTCCAGGCTGAGGGGTTGGCTACTGGCTTTAGCAATCCTGGGGGCTTCCCAGGCAATTGTTTCTTCGAAGCACACACAGAGCAGCTAGCCACATATGCCTCTATGTCCTTCTTCAATTTTGGCCACCAGAATTGCCTCTTCACCAGATGGAGAGTCTTTACAAACCCAAAATGCCCCACTGCCTTCGTGTCATGGCTCTGCTGTAGAATTAGAGTCCTTTGGCTAGCTGGGATGTAGATTTTGCTCCCTTTTCCTGCCAGTCCCTCTCTTGAGGCCAGCTCATTTCTGTGATACTATAACCAGTCGTCAGCCTCCAGGGCTTCCCTCAGGGGTTGTACCAGGTCTGGGGCTGAGTCTTGAGGGGTTGCTTTCTGCTGTCTTGTAACTGTGGGTGCTGCGAGATGGTTGGATGGTATGATGGAGTTGACTACTTCCTCTTGGGCACTGTTGTACTATGGCATGTGGGAGAGAGTATCTGCCAAAAAATTCTCTTCCCCCCCCCCAGTAGGTGTTGGAGGGTGAAGTTGAAGTGGTTGAAATATTGAGCTCACCATACCTGCTTAGGAGTTAGCTTCTGTGGGGGCCTTTAACAGTTCTAGGTTCTTGTGGTCTGTCCACACTTCAAAGGAGATTTTACTGCCCTCCAAGAACTGCTTCCAGATTAGGAGAGCCCACGGGACCATGTAGACTTCCTTCTCCCAGATGGCCCAGCACCTCTCAGTCTTGGAAAGTTTACGGAACATGTAGGTGCAGGGTTGCAGCTCTCCCTTGGCATTCTTCTGGAGTAGGACCACTCCCACAGTCACATCACTGACATCTACCTGTATCACAAATGGTTTGTCTGGGTTGGGGTGTTTCAGAACCGGCTCTGCAGTGAAGAGGTGCTTTAACTTCTTGAACGTGGCTTGACATTCGAGGGACCAATCCAAAGGCTTCCCAGGCTTGGGTTTTGTGCCTTTCACTGTCCTAAGCAAGTTAGTGATTGGCAAGACTATCTGGGCAAATGTGGGGATAAATTGGCAATAGAAGTTCGCAAAACCGAGGAAGCTCTGCAGCTGCCTCTTGGTTTGAGGGGCCTCCCACTTCAGTATCACCTTCACCTTGCCAGGGTCCATCTCCACTCCCTCCTTTGAGTTTCAGTATCCCAAGTAATGTAAGCTGGTTTTATGAAAGTCACATTTGGATAATTTCATGTAGAGATGGACCTTTCGTAATTTTTTGCATACAGCCCTGACCAGCTTCACGTGCTCCTCCAGTGTCTTGATGTAAATTAATATATCAGTCAGGTACACCAAGACCTCTTTGTACAGGTGCTCATGCAGAACTTCATTTATTAACTGCATGAACACGGCTGGCGCTCCCTGCAGGCCAAACAGCATCACCCTGAACTGGTAGCAGCCCAAGAGACAATTAAATGCTGTCTTCCACTCCTCTCCCTCCTTGATCCTCACTCTGTAATATGCCTTCCTAAGGTCCAATTTTGTGAAGATTGTCCCCTTTGCTAGGTATCCTAGCATATCCCTCATTAGTGGGAGGAGGTACATGTTCTCTATGCTGATACAGTTCAGACCTCTATAATCCATGCACAGTCTAAGGGACCCATCTTTCTTTTCCTTATACTGGAGCCACCATCCTTGGTTTAGCCAGCTGAATAAAACCCCTAGCTAGGTTCTTGTCTATAAACACTTGGAGTTCCTCCATCTCCTTGGGTGTCATCAAATACATTTTCAGCTTGGGCAATTTGGTTCCCAGCACAATCTCGATTGCGCAGTCAGTGGTGTGGTGAGGGGGAAGTATGTCTGATTCCCTTTCGCTAAAGACTTCCGCTAGGTCATGGTATTCCTCTGGAATCAGTGGTTCCAGCTCATCATTTCCGTTTAGTGTATTTGCGGTTTCCACTTTCACTTTTCTGAACACAGGAGTGGGTAAGGTTGTCAGCGTTTCCACTAGCCCCGTTCGTCTGTCACTCTCCTTTGCACTCACCACTGGGTTTCGTCCCAATCTACTGATGGGCTCCACTTTTTCTACCACGCCAATCCTAGAACCATGGGCTCAGTCATCCCTGAAGCCACGATGAATTGGACAGTCTCTAGGCAGGCCCCAACTTTGACCTTTACCAGATCGGTGAGGCAAGTCGCTGACACCACTCCTATTATCAAGCCACCTAGTTGGGAAAAGGCCATGGGCCACTTCAGTTCCCTAATCTCTCTACCACTTGAGGGCTGATCAGACAACTGGTGCACCCTGAGTCCAATATGGCTGTGAGAACCCCCCTACTCCTGAGGAGGGCACCAGGACCTGTACCTTAGCTGTCATAGGGGTGATGTTGCCACTTACTATTGGGTCATTTTCCCCTTTGCTTTCACTCTCATAGAAAGTGGCGGGGGTCAGAGTTCTCATCTCCTCACTAGATTGAGGGTAGAACTCTATGACCTGCTGTCCCACCCGTGCCTTTTCTTTTGGTTTTGTGGGGTCTTCTTCTTCTTGGGCTGGCTCGGGGGTGGGGGAGAAAATGCTGGTCTTGGCACAAGGCACTCTGCTGCCTGGTGCCCCTCTTTCCTGCAGTGAAAGCAGGCCCCTGTGATTTGACGAGGCCTCCCACCTCTGGCTGGGGGCACACCTCCTTTTCCTCCTCTGTGGATCAGTCACTTCTCGGGTGCCTGGTGAGGTCAACTCTCCTATGCGGTGTACTCATGGTACTCCATCAGATCGAGCTCCACCTCCATGGCCACTCAGTACCATGCTTGCAGGTTACACAGCAACCCCCAGGATAGATAGTTGTGATATAGCTCATTGCTCAGTCCCTCTTGAAACTGATCGACCAGCATATGCTCTGTTCAATCCCTCAGGTGGTGAGACAGGCTGCAGAAGTCTTGAATGTACTCTGTCAATGGCTGCTTGCCTTGCTTCAGGGTTCAGATGTGGGTCTCTGTGCACCGAGTGGCCATGGAGTCTTTGAACTGCTCCCGCAGGGTCTGCATGATGGCGTGTGGACCTGGACCGTGTCGTCCGGGTACATCCCCCCATAGTGCTCCATGTGGTGCTAGATTTTCTCGGTATCCATCAAAGCAGATCACCAGGGCAGGTGGTGGCCGCTTTTCCTGCACCAGGATGTAACCTAGTGGCAGCCCGGCTGCAGCCACTGGTCCCTGTGCAGGGACTCCTGCTGTTGCTGGAGCCACTGGGATCACCTGCTGCTGTTCTAGCGGTAGGATGGAAGGTCCCACCATCGCTGACCCTTGGACCAGTGTCCCGGTCATGCTTGCTAGGGTCGGGGTCGTCAGCTGCGGGAGAGGGGGAGATGGGGTGGCCGATGCTGTGAGTGACTTCACTCCACCCATCCCAATTTCCAAACTGCCAAGCTTCTCCTTCAGCTGCTCCATCAATGGGCTGCATGCTGTGATTGGGAGCTTCCACTCAGCAGGCTCTTCCCACTTGAATGGGTGCCTCATCCTCCATTTGCTCCCTCAGACCAAGAAGAAATTGGGGTAAGCAGGAAAACGACAGCAAAACAGCAGAGCAGCGAATGAAGAGCTGCACCTGGAGTTGGAGGCAGCCAGCAACAGAGAACAACAAATCCAGCTCAGGAGCCCAACTAAGCAGCCCAATGCTGGAAAAGAGGCAACTGAGAGCAGCAAACCAGTGGCTGAAAAGCAGACAAGAAGGGAGGCTGTTGGAGGCAGCGAACTGGTGGGTCGCAGTATATTCAGTAATTGCCTAGACCCATACTCCAATCTAGGCAACCTGGCTTGAGGGGACAGCCAGGAATCCCAACCCAGGGCCCAGCAAACTACAGGCAACCTGACTTCCACAGCCCTCCCTCTGAATCTTTCCAGCCCAGCAGCCCTCCCCAGTGACTTGCCCCAGGTGGAGAACCTTTAGCAGACTTGATCAACATTCCCTCCCCAGAGAGATCAGCAGCCCCCCCCCCCCACCTTCTGCAATCCCAGCAGCCCGTCTGGTGGAGGACAAAGGGCCTGGAGCAACCCATCCAACAAAGGGAACCAGTGGCTTTGAGAAATTGGTGCTGCCAGAATCTGTGGAGGGGAGAAACGCAGCAGCAGAATCAGTGGAAGGGAGATTGTAGCAGCAGCAGAGACAGGCAGCACAGGAGCAGCAGCAGATGCACAACTACTGCAAAAGACAAACTAGAAGCAAACATTAAAATAAGAAAAAAAAATGGTAAGAGAACTCCTATCCGACCTTGATGAATATAAATCACCAGGACCCGACAAATTACATCCCAGAGTTCTGAAGGAGCTGGCAGACATAATCTCAGAACCATTGCACCATATCTTTCAAAAATCCTGGAGCACCGGAGAAGTACCTGAGGATTGGAAAAGAGTTGATGTGGTTCCCATCTTCAAGAAAGGGGGAAAAAACAGTCCCAGGAAACTACAGACCAATCAGTCTAACATCAATACCTGGGAAGATACTGGAAAAGATAATCAAAAAACAGATCTGCGAACAACCACAAGCAAATAAAATCATAACCAGTAGCCAGCACAGGTATGTTAAAAACAGATCATGCCAAACCAATCTTATTTCATTCTTTGATAAAGTGACTAAATTAGTAGACCAGAGAAATGCTGTGGACATAGTATACTTAGATTTCAGTAAGGCATTTGACAAAGTAGACCACAACTTGCTGCTTAGTAAGCTAGAAAAAGGTGGGATAGACAACATCACCACCAGATTGATTTGTGGCTGGCTGACAAACCGTACTCAACGAGTAGTCCTCAATGGTACTCTTTAATATCTTCATAAATTACTTAGATGAGGGAATAGTAGGGGAACTCATCAAATTTGCAGATGAATTAATCTGGCAGGAATAGCCAACACCCCAGAAGACAAGCTCAGGATCCAAACAGATCTTGTTAAACTTTAACAATGGGCCCTATCCCAAAAAAAAGAATGTTAATGTGGAGAAAAGCAAAGTTTTACATTTAGGCAGGAAAAATCAAAGGTATAAGTACAGATTAGGAGAGACCTGGCTCAAAAATAGTAACTGTGAGAGGGACCTTGGAGTCCTAGTGGATGATCATTGAATATCAGCCAGCAGTGTGCAGCAGCAGCAAAAAACACTAATACAATCCTGGGCTGCATAAACAGAGGGATAGAATCAAGATCACGTGAAGTATTGGTACCATTTTATAAAACCCTAGTAAGACCACACCTGGAGTACTGCAACCAATTTTGGTCACCATACTACAAAAATTATGTTGAGACTTTGGAAAAAGTTCAGAGAAGAGCAACTAAGATGATCAAAGGCGTGGAGACTAAAACATATGAAGAATGGCTGCAGGAATTGGGTTTGGCTAGTCTAAAGAAAAGAAGAAACTGGGGTGACATGATAGCAGTATTCCAGTATTTCAGGGGCTGCCACAAAGAAGAGGGCATCAAACTGTTCTCCAAAGCACCAGAGGGCACAACAAGAAACAATGGTTGGAAACTGACCAAAGAGAGAAGCAACCTAGAATTAAGGAGAAACTTCCTGACAATGAGGAAAATCAACCAGTGGAACTGTTTGCCTTCAGAAATCATGGGCGCTCCATTCTATTCTGTTCTGTTTTGTTCTGTTCTGTTCTACTCTTGTTCTGTCCCAGCCTATAGCCGTCCTTGTTAAATGCACAAGGCCAAAACCCCTTTTGAGAAATAGGCTGGAGACTCAGAAGAAAACAAAACCCCTTTTAATATTGGTAACAAACCTGCCAAATGGTCCAAAAGCAACAAAACACAATCCAAATGGAGGAAATTGTCCACACGAAACACAATGCAAAACAAGGAATTAGTCACCAGCAATACCAACAGAACATGATCCCATGAAGAACTTTGCAACAGTTGCCTTCAGCAACCAACACCGCCCACACCTTCCCTTCTCCTCCTCCCTTGGAGTTGCCGTATTGACTCCCTCTGACCTGCTCTAGTTAACTGCCTTCCTTTGTGAGCATCTCTAATGACTTCCAGCTGTGAGTCCTCAGAGTCTGACTCATCTTCCCCACACAGCTGTGTCTCATCCTGACCACAATTGGAGGGGCCAGGCTCTTCATCAGATTGTGAGTCTTGTAACTCATCAGAGCCTCCCTCTGACTCTGATGGCTCTCCAAACCCCTCTTCCTCCTCCTTCTCTGATTCCCCGGACTCAGCTGCCGGGTCCACTGGCTGGCACAGACTCACAACAACTCTACTCTACTCTACTCTACTCTACTCTACTCTACTCTACTCTACTCTACTCTACTCTACTCTACTCTATTCTTGACAGAAATCCTGGGGGACCAGCCAAAGTCCTGGTGGTCCATAGGTATCAGGAAGATGGAAGAATGGGAAGAGAAGCCCTCTGGGGTGACTTTCTCCCAGGGGAGCCCAGGAAGCTGACTACAGGCATCACCAGCTGAGGAAGAGTGTAGGGCAACGGGAGGCAAGCCAGATCCCTATAATGTTATGTTCAAGCAAGCAATAGACTTCCTGAGAAATGCTTTCAACCAGCTCCAGGCCCGAGAAGCCCAGGAATGGCCAGCACCCCCGCAGCCCAGCTGGCCGACACAGCGACTACATCAGCCGCAGTCCCAGTCCCCATGCCACCAGCTCCAGCGCAACAGCTGGGAGCAGCTCTGCCAGCCCAGCCACTGCCACCAGCCTGGGCTGCCCCTCCATGGAGAATACAGGCCACCAGCCCTGGAAGTGAAATTCAATGATGACCCAAAACAGCTGTTGTTCTTCCTGACCCAGTTGTGGACCTGCATGAAGGAGTATTAGGCCGACCTGCCAAACGATCCGGCTATAGTGAGGATTGTCACCATGGCTTTGGAAGACAAGGCAATAGAGTGGATGGTGGCCCTCCATGATGACAATGCAGCAGAGTTGTACAACTTTGATAGATTTATGGTGGTCCTGAGGAAGCATTTTGAAGACCCCCTCACTGACCAAAGGCCAGGACGAGAATCAAGAAACAAGACCCGTCACTGCCTACATTCAAGAATTCTGGAGCTGGGCCTATAAACTAGTCAACTGGACACAAAACATGCTAACTGAGTGTTTCCAACTTGGCCTGAGCAGTGAGATCTTCTCTCTCGAGGAGTGCACCATGAACCCTCCATGGGTGGTACGTCCTGGCTAATGAAGTAGAGATCAACTTAGCCAGATACCATGGCCATGCTAATTGAGAACAACAATGACCCTTCCCCATGGAAAAGAAGGAGGTTCCAAAGCTGGGAAAGAGAGAACAGAGCCTGCACCGCCAACCCACCAGCTGCTTTCACTGCTGCAAGGAAGGTCATAGGGTAGCCGATTACTGAGTACCCTGACCAATGCCCAGCCATATACAGTGAGGAAGCAAAGGTCCCATGAAGCCACAAGAGACAGCCCTTAAGGAAGTAGAAGTCATTGAGTTCACCTCAATGTGCAGCGATGGCAAGGGAACTCCGACCAAACTCCCCAACCCTGGGATGGAGAGCGACGGCGGGACAGATGACCGTCCCTTGATAAGTCACCCTGTAATACCTATAACAATACCAATTGAATTAACTGTATCTTCCTCGGGGAGCGAGGAGAATTTGATTGCATTACTAGACTCAGGCTGAACCAGATGCCTGGTCAGCTCTGGCACAGTGGGGAAACTGGGAATGAGGCTCAGGGAATTAAAAGTCCTCATGACATTCTGCCAGCTAGATGGCTCAGTAGCAGTCCCCTCCCCCCGCAATGTTCATTACAGAACCAGTAGAAATGAAGATGGGGCTCCACGAAGAAACTATCAATTTTATAGCAGCACCAGGCATGGACAGACCCATAGTGCTGGGTTTAGCGTGGCTACTAAAGTGGAACCCTTCTGTAAATTGGAGGAGATGAATATTAAAAATCAGGCAGAGACTGATCGAGGGAGGTCTGACAGAGTTGACCTCGCAGAACCATGCACTGCCCATTAAGAAAGTGAAAGGGGAAGGTGCCACAGCAGTGAGAGAACAAAGGCAGATTCTCAAATTCCCAAACAGTATTGGGACTTGTAAGAAAAAAATTTAGCTGATGCTCTCTCCTGGCTATTTCAATAGAATAGCTCCAGAACTGAAGTTGTCAGCCCAATCATCCATTCCAATCAACTGGGCAAGGCCGACTCACTCTGCACTTTCGCTCACAGTCAGACAGAAACAAAAAGCAGGGGGGGGGAGGAATGATTGGAATGTATGGGTGGCTGGGAGGGAATTGAGGAATTCATGTGCACTGTCTATGGCCTGGGAGAATCTCAACACCTCAAGGTTGAACAATGAGAGCCTTCTGAGCCGAGTAGACTGTTTCCCAAAACAAAGAGATTGCACTGGATTGGTGAACACTGGACAGTGGGCGGCCCAGGGGAGAAAAGGGGGATTTTAACTAAGCAGTTTTTCATGCAAAAAGTCAGAACTGGCTTTGCTTCCTACTGTGCCTATATGGATCTATCAGAAAACTTATACTCTTGGTAAAATAATGTCCTAGGAGTTTCTTTTTTGGCATATGCCAATGGGACAGTTGACATTAAACCAGTTCTCATAGTAGTAGCCTACCTGGATCCCACCAGGAGGCCAACAAACTTCCGATGTCAGACAAAGATTTGGATGAGAGGAAGAAGCCAGGAGAAATCCTGGCCCAGGAGGCTCCGGTGATGCTCCAAGCCAGAGCAGGAGCATAGCCGGCTGGCGCACATCCCAAACAGAAGACTGAGAGATTTGAGCAACAGCCTGCGAACATGAGAGAGAGGGCGAAGGACACCCCATACCAGGTGCCAAAAACTCACTGGGCAGTGAATGTGGGCAAGGCAACGGAAGCTGAGGACTGCCTGCGTCCCTTGGGAGTCAACATGGTCCAAGGCAGCAGGTGGAAAACGAGGCGACTGGTTGAGTGGGACAAACCAGCTGAGTGGAAGTTTACGGTCACTACCTGCAGGCCATCAATGGAGCAGCTGAGAGAGAAGTTTGGCAGTTTGGAGATTTGACTGGCTATATCACCAGGTGGCCCCGCCACCCTACCTCCAGTTTAGCAGCAGATGGTCCTGATGGTTCCAGTGGGGGCTGGAGCCCCTGCACCGGTGGCAGTGGCTGGGTTGCCACTGGGGTATGTCCTGGTGCAGGAGGAGCAGCCATCCCCCCCTTGGTGGTCCGCTTTGACGGATGCCCAGACCACCTGGCCCATTTCCTGGCTCAGACGTGGCACTATATGGAGTGCTATGGAGTGATGTACCCAGATGATGCAGCCCAGGTTCATGCTGTCATGTCCAACCTGGAAGGGAGTGCTTTGGGATGGTTGATGACTCTGGATGATGAGGGGTCTTCAGAGCTGACTGACCTGGATGCCTTCATGCAAGCACTGAGAGAGCAGTTTCAATACCCTATGGCAGCTCGACGTGCGGAGGCCCACATCCACACCCTAAAGCAGGGCAAGCAGGTGATGGAGTACATCCAAGACTTCCACAGTCTGGCCAGCCACCTGAGAGACTGGCCTGAGCACATGCTGGTTTACCAATTTTGGGAAGGACTAAACAAAGAGATATACCACAACTGCTTACCCCAGGGGGTGCCACGCAACCCGCAGGCATGGTACCAAGTATCCACTGAAGTGGAGATTGATCTAATGGAGTACCATGAACACACCACACAGGAAAGCCAGCCCTGCTGAGTGCCTGAGAAGCAACTGGCCCCCAGAGGAAGAAGAGGGGTGCACCTCTGATCAAAGGAGGGAAGCTTCACCAAAACCCAGGAAGTTGCTTCTGCTGCAGAAAGGAGGGCCATCGAGCAGCTGAGTGCCTCACACTGCGCATGGCTACTGTTCTTCCACCTCTAAGCCAGCTGAAGAAAAAGCCTGCCATGAAGCCAAAAGAGAAGACATGTGTGGGACAACAGGTCATGGAGTTCTCTCCTCAATCCAGCAAGGATGGAACTCTGACCCCCACAAAACTGGCCACAGTCTTTTACAAAAGTGTCAGCGAGGGGAAAGACAACCCGATGGCAAGTGGCACCATCATCCCTATGACAGCCAGGATGGAGATTTTGGTGTCCTCCTCGGGAGTAAGGTGGGGTCCTCACGGCCCTACGGGACTCATGGTGCACCAGGTGCTTGGTTAGCCCCCAGTAGAGAAGCTAGGGATGAGGCTGAGGAGACTGAGGCAGCCCATGTTTTTTCCCAGTTGGATGGTTCCATAACAGGCAGAGTACCAGCGACCTGCCTGTCCAAGCCTGTAAAACTCAAGGCTGGGGCCCATGTAGAGACAATTTGATTCATTGTAGCCCCTGGGATGAAAGAAGTAATGGTCCTAGGGCTAGCATGGTGGAAAAAAATGGAATCCCTCTGTTAAGTGGGATAAGACCAAGTGGCAGATGCGGAGAAAAGTGGCCAATCAGCAGGGATTAGTGAAAGTGTTAAAAGCTAGCCCTGCGGCCACGGTTAGGGGAGAGAAAGGAGAAGCCACTAATAAACTGGAGGGAGGGGATGAGCTAGAGCCACTGATTCCAGTGAAGTACTGTGACCTAGGGGAGTTTTTTTTAGCAAAAAGGAATCAGAAGCACTCCCGACCCACAGACTGTGGAATCAAGATTGTGCCAGGGGCCAAGCTGCCAAATCCTAAGATGTACTCAATGACACCCAAAGAAATGGAAGGGCTCCAGGGATTTATAGACAAAAACCTAGCTAGGGGGTTTATCCAGCCGGCAAAATTTCTTTTTTCTTTTTCTTTTTTAATAACATTTTATTAAGTTGTACAGTAAAATACAAGCTACAAAGCAAATAGTAGGACACAATGGGTGGGAAAAAGGGAGAAGAAAGTGAGGGAAAGGGAGGAAAAAGAAAAAAAAAGATTGACTTCCAACTTCCCCTGTTGCAGTAGAATAGAGTATTAACGTCAAGCCTCAATTTTTTACTTTTTCACAATAGTAAAAACTAGCCATTTCTGTAGCAACAAATCAATCTAATCAGTGAAACCCAGAATCAAAGTTTCATTTTTTTCCACCTCAAGCACAAAGTCCAGAAGCGGTCTCCATGTAGAAACGAAGGTACTTGTATTCTTTTCTTTAATCAAAATAGTCCATTTAGCCATCTCTGCCAGCTCCATCAACTTCTGTAGCCATTCATCCATAGTGGGAATCGAAATGTCCTTCCAGTTTTGTGCATACAGTAGACTTGCTGCTGTCAACATATACAGGATCAAAGTTCCAATTTTTTTCCCCAAATCTTTTTCCATTAAACCCAAAAGAAAAGTTTCTGGTTTCATGTTTATTTTTACTTTAAGGATTTTCTGTATCAAAATGTGAATCCTTCTCCAATATTTCTTTGCTTTATCACATGTCCACCATAAATGATGAAAAGTCCCTTCTTTACATTTACATTTCCAGCATTCATTTGAAATACCTTTATACATCCTAGATAGCTTATCTGGTGATAAATACCAGTGATACATCATCTGTTGGAATATTCATGAGCAGGAAGAGTCATGTGGTAACTCAGTCAGCCAATGTGAAGAAAGTGCTACTGAGTCTGTGCAAAAGGGTATTGAGTTAGAAGCTGAATTTTCAGTCTCAGGTTTGTCTCTGTATCTTTCTGTAAGAAGTCTTCATTGAGCTATGTTGCTGTAAAGAAGAATGTATGGTATTGTAAATATTTTGATATGACTATAAAGAAATTTATTTGAATCAGCTAAATGCAGTCAACTGTGAGAGCTTCTGATTTATTTTCACCAACAGAGAAATTAAAATTCTCTAACATCATCTTGTAGAAGTTTTCTTTTAAGTTATAATTCAATGTAAATTTTAAACTTTTCATCCACATATTCTCCCATTGTTCCAACATCACATTATAACCAAAATTCCTTGCCCATTGTATCATACAATGTTTTACATGTTCACTTTCCAAATTCAATTTCAATAGCATTTTATAAGCCTTAGCAATAATATCTTCATCACTGCCACACAATAATGTTTCAAATTCATTTTTAATGAAGTCAAACCCAAAACATTTTTATCTAGTTTAAATCTTTCTTTCAGTTGTTGATATGTAAACCAATGACAAGCATAACCCTCTGATTCTAACTCTTCCCTCGATTTAAGAATAGGTTCACCTGAGTTGAAAAGTATTATTTTACCATAGGTCCACCAGCCCAGTTTCACAACCATTTCTTTTCTTAAAAAAGCTTCCCGTGGGGATACCCAAAGAGGCAGCTTTGTGGAACATCTTGTTTTATACTTGTTCCATACTCGTAGTATGGCACATCTGATGAAGTGATTATTAAAATCAACATTAACTTTGACTTTATTGTGCCATAAATAACCGTGCCATCCAAACCTTAGTTCGTGACCATCCAAATCAAGTAGCCTCTTATCAAGAAACAAGATAAGAAGTACCTAATAAATAAACAACTAAGGGAGGAATTTATATCTGATGGTCCAAATAAGACTAATGGAGTTGTTTTATATATAAAACCTCAACTTAAACCTAAGTTACTTTTAGTAGATGAGCAGGGTAGATTCATAGTAGTGGAAATTGAAGTTAATGGAATAAAATCAATAGTGGTCAGTGTGTATAGGCCAAATTATGATAAAAGTAATTTTTTTGAACATCTTATGGACCAACTGCTAACCTTTTCATATGAAAATTGGTTTATGTTGGGGGACTGGAATGGAGTGACTGTATCAGCTTTGGACAGAACATCTACTAAGGGGATTAAACCTTCCCAGGGTAAACTACCAAAGACCTTTTTTGAGATGATGGTCAACTTAGTACTAACAGACTCATGGAGATATAAAAATGGTTTTGCTAGAGAGTATACTTTTTTCTCAGAAAGACATAAATCTTTTTCAAGGATTGACATGATATGGATTTCTAAAAACCTTGCAAATACAATTTTAAAAGTTGATATTCTACCTAAATCTTTTTCTGACCATAATCTGGTGCTTTTGGTACTCAGAGGAAAGAGTTTGAACTTTAGATGGAGATTAAACGAATCTATTTTGTAAAAGGAAATAATTGTAAAAGATTGTAAAAAGAAATTACTTGAATATTTTGATAACAATTTAGGTAAAGGGACAAGTTTAACAACAGTGTGGGATGCTAGTAAAGCTGTTATGAGGAGTTACTTTATACAGTATAATCAATTAGAGAAGAAAAAACATCAGGAAAAGACAGAAAAGATTTTAGATGAAATTATACAGAAAGAAATGGAATTGCAAATGACACCTATGAATTCTAAAATTTTACATCAAATTAAATTGCTAAGGGCCTAAGGCAACAATTGTCTATGTTAACAGTACAAGAAATAGAAACTAATCTGAAGTATGCCAAACAAAGACATTTTGAGTTTGCAAATAAACCTGGAAGATGGTTGGCATATAAATTAAGAAAGGAAAGGGAAAAGAGAATGATTGAAAAAAATCTGTGATGGTAGCAATGTAATAATAGACAATGAACTTATTAAAAAGTCTTTTCATAATTTTTACTTCAGTTTGTATAAAAAAACAGGAGTTAAATATGTCTAGAATAGATTAATATCTTTTAAGAAAACAGCTGCCCCAAATATATAGCCTCAGAGGCAACTTATGAATGACTCAGTAACTACCTTTGAGATTTGCAGCATATCTTTCAAAAATCCTGGAGCACAGGGGAAGTACCTGAGGATTGGAAAAGCGCTGATGTGGTTCCCATCTTCAAGAAAGGAAAAAAAACAGACCCAGGAAACTACAGGCCAATCAGTTTAACATCAATACCAGCGAAGATCCTAGAAAAGATGATCAAAAAACAAATCTGCAAACAACTAGAAACAAAGTCATAACTAGCAGCCAGCACGGGTTTGTTAAAAACAGATCATGCCAAACCAATCTCATCTCAATCTCATCTCATGACCAAACTAGTAGACCAGTGAAATGCAGTGGACGTAGTATACCTAGATTTCAGTAAGGCATTTGACAAAGTGGACCACAACCTACTCCTTTGTAAGCTAGAAAAAGGTGGAATAGACAACATCACCACCAGATGGATCTGTAGCTGGCTGACAAACTGTACTCAATGAGTAGTCCTCAATGGCACTACTTACCTGTCTGAGATGGTATAGGTTCTCCTGCTTGAGCAGGGGGCTGGACTAGAAGACCTCCAAGGTCCCTTCCAGCTCTATTCTATTCTATTCTATTCTATTCTATTCTATTCTATTCTATTCTATTCTATTCTATTCTATTCTATTCTTTCTGAAGCTATTAAAAAAATGAAATCAGGTAAAGCTCCAGGCCCAGATGGCCCTATAAGCCAATATTATAAGTGCTTTGAAGATGAACTTCTTCAGCCACTAAAGGACGTAATGAATGAAATATTACAGGGGAGAAAGATACCCCAAACATGGAAGGAAGCAAACATTGTGTTGCTACCGAAGGAGGGCCAAGATAATACAAAGACAAAGAATTACAGACCAATTTCATTATTAAATAAAGACTATAAACTCTTTGATGATACCACTCTAATGGCAGAAAGTGAAGAGGAACTAAAGAGCCTCTTGATGCGGGTGAAGAAGGAGAGTGCAAAAGTTGGCTTGAAACTCAACATTAAGAAAACCAAAATCATGGCATCCGGCCCTCTCAATTCCTGGCAAATAGATGGGGAAGAAATGGAGGTAGTGACAGATTTTATTTTTCTGGGCTCAAAGATCACCTCAGATGGGGACTGCAGCCAAGAAATTAAAAGACGCTTGCTCCTGGGGAGGAAAGCTATGGCAAATCTAAACAGCATTCTAAAAAGCAGAGACATCACCCTGCCAACAAAAGTGCGTATAGTCCAGGCCATGGTTTTCCCAGTTGCAATGTATGGCTGTGAAAGTTGGACCATAAGAAAGGCTGAGCGCAAAAGAATTGAGGCCTTTGAACTATGGTGCTGGAGAAGACTCCTGCGAGTCCCTTGGACTGCAAGGCGTTCAAACCGGTCAGTCCTAGAAGAGATCAATCCCGACTGCTCTTTAGAAGGCCAGATCCTGAAGTTGAAACTCAAGTACTTTGGCCACCTAATGAGAAGGAAGGATTCACTGGAGAAGAGCCTAATGCTGGGAAAGATTGAGGGCAATAGAAGAAGGGGACGACAGAGAATGAGGTGGCTGGATGGAGTCACTGAAGCAGTAGGTGTGAATTTAAATGGACTCCAGAAGATGGTAGAGGACAGGAAGACCTGGAGGAACATTGTCCATGGGGTCGCGACGGGTCGGACACGACTTCGCAATTAACAACAACAACAACAACAATAAACTCTTTGCTGCAGTTTTGACACAAAGACTAAAGAAGATTTTATTAGAATATATACATGAAGACCAATCTGGCTTTCTGCCAAAAAGACAGCTAAGGGACAATGTGAGGGCTGTCTTGAATATTATTGAATATTTACAATACCACAAAGAGAAACAGGCAGCTCTAATATTCTTAGATGCAGAGAAGGCATTCAACAATTTAAATTGGGCTTTCATGTTTAAAGTGCTGGAAGAAATGGACTATGGAGATAATTTTATTCAAGGAGTTAAAGCTATTTATACATCACAGCAAGCAAAAATTAATGGTGATTTAACCAACTCATGTAAAATTCAAAAAGGTACGAGACAAGGATGTCCCTTGTCTCCTTTGATGTTTATTTTGGTAGTGGAAGTTTTTTTATATATATACACATTTTATTGGTTTTTTTAAATTTTAACATCAAAGTGCTCAGGAAAACACCGTGGTGAAAGGGTAATCAATCATAGCAAAACAAGTCATATATATATATATATATATATATATATATATATATATATATATATATATATATATATATATATATATATATATATATATATATATATATATATATATATATATATATATATAACTAAAATTAATACCTTAAAAATTCCCCCCTCTATTTCCTCACATGATATAACAAATTTAATTTAATCTATTTCTTCTTAAAATTTAATCAATCCACAGAATCATCCCTACTATTATATCTACATAAATCACTCCTGCTTTTAAGCTCCACTAATTTCAATTAAGATATTCCAATTAATCTTAAACAAACATATTAATAAAATTTTGAGTATCCCTTTTACAACACACATAATATTCCAAGAATAACATTCTAATATTTTCATGTATATTCCATCTCTTAATTTAATACATCATTAATTAATACCCTTTCTTCTCTTATCATAAATCTCTCTAATTCTTCTGCTATTACAAAATAGTTTTCTATATAAACAGAGTAAAAAAACAAAAAAAAGAATCATTTCGACCTGTTAAGTAAAATTTAACTCTCAACCAAATTAACTATCGTATCTAAGACAAACATATTATTACACCAATTACTATCTTACTGCTTTCATTTACTCAATTAGATTGTCAAATCAGTCCAAATCTCTAAAGACTTTTTGACCCAATAATTAAGATTTTAAATCACATTTTTAAATCTAACTCTGGCTTTTTTTCTATACCAAGCTGGTTTCCGTAATGTCACATCTATGTCATCAAATCTCAGTATTTGAGTACTAATGTTTATCAACAAATCGATCTGATCAAAATTCTCTTCCCCTTCTTCCAGTATCATATACGCAATATAGTCCATTTTATTCAATATTATAATTTCAGCTTGATTATCCAGGTTGTCATAACTTTCAATCGATCGCATCTGGCTGTCAATTCCTGTTAATTTTAGCAATGGGAGTACTTCACTTATAGTCATTTTTTGATCTTCAAAGTTCTCCACCATTTGTACATAGACTTGTGAAATGGAACTCAATGGAACTGCATCTATATGGAGGGAAGTGTGTAGTGGGGTGCCCCAGGGCTCTGTTCTGGGCCTAGTGCTCTTCAACATCTTCATCAACGATTTTGATGAAGGGATAGATGGGGAACTCATCAAATTTGCAGACGACACCAAGCTGGCAGGAATAGCCAACACTCCAGAAGACAGGCTTAAGATACAGAAGGATCTGGACAGACTTGAACACTGGGCACTAACTAACAAAATGAAATTCAATGGTGAAAAAAGCAAGGTTCTACATTTAGGCAAGAAAAACCAAATGCACAAGTACAGCATAGGTGGCACCATGCTCAATAGTAGTAACTGTGAGAGAGACCTCGGAGTCCTAGTAGGAAATCACCTAAATATGAGCCAGCAGTGTGCTGCAGCTGCCAAAAAGGCTAACACAGTGCTAGGCTGCATTAACAGAGGGATAGAATCAAGATCACGTGAAGTATTAATACCACCCTTCAATGCCTTGGTAAGGCCACACTTGGAATACTGCATCCAGTTTTGGTCACCACGATGTAAAAAAGATGTTGAGACTCTAGAAAGAGTACAGAGAAGAGCAACAAAGATGATTAGGGGACTGGAGGCTAAAACATATAAGGAACGGTTGCTGGAATTGGGTATGTCTAGTTTAACGAAGAGAAGGACAAGGGGGGACATGATAGCAGTATTCCAATATCTCAGGGGCTGCCATAAAGAAGAGGGAATTAAGCTATTTTCCAAAGCACCTGAAGGCAGGACAAGAAGCAATGGGTGGAAACTAATCAAGGAGAGAAGCAGCCTAGAACTAAGGAGAAACTTCCTGACAGTGAGAACAATTAATCAGTGGAACAGCCTGCCTCCAGAAGCAGTAAATGCTCCAACACTTGAAGTTTTTAAGAAGAGACTGGACAGCCATTTGTCCAAAATGGTGTAGGGTTTCCTGCCTGAGCAGGGGGTTGGACTAGATGACCTCTAAGGTCCCTTCCAACTTTACTACTATTACTATTACTATATCCTCCTCTGTAGTAGTTAGTTGATTTATAGAGTAGTCATTTAAGGTCTCAATCTGGGATTTTGGGTCCAGAATTTTTCTCAAGTTCAATTGATCAGCGAGTTCTTCCATCTCAAATTGTGTACACTGTTGCATATAAGCTTCTTCTTGGCCTGTAGATTGGTCTTTTAAAATTTGGGGCTCAGCTTGTGATTCTAGAAGATGGTCTTTAGTTTTTCTCCATGACTTCATCTCCTCTGTCATTTCCAATATTTTTTCCAATATCAGCTCATAATCCAGTCCAGAATTCAATTGATCAGTAAATTCTTCTTCCATCTCAGATTGTGTATGCTGTTGCATATAGGCTTCTTCTTGGCCTATAGGTTGATCTTTTAAAGTTCGAGGCTCAGCTTGTGGTTCTGCAAAATAATCTTTAGTTTTTCTCCATAACTTCATCTCCTCTGTCATTTTCAATATTTTTTCCAATATCAGCTCATAGTCAAGCTGTGGGTAAAAGTCTTCTATTTCCATAGTAAAAGAGTCTTTTAATCTTTTTGCAGAAACTATGTTTATTAAGAGTCCATATACATCCGCCTCCACAATTTTTAAATCACAAACACAACCCACAGCTGTTTCCAAGCCTTTATCTTTTCTTCTTGTTAATTCCTGAAGGTCAAAACCATCTTCAATCACCAAAGCAAAGACATTAGAATTGCAGTAAATATTTTCGCCACAAGATGTCCTCAGTCAGCTATAGAACAGGGCTTTTCAACCTTTTCACCCATTGTACCACTTTTAGGATATGGCAACATCCGAGTACAACCAGTCGCCTAGCAAGGTGACAAAAACCTGATGACCAAAAAAAAAAAGAAAAGAAAAAGTGATAAAGTACAGGTAGTCCTTGACTTACAACAGTTCGCTTAGTGACTGTTCGAAGTTACAATGGCACTCAAAAAAGTACCCCCTGAGCCACAGCCAAGCAAGACACCTGCCTGCTCACCCAGTGGCGCTCTTCCTCCTGTCCGAGGTTTTCATTGTTGTGAGCATTTCTGTTGAGGATTGGCAGTGGGGGTGGGGTGGGGGGTGTTTGGTTTTTATTCCCCCCGTCTGCTGGGTGGTTGCAGCAGGTTTTGGTCACTTCACATGACCCTGGGACACTGTGACCATCATAAATATGAATCACTTGCCAAGCATCTGAATGTAAATCACAAGACCCTGGAGATGCTGCAACATTCCAGCTGATTGGCACTTCTTCTGGGCTCAGCAGAAGCGCCAGGATCAGTGCTGCTTTCCAGCTGATTGGCGCTTCTGGGCTCAGCTCCAGCTGGAGCCTGGCGCTGATCCTGGCGCTTCCGCTGAGCCCTGACAGCCCTGCAGCTCCAGCCATCTCTCACTCAGGCTTGTGCGGTGCTGCCACCAGTTCAGCTCATTCTCCTCCTCCACTACCACTTTTCTAGGATGGTCACGTACCACCTGCCAGATGCCAATGTACCACAGGCCCTGCTATAGAAAGTTTTTTCTTTGCACGCTAAAAGCCTTTATCTCGTTAAGAATGACAAAGAAAGAGACAGAAAAAAGCAAATATCTTCAGTATAGTAAGTAAAATAATGCTCTATATTACAAATCTTTCCAGGGATGCCCAGTATCCAAAAGGTTCAAAATATAATAAGTGCTATTCTGTAGTTTTGTTTAAAGTATTTTTTTTCCCCAAACAGACAGACACTGCTTTCTTAGAACAGGGAAGTCATCCAAAAAGCAAGCTCTTTGCAGGAAAAATAGTTCAAGCAAATAGTCAGGACGGAAAGAGGGAGGAAATATCTCACCCGGATTCACCACAGTGGTTCTTTATGCTTAGATGATTTTCTGACTTTAGCTGGCACAGCGAAGTGATCAGCCATTTTACTGGCCGATCTTCTCCGTCGGCCCTACGGAGTTAGCTTAGACTGTAGGGGGAGCCGCCGCTCCACCATAGCTGAGCAAAAGCTTCCTTGACGGTGGTCGCCCCTCCAGGGCGATTTAAGACCCACATAAGGGTCTACCGGTGGAGAGAAAACAGCCAACGAAGAGCGACAGCTCTTTGTGTGGCTGAGCCTGCCGTGATCCAGAAGCAGAAGTTTTAAATAGAGATATTAGGCAAGACGAGAAAATAAAGGGCATAAGTATCAAGAAAGAAGTTTATAAATTGAGGGCATTTGCTGATGATCTGGTTATATTCCTGCAAGTCCCAAAAAATAATATAGAATATTTGATGATGAAGTTAAATGAATTTGGGTCTTTAACAGGTTTCAAAATAAGTAAACAGAAAACAACAATGCTGACTAAGAATAGGTCAAATTTGGTAATTCAGATCAAGGATCAGAAATGTGCCCATAATAAAAGAATTTATAATGAGTTAATAAAATTGGATTCAGAAACAGAGTTAGTTAAAGATTGTATGATTAAATGGGCCCAGAATATTCAAGAACTGATCTCGTTGGACTTATGGGAGGTAATTTGGACTAGAAATGTTAAATTTACGCAGGCCCAGAATTTGAGGGAAAATTTTTATAAAATGTTTTATAGATGGCATCTGGATCCTAAAAAGCTGTCCTGTATGTACCCGAACCTGCAACCTAAATGTTGGAGATGTGGTTGCTTGGATGCAACCTATTTTCATGTTTGGTGGACTTGTAAAGTTATTAAAGCCTTCTGGATTATGATTTGGTGGAACATTCAAAAGGTTTTTAAAAGGAAGATTAAGTTTACTCCCCAACTGTTTCTTTTGGGAATTTTTCTGGACTTTAATGTTAAAGAAACTATTTTAATGTTGAATTTAATAACAGCAGCAAGATTACTGGTGGGTCAATATTGGAAGAAGGATACTCTGCCTTCTTTAGAAGAATGGGTATTTAAGGTTTCTAATTTAGCAGAAATGGCTAAAATTTCTGCTTATTTAAAGGACCATTCACAAGAGAGATATTTTAACGTATGGAGAAGATGGATAGAATATGTTCAGAAGAAATATGGAACTACAAAGTTTCACTTATTCTATGAGTAATGAATTTGTTTATAAACTTATGATGTTAAAGTTTGAAGAGAGTTAAGGGTTTTTATGATTTTGTTCATTGTATAATTAGTAAACTTAAATAGATTATGTTTAATATGTTTGCATAATCCTGTATTTTGCTCTGGGAATTCGGGGGGGAGGGGGGTGGGGGAGGGGGGTGGGGGGTGGATGGGTTGAAGTTTAAGTAGTTCAGATAAAGTGGAAATAGTCTTATTGTATATAATATTAATGTTTTAATTTTGAGAGAGGAACTGCTCGGGCATTTCCCCTGGACCGCATCAAGAGGGAGGAGAAGAAGGTGAGAAGTAAGTAGGAAGGTTGAGGTGAAGGAGGAGAGGGGGTGAGTGAAGAAAAAGAGGGAAAGAAGTAAGTTGGTTTGAGGTGGGATGCGGTTTGGGGGGAAATGGGCGGGCAAGACCGAATGTGGTGTGTATTAATTTATTTTATTTTTTACCTGAAGTATTTGTAAGATTGTTATGTATTGTAAAGTTGAAAATAAAAATTTTTACAAAAGAAAAAAAAAAAAAGAATAGGTCATTGCAAGATAATGATATACTGACTAAAAAGTTGGGTTTTAAGGTTGAGAAAAAGGTGAAATATTGGGGGGTTATGTTGACAAATACAAACATAAAATTGTTTCAAAATAACTATGTGCCTCTTTGGAATGATATCAAAAAGGACTTATAAAGAAGGGATAAATTGCATCTATCATTACTAGGTAGGATCTCTGTAATCAAGATGAATGTTTTTACCAAAGATGCTTTTTCTGTTCCAGACATTACCAATACTTGCAACCTATGTCTGATTCAAACAGTGGCAAAGGGACATTTCCAAGTTCATATGGCAAGGGAAGAAACGAAGAATTAGATATAAGTTATTGCAAGATGCTAAGGAAAGAGGGGGTTTGGGTTTACCAGATGTCCAGCCCCATGGGCTCGACACATACCAGTGGGGGGAGGAACCGAGCAGCCAGCCAGAGCCAAGCAGCTGCCTGCTGCCACATGCCGATGAACTCCGGGGAATCAGCTGGCCACCGGACGGGCCAGCTGGGCATCAGAGATGCCACCACCCGCCGCGGAGCGCTGCCGGAAGCCGGGGAGGAAGCCGGCTGCCAAGCGTGTCAGCTGGGCATTGGAGACGCCGCTGTACACCACCACGCGCTGCCGAGCACTGCCGGAGGCCGGGGAAGAAGCTGGCTGCCGGGCAAATCAGCTGGGTGTCGGAATCACCGCCAGACGCCTTCAAGCAGTACGGAACATTGCCAGAGCGGGGGAGGAGGCCGGCTGCCGGACGGGACAGTAGGCCATGGGATGCTGCCAGAGAAGCCGGTCGCCGACCTGGGCAGATGGTCCCGCAAAGGCCATGTGGCCTGGGGAGATCACTCGGTGAAGGAATGGCTGGAGTGGCGGAGAGAGGGAGGTGGCGGTGCAAAGTCCGGCAAGGGGGAGGTTGGAAGAGGAACTGCGGCTTTTACGTTCACGGACCGGATGCTGGCTTGCTACTTGGGGCGGGGTTGCAGGGCAGGGAACTTCTATGTAAAGCACTGGGAGCAAACCACTCCCCTGTTGGTCACTTTGTTCCTGCGTTCCTGGATTCTGTTTTCAGCCAACGAAGGACATCTGACAGTAAGTCAGCACTCCAAACTTTTCTGTTCCCCTCCTATTGCCTATTGCCTTTGTACTCTTATGGGGATGGCGGAGCGTAAACAGGAGGCTCCCCTGGTGGCAGATGAAGTCGACCCGGCTGGAGCAATGGGTCCTGTGCCTGACCCAGAGGCCCAGGAGGTGCAGCTGGTAGTTAGGCCAAAGGTGTTGGAGACACGGCCTGTGGCCCCTGTGCATAAAACTCAGGAGACTGGGGTTCCTGGGGCATTGGGGGAGTGGTGGCACAGCCCTGCGCTGGCCAACCCAGAAGCTGGACGGGCATATACTCCAGGTGCCAGGGCCCCTCTGATGGAGTGGACGGAGAGGTGGCTGACAGAGGAGGACAAGGAGGAATGGAGTTATTCCACAGCGCCCGGACAATACACCATGGAGGCTTTGAGAGACCGGTTTGGGGAGGCTGGGTACCAAGAAACCCCCTCGTGGCCAAGACGGGCAGCAGCAAGAGAGACAGCCTCGTGGCACCAGATGGAGGCACCAGCAAGACATACCGATTCAGCCCATTTCCATCTGGCCAGCCCGCGACTGCGAAGGCCTTCTAGTCTGGACGCCTCTATGGTAGGAGGTCCTGGTCTGAGTGCACCACAGATGCAGTCCCGGCCTGTGTGGGCAGGTAGGTCGGCACCTGACCCATGGGGGGTATCTTCTGGGCGGAGCTCAGACCCACAGGGTGTGGGTCCTGGCAACCAGGGATTGCCACCCTTGGCCAAAGCAGCATGAGGACCGGGTCAGCCTATAGGGCCATGGTGTCCCGGGATGGCTTGGGGGCCACCAATGATACCTGTAACATTCGATGGACACCCGGACTACCTGGCAATGTTTTAGAGCCACGTTATAAGCCACCTGGATCAGTATGCCCGTCTCTACCCATCCCAGTGGGCAATGGTGGTGGCAGTGATGGCAGGATTGCAAGGCGAAGCAGCAGCGTGGGCAGTGGACCTTTACAGTGACCATGCCCGGGAGTTGGCCAACGCTGGCCTGTTCCTGGATGTGCTGCATTCCTGCTTTGAAGATGTCTCCTGGGTTCAGCGGGCTGAAGCGGAGATGTTGGCACTGTGACAGCAAGGCCGGCCCACAACTGATTATGTCTGTGACTTTCGGTGGGTGGCTGGTCAGCTGCGCTCCTGGCCAGAACGCCTCCTCCAACATTTTTGGGTGGGACTCGACCAGGAGTTGCACCAGGCCTGTGTGTTTTGGGGTGTCCCCAGCTGTCTTCAGGTGTGGTTCCAGGTGGTAGTAGACCTAGACAATGGGTTGCAGGAGTTCCGGAGGAGAGGGGAGGATCCGGCCACACCAAGGAGGTCGGTGGAGAAGCCACGGGAAGAGGGACGAAGGATCCAGCCTGCAGTCCCGGATTCTTCCGACCCTTCTGCCAAGGTGCCATTCTGCTGTTTCCAGTGTAACCAGCTGGGGCACCGGGCAGCAGACTGTCCGGCTCCTAGCCCACTGGTTCCTTCCTCGACCCCTGGAAAAGCCACCTCCAATGCCAAAAGGACCCCCAACAAGTTGAGAGCGGTGCAGCAGCCTGAGGGGGTTGTTTCCCAACAGATGTTCCCAGTGGAGGAGGAGGAGGCAACAGCGGCTACGAGGTACCATCTACAGGTTGATGACAGCAAGGACGACGTAGCTGAAGATCCCATGGTAAGTGAACCCATAAGCCCTTTTGTCCTACCTTTCACACTGACAAGCCCCCAGACAGGGCAACAGAGGGAATACCAGGCCCTCATTGACTCCGGATGCACTCGGCGTTTGATGAGTAAGGGTGTGGCAGCGGAGAGCGGAATTAGGGTGCGTCAGCTGGCTCACCCAATCTGGTTCGAGCAGGTGGATGGATCTCTTTTGGGGGGGCTCTGGCTACCCTCATAACGGAGCCCGTCAGGCTGGAGATGGGTACCCATTGGGAAGTCCTCCAGTTTATAGTCGTCCCGTCCATGACAGAGGCGATAATTTTGGGCCTGGCATGGTTAGACAAATGGGGCCCTACTATATGGTGGGAAGGGGGATACTGGAGGCTACGTATTGGAGTTGGTCCCCGGCCACCCGGCCAGGAATCTGAAGAGCGGGGTGCGGAATGCAGGGAAAGAGAGACAAAGCAAAACAGCACTGGGGAAGAGGGCCCCTTCCCGGCTGTGTACAATGATCTAGCTGAGGTCTTCAGCGAGAAGGAATGCAATGTTCTACCACCTCACTGTGCAAATGACTTGTGATTGACATCATGCCGGGGGCTAAGCTGCCCAAACCCCGGATGTACGCCATGACGCCCAGGGAGATGGAGGAGCTGCGTCACTACATTGACCAGAACCTGGCCCAGGGGTTCATCCAACCAGCCCGTTCACGGATAGCCGCTCCGGTCCTGTTTAAGGAAAAGAAGGACGGTTCCCTCCGGCTCTGTGTGGACTTCCGAGGGATTAACAGGGTTTGCGTGGAACACTTGTACCTCCTCGCTCTGATGAAAGATCTACTGGCCCATTTGGGTAAGGGACGTGTGTTCACGAAATTGGATCTGTGGGAGGCATACTACAGGGTCCGTATAAGGCAAGGAGATGAGTGGAAGACGGCATTTAACTGCCCGCTCAGCAGTTATCAATTCCGGGTGATGCCGTTTGGTCTGCAGGGGGCCCCCACGGTATTCATGCAACTGATTAACCAGGTATTGCACAAACACCTATACCGCAGGGTTCTCGTCTATTTGGATGATATTCTCATTTATACCACCACCCTGGAGGAACACGTCCACCTGGTCCGGCAGGTACTGAGGAAGCTGCTCGATGCCCACCTGTTCATGAAGCTTTCCAAGTGTGAGTTCCACCAGACCTGCCTGGATTATCTGGGTTACAGAATATCAGGGGACGGCATAGAAATGGACCCCCACAAGGTGAAAGCAGTGTTGGACTGGCAGGCACCCCGAACTCGTCACCAGCTGCAGAGCTTCCTGGGATTTGCCAATTTCTATCGGCAATTTATCCCCTCCTTTGCCGTGGTAGCCCTCCCCCTGATGGATCTGCTATGCATGAAGCACACAGTGAGCAAGCCATGCCCCGGCCAACAGCTGGGTTGGACCATGTCCTGTCAGAAGGTGTTTGAGGACCTGAAAGCCCTGTTCACCAGAGAACCGGTCTTGCTCCACCTGGACCCAAAGAACCCATTTGTAGTGCAAGCCAACACCAGTGATGTCTCCATGGGGGTGGTGTTACTCCAACGGAACGGCCAGGGAGTGTTACAGCCATGTGCCTATACATCGTGGAAGTTCACAGCCAATGAGCAGACATGGGCCATTTGGGAATAGGAGGCGTTCACGGTACGGTGGGCACTCTCAACATGGAGGCACTTATTGGAAGGGGCAAAAGAGCTGTTCGGGGTATGGACGGATCATTAAAACCTCGAAGTACTACAAACACCAAGGCACCTGTCACCCAAACACATCCGGAGGGCACAGTACTTCCGCCGCTTCCATTTCACCTTAAAGTACGTGCCAGGAGGAAGGAACTTCTTGCCTGATGCTTTGTCGCACATGCCCCAGTACCATAGCAAGCAGGAGGAGGTAGTGCAAGCAATTATGCCTCCGTACCAACAAGGCGTAGCTTGGGCAGTTCCTCGCACGGTGGCGGGTGATCTGGTCCATGAGCTACAAACAGCAGTCTGAGACGATCCATGGTTGAGGGACCATCCAGGCCTATTGACATGGAGGGAGGGGCTGGCCTGGAAAGGAGACAAACTGTATGTCCCAGAGGTCCTGAGGCAAGCGGTCTCCGACGGTGCCATGACACTAAACAGGCTGGCCATTTCAGCTTCCTGAAAACCTTGCACTTGGTAAGGGGTCGATTCTGGTGGCCCCGAGTAAAGGCAGATGTGGAGACCCATGCGAAGGGCTGCCACGTCTGTGCCACCACAAAGCCCCGTACGGGAAAGCCTTTGGGCTTACTGAAGAAGGTAGCAGACCCAACCCGGCCATGGGAGGACATTGCCATGGATTTTGTGGTTGAGTTGCCAGAGAGCCGTGGCCACACCGTTATCTGGACCGTGATTGACCTGTTCTCTAAACAGGCCCATTTCATCCCATGCAAGGGGCTACCATTCACCTGGCGGTTGGCCAGACTGTTCGTCGAACACATATACCATCTTCACGGTGTGCCCCGACGAATCATTTCAGACCCAGGGGTGCAGTTCACGGCACAGTTCTGGCGTGAATTTCTCCAGTACATAGGGTCGTCCCAGGGCCTCAGCTCGGCGTATCACCCCAGCACCAATGGAGCGGCTGAATGTGCGAACACCATGGTGGAGCGCTATCTGCGAAGCTACGTATCCTATCAGCAAATGGACTGGGCTGATCTGTTGCCATTTGCTGAAGTAGCTTACAACAACTCAGTGCATAGTAGCATGGGGTTTGCTCCCTTTTGGGTGGTGCATGGGGTAGACTTCTTCCCTATCCCCGAGTGGCCCCTTATGTACACCCCAGGATTGGATGGCACATTTAGAAGGGTTGTGGGGGGCGGTGAAAGACGCTTTAGTGAAAGCTGAGGAAGAAACAAAAACACAGGCTGACAAAAAAAGGGCGGCTCACAAGCCCTTCCAGGTGGGCAACTGGGTGTACCTGTCAACCTACGCCTACGCCTGGGGTTGCCCTGTAAAACGTAAGGTCCCAAATACGTAGGGCCCTTCCAGGTGGTCCAGGTCATTAATCCAGTGACCGTGCCGGTGTGGCTACGCTGATTCCTGGGGAAGGTACACCCCGTTTTCCACAGAAGCCTCCTGAAACCAGTTCAGGGTTCCCCCCCTAGGCCCATGAGCAAAACATCGGGGCCGGTCTATGGTGAGCAATACAAACTACAGGAGATCCTGGTCTCCCGGGCCCATCACGGATGGGTGCAATATCTGGTTAGGTGGAAGGGATACCCTCTCTCGGAAGCATCATGTGTGAGAAGGGAGGACGTCCACGCACTGCGGCTGGTGCGGGCGTTACACCGCCGACACCCTGGGAAGCCGGGGGACGGGTCCGCAGAATTGCCTGGCAGGGTTGATATGCGCTCACCCATGTCTTCTTGCCTTTCAGGTGGAGCCCTGGTAGAGGGGGCCACCTGTCAAGCCCCGTGGGCTCAACACGTACCGGTGGGGGGAGGAACCAAGCAGCCAGCCAGAGCCAAGCAGCTGACTGCCGCCACACGCCGCTGAACTCTAGGGAATCAGCTGGCCACCGGATGGGCCAGCTGAGTGTTGGAGATGCCACCACCTGCCGCGGAGCGCTGCCGGAAGCTGGGGAGGAAGCCGGCTGCCGAGCATGTCAGCTGGGCATCGGAGACGCAGCTGGACACCACCATGTGGTGCGGAGTACTGCTGGAGGCCGGGGAGGAAGCCGGCTGCCGGGCAAATCAGCTGGGCATCGGAGATGCCACCAGACACCTCCACACACTGCGGAGCGTTGCCAGAGCAGGGGAGGAGGCCGGCTGCCAGACGGAACAGTAGGCCATGGGACGCTGCCGGAGAAGCCGGTCACTGACCTGGGCAGTTGGTCCCGCGAAGGCCATGTGGCCTGGGGAGATCACTTGGCGAAGGAATGGCTGGAGCGGTGGAGAGAGGGAGGCGGCGGTGCAAAGTCCGGCAGGGGGGAGGTCGGAAGAGGAACTGCGGCTTTTACGTTCATGGACCGGATGCTGACTTGCTGCTTGGGGCGGGGTTGCAGGGCGGGGAACATCTATGCAAAGCACTGGGAGCAAACCACTCGCAGTGCTGACTTTAATTTTGCATGAATTAAAACCCTGTTGGTCACTTTGTTCCTGCATTCCTGGATTCTGTTTTCAGTCGACGAAGGACATCTGACACTAGACTTGAAACTGTATTTTGACACATGTTGGTTAAAAGAGTATCCAGCTGGCAAAATTGAGGATGGCTGCCCCCATGCTTTTCAAAGAAAAGTATGGGTCCCTTAGACTTTGTGTACATTATAGGTGGCTGAACTGTATTTACCTGGAAAACATGTACCCCCTCCCACTAATGAGGGACATGCTAGACTATATGGTCAAGATGTGAGGGTCTGGATGGGGGTGAACAGGCTTAGACTCAACCCTGACAAGACCGAGTGGCTCTGGGTCTTGCCTCCCAAAGGCCAACTGGATGGTCCATCTTTAGTCCTGGGGGGGGGCAAATTTACCTCCCTCAGTGCAGGCACACAACTTAGGTGTCCTCCTGGACTCACAGATAAATTTGGAACAACATCTATCGGCTGTGGCCAGGGGGACCTTTGCACAGGTTCGCCTAGTGCACCAGTTGCGGCCTTATTTGGACCGGGAGGCTTTACTCACAGTCACTCATGCCCTTGTCACCTCAAGACTGGATTACTGTAACGCGCTCTACATGGGGCTACCCTTGAAGGGCGTTCGGAGACTGCAGTTGGTTCAGAACGCAGCCGCAAGAGCGATTGTGGGCGCGCCAAGGTACGCCCACGTATCACCTATCCTCCGCGAGCTGCACTGGCTTCCTGTGGGTCTCCGGACGCAATTCAAGGTGTTGGTTATCACCTTCAAAGCCCTTCATGGCATAGGGCCAGGTTACTTACAGGACCGCATTCTGCCGCACAGCTCCCAGAGACCGGTGAGGTCCCATAGATTGGGCCTCCTTCAGGTCCCGTCGGCCAGACAATGTCGGCTGGCGGGCCCTCGGGGAAGGGCCTTTTCTGTGGTGGCTCCGACCTGGTGGAATCAACTTCCCCCCGAGGTTCGAACTACTCCCACCCTGCCGGCCTTTAAGAAAGCCGTTAAAACTCTCCTGTTCCGGCAGGCCTGGGGCTGATGTCCCCGGGGGGCCGGGATATGATCGGACTCGTGGTATGACTGGATTATTTTATTCTTTTATGACTGTTTTTAACCTTGTACGCCGCCCTGAGTCCTTTGGGATTGGGCGGCATATAAATATTTGTAAATAAATAAATATTTGTAAATAAATAGATAAATAAATAAAGGAAGGATCTTCACAAAGTTGGACTTGAGAGAGGCATACTACTGAGTGAGGATTAAGGAGGGTGACCAGTGGAAGACAGCATTTAATTGCCCCCTGGGTTGCTACCAGTTTTAAGTGATGCCATTGGGATGGCAGGGAGCGCCTGCTGTGTTCATGCAGCTGATGAATGAGGTTTTGCATGAGCACCTGTACAAAGGGGTCTTGGTATACCTGAATGATATATTAATTTATACCAAGACCGAAGAAGGGGACATGAAACAGGTCAGGGCGGTACTCAAGAAACTACAGAAAGCCCAGCTTTACACCAAGCTGTCTAAGTGTGGACTACCCGGGGTACCGCATTTCAAGAGAGGGGGTGGAAATGGACCCCAGTAAAGTGAAGGCAATATTAGAATGGGAATCCCCTTGAACCAGGAGACAGTTGCAAAGTTTCCTTGGCATTGCAAACTTCTACTGCCAATTCATCCCTACACTCACCCAGATAGCCCTGCCGATTACCAACTTGCTGAAAACAGGAGGGGAGGTGAAACCCAAGCTCAGTCAACCTCTGAAGTGGTCTCTCAAGTGCCAAGCTGCATTTGAGAAACTAAAGTGCCTCTTTGCTGCATAACCGGTCCTAAAACACCCCAACCTAGATGAGTCTTTTCTGATACAGGCAGATGCTAGTGATGTAGATGTAGGCATGGTCTTGCTTCAGAAGAATGCCAAGAGGGGTGCTGCAGCCCTGCGCTTATACGTCTCGCAAACTCTGAAACTGAAAGGCAATGGGCTAATTGGGAGAAAGAAGCCTATGCAGTCTGATCGGCCTTCCTAATGTGGAGGCAGTTCCTAGAAGGCAGTAAGATTCCATTTGACATATGGACAGACCACAAGAACCTGTGAGCATTGAGGACCCCCTGGAAACCATCACCTAAGCAAGTCTGGTGGGCTCAATACTTCAACTGTTTCATCTTCACCCTCCGCTATCTATGGGGGGGGGGGTTTCTTAGCGGACACTCTTTCCCAGATGCCACAGTACAGCAGTGTCCAAGAGGAGGTCATTAACTCCATCATCCCATCCAGACAGTTTGCAGTGCCAGCCCTCATGAGGCAGTAGAGGGCACCACCATTGCAGCCAGCCAAAGATCTAACACAACCATTGAGAGAAGCTTTGGTGGGTGATGAGTGGTTTCAACAGCATAGAGGCTATCTGTCAATGAAGGAGGGACTGGTATGGATGGGGAGTAAGATGTATGTCCCAGTTAGCCAGATGACTCTAATCCTACAGCAGAGTCACGATGCTCGGACAGCAGGGCATTTTGGATTTGTAAAGACTCTCCCCCTAGTGAAGAAGCAGTTCTGGTGGCCAAAGATGAAGGACATAGAGGCTTACATAGACAGCTGCCCCATGTGTGTCCCCAGGACTGTTACAGTCAATGGCCAACCCCACAAACCCTTGGGAGGAGATCTCTACGGACTTTATTGTGGAGCTTCCAGAAAGTGCTGGGAACACTGTGATCTGGACTATTACTGACTTGTTTTCCAAACAAGCCCATTTTGTGGCATGCCCCAGGAATCCTTCAGCCCAGACCTTGGCTAAGCTATTTGTGCAGCATGTATATCGGCTGCATGGGGTCCCGAAGAGTATCATCTCGGACCAGGGAGTGTAATTCATGTCAAAGTTTTGTCAGGAATTCCTGAATTTAATAGCCTCCTCCCAGGGACTTAGCTCCACCCATCATCCTCAAATGAATGGGGCTTGTGAATGTACAAACTCAGTCCTGGAGCAATACCTGTGATGTTATGTGAATAATCAATAAACCAATTGGACTGAATTTCTGCCATTCACAGAAGTGGCCTATAATAACTCAGTGCATAGTAGCACCGGATTTACCCCTTTCTGGGTGGCCACTGGGTTAGAGTTTGTGCCTATCCCTGAACCCCCTCAGGAGAGACCCTCGTCAGCCTCATTGGCTGAGTGGCTGGATACTTTGCAAGCCACATGGGTCAGAGTGTGAAAGGCTGTGGGGGAAAAAGCACACGCAGCAAACTGCCATGCTTTCCCCCCCACAAACCTCATAACCTTTTGATACCCTTTGTCCCAAGGAAGCAGCTAAAAGGTCATCCCCTTTTGACTTAATACCTTACCTATATAAATAAATAATATGCTTAAGTTCCCTCTTATCTCTTCCTGTCTTTCATCTCCCTGTATTTGTCTTTACCTGGTCTCTGAACAGGTAATATGTTACTAGAAAACAGTTGCTTATATGAAGGAATTTTCCAATGAAGAAACTTTATATCAGCATCTAATAGTTAAACTTATGAATGTAAAAGGTCAGCATTTAATGTAAAAGCCTATGTATGTAAAAAGTATATAAAAACCAATAAACACACAGAGACTCTCAAGCTGTCTCAAGCTGTGACAAGCAGCTCTGCAGCAGCTTCAAATCTCTGCTCAAGACATGCCTGAGTCTTTTTCTTAGCATCATTACAACTGGCGCCCTGAACTGGGACATCCCCTCCCAAGGGAAAGCAGCAACCAACATACATACAGTCGTCTGGAACAGACCCCTTGGTGCACCTTCTCATCTTCTCGTCCTGCAAGATTTCTCAAACTGTAAGTATGGGCTGCGATATATCTCACCATCAGCAAATCATGTAAGAGAGTTAAAGTTTCTCTTACACAAATCAGGCATGACAATGCCTGAAAGGGAGCTTAGGAAGCTAGTGAGTGAGATAGGAAAAAACTGTCCTTGGTATCCTGAAAGGGGGACACTCCAACTTAAGGATTGGGAAAGAATAGGTAACACCCTTCATCAGGAACCCCAAGCCTCAGTGGATGTTTTGCATTGTTGGCATCAATGTTGCCATGCAGTGGAAAAATATGGAGCTGATGCAGTACAATTAAGTTCTACTCCCTCTCCAGGTTTTGATCATGAAAAAGTTTCAGTTCCATCAGCTCCTATATTTTCCACAATGGATGTGACACCTTCAGAGCAAAAGAATACTAGATCTTATGTTTCCATTCGCCATGTGTTAGAAAATCAAATGGCAAAAGGAGAGGGAGATATGCAGGAAATAGCAGATATGCTCTCAGTTTGTCCTGTACATTTGACTGGGCAGGTAGATGCGAATGGAGCCCCAGTGGTTGAATATTGACCACTTTCTTATGCAATCTTAACAGAATTGCGTAAGGATATAAGAGATACTGGGTTAAACAGTTCGTATGTGCAAGGTATGTTAGAAGCAACAATGAGGAATCATGTTTTGGTACCAGAAGATTGGAAAATAACAATTCGTATGTTATTAACACCAGCTCAGTATGTGGTATGGGATAGTGAGTTTAGACATCAATGTGCATTAAGAGCTGCAACTTCTGGAGGTGCTTACCTCCCAGAGCAGTTATATGGCTCTGGTGATTACACTCCAGTGGATGCACAAATTGTTTTGCCTATAGCTACTCTTCAAATATCCTCTAAATGTCCTTACAAAGCTTTTGGAAAAGTTCCTATAACTGGGAAACCATCTCAAGCATTTTCAAATATTCGTCAAAAGGCAAATGAACCATATGCAGATTTTATTAACCATCTGCAAGATGCCTTGAAATGACAAATTGATAATCCTGATGCCCAAGCTAAATTGCTTATGAAATTGGCTAAAGAAAATGCCACCACTGAATGTAAATGGGCCATCATTGGATTGGGAGCAAAACCAGATTTAGCAGAAATGATAAAAGCATGTCAGGATATAGGGACTGTTTCTTTTCAAACTAATCTCTTAGCTGCAGCTCTTACAAAAACTCAGGGGAAATGTTATAATTGTGGTAAAATTGGACACTTTAAACAGGATTGCAGAAATCCTGGGGGAGGAAGGTATGCCTCCCGACCATTTAAAAATATGTCTGGGAGGCGTCCAAAAACAAAATGCCCTAAGTGTAATAAGGGATTTCATTGGGCTAATGAATGCCGGTCGGGAAACTTCAAAGCGGGCCGGTCTCTGGCCCCGGTCCAAACAGAGACCCTTCAGTAATTCCATCAACAATTAACAATAGCCCTGCTGCCACTAGAGGGAGTGCTGGGATAGATTTAACTATCCAACAAGAAGTGTGTTTCAAATTTCCAGGAGAAGTACAAGTAGTTCCTTCACAACTTTCTGGACCTCTCCCTTCTGGATATGTTGGATTAATTTTGCCTCGATCTAGCATGGGAAAAAAGGGAATTTTTGTAATACCTGGAGTAATCGATTCTGACTATACAGGTGTCATCTTTATTCAATTATGGACTAACATGCCACAGACTTTGCCAAGCAATACTAGTCCTGCACAATTACTCCATTTGCCCTATTTTGTCCCTGCAGGGGGTCTTGATAGGGATCGAGGGGACAGCGGGTTTGGTTCCACAGAACCTGTTGTAATTGCATTAACCACCCCAATCAACACCCAGCGACCCCGTCAGACAGTCCTTTTTCAGGGTAAGCCTTTTGAGGGCATAATTGATACAGGTGCTGATGTTTCAGTAATTTCAGCTAAAGATTGGCCTGCATCTTGGCCCACTGACCCATGCCCTAGTGTCTGGGGTGTAGGAGGGCGACAAGGTACACAATTTCTTTCTGCAAGTCTTCCTAATTCTACTGTAACTGTTCAACTTTGTCCTTTCATTCTTGACATTCATGTCAACCTATGGGGATGAGACATGCTTAGTAAATGGGGGGCTACCATCACCTTTGATGAATAAAATGTCTGCCTTACCCTTAACTTGGTTAACTACTACACCTGTTTGGGTGGAACAATGGCCTCTTCCTCTGTACAAATTACAGGCTTTAAAAATTCTTGTTCAAGAACAATTACAAGCCAAACACATTGCCCCTTCCACTAGTCCATGGAACACTCCAGTTTTTGTTATCAAAAAGAAGTAGTGAGAAGTTTGTAACAAAAATTTTTCCTGTCTCTTTTGTTTTTCAAGTGGCTGTGTTGCTTTAAGAGCAAGAGAGACCAAAAGAAAGAAGGGGGGGGGGAACTGTTCATTTTAAACTTTTTTTCCCTCTCTGCTTAGAATTCCAGTTTGCGAATGGAGATGAAATTTAATCCCCGCTCTTGCAGTTTCAGCTGGCAAAATCTTTATCTATCAACCAAAATAAATGACTCTGAATTGTTTTACTTAAGTTTTGTAAATGTTTAACCTACTTAACAGAAATTTGTTTCCATCTTTGATTAACTTGGGATTTAACTTATTGACCAAAGGAAAACAACCTGAAAATCTTATTATTCCACTTGCAGCATTTACCACAGTTGCGCAAATTAAGTACTTGAGTACTCAATTTGTGGACAGAATTCCACATAGGAATTGTCACTTAGCACTTTTGATATTTCTTACTAGTAAGCTACATAAAGGAGTATTAGCTGTGTTAGAAGCGCAGAAAGTATATTGTATTGAATGGCTTTACTTATCCCATCCCAAAATGTTTTATCTTTTATCCAGGCTGTTGCTGAAATAACCTTAGGACACAATCGAGCTTGTCCTTGAAATGGGACTGATTTAATTCATATTGTTCTTTCTATCCCAAAATTTGATTTTCAATTTTATTTTCAGAATAACTTATCTCTTCTGCTGCTATTTTAGCTTTCCACACCTTTTCTCAACAGACTTTTAACTTAATCTCTGATTCTCATTATGTGTGCCAACTTATTTTTAATTTTCCAGGTGCTTACATCACACCCAGGATCGACTTCAATCTTATGGCTTTGTTTTTAACTTTACAGCAGCTATCCTTTGTTTCTCGCATATGTATTGGTCCTTTAAGGACTGCCTTCACAAACAAATAAAAAAGGAGGGATCAAGGGTACCTAATTTGTCATGGATAACTCGTCAAGTCAATAAAGTCTTAATAACTTTGAACCAGCTAAATATTTTTTTTCAAAACACTACTGCCTACCAGCGTCACTTTCAGCAGAAAGCTGTGCTTCCTAATCCATTGGTATATTATCGGCAATTGCCTGATAAAACCTGGTTAGGTCCAATTCCTTTATTAACTTGGGGGCGAGGCTATGCTCTGTGCTTGCTCCTACAGGCCCTCTCTGGATTCCAGCCCAGTGTGTGCAACCAGCCAAAGATGTCATGGCATCAAGTCCAGAACCCAATACCAGAAATGAAGCAGGTGACTCTTCAGACAGCACAACGTCCCTTTCGCTCTCGCCATTGCAGTTGACCAACGACCTGGGGCGATGTAAAAAACCTAACATCTAAAGCACAGATGGTTCTGTGGCAACAGGGAAAAGAACTTATACCAGAGAATTTATGCGCTGCCATATTTGCGGTTTTAACTGCAAATTCCTTAGTCATTCTTTGCCTCTTTTTCCTTCTTAATTGCTGTGTGGGGGCTCAAGCCCTCCCATCTCATCCTTTAGAATCACGGATGAAATATAATATTTGGGTGCAATTAGCTAATGTAACACAAGTGACAGACTTTTGTATTTCTGAATCATATGACATGGAAACTCTACTCTCTACCTGTCTTATACCTGTGTGTGTCCCAGCTTCAGTTTTATGTGTTGTTTCAATCTTTCTGATCAATCTGGCATTATTCAAAAGCAAATTAATGTTTTACATAACTTGACTTCTGATTTAAAAATTGACACCTTAGGAAATTGGTGGAGTGCTCTATGGTCATGGCTTCCCATTGGCCTTCTTGGAAAGATTGTTCAATATCTCATTATAATAGTTGCTATTCTTATCAGCTGTGGTTGTTCATTTCAATGTCTTTTCTCTTTACTTAATAAGATGTCTTGCGACTTCCGGTGGATCTGCGCGCGCGATGGCGGCTACTTTGTAGCCGTCCTTCTGGGTAAGTGTTTGAATCGCTATGAACAGCAGACATCAGCTGTTCAGCGGTTCAAAAACCCCCTCCCGGGCAAAGGGGGGGGGGTAGAGAGGTGTCTGAATAGTGGTAGAGCCTCTTATGCACCCCCAAAGTTTTTTGGGGGGGGTGAAAAGAGTGCTCCCACGGAGTTCAGACTGTCTCCGCTTCCCAGCTGCTTTTGTCCCTAGGGACAAAACAAGCCGCTGCAACCACCTCCGCGATTAAAGTTAACTGGTGAGTTTTTTTTAGAAGCGGACAGAGCTGAGTAGAGGATTTAGTTTTTGCTTTCTTGGATTTTATTTGGATTTTAAGTTCAAAGATTTATTTTTACTTTTATATTCCCTCTTTTTATTTTTTTTTCCGTTGTTGAAAGGGAAAGTAAAATGGCGATCGGCAAGCCTTTCGGTGTTTTTTTTTCGGAAGGCAGAATGGCGATCGGCAGGCTTTTTGGGGTTTTTTTTTTCCCTTTCCCTTTTCCTTTTTTTTTTGTTTTTTTTAATGATTGGAATGGAGTGTTAGTATTATTATTTTTGTACTTTTTTGGTTTGTTTTTTGTACTGTTTGTATTTTTAAAAAAATGGAATGGATTTTTTCTATTTAATTATTCTTTTTTCTTTCTCTCTTTTCTTTTTTTTTGAACTCCTTTTTCTTTTATTATAATGATCTCTTCTTGAAGGATTTTTTTTTTGATTTTATGGAGTTAACTTCTTTTTTTCCTTTGTTTAATTTTTGCAATTTCTAAGAAGGAGTAAAGATTTTTTTAAGATGGCTCCAAAGCGTCCAGTAATCCCTACAGCTTCTAAAGTGGCTTCTTCTTCGGTGTCATCATCAGCGCAACAACCTAAATTAAAAGCCTCATCTTCTTCTTTGCCACAGTCAACAATGGTGAAGGATTTGCAAGATATGATGGGAGATGTTATACTTCAAATTAGGGGAGAAATGAAAGAGATTCTAGAGGAAAACAATAAGACTTTGAGGCAAGAGATAGTTTTGGCTTTAAAAGGAGTTGCCTCTGTTCTTGAAAAGTTGAATTCTCGCGTAGAAGAAGTAGTAGAAAAAGTGGAATTGATGGAGGAAAAATTTGAAAGTATGGAAAAAGAGATGAAAAATTTTCAAGATGAGATTCTTATGCTTCAATATAAACAAATGGAATATGCTTTAAGAATCAGAGGTTTGGGTGAGTCTGTGCAAGGAGATCTGAGAGAGATGGTTGCAAAGGACTTTGCTGTGATTTTGAATAGAGAAAAAGAGGAAATACTTAGTGAAATTGAACAGACATTTAGAGTTAATTCTGTGGTGGCAGAGCAAAAGAATTTGCCAAGAGATGTGGTAATTTACTTTGGGAAAAGATCCCTGCGCAATGAAATTATACAAGCTTTTTATAAGAAGAGGTTTCAAATTGCTTCACAAAATGTTATAATTTTAAAGGAGATCCCATCTAAAATTTTAAGAAGAAGAAAGGAGTTTGCTTTTTTATCAGACAAACTTAAAAAGAGACAAATTTTGTTTAGATGGGATGTTCCGACTGGAATGGTGGTGAATTACCTGGGGATACGTTATAGTCTTAATACTGTTTCTAAAGCAAAAGATTTTTATACTTCGGTCTTGGGGGTATGTTCATCGCCACCTATCACGTTTAAAGCTTTGGAAGATAAAAAGGCAGAATTGCAATCTGAAGTGCTTACACTTATGAAAATTGGGAAACTTCAGTTTGAGGGGCCTCAACAAGTAGAGATGGAGGAGCAGAAGACAACCGGTGTGACATACAATTGTAAAGAAAAGGATCAACAGAAGAAGGTCAAGGAAGTTTCACAAGTATTGGTTCCTGAATCTGCGGGAGAAGTAGGATTTATAAACTCCTTGGAGCAACCTTTAAGGGCAGAATTGCACTGTGAAGAGCCTATATTAATTAAAAATGGGAAATTTCAGTTTGAGGGGCCTCAACAAGTCGAGATGAAAGAGCAGAGGACAACTTGTGCAACATATAAACGTAAAGAGAAAGACCAACAGAAGAAGGAGGTTAAGGAAGCCTCACAAGTATTGGTTCCTGAGTTTGTGGGAGAACCAGGACTTACAAATTTTTTGGAGCTACCTTTAAGGGCAGATTTTAAAGTACTTCTTTCGAGATTTATGGACAAGAGAGACTGATAAGGATTGTGTTTACAGTGGATGGAACTGGCTATTGGAGAGAAGACTATGGAGATCGAATGAAAATTTTAGATAAGAAGTTTAAGTTTAAGTATTTAGTTTAAGTATTTAGAAGACTATTGAGATTGCGGGAGAACTAAGATTTACAAACTTTTTTGGAATTACCTTTAAGAGGTTTATGGATAAGAGAAGGAATGTGTTTACTGTGGAGGAATTTGTTATTGGTAAAGATTTAAACAGGTATAAGGGAATTTTAATGTTTTAAGTTATGTTTATGGGATCTATTATTATTATTATTTTTTAGAGAAGCTAATTTGTTTAATTAAACGTATTTAGATTTGTTTAGGATTTATATTACCTTTAAGAGGTTTATGGATAAGAGAAGGAATGTGTTTACTGTGGAGGAATTTGTTATTGGTAAAGATTTAAACAGGTATAAGGGAATTTTAATGTTTTAAGTTATGTTTATGGGATCTACTATTATTATTATTTTTAAGAGAAGCTAATTTGTTTAATTAAACGTATTTAGATTTGTTTAGGATTTATATGTTTTTTAAGTTTTTTTCTTTTCTTGATAGGAGAGAAGATTATGGAGATTGAATGAAAATTTTAGATAAGAAGTTTAAATATAAGTATTTAGTTTAACTATTCAAAAGAGTATCCAGTTTTAATGGTATAATGAATGGTTATATGCTTATTTTTGTGCTCTAGAGTAAAGAAAGAGGGAGATTAGATCTTATATTGTAGGTATGGATATTTAAAGAAAGTAATGTTTAAATTCGTGTTTTGGGGATTCTATATAGAATGATGGATAATAATATAAGTACAATACTAGAAAATGTTTAAAGTATATTATAATGTGTGTTTAATGTTTGCAACTATTATGTTTTAGAGAAGATAATTTGTTTAATTTAAGGTATTTAGATTTGTTTAGGATTTATATGTGTTTTAAGTTTTTTTCTATTTTTTATTTTCTTTGAAAATTTTAAGTAAGCCTGTACTCAGCTCTGGGAAGGTTGAGGGAGGGTATGGGAGGTTTGGGGAAGATGGGGGAGGGTATGGGAGGGTGGGGGTTTGGGGAAGGGATTTGTTTTGTAAAATTTAAAAATTTTCAATTAAAAAAAAAAAAAGATGTCTTGCAATCTTCCATACTAAAGTAAGACCCACTAACTACTCCAGCTTAAGATGATGTCTTCACTAATAAAATAAAGAAGAGTGAGATGTGGGGAAAAAAGCACACTCAGCAAACTGCCATGCTTCCCCCCCACACACACAAACCTCATAACCTTTTGATACCCTTTGTCCCAAGGAAGCAGCTAAAAGGTCATCCCCTTTTGACTTAATACCTTACCTATATAAATAAATAATATGCTTAAGTTCCCTCTTATCTCTTCCTGTCTTTCATCTCCCTGTATTTGTCTTTACCTGGTCTCTGAACAGGTAATATGTTACTAGAAAATAGTTGCTTATATGAAGGAATTTTCCAATGAAGAAACTTTATGTCAGCATCTAGTAGTTAAACTTATGAATGTAAAAGGTCAGCATTTAATGTAAAAGCCTATGTATGTAAAAAGTATATAAAAACCAATAAACACACAGAGACTCTCAAGCTGTCTCAAGCTGTGACAAGCAGCTCTGCAGCAGCTTCAAATCTCTGCTCAAGACATGCCTGAGTCTTTCTCTTAGCATCATTACAAAAGGCACTAGAATAAGCGAGGGAAGTGCAGAAGAGACAAGCAGACAGGAAGAGGGCACCCCAGAGGGAGTTCAGATTAGGAGACAGAGTGTGCCTGTCCACAAAGTTTTTGAACCTGAGGCAACCCTGCAAAGGGTTATAGGTCAGTCCAATTGTCTTGTTGGTAATTTATGAAGCACCTCAGGTATTGTTCTAGTACTGAGTTTGAACGTTCTGTCCCACCATTCGTTTGCAGATGATGACTGGATGACAGGCCCTGACTGGTACCAAGTAGGTCCAAAAAGGCTCTCCAGAACTCTGAAGTGAATTGGACTCCCCTATCTGAAATAATGCATTGAGGGGGCCCATGCAGTTGGTAAATATGATGCACGAACAATTTGGCCAAGGCTTTGGCAGTAAGAATTTTCTGGCAGGGTATGAAATGGACCTGTTTGGAGAATAGGTCCGTTACTACCCAAATGACAGTGTTTCCCGCGCTTTCTGGCAGCTCTGCTATAAAATCCATAGAGATCTCTCTCCAGGGTGCTGAAAGGCTAGCCACTGCTTGTAATAATCCCAGCATTTTCCCGTCTCTGCCTTGCTGTTGCACAGACAGGGCAGCTAGCCACACAGCTTTCAATGTCCTTTTTTATAGAAGGCCACCAGAATTGTCTCTTGGCAGATGGAGGGTTTTCATGAACCCAAAGTGCCCAGCCACTTTTGAGTCATGGCAAAGCTGCATGAATTTTACTTTCTGGGTTCTTGGCACATATAATTTTTCTCCTACCCAGGGCACCTCCTCTCTCATTGAGCAAAGGTTTTTATGGCTAAGGAACCATTCGTCCTTCTCTAGCGCTTGTCTAAACTCAGTCCCTGCTTTGCGGTCCAAAGAGGGATTCTCTTTGGGTTTTTCCTTTGTGGTGGTCAGGGCCTCCATTTTACTGTCCACTGGCATCGGTTTCTTTGCCTGAGCTCTTGTGGTGACAGGGGCCACTAATTGTTTCAGAGTCATCAGGGGTTTGATCACCTCAGATTTTACACTATTGTACTGTGGCATTCTTGATAGGGCATCAGCCAAAAAGTTCTTTCCCCCCGGGATGTACTTAATAGAAAAATCAAATCAGTGGAAATGTTGGGACCACTGAGCTTGTTTTGGGGATAACTTCCTTGGGGTTATTAGTACCTCAAGGTTTTTGTGATCAGTCCACACCGGAAACGAGGTCGAGAGCAGATTCGTGGTCGGGGTCTTAGCTGTCTCTCTCTTCCCTTCTGGGGGGGAGCGCCTCCAAGTTCGACCCAGTCACCATTGCCTACGTGCCAGGTCAATTTCTGCCTCTTCCACCATGATGTACCACCCATGAAGGCATGCTAGGTCCCCCCAGGTGATGCAGGCCTGATAGAGGTCATAGTTCAGCCCATCTTTGAAAAGGCCAACCAGAATTTCTTCTGGTCAGTTGAGGCAGCTCACCAGGTCTTGGAATTCCTCAGTGTACTCAGCCACCGGTCGCCTGCCCTGCTTTATTGTCTTGATGCATTCCCTAGCTTTCTGATCTGCTAGGGGGTCCTCAAACCTCCATCTCAGGGCCATCATGAACAGGTTAAAATTCTGGAGTTTGGGTGTGTTAGCGTTATGCAGGGTCACCGTCCACCTAGCCACCGTGCCTTCCAAGGCAATGGTTATGATCCTGACACATCCCCGGTCCCCCGGGATGTCCTGCCCATATTCATGCATGTAGCTCAGGACGTGGGCTAGGAAGAAGCCCAACTGCTGGGGCAATCCATCATACTTTATCCCCAGGGCTGGGACTTTGCGGTCAGATTGATGAGTTCTCATCCTTCTGGCCCAACATTCGTCTCCTCCAGTTGGGGTGACACAGGCTGGGGTGGTGGCCTCAGCTGCCACTCCAGCGGTTTCTGAAGCGCTAGTAGAAGGGCCGGGGTTCATGAGCTAGTTCTCCTGGATCTCTTCTTTCTCATCCCATCTCATGGTTACTGAGCCGCGGCAGAGATCGGCTTCTTCCTCCTGGAGGTTTTTGAATGCCTCCACCAGCATGCTGATAGCTTGTCTAAGAAAGCGGTCAGACCACGCTGGCCTCTCACCCTCTTCTTCACTGATATTGAGCAATCTCTCCATCTCCCCCTTCCATCTGGGTTGATGGCTGCCACGTTTGAGGGTTACTTTTCTAGCTTTCATGTCCCAGTCATCCTTCTTCCCCACTCCAATCAACCATCTCGGTTTCTCATGGGTGTCTGCCTAATCGGACGAACTAGCGGAGTCTGAGCTGCTGCTGCTTGGGCAAGCCTTCAGGGGGGCCTCCTCCAAGTGGTCGCTTTCCCTCTTCTCACCACCATGATTTGACATATATTGCACAGTCTCCATGGTGGGAATTATCCTCCATGTTGACCACTTTGCAGATCCTGCCTAATGTAAGAACCTGCCTCTGTTTCCCTACCAAGAAAGCAGAACTCTTGAAACTTGCATCATTTCAAAAGGAACTTTTATTAGCAGGTACAGACAGCAGGAAATCTAGGCAGGATCTGAGGGCTTCCTGCCTGAATCATTAGGTAAAACCACGTAAATGTAACTCCACCCCAACTGTCCATCCGATTGGTTCAAACAGGCCAATCCATAGGTGACAATGAGCTGTAGGAAACCTCAAAACCCTTTTTATGTTGGGCAATTGGTTTATCTTTCAACAAAATATTTAAGGTTAAAGTTACCCAGCAGAAGATTGGGGCCAAAGTTCCTTGGTCCTTTTCCCATCACAAAAATCTTAAACCCTGTTACAGTGGAATTGAAACTTCCACGACTGTTGGGAAAAGTCCACCCTGTGTTTCATTGTAGTTTGTTGAAACCTGTGTCTGAATCTTCTTTAAGACCTATTCCAAAGAAGCCGCCGGGTCCAGTAGTGGTAGAGGGGGAGACACATTATGAAATAAAATGAATTCTTTTTATAATATTTTATTAATTTTCTCATTTTACAATTAAGCATTTAAAAGGCAACGTGATGACTGGGTTAATCAATAGTTCAATAGCATACATAAATCTTTAGTATAAACCTCATGTTACAACATCAGATATTTCCTCTCTTTTTCCCTTAATATCTACTATCTCATATTAGGCTAATACAGTTCTTATTATTATTGACTAAATCAAAACATCTTTGTTACAATTATCAATAGTATTTAAATTATACATATCTTAATTGTGTTTGCATTCGATCTTTATATACAATCAATGTCCTGTTATTGCTTTTTTTTCTAATTTCCCATCAATATTCAAATTAACATTTGTTATTTATGATTTCCAAGTGTTTTATATTTAGGTGACCAAAGTTTCTTTTATCTCAACTTCTTCCTTTTTCCCTTTTCATAACAAAGTCTAATATTCTAAATACACATCTTATCTATTTGATTATAGTCTTGTTCTGTTTTCTAAAAATTATCTATTTTTCCCCATGTTAAACCATCTAATTAATAATACAGTATCCCCTCTAATAAATCAAAACCATTATATGTGTTATCTGGGTTAACCAATAATTCAGTAATATACATAAATATTTCATATTGGGTGAACAAAATTCTTATTTTCAACTAAGTAAAAACATTCTTATTACATTTATCAATACTTTTTAGCCTATACATAAACTTTAATTTCCCATCAATATTCAAAGACAAGGGGAAAAAAACCAACAACACACTGTTGTTTATGATTTCCAAATATTTTATATTAGGTGATCAAAATTTCCCTTATCTCAACTTCTTCCTTTTTCCCTTTTCATACCAAAGCCTAATAGTCTTGTTACACATCTTAGCTATTCAATTATAATGTTACTTTATTTTCTATAAGTTATCTATTTTCCACCATATTCAACCCTCTAATTAGCAATATAATATCCCCTCTAATAAATCAAAGCCATTATTTTCTTCAGCCTTACTCTGGCTTTCTTCCTTTGCCAGCTAACCTTCCATGTCAGTGCCTTTGAATCATCAAATAGTTCTCCCTCTATTATTATATATATTATTTGGAATAAGAAAGACCATTTAATTGAAGTTTTTTTGGAAGAACGAGCCCATTTGTATTCATTAGATCGCCTCTCTATTACTCCAATTTCCCACAATTGTCCTAATAGGTTTATCTTCCATTCAGCCTGTTCTTCTTCCTTTTCCTCAAATTTCTTCTGATTTTTGTAAAAAGTCTTTTCCAGTTTCAATGTTGCCACTCCCTTTTCTGATTTTTCCATTGGCTGGGTCTGTTGATCAATTGGGTCCTCTGTCTTAGTGTTTAGTTGTTCCAATTTTCCTGTCATTTCCTGCATTGTTAGTTCTTTGGTTGTAGTCAAGATCTGGGTTTCTATATTTACGCTGGCATCTTGTTCCTTTATTTTGCTTCTTATTTCATCACAAGCTGAAAGGATGGTTTCATGTATTGATTTCAACATGGAAAGGATTTTTTCCTGGTCTTCATCCATATTCTCTTAATAGTATGCTAAGTTGCAGACTTTAGAATCAAACGTTAAAAATAGTTTTTTGTCTTTTGTAGCTAGGTATGGGACATCTATTTCATGTGTTATAGGTGGTCTTTATAGTAGAAATTGTTCGTCAAGTGAAAGTTTATAGTCCAAGGTGTCCCATCATCTTATATAATAACATACGCTTCTCATGTAAAGAAATAGGAAAATAATTCCCCAAGTATAGCTCTGAGAATCAGTAAAAGTTTACATTCATAGTTCCAGCAGGCTAGATATGCCGCCCAGAAGTTCCTTCTTTGCAGCTGGGTATTTCACAGGTGGTAGCTGTCAAGGTCAAAGAAATTTTATCTAAAGTCTGGGCTTCAAGCCAAGTCTCTTTTAAGCAATAACAAATTGTAATACCATACTTTACCAGAAGATGTCACCGACGCCGTTTTAAGCTTTTTAAATCCAAAATTTATATGGCGGTTTTTCAAGTCTTATTTTTTTAAAAATAAAAAAATAAAAACAAACGTCTCCAATGAGAGAAGGAACACTTTTAGTCCCCAAGTTTCAGAAGAATGTACATCCAATTAGATTAAAATTGTTCTTATAATTGCTGTTTCCTCTGGGTAGTTAGTCGCCGCTTTTCTTAAAGGGTAGGTTAAAAATTCCCTTCCCTCTCTCCTCACGGGGAAAAATACTTTGGGCAGCTTTTACAGGAAAAAAATACTTAAAATCTTAAAGAGAGGATCAGGTCTCACCCAGTTTCATCTGGGTTGCTTTAAAGTTGCTTGGTGGTTATTTTGACTTCGGCTGTCAGCAGCTTAGTGACAAGCCATATTAATATGGCCGGTCTTTCTCCCGCCAGTTTGGAGGGCTTCCCCGGATCAAACGGAAGGGCCCCGGTACCTCTCCTGATTGAGTCTTCCTGTGGATGGTCCTTCTGGCGACCTCGACAGACGGCAGCAATGTGGCCTGACTTGCCACACGCCCGGCACGTTGCTGTACAGAAATGACATTCCACGCATTGATGGCGGTCTCCACAACCCATGCACCTAAGGAACGGAACTGTCTTGTCAGCTGGCCTCAGTCACTTCTCTTGGTGCCTCTGTAGCTTGTTGACTTCATAGTCTGAGTCGGTGTCTTCCCTTTGCTCGGCATTCTCATAGTGGACTGCTTCGGTGCTTGACGTGCTTTTGGAGGGCTGCAGCGCTTTAATGGCCCCTCTGGCAGCTTCGTCCACCATGACCTCCTTCAAGGCCACCTGTAGCGAGAGAGTCTCCTTAGCAAAAAGTTTTTGTTGGAGCTCTCGATTCTGGAGGCCACAGACTAGATGGTCCCTTAGTCTCTCCTCCAAATCTGTGAAATTGCAGAGTCAGGACACTTGATGAAGAGTGGCGATGAATTCTGTGGCCGATTCGCCGGGTTGTTGCTCCCACTGCTCAAAAGCATGCGGATAATTTTGGCTCAAAATGGTCTCGGAGCCTTTTCTTCAAGTCTGCGTAGGTGACGGACTCGAGCGGCGTCGGGGCGACCAGGTTTTCCTCAATGTCGAAGGTGGCGTGGCCGCACACGCAGAGGATGGTCGTGGCCTTCAGTCCATCTTCAGCGACCTGGTTGGCGCGGAGGTAGTTTTCTATGCGGGAAATGTAGGACGCCCATTGCTCCGGGTGGCTGACGTCGAACTCTTCGAGTTTCCCCACTTTTGCCATGGGAAGTTGCTTGCGTTTCTTGTTGCTCATGTTGCCTTGTGCTGCTGGCTTCTGCATAGGCCCTAGGACAGATCCTTAGCGCGTGGTGGTCTCCAGCATGGCTTGCTTGGCAGACTGAGGGGAGGACGTATTTCCTGCCAGGCTCTGGGCTGGCCTCACCCCCTAGTGACTTCAGACTCTTATGATGAAGCAGCACATCCCACCTTCGTCGCCACTGTTAAGTATTCAGTTCTTGAAGGCATTAAGCGAGACAAGTGTTGAAACAGCAGCAAGTTTATTTAACTCTGAACATAAGCAGCTCAAATAGCTGCTGTGCAGCTATTTATATGGTTAGCCTCCAGGTGGCAGCCAATAGGTTTAAAGTAACAGTTTCCTGCCCAAAACCTAATTACCAGCCTGGAGACAGCAAGTCTGGCTTAAGTAACAGCAGCTGTTACATAACAACAGAATCTAGGTCAGACATTCAAACAAGTGATTAAACATTAAGCAAATGATTCAAAACAGTTGTGACCAATACATTACAATATGCATGTGAAGAAGAGAAAACTATTTTGTTAGTGGTGTGATTTTGTGTAATTTCTTCTTCTTTTTCCTGTCTCCTTTTTCACTGGCTGTGTTGCTTTAAGAGCAAGAGAGACAGAAAGGAAAAGGGGGGTCTACTCTTTTAAACTATTTTTTTCTGCTTAGAATTCTGGTTTGAGAAAGGTGGGGTGGATGTGAAATTTAATACCCACTCTTTCAGTTCTGTTTAGCCCTTTTAATCTGTTGTGCCATTATTTCCACCTCTGCTAAGTTTAGTTTATGTTTCATTATCTCCATTTGTTTTTTGAGTATTGTCTTTTGTGGGTCTATTTGTAGTTCTACTTCTAATTTTCTAAATTCTTCCTTCAACTTTAACTGTTGTTGTTGTTTTCTTTATTCTTTTTAGCAATATAGGTTATAGCCAACACTCTGAAATATGCTTTGGCTATGTCCCACACATTTTGAAGCAACGTCTCTTCTTTCTTATTTATTTTTAAAAAGAAGTCCATTTCCTTTTCGCTAGTTGTATAAATTCTTTTTCTTTCAATATAAATTTGTTCAAGGACCATCTTATTTTTTTTCTTGGCTGCTCTCCAAGTCATCTTTATTGGATTGTGATCTGCCCAGATATTAGTTTCTATCTCTATTTCTTGTATCATTGCGCTAAGTTCCGAGGATGTCCATATCATATCAATTCTAGACCATGATTTATGTCTATTTGAGTAAAATGTATATTGTAGTTTCTTTGGATTTTTTTCTCTCCATATATCTTGGATACAGAGTTCTTCTGCCATTTTTAAAAACACTTTAGGTAATGTATTTCTTCCTTTCTTCCCTTGTTTGGTGCGTTTATAGTCCAAAGTTCCATCTATTATTGCATTGAAGTCTCCCATTATACAAAAATTCCGATAGTCCAATTCTAAAAAAATTTTATATAGTTTTTGGTAAAATTGTTCTTGTTTATCATTTGGTGCATATATTGCTACCATCAGTATCTGTTTTTGGTCCATCATTATTTCCACCATTAATATTCTTCCCTCTTCATCCGCATAAATTTGTTTAGGGTTCATCTTTTTTTAATATATAAGGTTATTCCTCTTTTCTTTTATTGTGCTAATGCAAAATGGAGTTTACCAGTTTTCGGTTATTCTAGCAATTTATGGTGTTGTCTCTTAATATGTGTTTCTTGGAGGCAAATTATATCTATTTTTAATTTTTGTAGTTGTGTAAAGATTTTTTTCCTTTTTGAGGGGGAATTCAGTCCATTTATATTTATTGACAGGATCCCACTTTCCTTCTCCATCTCTTTCAATTATATCTAGGTCTTAATCTTCTAGTCGATCTTATCTGTCTGCATTCTCTTGGTCTTGCCCCTTCTTCTGTGTATGTATTTTTAACTTCTTCCTCCTCTCTTGGTTTAGCTGCTCCTTCTATGGCTGTCTCTTCCTGTCTCTTTGTTTCTCTTGCTGTACCAGATTCAAAAACACCTCCTTCCATAAATGCTTTGTGGTTATCGTATAATTCCATTGCTTTAAGTGGCATGTCCAATCTATATCTTTTCATGTCCCAATAAATTAAAATCCCTTCAGGGATCAGCCATCTGAAATTCAATCCTTTTTCAATTAATTTCCTAGTTAGAAATTGATATTCTCTTTGGGGTTCTCTTATTCTCCTAGGGATTTGTTTGAGAACTACAATTTTGTTTTCTTTGTATTTCAAAGGTTCATCTCCTACTCTTCTCAAAATCTTGTCTCTTATGGATCTTTTAAGAAATCTAACATGTACTTCTCTAGGAACTTTATTTCTTCTAGCATAATTTGAATTGACTCGATAGACCTGATCCAATTCTCCTTCCATTTCCTGTTTCCCAATTTCTAATGCGTCTGCCAATAATTCTGTTATCAGGTTTAGGAGGTCCTCTTCCTTGTCTTCCATTATATTTTGAAATCTTAAGAAGTAAGAAGCCTTTTCCATTTCCATGACAGCTATCGAGTCCTCTAGTACTCCATTTATTTGCATCAATTTCTGGTTTTCATCTTTTAACTTTTCTAATTTCTGGTCAACCTCAGTTAATTTATCTTCTATTTTTTGAATTCTTTGTTGATTTATTGTGACCATCTGTTTAAAATTTTCAAATTGAGAATCCATGTTATTAATTTTTTGATTCATTTTATCAAAATCACTTTTCATCTCCTCATGATTTCTCGTTGTAACTGCCATGTATCAATTGCCTCTTGGATTGCTTGTAGTGTCGCTTGTGTCTCCTTCTGGAAGTTGTTAGCCTTTTCTTGTTGGAGCATTGTATCAATTGATCTCTGATAAACTGGACTTGCAGAAGCAGAGGAGGGAGCAGAAGTTACTTTTTTCCCAGCTTTAGATAGATTTGGGATGCTCATCTTTGTCTTTTAATCATACTTTGTAATCCACCAAGTAAGTCAAAATTTGTAATCCAATAGGATCCTAACAAATCAAAGAGGTAAATAGTAATTAAAAAAAGAACAAGAGGGAAAAAAGGAAAAAGTATGCTGTCAAAATTGTAATCCAAAGTGTTTTGCTAGTAGAAGTTTCTTGTTATTCACTCTGTCTCAAAACAACTTGTAAAAATTCCAGGTCAAGCTTTATTTGTAATCCAGAGAAGTCAAATGACTTCAAAACAACATTTATTTTTAATTGTAATCCATCATGTAAAAAAAGGAAATCCAAAAAGATTCTTCTGTTTTCCAGCCACAATCTCCAGGACTATAGATTCCAAGGACATTAAAAAGTTTAAACTGTAAGCTGTGTCTGGGCATCTATCCAAGTTCTGAGGCTCCAGTCATAACAGCTTGATAAGGTTAAAGATACAAGGCTAAATGTAGTTCTTAGTTTTACCACTAGATGTCATTAGATGTCCATTCCCACCAAACTTTAAAAAGTTTACGAAGTTATAATCCAATGGTTTCCAAACAAGAAATAGAGAGAAAAAATATAAATGTAAAAGCTTCCCAAAATATCCTTCTTCAGTCCCTCAATTATCTTCACAATGTTATTATAAGTCACTTTTAATTTCCCCCGAAGCTTAAACTGCCACTTATTGTTCAGGAGGGAGGAGTAAAAGAAAAATCCACCCTCCCTATAGCTTTGGGATTTCTTGCTTTTGGGAGCGTTTTACAGAACCAGTATTTTCACTTGTAGAGAGGTAAGGAAAGTAGTCTCATCCAGATCAGCTGTTTTGCTTTCCACTTGTTTGTATTTGTTGTCTCCAACGATCAGCAGCTTCTGGCTGGTGCAGTTAGCCTTTCTTCCCCCAGTACTGAGGGCTTCTTTGGATCAAGCGGGTCAGCTACTGCTGCCTCGCAATCTACAAAGTTTCGCCCATTGGCCAGTCGCCTCTATGGGGTGACTTTTGGTCCTTTTGGACCCCTCAGCAGGTAGAAATCAGGTGTGAGGAATGGAGCCTTGTTCCCCTGTACCCGCATTGCCACAGAGTCACCGGAAACCAAATAAAATGAATTCTTGATTCTAGGTTGTACAAGGGAAAGTTACAGTAGCTCATTCAGTAGAAAGGCTATCTCATCAGAAGCTACATGGGTAAAATGTACCAATGTGAAAGCAGACAGGTTAATAAAAAAGTTTTATGATAAATATCCTCACAAGCCTCTAAGAAATGCTTAACCTGCTTTTTGTTTTCCCTACAGGAGGCTCTTTCTTTTTGAGAGGGGCTGACTGTCAACTCTACAAATGAGCATGGCTACAGCTAATTTTTCTTCTCATTCTAGGTTGCCACATAGAACAGAGGGAGGGGGGTTGCCCAGGTGCTTTGTTAGTCAAAATAATCTTCTGTCCCATGGGAACCAAGGTCATCAGCTGCTCCCGAGACTAGGGACTGGGTGTTGCATAAAAAGCCTGCCAAATAATCGTATTGGGGAACGTAGTTGCTTGCATAGTTTTATGGGTGGGACATTTAACTTTGTATTGGGAAATTGTTACTTGTGTATTCAGACTTGGTTTCACTTTTGACTGTGCTGATACTTTGTAACTAATAAACATGTTGAGGAATTCTCAAGCCTCGGAGTTTTGCTTTATTTGTCTCTGTCTGTCGGAACCATGACACCTTTTTTGTATAAACAGAGGCATAGAATCAAAATCATGTGAAATATTAGTACTGCTTTATAAATCCTTAGTAAGACCACACCTGGGATACTGCATCCAGTTTTGGTCACCACATTACAAAAAAGATGTTGAGACTTTGGAAAAAGTGCAAAGAAGAGCAACTATGATGATTAAAGGCCTGGAGACAAAAACATATGAATAACAGTTGCAGGAATTGGGTATGGCCAGTCTAGAGAAAAGAAGGACTAGAGGTGACATGATAGCAGTGTTCCAGTATTTGAGGGGCTGCCATAAAGAAGAGGGAATCAGCTTATTTTCCAAAGCACCAGAAGGGAAGACAAGAAACAATAGATGGAAACCAATCTAGGAGAGAAGCAACCTGGAATTAAGGAGAAACTTCCTAACAGTGAGGACAATTAACCAGTGGAACAGCTTGCCTTCAGAAGTTGTAGGTGCTTCATCACTGGAGGTTTTTAAGAAAAGACTGGACAGCCACCTGTCTGAAATGGTATATGGTCTCCTGCTTGAGCAAGGGGTTGGACTAAAAGACCTCCAAGGTCTCTTCCAGCTCTATTCTGATTGACTCCAGAATGGACAAACGGTTGCAAATTGGATGGAGTTAGCAGAGATGGTCAAATTGACTGCTTTGATCAAAGAAAACAAAATTCAATTACTTTTGTTTCTACAGTGATGGAAAAAATTATTTGATCCCTTGTTGATTTTGTACATTTGCCCATTGACAAAGAAATAATCAGTCTATAATTTTTTTTAAACAAATATTTTATTGAGTTTTATAAGGGTAACAAGGGAATAGGATCAACAAAGGTAAAACAAAGGGAGACATACAAAGGCGTTAAACCAAGGGAAAGAGTTAAACACAAAAGTGGGATTAATCCCACAAAATAACATCACTTCAGCAAGTAAACCCGTCTGGGTATACATATTAAATCTTAATAATTACTCTAGTATTAAACAGCTTTCAATATAGTCATGTAAATAACAAGTTAGTCAATATATCTCATTCATTTTACTAACTAACAATGCTTAATACTAATTAGTTGTAATACCTTTAAAATAGTAATATATTATTTATTGGTTATAATTTACTATATTATTAAAATCACAAATACGAAAAAAAAGGAAAAAAAAGAAAAAGACAAGTTCATACAAATAATCATAAAATATAAATACAAATTATCAATTATCTCTTTAAGTTTCATAACCTTTTCTCATTCTATCATGTTGCTAACCATTGGTAAAAATTTTCCCATGTTTTAAAATAAATTGTGTCTTCTTTCTCTTTCATTTCTAAAGTTAAACTATCCATTTCTGCACATTCAAGTATTTTTGTTATTATAATCTGATCAGATGGTAAATTTTCATTTTTCCAAAATTGGGCAAATATTATTCTCACGGCTGTTAACACATGTAATATTAAATACTCATTCTCTTTTCCATAATTCAAGCCTACTATTCCTAGCAAACAGAGTTCTGGTTTAAATTCTATCTGTATTTTAATCATCTTTTCTAGCCACATATGAATCTTAAACCAAAATTTCTTAGCATTAGGGCATATCCACCAGAGATGGTAATAAGTGCCTGGTTGTTGTTTACATTTCCAACACATATTTGATACATTTTTAAACATTTTCGCTAATCTAACTGGTGTCATGTGCCATCTATAAAACATTTTATATAAATTTTCCTTATATGCGGCTGCTTTAGTAAGTTTAATATTTCGGTCCCATAGTCTTTGCCAATCTTCTAAATCTATAGAATAACCAAAATTCTTTGCCCACACTATCATTGTTTTTTTCACTTGTTCTTCTTCCATCTTCCAGTTTAACAAAAATTTATAAAGTTTCTTAATGAAATTTTCATCTGTTTTCAAGAGTATTTTATCTAATGGTGTCTGTTCTTTGTAAAATCCCCTTACTTTTACATCTTTTTCATATCTTGTTTGAATTTGCAAATATGACCACCAAGTTAAATCAATACCATTTTGTTGGAGATCTTGCCTATCTTTAAGTTTTCCTTCTTTATCTAAAATGTCTTTATAGACCACAAGTTTATCATAGTTAATTAAGTTCGGATACGCAAATGCTTCCATTGTTGAAAGCCACTCAGGTATTTTCATATAAATTTTATTTTTAATTCTCTCCCACTCTGAGAGTAGTGCATTCCTTATAGCGTGAGTTTGAAAGTATTTATGTACTTTATTTTTCTCATACCATAGGAAAGCGTGCCAACCCAGTTGCAAATCATGTCCCTCTAAATAAAGAAGTCGTTTATTTCTCAGTGTGATCCATTCTTTAAGCCACAACAAAATAGTGGCTTAGTAGTAGAGTCTCCAGTCTGGGAGCCCAAAGCCCCCTCTGTCTTTTGATTCTTGTAACAGTTTAATTTTAATACTTGCTTTTTTCCCTTGCCATATAAATCTCATTATTGTTGCATTTAAATCATCAAAACATTTCTGACTTAGTTTGACAGGAACCGTCTAAAATAAAAATAGCAGTTTAGGTAAGATATTCATCTTAACAGTCGCTATCCTTCCTAATAGTGATAATTGAAAGTTTTTCCACTTCTCCAAATCTGTTTTTATTGGTTTCAATAGTCTTTCATAGTTGTCTTCTTTTATTGTTGTATATTTTGATGTTAAATAAATACCTAAATATTTAACTTTTTTGGTTATCTGGAAATTTGTTTTTTTTTTTCACAAATTGAGCTTTCTGTTTTTCTGTTAGATTTCTTGTAAGTACTTTAGTCTTTTCCCTATTTATTTTCAACCCAGCCACTTCTCCAAATTCCTCTATTTTCTGCAACAGTTTAGTGGCTGTTTCCAAAGGCTCCTCCAAGATAAAGACCAAATCATCTGCAAAAGCTTGTAATTTATATTTCTGATCTTTTATCTCCAGCCCTTTGATCTCCACATCTTGTCTAATATTCCTGGCCAACACTTCCAATGTAAGAATAAATAACAAGGGAGACAATGGGCATCCCTGTCTTGTGCCTTTTTTAATATCGAAGTTATCTGTATAGTCTCCATTTAAAAGTATCTTTGCTGATTGTTCCTTGTAAATTGCTTGAATTGCATTTACAAATTTTCACTGAAGTCCATCACTCGCAATTGATGAAACATAAATTGCCAGTTAAGATTATCAAAAGCTTTTTGTGCAACCAAAAATATCAGTGCCATTTGTTTCCCCGGATGTTTTTCATAATATTCTAACACATTTAAAATAATTCTGAAATGATTCTTTATCTGTCTTTTAGGCAGAAAACCATTTTGATCTGAATGGATAAATTCATTCAAAAATTTCTTCATTCTTTCCGCTATTATTGCTGTAAATATTTTATAGTCCACATTTAATAGTGATATTGGCCTGTAGTTTTTAATTTGTGTGAGATCAGTATCATCTTTAGGTATAAGGGAAATATTGGCTTCTGTCCAGGATTTTGGTATTTTCATCACCGAAAAAGTTTCATTACAAAGATCTTTCAATATCGGGCATATTATGTCTTGTAATGCTACATAGAATTCCACTGGGAGATCATTGGGTCCCAGAGTTTTATCTTTTTTTATCTTTTTATAGCCTCTGTAATTTCCATCATTGTTATTTTCTCGTTCAACATATGTTGCATGTTCTCTGATATCTTTGGGAGGTTTGCTTTTCTTAGATATGCCTGTATTGCCTCCTTAGAAACCACCTCCGCCTTGTAAAGTGTCTCATAATAAGTTTTAGCAATTTTTTTCAGTGTGTCATTATAACAATGTATTTCGCCTTTTGAATCTTGTAATTTACCTATCAGTTTTTTTTCTCTTTCTTTTTTCAGTCTATATGCAAACCATCTTCCTGGTTTGTTGGCATTTTCAAAGAAATTCTGTTTTGAGTATTTTATCTGTTGTGCCCTTGTCTCCATCTCCAATAAGTTTAGTTTATGTTTTATTAATTCCATTTGTGTCTTCAGCTTCTTCTTTTGTGGATCATTTTGTAACTCAAGTTCTAAATTCCTAAATTGTCCTTTCAAATTAAGCTGTATTTGTCTCTTTTCTTTATTCTTTTTAGCAAGGTAAGTTATAGCCAAGCCTCTAAAATACGCTTTCGCAGTATCCCAAAGATTTTGAATAGAGGTTTCTTCTTTCTTATTTATTTTTTTAAAAAATCCATTTCTTTCATTGCAAACTGTAGAAATTCTTTTTCTTTCAGTATTGATTTATTCAATAACCATCTTAATTTTTTCCTGGTTCCTTTCAAAGTAATTTTAATTGGATTATGATCAGCCCAAATATTAGGTTCAATTTCCACCTCTTGTATCATAGTCTTTAAATCATATGAAGTCCATATCATATCAATTCTTGACCAGGATTTATGCCTATTTGAGTAAAATATATATTGTGCTTTCTCTGGATTCATTTCTCTCCATATGTCTTATATACACAATTCATCTTTCATCTTTAAAAAAGACTTAGGTAGGGTATTTCCCCCTTTTTTCCTTTGTTTATAGCTTTTATAGTCCCGTATTGCATCAACTATTACATTAAAGTGACCAAGTATGCAAAGATTTTGATAATTTAACTCCACTAGTTTATCATATAATTGCTGAAAAAACTGATCCTGTTTCTCATTGGGAGCATATATTGCAACCATCAAAATTTGTTTTTGATCCCATGTAATTTCCACCATTAGTATTCTCCCTTCTTCAACAACATAAATTAGTTTTGGATTCATCTTTTCTTTTATATACAATGTTATTCCTCTTTTCTTTTGTTGTGCTAAAGAAAAATAAAGTTTACCTATCTTTGGTTGTTCTAAAATTTTGGAATGTTGTCTTTTAATATGTGTCTCCTGAAGACAAATTATGTCCATTTTCAATTTTTGTAGTCTGTTAAGTATTTTACTCCTTTTTGATGGGGAGTTAAGACCATTTATATTTATTGAAAATAAAAAATATAAAAAATCTCCTCCATAATTTCAATTATATCTAGACCTCAATCTTCTAGGGGAGCTGATCTGTCTCTGATCTTTCGGTCTTACATCTTCCTCTGATTGCATCTTTTTTTATTCTCCCTCCTCCAATTGTTTCGGTGCTCCTGCACCCATCGTCTCTTCTGATTTCTTGGGTTCGGCATCGCCTTTTTCTAAGAAAGCTCTGTGATTGTTAAAAAAATCCTCTGCTTGGAATGGAGTATCTATTCTGTATCTTTTTGAGTCCCAGAAGATTAGTAATCCTTCTGGGACCAGCCATCTAAAATTCACTCCCTTATTAAAGAGCTTCCTCGTTAAAAATTGATATTCTCTTCACGCTTCTCTTATCCTTCTGGGAATCTGTTTAAGAACTACAAGTTCTTTATCTTTCTATTTCAGTGGTTGGTCTCTTTTCCCTCTCAAGATCTCATCCCGTATAAATCTTTTAAGAAATCTTACATGGACCTCCCTAGGAACTCTATTTCTTCTTGCGTAGCTTGAGTTCATTCTGAAAACCTGATCTATTTCTCTTTTCATTAGCTCCATTTCCATTCCAAGCAATTCCGCTAATAATTCACTCATCAACTCCAACAAGTTCTCATCTTTCTCTTCTACAATATTTTGAAATCTTAGAAAGTGTGATGCATTATCCATCTCCATCACGGCCACGCTGTCCTCCAATTCCGCATTCGCTTGCGCCAATCTCTGATTTTCCTCTTGCAATGCTTCAATTTTCTGGTCAACCACCACTGCCTTATCTTCTATTTTTTGCATTCTTTGTTGAGTGTCTACCATCGCCTGTTGAAAGTTTTCCATTTTTTGATCCATTTTAAGAAGATCAATTTTCAAATCTTCATGAGTTTTTTCCAAATCTTTTTTCATTTCCATTTTCAAATCATCAATATTTTTAGATTGAGCTGAAATTGCTTGGAGTATCGCTTGAGTATCTATCTGATGAGAATCTTGTTGTAAAAAAGTAGTAATTGATTTCTGAATAGCTGGACTCACCGAGGTAGAAGCGGGGGCTGAGGAACCCTTCTTCACCCCTTTGGCTAAATTTGAAGCACTCATCTTCTAATTGTTGTATTTATTTGTAATCCACCAAAAAGCCCGATGGCTAATTATAATCCACCAGATAGCCTGATGGCCACTTATAATCCAGTGCCCTCCTATTACCAGGAGGCAAGGCCAAGCGTAGTTTAAAGGAAAAAAGAAAAAGAAAAAAAAAACCAAATCCTTTAGAGGAATGAAAAAAAAATCTCAAAACCATCCACAGAGGGAACAGGAATGGGCAAAAAAAGAAAAAAAAAATTAGAAAAAAAACCCACCACAGGAAAAAAACTATTTCCAAAAAAGACAATAGTAATAAATCAATCTGTAAAAGGTGAGGTAGAAAAAACTCAAACTCTCAGGAAAAAAAGGAGGAGACTTCAGATAGACAGTCAAAAAATAAAAAATGAAAATAAAAGTTGTCAAGAAGGGATGAATACTATCCAAATTATAATCCAATCAAACTTTAACTGCAACCAAAATAGAAAAGAGCAAAAAAGAAAAACAATTTCCTTCTTCCTTTGTATTTTCCTTGTTATGGGAAATGTACAGCTAGCCAGGCAGTCAGATAAAAAGCCGAACAGTCTCTCACAATAACTTTTAAAGAGAGATAAGAATGTCTGGGCATACAGCCAAATGTCTGGGCGTTGAGCCAAGCTCACAGTTAAATACACAGCAAACATAGGGAAGAGAAAAAAAAATATTACAATGTAACCATCAGGGGAACGCTGATTCTTTCCCAGGGTTTTTTTTTATAAAAAATATTCAGAGTAAAAAGACAGTTTTAAAGTTATAAAAAAGGAAAGAATAATTAGGGTAGCTTTCCAAATAAATTCTATTTAATTTTTTAGGTTTCTCCAGCCAAAAACAAAGTTTAAAATAGTCCCAATTAAATTTCTTCCTTAGCAATGGAGTTGCTTAAAACGCTGCCTGTATGGGAGGGGGGTGAGGGAAAAAATCCTCCTCCTTCCTCCCTCAAGCTTCCAGCTTTCCGTTAAAGATAGGCTATTTCCATCAAAAAGTCCACTTTCCACAAGGAACAGAAAATAATCTCACTGGACTGGCTGCTTGCTGTCAAAATCAGCTGTTTTCTGTTCCCGACATTCAGCTGTTGATAGCGACTCGCATAAATGCAATCCACCTTTCTTTTGCTGGTTCCAGGGGCTGCTTTGGGTTCGGAGAGCCGGCTACCGTCGGCTCCTGTTTCCCAAATATTCACCCTTCAGCAGCCACCCCTCCAGGGTGGCTTTTAGCCCGAACGGGCTCACCAGCAAAGGAATTTCAGACCCGGGGAACAGACAAATGCTCCCTCGGGTCTACACCCAGTGGCGACTGGAAATCCTCTCCCATCTATAATTTTAATGGTAGGTTTATTTTAAGAGTGAGACAGAATAACAAAAAAAAAATCCAGAAAAAGACATTTCAAAATAGTTATAAATTGAGTTGCATTTTAATGAGCGAAATAAGTATTTGATCCCGTATCAATCAGCAAGATTTCTGGCTCCCAGGTGTCTTTTATACAGGTAACAAGGTGAGATTATGAGCACTCTCTTAAAGGGAGTGCTCCTAATCTCAGTGTCAGAACCCCTTTGCCCTCTCTTCCCTATTCCCTTCTTCGGGTTCTGTCATTCTGTTGGGGGGAGGGGGGCCTATGGGTATTCCGCAGTGTATTTCCTTTGCTTTGTTCTTTCCTCTTTGAAGTATCTCTTTCTTGGGGTGACAATGGAATGTGCCTCCGGCCATCTGCCTTATCTCCAGGTGGAGAGAAGAAGCCACGGAGAGACCTGACAACCTTGAAAGTGGTGCCTTATCAGTTCTTTCCCACAATTTGACACCTTTGGGTTGACTCTGTTTGAACCGGCCAGATGGACAGTTGGGGTGGGGTTTAGATTGCTACTTTGAATTTACTGTTTTGCAAGGGAAAACCTCAGATCCTGCCTTACTTTCCTGTTGTCAATACCTCCCAAATAACATTTCCTGTTGAAATGATGCAAGTTTCAAGAGTTCTGCTTTCTTGGGAGGTTTAACTGAGGCAGGTCCTTAAACTGAGCTTCTTACCTGTATAAAAGACACCTGTCCACAGAAGCAATCAATCAATCAGATTCCAAACTTGCCACCATGGCCAAGACCAAAGAGCTGTCCAAGAATGTCAGGGACAAGATTGTAGACCTACACAAGGCTGGAATGGGCTACAAGACTATCGACAAGCAGCTTGGTGAGAAGGTGTGATTATTCGCAAATGGAAGAAACACAAAATAACTGTCACTCTCCCTCAGTCTGGCGCTCCATGCAAGATCTCACCTCATAGAGTTTCAATGATCATAAGAACGGTGAGGAATCAGCCGAGAACTACACAGGAGGATCTTGTCAATGATCTCAAGGCAGCTGGGACCATAATCACTAAGAAAACAATTGGTAACACACCATGCCATGAAGGACTGAATTCCTGCAGCACCCACAAGGTTCCCCTGCTCAAGAAGGCACATGTACAGACCCCTCTGAAGTTTGCCAATGAACATCTGAATGATTCAGAGGAGAACTGGGTGAAAGTGTTGTGGTCAGATGAGGCCAAAATGGAGCTCTTTGGCATCAACGCAACTTGTCGTGTTTGGGGGAGGAGGAATGCTGCCTGTGACCCCAAGAACACCATCCCCACTGTCAAATATGGAGGTGGAAACATTATGCTTTGGGGGTGTTTTTCTGCTAAGGGAACAGGACAACTTCACCGCATCAAAGGGACGATGGACGGGGCCATGTACCATCAAATCTTGGGAGAGAACCTCCTTCCCTCAGTCAGGGCATTGAAAATGGGTTGTGGATGGGTATTCCAGCATGGCAATGACCCAAAACACACGGCCAAGGCAATAAAGGAGTGGCTCAAGAAGAAGCATATTAAGGTCCTGGAGTGGCCTAGCCAGTCTCCAGACCTTAATCCCATAGAAAATCTGTGAAGGGAGCTGAAGGTTCGAGCTGCCAAACATCAGCCTCAAAACCTTAATGACTTCAGGAGGATCTGCAAAGAGGAGTGGGACAAAATCCCTCTTGAGATGTGTGCAAACCTGGTGGCCAACTACAAAAAACGTCTGACCTCTGTGATTGCCAACAAGGGTTTTGCCACCAAGTACTAAATCATGTTTTGCGAAGGAGTCAAATACTTATTTCACTCATTAAAATGCAAATCAATTTATAACTTTTTTGAAATGTCTTTTTCTGGGTTTTTTTGTTGTTATTCTGTCTCTCACTGTTAAAATAAACCTACCATTAAAATTATAGACTGATCATTTATTTGTTAATGGGCAAATGTACAAAATCAGCAGGGGATCAAATAATTTTTTTCCCTCACTGCACTTGGAAACCGCTTCTGCACTGCTTGAGGTGGAAAAAATGAAAGTTGTTATAGAAATGGCTAGTTTATATTATTATGTGAAGTAAAAAGTTGAGGTTTGATACCATTATCTTATTCTACTGCACCAAAGGGAGTCAGACGTCAACGCCTTTTCTTTCTTTTTTCCCTTTGCCCTACACTTTTCTCTTCCCTTTCCCCTCCCTTATTTTCCTACTATTTTCTTTTGTATTTTAGCATTTTAGATTATAAATTAAAAAAAAGTTTCTTTCAACATATAAAAAACAAGAAAAAAGTCAGCGAAACAATTGGTCCACTAATGAGAGAAGATGGCAAGGAAGTAACAAGCAGTAGAGAGAAAGCAGAGCTGCTTATCTCATTCTTTGCATTTGTCTTCATGCAAAAAGGTAATACAGCCCAACCTACGAAAAACATAACAGTAAATGACAGACTACGAATACAAATTAAAATAAGGAAGAAAATGGTAAGAGAACACCTGTCTGCTCTAGACGAGTTCAAATCACCAGGACCTGATGGATTGTATCCCAGAGTTCTGAAGGAGCAGGAAGATGTGATCTCGGAACCATTGAACCATATCTTTCAAAGATCCTGGAGTACCAGGGAACTACCAGAGGACTGGAAAAGAGCTGATGTGGTTCCCATCTTCAAAATAGGGGAAAAGTCCAGGGAATTACAGACCAATCAGTCTTACATCAATACCTGGGAAGATCCTGGAAAAGATAATTGAGCAACAGATCTGCAAACACCTAGAAGCAAGCAAAGGTATAACCAGAAGCCAGCCTGGATTTGTCAAAAACAGATCATCCCAAACCAATCTTATCTCATTCTTTGATAAAGTGACTAAACTAGTAGACCAGCGAAACACAGTGGATGTAGTATACTTAGATTTCAGTAAGGCATTTGACAAGGTAGACAACAACCTACTCCTTGGTAAGCTAGGAAAAGGTGTAATAGACATCACCACCAGATGGATCTGTAGCTGGCTGACAAACTGTACTCAACAAGTAGTCCTCAATGGCACTGCTTCCACATGGAGAGAAGTAAGCAGTGGGGTACCAGAAGGTTCTGTCTTAGGCCCAGTACTCTTCAATATCTTCATAAATGATTTAGATGAGGGAATTGAAGGGGAACTCATAAAATTTGCAGATGACACCAAACTGACAGAAGTAGCCAACACCCCAGAAGACAAACTCAGGATCCAAAAAGTTCTTGACAAACTCGAACAATGGGCCCTATCCAACAGAATGAGTTTCAATGTGGAGAAAAGCAAAGTCTTACATTTAGGCAGGAACAACCAAAGGTACAAATACAGATTGGGTGAGACCTGGCTTAAAAACAGTAACTGTGAGAGGGACCTTGGAGTCCTAGTGGACAATCACTTGATTATGAGTCAGCAGTGTGCAGCAGCAACCAAGAAGATAAGAGAAAGGGTATTAAAGAGAGATTGAAGGGTTTATTGGATTATACAAAGAAAAAAGGAAACGCTGGGAAAGTTTAAAGTTAACATCAGAGATTGAACTATTAGAACCTGTATTTGTATTAGTATTATACTGATAGATTTACATAGACGGAATATACCAGCGATATTGTTGTTGTTTAAACACCTGAGAGGGGAACAAGGTAAAGGGGGAGAAAGTGGAAGAACGAAAAGAAGGAAGTGGAAAGTGGATAGTTTGGAAGAAGAGTAAGTTGTGGGAAAGTTTATTTAAAATGGCAAGCAATCCAAACTTAGCTAAGATTGGTGGGGGGAAGAAAAATGCAACACAAGGTTCCAGTCCCATGAGCCAAAGATCGTTAGATGACATGCTTCAAAGAGAATGTTCCAACCCACTTAAAGAATTGCAGGCAATGATGCAGGCAATGCAGGAAGTCATGATGAAGAACCATGAGGAAATCAAAACGGAACTAGAAGTGGTTAGGAATGTTACTGGAGAAATGAGAGAGAAAATTCAGGCAATGGACGGAAGATTTGAAGCTTTTCAGCAGCAAATTGCAAAAAATGAGCAGAAGTTGATGGCAGTAGAACAAAGATTGGATAATGAAGAAAAGAAGGTGGAAGAGATGGAAAAAACCTTAACTGTGGCTAATAAAGAGTTAATGACAACGGTGACATTACTGGAAGCAGAGAAGGCGACCCAATATCTTAGATTCCAAAATGTTATAGAGGAAAGAGGAGAAGATCTTCCAGACAAGATGGCGGATTTGTTGGCAGGAGCTCTTGAGATTGACAAAGAAGAGATGATTGCTGGGATGGATGAAACATACAGGGTGCAGACAAACTATGGGAGATGACATAACCTTCCTAGAGAGGTCCATGTGAAGTTTATAAAAAAGAAAATTAGAGATGAAATATTATATAGGACACGTGACGAACAGTTAGAATACGGAGGGAAACAAATTATTGTGTTAAAACAAATACCTAAAAGGATGAGAGACCTCCAAAAGAACTACCTCTTTCTGACGTCCAGGTTACATCAAAGCAATGTAAATTTTAGATGGCTAACACCAGAGGGGCTTATTGTGACTTGGCAGGAGAAGAGGTTTAGATTGGATACAGTGGAAAAAGCGGAAGACTTCTACAGGCAATACTGTGCCTCAGAGGAAGACTTGAGAGATCTCGGAGAAGAAAAAGCTATGGTTGAAAAAAGAAGAGATATTGAATGAATGTTGGAGAAAAGAGGGACAGAGCAAAGCATGGAGGAAGTGAGAGGGGGAAGAGGACAAGATAGGCTAGAACAACAGGGGAGAAGTTCAGAGGAGGCGAAGGAAATAAGAATTACTAGAAGCACAAAGACATGACAAAAACAGGATAATGGGAGAGGAGTATAGGATTTGGTCAACAAATATTAGAGGGTTGAACGCACCAGTAAAACATAGGAAAGTTTTTAGTAAGCTTATTAAATTAAATGCGGACATTATTGCGTTACAGGAGGTTTACATAAAAAATTATCAAGAATATCTATTAGAACAACCTAAATTAGGTAGGCTATATGTTTCACTAGACAAGAAAAAAAAGAGAAGTAGCTCTGTATGTTAAGCAGAAGATAACTTCGAAACAAATTTATAAAGACAAAGAGGGAAGGGTTTTGATAATTCAGGCTAAACTGAATAAAAAAAAAACATAATAATTGTTGTAATATATGCCCCAAACGGAGCTCAAGTATCCTTTTTTAAAAATCTCCATAATAAGCTGAGTGATATAGAGGGAGATGTTTTTTGTATAATCGGAGATTTCAATGCGATCGCAGATAAAACAAAAGACCATAAAAGCACAGAGGCAAGGAAAGGAAACAACAACAAAAAAACACTTCCCAAAACTTTTTTTGAGATGTGTACAGATCTTAGCTTACATGATATTTGGAGGGAAAGGAATTATGATAAGAGGGAATACACATACTTTTATAATAGACACAGATCATGGACCAGGATAGACATGCTATGGTTTTCAAAAGAATTAGACTCGGAAATCCAAGAAATTGATACAGAACCTAGCCTCTGGGCAGACCATAACCCGATAAGTTTTCGCTTGAAAGGACAAAGAAGCAGGCCAAGATGGACTCTCCAAAGAGCGATTCTCAAAGAAAAAGAATTTAAGGAAAGTATGGAGAAAGAAATGCACTTTTTCTTTCAAGCGAATGACAATGGGGATACATCCTTGCAGAACATCTGGGATACGGCTAAAGCATACATGAGGGGTGTAGCAATCTCGTACATGGCAAAGAGAAACGAAGAGAAAAAACAATATAGGATGAGGCTTGAGGAAGAATACAAACAGGCCGAAATACAATTTCAGACAGATCCTGAAAACAAAGGATTGAAAAATAAAATGGATCTAATTAAACATAAACTTTGTATAGAGGATTCAGAAAAGTTAGCACAAAAATTACAGGCAGCTAAGCAAAATAACTTTGAGCACGTGAACAAACCGGGAAGATGGCTGGCGTATAAATTAAGAAGACATAAAGAGAAGCTACGGATCATTAATTTGGAAGATGAGAAAGGAGAGATTCAGGGGGAGGAGACTAAAAAAAGGGGAATTGCTCAAAGATACTTCAAATACATTGTTTGATCTGTGCAGTTTGTATGCTGAGGTTGCATTTAGCTATGCACTTTGTTTCATAATATGGATTTGACTTTAGGATTCTGACCTGGCAATGGATAATGGACTAAAGATGTTTGCAATGCTAAAATATATTTGTAATTTATCACTGTACAGCCTAATTAATAAAACTTAAATTCTAATTAAATTGTATTTCCCTTGATGAGCATTAAAAAGAGATGGGAAAACTGACATTCTTAATTAGAAATAGGTGGAAAACTTAAGAGGGGTTTTACATGCCAGATTAAAGCTTGCAAACAATACATTATATTCCTGCAATCTTTTTGTAGAAACAGTGATATATTTTGAGGATTCTGAATATAATTGAACTTATTGAAGTTTGATGAAGACTGAGTAGTATACTTTCATATTCACTGAGGCATTCTATACATGAAATTAAGTTTTAAATCACTGAAGGAAAATAGACTATGTAGAGAAGGACAAGGGGGGACATGATAGCAGTATTCCAATATCTCAGGGGCTGCCATAAAGAAGAGGGAATTAAGCTATTTTCCAAAGCACCTGAAGGCAGGACAAGAAGCAACGGGTGGAAACTAATCAAGGAGAGAAGCAACCTAGAACTAAGGAGAAACTTCCTGACAGTGAGAACAATTAATCAGTGGAACAGCCTGCCTCCAGAAGCAGTAAATGCTCCAACACTGGAAGTTTTTAAGAAGAGACTGGACAGTCATTTGTCCAAAATGGTGTAGGGTTTCCTGCCTGAGCAGGGGGTTGGACTAGATGACCTCCAAGGTTCCTTCCAACTTTACTACTATTACTATTACTATTACTATGAAAAATTATATAAGAGAAATGAGGGGAAAAAAGTAGAAAGGATAATAGAATACTTAGAGAAGGCAGATACAGTATACCGAAGATACCGGAGGAAATAAAATCTATGTTAAATGAGGAAATAAGAATGGTTGAAATAACCAGGGCTATAAGTAAACAAAAGATCAATAAGGTGACTGGCCCAGATGGAATACCAGCGGAACTATATAAAGAGCAACAAAGTGTACTTAATCAATACTTACTAGAAGTTTTCAACGTCGTATTAACCAAAGCGAGAATACCTAAGTCCTGGACAGAGGCAAACATAGTATTGATACCAAAAGAAGAAGCGGAAAAAACATGGATACAAAATTATAGACCTATATCATTATTGAATTCTGATTATAAAATTTTTGCCTCAATAATGGCAGAGAGATTAAAAAATTAATTAAATTTAAATTAATTAAATTTAAATTAAAAAAGGATATTATGGTTAAATTAACAGGTTTTGAAATAGTGAGAAAGGTTAAATATTTAGGAGTATATGTAACAGTTTCTAATGTTAAATTGTATAAAAATAACTATGAGACATTATGGGTAAAAGTGCAAAAGGACTTAAATGACTGGAAAAAAATTACAATTATCTTTGTTGGGGAGAATCTCGGCAGTTAAAATGAATATACTTCCAAAGTTTCTTTTTTTATTTCAGATGATACCTATTTTGAAAAAAGATGCTAATCTGGAGGAATGGCAGAAGGGGATTAACAAATTCATTTGGGCAGGGAAAAAGCCGAGAGTTAAATTCAAAATTATGCAGGATACACGGGAAAGAGGAGGACTAAAGGCGCCTAATTTAAAATTGTACTATGATGCGGTGGCTTTAACGCTGATTAGTGATTGGCTCAACTTGACAAATAAAAATATTCTTTCTCTTGAGGGATGGGATTTATTATATGGATGGCACACGTATTTAATTTATGATAAAAAAGTTGATCAGGTTTTTAAAACCCATATTTTGAGAAGTGCCTTGTTGCATGTCTGGAAGAAATATTATTATAGGTTAAATTATAAAATCCCAATTTGGGGGATTCCTGGACACGTGATAGAGGGAGTATCTAGGGGAGTAAATTTGGATAAGATTTCTTACAAGGAATTACTTAGTTTGGTTGGGCAGCATTGGCAATTAAAGCCCTTAACTGAGTTGAAACAAGAAAATATTGTATATTCTTGGTTTTATTATAATCAATTGTTAGTGAGGTGGAGTATAGATCAAAAGGTTGGTATCACTTTAGAGGATGTGAATTTGGTAAAACAGATTAAAGATCAAAGTCGAGCTCATATAAAAAGAATTTATACTGCCTTAATAGAATTGGACTCTGAAACGGAGTTAGTTAAAGATTGTATGGTCAAATGGGCTCAAAATATTCAAGGCCCGATTTTATTGGATACATGGGAGACAATTTGGGTTAGAAATGTAAAATTTACTCAAGCGCAAAATTTAAGAGAAAATTTTTATAAAATGTTTTATAGATGGCATTTGGATCCCCAAAAGTTGTCTCGCATGTATCCAAATTTACAGCCCAAATGTTGGAGATGTGGAAATTTAGATGCAACTTATTTTCATATCTGGTGGACCTGTAGAGATATTAAAGCTTTTTGGATTAAGATTTGGTGGAACATTCAGAATATTTTTAAAAGAAAGATAAAGTTTACTCCTCAACTATTTTTGTTGGGTATTATAGTAGATGTTGATGCTAAAGAAATTAATTTGATGTTGAATTTAATAACAGCAGCAAGGCTGCTGGTAGGGCAATATTGGAAGAAGGAAAGTTTGCCTACTATAGAAGAATGGACGCTTAAAGTGTCAAACGTAGCAGAAATGGCTAAGATTTCTGCTTATTTGAAGGATCATTCACAAGAAAGATACATTTTGGTTTGGAGAAAATGGATTGATTATATTCAAAAGAAATATGAAACTGAAAAGTATTATCTTGCTTTTGAGTAGATTTTAGATAATTATTAATAGTTTTAATTATATTATTATTTTTGTTTTAATTTGTTAATATTTGTTTTGAGAAGGAGTTAAAGTGTGTTATGGTTTTGATTGATAGTATAGTTGGTTTATGTTAGTTAGATTATGTTTGTTTATTTGTTACCCTGTAATCAGCTCTGGGAAGTGCGGGAGGGGGGGAAGGGGTGGGGGGGTTTATATTTTAATAAATTTGTAAAACTTTTAATAAAAAAAAATATCTAATTGATTTTATACATTCTGATCAAAATGGGTTTTTACCAAACAGGCAGACTAAGCGGAACATAAGAACAATCTTAGACATTCTTGAATTTTATGAGTCGCATAGTGATCATCAAGTGGCACTTCTGTTCCTTGATGCACAGAAGGCTTTTGACAATGTCAATTGGCTTTTTATGATCCAACAATTAAAATCAATGGATGTTGGGGAAAATTTTTTAAATGTGATAACCGCAATATATTCTGAACAAAAGGCCCAGATCATAATAAATGGAGAGGCCACTGATAAATTCAATATACAGAAAGGCACAAGACAAGGATGTCCTCTCTCACCATTGTTATTTATATATACATTAGAAACTCTTGCTAGAGTAGTAAGGCAAGAAGAGCAGATTAAAGGATTTAGGATTAAGAAAGAAACATACAAACTTCAAGCTTATGCAGACAACTTAGCATTTATATTAGAAGACCCAGAACAATCAGGGCAGAAGTTATTTGAAATATTGGAAGAGTATGGAGATCTGGCAGGTTTGAAAATAAATAGAAATAAAACAAAAATTATTACAAAAAACATGACTAATATACAAAAAGGAAACCTTGAGGAAAAATTAGGTATACAAGTAGTTTCCAAATTAAAATATCTAGGGATAGTTATTTCAGCACGCTGCTCATCAATTAAAGAAGATAACTATGGCAAATTGGTAAAGAATATAAAAGTAGATTTAGACCGCTGGAAAAATTTACATCTCTCATTTCTCGGGAGAATTACAGCAGTGAAGATGAACATCCTACCCAAAATGATATTCCTGTTTCAGAACATCCCAATTCAATTAGACAAGAAATTTTTCAAGGAGTTGAATAAATTAACCTTAGAATTTGTGTGGTCAGGAAAGAAGGCAAGAATAAAATTAAAGGCATTACAGGATGCCAAAGAGAGGGGAGGTTTAGGTTTCCCAGATTGGGAGCTATATTACCAAGCAGCGGCCCTGACGTGGATTAGAGACTGGATATCCTTAGAAAATAAAAGATGTTTACATTTAGAGGGTTACGACCTCCAGCAGGGTTGGCATGCTCATATATGGACTGGGCAGAGCAGAAACCACCAGTACTTTTTAAGACATAAGGTTTGACAAGAACTAATTAAAAGCTGGCATATAGTCAAACGTCAACATTATACAAAGATCCCGGCTTGGTTATCGCCATTAGAGGCAGTCACATATCCCAATCTGTATAGGAAAGACAAGGCTATTATTTATAAAGACATCTTGACAGAAGAAGGTCACTTAAAACAAAAACAAGAGTCAAGACAACAAGGAATAGACCTGGAATGGTGGTCTTATCTCCAGATACAAGCAAGATACATGAAGGATAAGCAAGAATGGGGTATTAACAGACAAGATACTGGGTTAGATAAAATACTGCTAGGCCCGGAGAAAAAACAAATTAAGAATATTTATAAATACTTGTTGGAATATAAGCTATATGAGGAGCAGGTTAAAGAAACAATGGTGACATGGGCAATGGATTTAGGATATAATATAAATATGGATCAATGGCAGCAAGTATGGGAACGAAATAACAAAATCACAGTGGTGACATTATATAAAGAAAACCTGTATAAGATGGTTTACAGATAGCATCTCCCTCCGGCCAGATTAACCAAAATGTATAACGGATACTCACCTATGTGCTGGAAGTGTAAAAAAGAAAAGGGCACCTTTTTTCGTGTATGGTGGACATGTAGAGAAGCACAGGTGCACTGGCGTATGGTCTGGGAATGGGCAATAGAAATGACTAGGCAAAACATTCAATACAAACCTGAGACATTACTATTTGGAACACTAGAGAAATGTGTAAACAAAGAGGACACATATCTAATTATTCACATGGTTACGGTGGCAAGGATACTATTTGCTCAAAAGTGGAAAGCGATGGAAGTACTGAGTGGGGAAGCACTAATTAAGAAAATTATGTATTGTGCAGAACTAGACAAGATAACTAAAAGATTAAAAAATCAGGAAGAAACAGAATTTTATTGAATCTGGAATAAATTTTATAAATGGAGGGGAAAAAATGGGGGTCAACAGCAAAGATATAAGTTAAGACAGAGACTAGGAATGTACAGTTGTATATAGATATATCATATGTAATTATTGTACAATATGAACTGACAAGACGGAGATGTATGTCAAAGACGATTTATCATGTTCAATGTTTTTAATCTTTTTTTCCCTTTGTACACAATAAAAAAGTTTTTTAAAAAAAGTGCTGCACTCAGTATACCAGCAAATGTGGAAAACTCAACAATGGCCACAGGATTGGAAAAGGTCAGTTTACATTCCAATCCCAAAGAAGGTCAATGTCAAAGAATGTTCAAACTACTGTACAATTGTCCTCATTTCACATGCTAGCAAGGGCATGCTCACATTCCTACAAGCTAGGCTTCAGCAATATGTGAACCAAGAACTAGAAGTACAATCTGGGTTTCGAAGACACAGAGGAACTAAAGATAAAATTGCCAAGATTTGCTGGATTATGGAGAAAGCAAGGGAATTCCAGAAAAACATCTAAACATCTAAGCCAAAATGGAGAAGCCATGTATGAAAATCTAAGTACACCTTGTGATTCAATAGCTTGTAGAACCACCTTTAGCAGCAATAACTTGAAGTAATTGTTTTCTGTATGACTGTATCAGTCTCTCACATCATTGTGGAGGAGGTTTGGCCCACTCTTCATTGCAACATTGCTTCAGTTCATTGAGGTTTGTGGGCATTGGTTTATGCACAGCTCTCTTGAGGTCCCACTACAGCATTTCAATTGGGTTGATGTAGAGATAGAGGTCAGGTAGAGGTCGTGAGCAGCAAACTGCCTACCTCAAATGCCTGCATGCCTCGAATCCCTGCATGATCTCATCCAGTTCATATCACCATGGTGATGTAGGAAACTACCCCAGGCTGGTACATGATTTCACCTAGTTCACATGATCTCATCTAGTTCACACCAACAGGATGTTGCAGAAAACTGCCCCTTGTTGGTGCCCCTAGTTGATATTCTTAAGGATTGACAAGGAGAATCCACCAATAAAATGCTGTTGCTATGCTGTTTCTATGTTACCTTTTGCTGCTTGGAATAACTGTATAAAAAGCAATAAACACTGCGAAAAGCAGTCAGACATCCTTGCACCCTGTAATGACTGGTTTCTGATTACTTCATCTGGCGCCCGAGCCGGGACCACCCTCCCCCCCCCCCCCCCGTGGGGAGCAACAGCCAACATACTTACCATCGTCTGGAACAGACCCCTAGGCGCACCTTCGTCCTCTGGGACCCCTCAGTGGTAAGTATGGGTTGCAATCTATCTCAGCACCAGCATAAACATGTACAGGAACTCCGATTCCTGTTACATAAATCAGGTGTGACAGCGCATGAGGCGGATATAAGGAAGCTGGTGGAGGAGGTAGGGAAACTCTGTCCCTGGTATCCTGAGTGCGGGACGCTCTGTTTACAGGATTGGGTAAAGATAGGGCATACTTTACATCTTGAACCCCGGGCTCCAGTACAGATATTACATCGATGGTATCAGTGCCGTCAAGCAGTGGAAAAATTTGGCTCTGATGCTTTGGCAGGGCAACAATTAACTACAAGCCTCCCGCCTGATTATGACCAGATAAAAATTGTCACCCCAAAAGCATCTCCAATTGGAACTTCAGCTCCTTCTGAAGAGGCTAATTCTTTTGCTTCTCCACGGCCATTGTACACCCCCATAAGGAAAATATTAGAGGAACAATTAGAAAAAGTGGGGGGAAATATAGAAGAAATTGCTGATATGCTTTCTGTTTGTCCAGTACACACTACGGGACAAGTAAATCAGAATGGAGCTCAAATGGTGGATTATCGCCCTTTGTCCTATGCAATTTTAACAGAACTGAGAAAAGGAATTTGAGATATGGGGTTGGGGAGTACTTATGTGCAGGGAATGCTGGAAGCCACTATAAGAAATCATATCTTAGTGCCTGAAGATTGGAAAACTACCTTTCGCATGTTGCTTACTCCAGCGCAATATGTAGCTTGGGACAGTGAATTTAAACATCAATGTGCTGTGCGGACTCTTAACTTGGGGGGGGGGGGTCTTTATTCCTGATCAATTGTATGGTTCTGGCCCCTTTGCCCCAGTTGATGCCCAGGTTGTTCTACCGGCTGCCACTTTACAGGTTTCTTCTGAATGTGCTTATCGGGCCTTCGGAAAAGTGCCTGTTTCTGGCAAGCCTCATCAAGCCTTCTCTAATATCAGGCAGAAGGCTACTGAGCCATATCCTGATTTTATTAATAGACTACAGGATGCCTTACGGAGGCAGATAGACAATCCTGAAGCTCAGCAGGAATTGTTGATGAGGCTAGCAAAAGACAACGCCACTTCTCAATGTCAAGGGGCAATTATCGGTTTGGGAAAAGATCCTGAATTGGCAGATATGATAAGAGCGTGTCAAGATATAGGAACTGCCTCTTATCAAACCAATTTATTGGCAGCTGCTTTGTCACAAGGCAGCAAGCCTCAAGAAAAGTGTTACAACTGTGGCAAACCCGGTCATTTTAAAAGGGAATGTTGAAATCGGGGGGGGGGGGGGGTATGTCTGCAGCATCTCGTTCCTCTTTACATCGCTCCTTTTTCCATCCAGGATTGAAGCCAAAAACAAAATGCCCAAAGTGTCAGAAAGGTTACCATTGGGCAAGTGAGTGTCGGTCGGGAAACTGCCGACTGGGCCGGTCTCTGGCCCCAGTCCAAACAGAAACAACAGACCAACAATAGGAAATACTCCTGCAGCTACAAAAGGTAGTGCCAGAATTGATTTGATACTGCAGGAGGAAGTGAAATTTAAATTTCCTGGGGAGGTTCAAGTAGTTCCATCTCAATTATCAGGCCCCCTGCCACAAAATTATGTAGGGCTTGTCCTTCCGCGGTCAAGCATGGGTAAAAAAGGTATTTTTGTTATCCCCGGGGTGATAGATTCGGACTATACTGGAATTATTTATGTTCAATTGTGGACCAACTTCCCTCAAATTTTGCCCATTTACACTAGCCCTGCTCAGTTCTTGCATTTGCCCTATTTTGTCCCGGCAGGGGGAGAGTTAAAGGAGAGAGGGGAAGGAGAGTTTCGTTCTACTAACCTGGACACTTCCATTATAGCTGCCATCACTACCCTGATCACATTTCAACAGCCCCATCAGATCATTGTGCTGCAAGGTAAGCCCTTTGAGGGAATTTTGGACACTGGAGCAGATGTTTCAGTGATCTCTGCCAAACAGTGGCCTGATGCCTGGCCAACTGAGCCCTGTCCAAGTGTGGGGGGTGTGGGGGGCTGTCAAAGTGCACGTCAAAGTGCACGATTTCTTTCAGCCCATTTGCCTAACTCAGATTTGGTTATTCAGGTCCACCCCTTTATATTGGATATTCATGTCAGCCTTTGGGGACGCGACCTACTCACTAAATTGGGTGCCATCCTCACTTTGGAAGACTGAGTTTACTGCCCTCCCGTTGACTTGGCTGGTTAAAGAGCCGGTGTGGATTGATCAATGGCCCATGTCACACAAAAAATTGACGGCTCTCCACCAGCTGGTTAACGATCAGCTGCTTGCTGGTCATGTTGTGCCTTCCACTAGTCCATGGAATACCCCTGTTTTTGTCATAAGAAAGAAAAGTGGCAGGTGGCGCTTCTTGCACGACCTTAGGGCCGTTAATGCCTGTATTCAACCTATGAGTCCTTTGCAGTGTGGAATGCCTAACCCTAATTTGATTCCTCAAGATCATGAAGTAATGGTAATTGACTTAAAGGATTGTTTTTTCTCTATTCCTCTATGCCCCCCTGATCAGGAAAAGTTTGCATTTACTGTGCCTGCAGTGAATCATTCAGAACCTAATAAACGTTATCACTGGACAGTTTTACCACAGGGAATGCTGAACAGTCCCACGTTATGTCAGCTTTATGTCGCTGCAGCATTAGCCCCTTTTCATAAACGTCATCCATTGGCTTTGGTATATCATTACATGGATGATATTTTAATTGGAGCCCCAAAGATACAACCTAATTGGCTTTCCGAAATATAAAATGATTTAGGTCTCTATGGATTGCAGGTTGCCCCAGAAAAAATACAGTTGCATTCTCCCTATCTTTATTTAGGGAATAAAATGTTGCAATATTATTCTGCTCCAGCTTTTCCTCGCTTGAGCATATCCAAAGTTATTTTGTTGGTCAATTTGCAGCAATTGCTGGGCACCCTCAATTGGGTCCACCCATATTTTTCTTTGCCTACACATTTGCTTAGTCCATTATTTGATTTATTGACCAAAGGAAAACAACCTGGAGATCTCATTTTAGTTTCACCTGCAGCACTTGCCACGGTGGAGCAAATTAATGGCATTTTGAGTACTCAATTTGTGGACCGAATTCCACATAAAAATTTTCAGTTAACCCTTTTGATATTTCCTACTAGTAAGCTACCTACAGGAGTATTAGCTGTGTTAGAAGCACAAAAAGTATATTGTATTGAATGGCTTTATTTACCCCATACCCCATCCCAAAATGTTTTACCATTTATCCAGGCTGTTGCTGAAATAATAACCTTAGGACGCACTCGAGCTTGCCATAGAAATGGGACTGATTTAATGAATATTGTTCTTCCTCTCCTTAAATCTGATTTTCAATTTTATTTTCAGAATAACTTATCTCTTCAGTGCTCTTTAACTGACTATGTAGGCTGTATTTCATATCATTTGCCTAAAGATCCTCGGTTTGCTTGTTTAATGACTTCTTCCTTTCCTGTCCGCCCACTGCTTTCTCCTTCTCCATTGCTGCAAGCTCCTACTGTTTTTTCTGATGGAGGGTGAATGAGAGGAGCGATTGCTTATAAGGATCCTCATGATGATACCTGGAAGGTGTCCTACACTGCAGTGCAATGCTCACCGCAACGCTCAGAATTATCTGCTGCTGTTCTAGCTTTCCACACCTTTTCTCAACAGCCTTTTAATTTAATCTCTGACTCTCATTATGTGTGTCAACTTATTTTTAATCTTCCAGGTGCTTATATCACGCCCAGGATTGACCCCAATCTCATGGCTTTGTTTTTAACTTTGCAGCAGCTGCTACAAGATCGGAAGCATTTATACTTTGTTTCTCATATACGCAGTCACTCATCCCTTCCTGGGCCTCTTTCTGAAGGCAATAATCATGCTGACACAGCAGTTCATGTTTTCCCCACTCTATTTTCTGACCCTTTTTTCAGTCACTCTTTTTTTCATCAAAATGCTAGGGGGCTGGCACAAGATTGCCATATTCCACTCGATCAAGCCAAGCAGATTGTTTCATCCTGTCCCCAATGTTCTGGGGTATCTCCTTCGGGGGACACGGGAGTTAATCCCAGTGGTTTCACCTCTAATCAACTATGGCAAATGGATGTTACTCATGTTCCCTCTTTGGCTCCCTAGAAGTATATTCATTTATCTATTGATACTTATTCAGGAGCAATTTGGGCCACGCCTCAATGAGGGGAAACAGCTAATCATGTTATTTCTCATCTTTTTTTGGCCATTACAGCCTTGGGTAAGCCCTCTTCCTTAAAAACTGATAACAGGCCAGCCTATTCTTCAGTGGCCTTTTTGCAATTTTGTACAACCTGGAATATTGTTCTTACTCATGGTCTCCCCTATAATTCCACGGGTCAAGCCATCATGGAACGTGCTAATCGGTCTTTTAAGGACTGCCTCCACAAACAAATAAAAAAGGAGGGCTCTAGGGTACCCAATTTGTCATGGGTAACACAACAGGTTCAAAAAGTATTATTTACATTAAACCAATTGAATGTTTCCATTCAAAATTCCACCGCTTATCAGAGACACTTTCAACAGAAAACAAGCTTGCCTCCCCCTTTGGTATATTATCGGGCCTTACCAGATAAAACATGGTTGCGACTGGTCCCTCTGATTACTTGGGGACGAGGCTATGCTGCTGTGCTTGCTCCTACAGGACCTTTGTGTATTCCAGCGCGTTGCGTCCACCCAGCCAAGGATGTCATGGCACCAGTCCCTGGATCAGGTCCCAGAATTGGCAAGGGTGACTCTACAGACGGCTCAACGACCAAATTGATCCCGTCGTGCCAGTCGGCCAGTGACGTGGGGAGATGTGAAGAACATGACTGCCAAAGCACAGGAAATGCTGCAGGAGCAGCAAGTAGAGCAAACCCCCGAGAATTTGTGCGCTGCCATTTTTGCGGTTTTAACTGCAAATTCCTTAGCCATCATTTGTTTCTGTTTGATTGTTCACAACTGCCCTTTGGCAACAGCAGCTGTCATCCCACCCAAACATTCACTCGAACAACGAATGAAGCAAAACCTGTGGGTACAGCTAGCTAAAATCACACCAAATGATGTCTTTTGCTTATCTGAAGCGTATGATATGGAAAATTTGCTTTCTACACATTTAGTCCCTGTTTGTACCCCTTCTGCAGTAATTGAAAACTTTACTGGCTTGGGTGAATTTCTATTAAATGGGAACTTTAATTATGGGACTATATCTAATTGGGGGTTCGCTGCTTATTATTTACCCCCTGATGCAATTGCTTTGCACACCCTGGTGGTAGCAATCCCTGCAAATGTAACATGTGCTAAAGTAGTGAATTGTACATCTTCAAGTAAAAAACCTCACTGTCTTCACATTAGCTCACCTACTTTAAACTGTACAGCTTTGGAAGAGACTTCCTTTAATTTTGCCCACATTTGGCTACCGCAAGGATGGTTTTTCACATGTGGTCAAGAAACTTTTAATTATATTCCTGCTAATATTAGTGAAGCGCAGTGTTGCCTCAGCCAGCTGATTCCTGTTTTGCTTTCCAAACAACAATTTCACTCAAACCGTTCTCGGCGTGGGGTCACTCTAGATAGCACTTGTGACTCTGAGACATCCTTACTTAATAAATCAGAATATGTAGCACTGGCTGTGTCTATAGTGGGTGTGCCAGCACTTGCTGCTCATGCTCACCTTAACATTAACGCTGTTGCGTGTAATTTAGCAAAAACAATTAATGCTACTTCTTCAGCTATCTCCGCAATCAACCATGAGCTGCAAGAATTGAGAAAGGCTATCTTGCAAAATCGCACTGCTATTGATTATTTGCTTCTGCGCCAGCATTTGGGTTGTGAAAGTTTTGAAGGAATGTGTTGATTCAACATTTCAGATGAGTCACGAACCATCCAGCACCAGATCAATATTTTATACAATTTGGCCTCTGATTTGAAAATTGATACTTTAGGATCTTGGTGGGAAAGCCTTTGGGCTTGGTTGCCCACAGGATTATTGGGAAATGTCCTACGTTATTTAGTCATCATTTGTGTTATTTTGATTAGTGGGTGCTGCTTTGTTCAGTGTATTCCATCCTTTTGCAACATGTGTATCACAGCTTTTTGCCCCCAAACCCCTCCCACATTGCCTCAGGGTCAGGTTTATGCCCTGTACAAGCAGTTGCAGGGATATTCCTCTCCTGATTATGACCCTTTCACTAACCCCTCTTATGAAGATGCTTCAGCTAACAAAACAAAGAGTGAGATGTAGAGATAGAGGTCAGGTAGAGGTCGTGAGCAGCAAACTGCCTACTTCAAATGCCTGCATGCCTCGAATCCCTGCATGATCTCGTCCAGTTCATATCGCCATGGTGATGTAGGAAACTACCCCAGGCTGGTACATGATTTCACCTAGTTCACATGATCTCATCTAGTTCACACCAACAGGATGTTGCAGAAAACTGCCCCTTGCTGGTGCCCCTAGCTGATATTCTTAAGGATTGACAAGGAGAATTCACCAATAAAATGCTGTTGCTATGCTGTTTCTATGTTACCTTTTGCTGCTTGGAATAACTGTATAAAAAGCAATAAACACTGCAAAAAGCAGTCAGACATCCTTGCACCCTGCAATGACTGGTTTCTGATTACTTCAGGTTGATGTCTGGACTTTGACTGGGCCATTGCAACACCTCACTTCTCTTCTTTTTCAGCAATTCAGTTGTAGATTTGCTGGTGTGCTCATTGTCCTGTTGCATGAGCCAATGTCGGCCAAGCTTTAGCTATCGGACAGATGGCCTCACATTTGACCCTAGAATACTTTGGTATCCAGAGGAGTTCATGGTCAACTCAATGACTGCAAGGTGCCCAGATCCTGTGGCTGCATAACAAGCCCCAATCATCACCCCTCCACCACCGTGCTTGACAGTTGGTATGAGATGTTTGTGCTGATATGCTGTGTTTGGTTTTCCCCAAACTTGGCAATGTGCATTACAGCCAAAAATCTCCAGTTTGGTCTCATTTGTCCAAAGGACAGTGTTCCAGAAGTCTTGTGATTTGTTCAGATGCAACTTTTCAAACCTAAGCCATGCTGCCATGTTCTTTTTAGAGAGAAGAGGCTTTCTCCTGACAACCCTTCTAAACAAACCATACTTGTTCATTCTTTTTCTAATTGTACTGTCATGAACTTTAACATTTAACATGCTACCTGAGGCTTGTAAAGGCTGAGATGTAATTCTTGGATGTTTTGCAATTTCGCTGAGCACTGCATGGTCTGACCCTGGGGTGAATTTGCTGGGACATGCACTCCTGGAAAGATTAGCAACTGTCTTGAATGTTTTTCACTTGTGAATAATCTTCCTCACTATACAATGATGGACTTTAAATTGTTTGCAAATGGCCTTATAACTCTTCCCAGATTGATGGGCAGCAACAATTGCTTCTCTAAGATCATTGTTGATGTCTCGCCTCTTTAGCATTGTGTTAACACACACCTCAATGCTGGAGACCAGCAAACTCCCAAAACTTCAGCTTTTGTACAGGTAGTCACACTTGCTGATGATCAATTGATCAAGGGAACTTGATTAGCAGCACCTGGCTGCTATTTAGCCTCTTCATACCTATGGAAGCAGTAAGGGTGTTCTTAACTTTTCACACATGGCTTCTCCATTTTGGCTTTCTTTATGTAAAATAAATGATGACATGGTGTAATATGTCATGTGTTGTTGTTCATCTGAGGTTGTATTTACATACCTTTAAGAACTACTAAGGACCAGATGATTTTTACTATGTTCTGCTATGTAAAGCCATAGAACTCAAAGAGGGTGTACTTTCTTTTTCACATGACTGTACTTCTGCTTCATTGACTATGCTAAAGCCTTTGTGTAGATCACAACAAAGTGTGGCAAGTTCCTAAAGAGATGGGTGTTCCAGACCACCTTACCTGTCTCCTGAGAAACCTGTATGCAGGTCAAGAAGCAACTGGACATGGAACAACTGATTGATTCAAAATAAGGAAAGGAGTACAACAAGGCTGTATATTGTCACTGCTTATTTAACTTATATGCAGAGTACATTATGCAAAATGCTAGGTTGGATGAATCACAAGTGGGAATTGAAATTGCAGGGAGAAATATCAACAACCTTAGATATGCAGACAATACCACTTTAATGGCAGAAAGTGAAGAGGAACTAAAAAGCCTCTTGATGAGAGTGAAAGAGAGTGCAAAAGTTGGCTTGAAACCAGTCCCATCACTTCCTGGCAAATAGATGAGGAAGAAATGGAAGCAGTGGCAGATTTTATTTTCTTAGACTCCAAGATCACTGCAGACAGCAACTGCAGCCATGAAATTAAGACACTTGCTCCTTGGGAGGAAAGCTATGGCAAACCTAGACAGCATATTAAAAAGCAGAGAAATCACCCTGTCAACAAAGGTCCATATAGTCAAAGCTATGGTTTTCCCAGTAGTAATGTTGTAGAAAATGAAAGACTTGAGTCAGCTCTTTCAAGGAAAGGGAAGTTTATTGCGCAGGTTCAGAGAGCCATCGTGGCTAAAGAAATCTGAACAACAGACTGTGCATTGGTGACCATTTTTATAACCCTTCAGGCAGAGTTATTTCCTGAGCAGGTCACATTCCACACATGGTTACATTCTATAGGTCCTTATTCTAACATAGGAAAACTACTAGACAGATCTATAATCGATAGTTCCTCTTTTACAACGGAATGTTTTTAGTAATCAGCAATTTATCAAGTGTTAAGCAGTTTAGTTACACCATGTGATAGGCAGTTAGTAATATATCATGTGCAGAGCTGGGAACAGGATGTCTGGCCATCCTAAATTTAAGAGCTGTCTAGTAAGCAAAACAAACCTCCCTTTCACACACATTCTTTGGTGGGCCATCTGCTTTTTTACCCACATTCTTTTGTTGGATCCTTAGTGTTTTCCCAGGTGCCACTTTAGTAATGTATGGCTGTGAGAGCTGGACCACAAGGAAGGCTAAGAGCTGAAGAATTGAAGCTTTCAAATTGTGATGTTGGAGAGGACTCTTGAGAGTCCCTTGGACTGCAAGGAGATCAAATCAGTCAATCCTAAAGGAAATCAACCCTGACTGTTCTTTGGAAGGACAGATACTGAAGCTGAAATACTTTGGCCACCTAATGAGAAAAGAGAACTTATTGGAGAAGACCCTGATGTTGGGAAAGATTGAAGGCAAAAGGAGAAGATGGCAGAGGATGAGATGGTTAGACAGTGTCATCAATGAAATGAACATGAATTTGGGCAAACTCTGGGAGACAGTGGAGGACAGGGGGGCCTGGTGTGCTATGGTCCATAGGGTCGCAAAGAGTCAGACATAACGTAGCGACTGAACAACTGGTTATCAACAGTAATAAAGGATTTGATTTGTATTAATTACTTGGATAAAGAGGTGGATGGAATGCTTTTCATAATTGCACACAGTGGGATTATAGCTGAAACCCTGGATGACAGAAATACATTCCAAAACAATGATAGGATAGAGAAACAAGGTAAAAATAATAAAATGAAATTTAATGGAGACAAATGCAAAGCTGTTATGTTCAATTTTGAGTACTACATTTAAAGAAAGACAGATAAATTGGAAATGGTTCAGGAATGGATAGTGAGGTTGAGTCCTAGGAAGAGGTATTAAAGGACCTCGGAATGTTTAGCCTTGTGCAAATGTAAGGGAGGATATGATAGCACTGTTCAACTCTACAGAGTGTTCTGTGCTACTCCAGAATGGAAAATATGAAATAATGTTTTTAAGTTGACTGTAAGGCTGATTTCAATGAATATTTTTTTAAAAAGCCTTCAGAAAAGCTCTCTGATTAGCTAGATATGTGGTAGGCTTCCTTTACTGGATATGTTCAAGCAGAGTACAAGCCACCTGCAGGGAAGTTTTAATTTGGATTTGTGCACTGAGCAGAGGATTTGATTTGAGACCCCATGCAACACGAAAAACTCTAGGAACAAATCCACAAACTGGATTTTTACAATTTCAATGTATTATCAGTTTTCTTTGTTAGCTTTTTGCTGGTATGTAATACTAACATTGCTATTAATTTGGTAGATGAAGCATTGGATAATCTGGAAAATGAAATTTTCTTAGCTTCTCCAAGTAATTTTGGTTTTGGATAGCTGCACTTCAAAATATCAATATTCTGAACTACTAATTTAAAACAAGAAGCATTTTGACATTTTAAATGAAAGAAATCCAACTATTTAGTAGATTTCAGTTTTAGAGGTGTGTCAAGTTACAGACTTCAAAACACATTTAGGCAATAATATCATGAATAAAATTTCCAAAAGGTGAATATTAGGTACAAAGTAGATAGTTTGGGTATAAACGAGGAGCATCTCATTTTTTCTCAGTAAACTGTCAACTTCTGAAGCGAACCTGGCTGAAGCCATCTTTGTTGTTCTAAGTTGCCACATAGGTTGGGGGAAAGGGGGAAAGGAAAACAAAAGTCTTGCTAGACATAACCCGGCAGTCTCGTGGGAACCAAGGTCATTCCCGCGGGTGCTGGAAGGAGGAGCGAAGAAGTGTCACAGAGCCTGCCAATAGCTTTCATTGGGTAGCATCATCAATAGCATAGTAGAGGGGAGGGGAATGTTACATCTAGTGACATTGAATCCCTGGGGGAAAAGTTTAGAGTTAGTTTCACTTTTGACCATGCCAATATTTTGTATCCAATAAACATGTGCTTTGAGGACTTCCGGTTTGCCATGCGGCCACCATGGACAGCTGCAAGACTTGCTCTCTCTCTCCCCTGTCCAGTTTCGCATCGCTGGGGGCCCCTGAAAAGTCGCCCTGAAGAGGCGACCAGCAAGGAGGGGCTCTTGCTGGATCATGGGAGAGCATCAAGTCTCCTGTTAGAGCTGGCAATCCCTCCAAACCAGCGGACAAAAAGACCGGCCATAGAAATATGGCTCGTCCCTAGGCTGCAGACAGCCAAAGTCACACTTTCCACCAGGCAACCTTAAAGCAGCACGGAACAGACTGGGTGAGATTTACCTCTTTTACACCCTAATTACTTTCTGTACCTGCATAAGCTGCTAAGCATTTTTCCCCCGTGGTGAGGGAAGGAAGATTTTAGCCCTCCCTCTAGAAAGAGTGGCGACTGACTACCCAGGGGAGTTTAAAACATTGAAAAAAAAACTTTATCCCAATTGGAATTTTATTTCCTAAAGCTTGTGGACTGAAAGATTTTTTACTCTTTATTTTGTACTATCTATCTCTGTTGAAAATTTGGGTTTTTCCTTACAAACAAGAAGAAAAACTGAAAAGAAAAAAAATTTCTGGGACTCAAAGGGAAACTTTAAAGGGTAGAGGTGATACCATGTGGTCAAACTTGGTTTCTTAATCTGTTATTCTTCAGGGGCTTGGCTGACAGCCCAGAAAACAGATAAGACACATGCAACCTTGAAAATTTTGAAACAACAGCTGCGAAAAGCTCTGCTGTGTTTCTTATTCAGAAAAAAAACCCTTTTTCTTTCTTTTGGATTTCCTAATTGTAAAGCCTCTAGTCTAAAATACCAATATGGAAGAAGATCAGGAACAGAATTTCTTTATGGATAAAGATCAACAAATTCTTTTAATGTTGAAAACAATTATTCAAACTCTCATCACAGCCGATGAAGGATTAAGAGGCTACAGAAAAGAACAAAAAAGCAGCCCGGATATGAAAGCCCAAACTTTGACCACAACTAAAGAACTATCTATACAAAATACAATAGAAAAAGTGGAACATTTAAATACCATGACAGAAGAATTAACTGCTCAACAAACACTGACATTTGAAAATCCAGAAAAGACACTGATAACATGGAAAAAGGAAAAGGTTTCCTATGTAAATCAGAAGGAATTGGAGGATCCAGAAAAAGAACAGTTGGAAGGGAAGATAAACAATTCAGAACAACCACGTCAATACAGAAAAATAAAGAGACAACCTGCCAGATCTACTAGTCCTCTGAAAAAAATGGTGACCAGATGGTTTTGTCAATGCCAAATAACATATATGACAGTACAAGAAGACCCAAAAACAAGAAAATGGAAGATGACTTGGCAAAGAAAAAAAGCTAGAATAAGACTGAAGAATGGAGTTTTGCCGTCTTATGAAAATTTAAAATAGAATATATTTAAATAAGACATGTATGTTGAATATAAGACATTGCTATGAATTGAGATAAAGAAAAAATTTTGGCCATTAAAACTTAGTAGCATAAATATTAATAGCTAAATTTGAATACTGATTTGTGTATAAAGAAAGAAATTTGTGTATAAAGGTCATGTAAAGGTAAATAGGATATAGCTAAGCTAAAAACCTATTGATGAAAGTAATAAACAGGTCTATATGGAACATTAAAAATAAAAATTATTAGTTCAAACATGAGATAGCAGATACAAAGAGGAAGAGAGAGGAAGTATTAAATACTGAAATAAAAAGAAATTTTGATCACTAATTTAAGAAATTCAAAAATTAGCAGAAAAGGATATCATATTGTATTATTAATTTGTTGTTATAGAGGGTGAGAAGTTAAATAGATAAGACGTGTATTCTGAACATTAGATTTTGTGAGGAATAGTGATACAGGAATTAGGAGTATTTAAAATCTTGGGAATGATAAATATCAAACGTTAAATTTAATTATTAGTGGAAATTAAAATTGGAAAAATTTATCAGGTCATTGATTGTCTAAAAGATTGTATGTTAAAACAATTAGAATATATATAAACTAAAAACTATTGATATATGTAAGAAAGTTATATTTTATGTGATTGATAGAATAAGAATTGTTTTAATTTACATATGGACAGTATATATTAAGGGGAAGAGAGAGGAAATGTTTACGGTAGTAGTTTGAAATCTGTACCAATGATATCTGTATGTAATTGAATTATTACAACCCAGCCGCCACGTTGCTTTTCAAATATGTGAATGTTACATTAGAAAATCAATAAAATTTGTAAAAATAAATAAATAAACAAACAAACATGTGCTTTGAGGAAACTTCAAGCCTCGGAGTTCTGCTTTATTTGGTTTCATTAGTCGGAACCTTGACATAAACATTAAAAGGTTATTAAAGGATGACATAGTTGATTATTAATATTAGGTATGAAATGTCAAGAAACAAAAATGTATTGATTCTGCATATTTAACAATGCTAGGGGAGAGACTAACTTTATGCCTTGATTATGCATGAACAGAATTTGATATTGAATGCAAAAACTATGTTCTTGTTTTACTGTCCTATTTTTAAATTGCTCTTATAGCAGTGTCACTGATTCACACATGTAAGAAACAGGTCGTCATTTTGTATAACTATTTTCTGCTCCTCAATTTTGATGAACAAATTTGCATTAAAAAGCAAAAGCAAACACATGCAATGTTGTAAACAAGAGTACAGATACCAGATTCAGGTTTCTACCTAAAATACAGAGTGTTAAAATTACATTTGAATTATACTGTGTTCCATTTTCATAATTGCTAAAATTCCTCCAACTGGCATCCCACTACCTGGTTTCATTCTCCACTTCTACTATACAACAGGTTTGAATAACTGTTGGAATCTTTTATCTTGGATTGTGCACAAACTGTGTTTTACCTATAGCTTCAATATAACGAGTGTCTAAGGTACTAACTGATGACCAGGAATTAGGGGACAGTATTAATTGTGAACACATATAGATGGCTTCTCTCTCTTTGGTCACTTGCAATCCTGGATGCAGGGTCAGGAAAGGACAGCAAGGACAACACCCAATGTCCTAACCCACCCAAGAACATACGATATCTTTAAGGAACACTCAAATGGGAACATGTTTAGCTACTTCTGCTTTCTCCCTTCTTATCTACAGTGTGCCAGACTTACTGGGTGCAATCTTTATCTTATGTGTGTCAGCTTTGCTGGATGGGTTGCTTATGTAATTATACAGAATAAATATGAAGATTTCTTGTCATTCATGGCTCCTCTCATTTTAGAGGGGTCCGTCTCTATTCAGCTGAATAAAAACGTAAAACTTAAAGGCACTTTCTGGTTTCCTGTATTTCTTTAACCAGCAAAACCTCAGAACCTGCATATCAACACATGGCTCACTGACATGCAGTTGGTGGGACTTTCAAATATTTATCTCAGGTAAATCCAAAGACAGCACAGAAAATTTCTCAACATCAACTGCTCAGTTAGGATCCACCCTGAACTAACATAGCACATGATAATGGATACCAACCTGAGTATGTAATAGCAATGGGAGAAATAACATCTGCATCACAAACAGATACATGAAGAGCTTCACTAGAAAAAATTACCTTCTGCACTCTAGCCACTCTTGTCTGAAAACTCTAATCATATACAGTGGATATAAAATGTCCATAAACACCTGTTAAAATGCCAGGTTTTTGAGATGTACAAAAATCAGACCAAGATAAATAACTTCAGAATTTTTCCACCTTTAACATAACATATAAGCTATACAAATCAATTGAAAAACAAACAAATCTTTTAGGGGAAAACAATAAAAATGTACAATATATGGATCTATAAGTGTACACACCCTGTTACAAGTAGGGATGTGGCTGTGTTGACAACTAATATTTTGATGAAGCATCTTTATGACAGCAGTCAGCCTTTTTGGGGTAGGAGCTTATCATCATGGCACATCTTGCCTTGGGAATCTTTGCTTACTCTTCCTTGCAAAAGAGCTCCAAATCTGTCAGGCGGAAGAGGCCACTCCTGATGGAAGAGGCTAGGGATGATGGGGGTGGTGGCAGCTGGGGTGGACAGTGGGGAGGCAGCCTCTGTGGCCATCCCACTCTAGCCGCTGCCCCACCCTCTTCCACCTAGAGTGTGGAGGCCACGGTGGGCCACCGCGGCCTCCCCACTGCCTGCCCTGGCTGCCTCCCCACCACCCACTTCACCCATTGCTGCCGCCTTTTGCTAAAAGGGGCCAGGGGACAATGGTCCTGTTGTGGGGTGGAGGAACAGCCATCCTCAGATGCTGAAGCTGAAAATAGCCACCGGCCTGGGAACACAACAAAAAGCAACCCCAGGCTTTGGTGGCATTCCAGCTCTCGCTTCGCTGTGAGGAGAGGCATGTGCCTCAGCAGTGAAGGAACACTAGCCCTGCCACACCACCCCAGGGTCTAGGTCTGGGGTTGGCCCAGTGATACAGATGTGCTTTGGGGAGCCTAATCCTCCAGCAGGCCTGGCGGCACAGTGGTTGGAGACTGATGGAGGGTGGCCAGGTCCACCCAGCCAGCTGCTCTTTGCTCCCCGCTCCCCTCCCCGAAGTGGCTCGCTCAGCTTCACCCGCAGAATCTTCACTGGCCTGATAGCCAAACCAACCATAACTGGGGTGCCTGTTCCCAGGAACAGGGAAAACAAGTCTTGCTGGCTGCTGGCTTTGGTACTTGCCAGACCCAGGAAAACACCTGCTCAGCTGCAGCTTCTAATACCTTTGGAGCCCCAAAACCTCTCTCTGTGTGTGTGTAACAGAGAGAGAGAGAGAGAGAGGGGGAGGGAGGGAGGAGGGGGGCACCTGACTAAATGAGCTGAAGGACTTGCATCTGGAAACCTTGAAAAGTGTTTTGCAGTGGGGGTCATTGCTCAGAATGTGTATTCTCAGCAGTTCAACTACTTGCCATCACAGAAGTCAGAAACAAAGCATCTGATCGCATCTTACAGGCTAATTTATTGTGGCACGTTTGAGGGTTCCTCTTTCCCAGAACTGTTTTTTCACAATGGACCCTTGCCTCTTCTGCCTGGAGCCTGGGGCAGTGGTGATGCGCTCTGCCCACCCGCTCGCTACACCCCATGTGCCCAACCCACCTGCTCACTCGCCTAGCTCTCCCTCCAGCCAGCCATGTCAAGTTGTCCTTGTGGCAAGTTGGCCGTGTTGAGTTGTCCTGCGGTGAGTTGCCCTAGATCAGGGGAAGCCGCACCCACCCCATTGCCGGCAATGGCAAAACTGTCCCGATACGTTGCGCAACGTCACATGATGTCGCAAGTTTGACATGTCTGCCCTAGACCCTACTTTTGGTGATGCAGTGTTGTTTTTGCACCAAACATACTTTTGGGAATTATGGCCAAAAAGTTCATAACACATTTTCCCACTTGCTTTTGTCAGACTTGATGTAGGCTTTTGTAAAAGTGGCTGGGCCTGGATTTTTTTTTTATTTATTTTTTTGTAGGAAAAGGCTTGTGTCTTGCCACCCTACCTTACAGCCCAGCCACATGAAGAATATGGGAGATTGTTGTCCCATGTAGTACACAGCCAGTACTTGCCAGAAATTCCTGCAGCTCCTTTAATGATGCTGTAGGCCTCTTGGCAGCCTCTGACACCAGTTTTGTTCTTATTTTTTTCAACAAGTTTGGAGGGACATCCAGTTCTTGGTAATGTCACTGTTGTGCCATATTTTCTCCACTTGTTGAGGATTGTTTTCACTGTGTTCCATGGTATATACAATGCCTGGAAAAAAAATTTACACCCTTCTCCTGACTCATACCTTCCAACAATGAAATCACTTTCATGCTTTGTAAGCTCTTTGCAGACCATGGCTTTTGCTGTAAGAGGCAACTGAGTAAACGTCAGAAAAATCCTAGTGGAACAGCTAAACTTTATATGGGCTTGATCAGAGTCACTTTATTTGATGGCAGATATGTATTGACTACTATTTAACATTAGTTTTAATGGGATTGGTTAATTCTGAACACAGCCACATCCCTACGTAGAAGAGGGTGTGCACACTTATGCAACCATGTTATTGTAAGGTTTTTTTTGTTTTTTTTTCCCCTAAAAGATTTCAGTTGGTTTTTCAATTGAATTGTACAGCTTATGTCATATTAAAGGTGGAAACAATTCTGCAGTGATTTATCTTGGTCTGATTTTTTTACATCTCAAAAACCTGGCATTCTAACACAGGTGCATAGACTTAAAATATAAAAATATATAAAAATATACTGTCAACCCACACACATATATGCATATACACTTCTGAAATAGAGAAAGTATGCAAAGAAATGCTGATTTAATTTTTAGGAGGAAATATAACAATTAACCTTTCTGAAAAAAATGGCAGTTACAGTATATTTTTGGAGCATATATTGTTCTGGATAGAAAGCCATACTGTCATGGAATTTAGAATTTAAAATTACATAAAAGTGATGAAAGAAAGCTGGCACTGTAGTAAAACAAACCAGAGATCTTATCTCTTCTATTTGCCATTCCTTACTTTTGCATTACCTTGCAGCAGAATATTCAAAAAGTAGTTTACTTCTGTCCTAGCAAGCTTTTAGTTACATATTTTGCAAGAAAAAAACCAGCCTTTTTCATATAAAGTCAGCTGTTCCCAGCATACAGCAATAAATGATACATCAACTTGCAGCTGTTTTGTCAGCTGAAGTTTAAAAATAATCAAAAAGTGGTGTTGGAATATCTGCCTAAATGTAGACATCTAGAGTTTGATTAGTATCACAGTAACAGAACTGCTTGGACCCTCAGTGTGTATTTGTCTACATATCTATCACTAAGCACATAAAGAATAAAAGAACAAATTGCACAAATCACTGATTTCTTTTTGTAGTTCATTCTGTTATCTACATTGACAAGATAGAAAAATGTGGGGTAGACAGAACCACCACCAGATGGATCCGTAGCTGGCTGACCGGCCGTACTCAGCGAGTGGTCCTCAATGGAACTGCATCTATATGGAGGGAAGTGTGTAGTGGGGTGCCCCAGGGCTCTGTTCTGGGCCCAGTACTCTTCAACATCTTCATCAATGATTTGGATGAAGGGATAGATGGGGAACTCATCAAATTTGCAGACGACACCAAGCTGGCAAGAATAGCCAACACTCCAGAAGACAGGCTTAAGATACAGAAGGATCTGGACAGACTTGAACACTGGGCACTAACTAACAAAATGAAATTCAATGGTGACAAAAGCAAGGTTCTACATTTAGGCAAGAAAAACCAAATGCACAAGTACAGCATAGGTGGCACCATGCTCAATAGTAGTAACTGTGAGAGGGACCTCGGAGTCCTAGTAGACAATCACTTAAATATGAGCCAGCAGTGTGCTGCAGCTGCCAAAAAGGCCAACACAGTGCTAGGCTGCATTAACAGAGGGATAGAATCAAGATCACGTGAAGTATTAATACCACTCTTCAATGCCTTGGTAAGGCCACACTTGGAATATTGCATCCAGTTTTGGTCACCACGATGTAAAAAAGATGTTGAGACTCTAGAAAGAGTACAGAGAAGAGCAACAAAGATGATTAGAGGACTGGAGGCTAAAACATATAAGGAACGGTTGCTAGAATTGGGTATGTCTAGTTTAACGAAGAGAAGGACAAGGGGGGACATGATAGCAGTATTCCAATACCTCAGGGGCTGCCATAAAGAAGAGGGAATTAAGCTATTTTCCAAAGCACCTGAAGGCAGGACAAGAAGCAATGGGTGGAAACTAATCAAGGAGAGAAGCAACCTAGAACTAAGGAGAAACTTCCTGACAGTGAGAACAATTAATCAGTGGAACAGCTTGCCTCCAGAAGCAGTAAATGCTCCAACACTGGAAGTTTTTAAGAAAAGACTGGACAGCCATTTGTCCGAAATGGTGTAGGGTTTCCTGCCCGAGCAGGGGGTTGGACTAGATGACCTCCAAGGTCCCTTCCAACTTTACTACTATTATTATTATTATTATTATTATGACTCTATAGGCTACGGAAAATGTCCCAGCTTAAGTTCCAATAACATTCATACCAATTATAGTAAAAGTTGCATACATTAAAAATAGCTGTGATTATGTAATTCGGCACAATTTTCAACATGTAGTTTTCATAGTGTTTGAAATATTTCAGCAAGAACATTGATGGAAAAAGCTCAAGGGAGGAAGTGGAAGACTGGGAAACAGAAAGGGACCCTTAGAATAGGTGGAGAGGAGAGGTACAGTATGCTACAGTCCTAGAAAAACCATATCCAAATTCCATTTTATTTTTCACATACAAGGGGGTCCTTTCATTTCAAAAACTGTTCCATAATTATGTCTTTTTCCTTACTGCTTTAAGTGCAATTAAGCAATTACATTTGCATATAAATTATTACATATTCTTTCCCAGTAGGAACTAAGACTGTCTCTCTGCTCCAGGTTTTAACAGTGCCAAGCAGAACACTAATATCATAAGCATTTTATCAGATATAGATTACATACAGCATATAAACAGAAAACACATTCAAGTCAGCAATAGGTCAGCATCCTTTTCAGAGAAAAGGCACCACAGCAAGATTCCATACAGTGTTGTGCATTCTAGAAAAAAAATAAATAAAAATTATGTATCTAGTCCAACCCTCCACTCCCAATGAAATTGCTCTTGAAGATAATCCAGAAGCTTCAGTTGGTCCAGAATGCAGTTGTGAAGGTAGTTATGTTTCTTGTTATGCCCACGTCAGCTCTACTCCACATGTTGCACTGACTCCCAATAGGCTTTCAGATGCAATTTATTTGTTGATTATTAATGGGATCAACTGTTGCTTAAGGTATCTGCCCTACCTACATATTCCAATAGGAAGGGCACACTTCAGATCCTTTCACTGAGACACTGCCCTGGTGGCGCAGTGGTTAGAATGCAGTATGTCCACAGCCTGCAATTCAATCCTGACAGGGCTCAAGGTTGACTCAGCCTTCCATCCTTTGGAGGTTGGTAAAATGAGGAGTCAGATAGTTGGAGGCAATATGCTGACATTTGTAAACTGCCCAAGATGCTGTAAATCACTATGGGACCCAACCAGTGTCTTAAAGTTCAAAAGAGCTGATTTTAACAAACTCAGAGAGAACCTAAGAAAGATTCCATGGACGAAAATCCTAAAGAGGAAAACAACTCAAGAAGCATGGGAAACTCTGAAAAATATGATCATAAAAGCCCAGTCCAGCACAATACCACTGAAAAAGAAAAACTAGAAAGTCAAGAAGAAACCAGCATGGCTGCACAAAGATCTCTCAGACAAACTGAAAGACAAAAAGGACAATTACAAAAAATGGAAAGAGGGACACATAACTAAGGCTGATTATCATTAGACAGCCAGAACGTGCAAAGATGAAGTCAGGAAAACAAAGGCTCAGAATGAACAGAAACTTGCAACAGAAATTAAGGATAATAAAAAAAGTTTCTTTCAACATATTAATAACAAGAAAAAAGTCAAGGAAACTGTAGGTCCACTAAAGAGAAGATGGCAAGGAAGTAACAGGCAGTAGGGAGAAAGAAGAGCTGCTTAACTCATTCTTTGCATCAGTCTTCACACACAAAAAAATTATAGCCCAACATACCAAAAAAATTACTGCAAAAGACAAACTAGAAACAAAAATTAAAATAAGCAAGAAAATGGTAAGAGAACACCTATCTGACCTTGACGAATATAGATCACCAGGACCCGAGAGATTACATCCCAGAGTTCTGAAGGAGCTGGCAGAGGTTATCTCAGAGCCATTCCACCATATTTTTCAAAAATCCTGGAGCACAGGGAAAGTACCTGAGGATTGGAAAAGGGCTGATGTGGTTCCCACCTTCAATAAAGGGAAAAAAACAGACCCAGGAAACTACAGACCAATCACTCTAACATTAATACCTGGGAAGATCCTGGAAAAGATAATCAAAAAACAGATCTGTGAATGACTAGAAGCAAACAAAGTTATAACTGGTAGCCAGCACGGGTTTGTTAAAAACAGATCATGCCAAACCAATCTTATTTCATTCTTTGATAAAGTGACTAAATTAGTAGACCAGCGAAACACTGTGGACATAGTACACTTGGACTTCAGTAAGGCATTCAACAAAGTAGACCACAATCTATTGCTTGGTAAGATGTTGACACTTTGGAAAAAGTTCAGAGAAGAGCAACTAAGATGATCAAAGGCCTGGAGACTAAAACATATGAAGAACAGTTGCAGGACTTGGGTTTGGATAGTCTAAAGAAAAGAAGAAATAGGGGTGACATGATAGCAGTATTCCAGTATTTGAGAGGCTACCACAAAGAAGAGAGGGTCAAATTATTCTCCAAAGCACCAGAGGGCAGGAGAAGAAACAATCGTTGGAAACTGATCAAAGAGAAGCAACCTGGCTTTCGATGTGATCAAGCAGCTAAGATGGCTGCTTTTCACAAAGCAGCCCGTTCCTGGGTTGTGTAAAAGCCGCAGGATTTTTACAATCAGCTGTCCTGCGGCTTGAATCTCTTCCCTGGGAGAAAGGGAAGAGAAGAGCTGCTCAGGTAGAGGTAAGAGCTCCCCTGGATCCCCATAATTTCAGGGATCGGACGGTAGAGCTCCCTCGGAGCCTGAGCCAACCTAAAAGATCTTCGACAGTTGATCTTCAGGCTATGCTTCAAAGGCTTCAGGCTGGTGTAGATGGCCAAGTTCCTGACCTGGAATGTTAATGGCTTAAATTCACCTCAGAAACGGAGAAAGGTCTTCTACTATTTGAAACAACATAATAATGACTTGATATGTTTGCAAGAGACTCATATAACTTCAAAGGACTCAAAATATTTGACAAATTCTCGTTTGGGATCACATTTTATAGCTCCAGCTCCAGGGAAAAAAGGGGGTGTTGTAATTTATGTGAAGAAAAATTTATCGGCTAAATTAATTGAGGTTGATCTTGAAGGAAGATATGTCTTTGTGGAACTATTGTTACAAGGCAAGAAAGTTCTTATTGTTGGATTATATGCCCCTAATCAACAACAGAAGCAATTTTATAAGCTTTTGCATGGGAAGATATCCCAGTTGGATTATAAATCCGTAATTTTGATGGGTGACTGGAATGGAGTTTTGGATATAACTATAGATAAAAAGAGCTCTTCAAAAAATTTTACTCAAACTAAATTACCCAAAACTTTTTTTGATTTGAAAGAAGGGTTGGAACTTATTGACATTTGGCGAGAAAGGAACACAAGTGATAGAGATTTTACCTTCTATTCGGATAGACATCAGTCATTTTCAAGGATTGACTTCTTTTTGATTACTAGTGATTTTCTTTCTAGGGTGAGAAAGGTAAAAATCTTTCCCAGGACCCTTTTAGACCATAGTCCTGTGTGGATGGAGCTATACTTGGAAGATGGGAACAGAAGGCCTTGGAGACTGAATGAGAATTTGTTTACCCGGGGAGAGTTTGTACAAAAATGTAAAGAAGTTTTTTGCTTTAAATATGAATAAGGGTACATCGATGCCCATGGTCTGGGACGCCAGTAAGGCGTATATGAGGGGAATTTTAATTCATTTAAATAAAGTTTCTAGGGATAAAAGGATACAAAGACGTAGAGAAATAGAAGATGAGATTAAAATAAAAGAAGAAGCGCTTGCTCTTAATCCAACTGATAATAACTTAAAGGTTTCTATAAAGATGCTTAGGGAACAATTTAATATGTTGATGGCAGATCAGGTGGCTACCAATTTGCGTTATATGAGACATAATACTTTTTGTAATGCGAATAAGCCTGGGAGGTGGTTAGCTTAGCAGTTACGAAAGAAACAGAAGGCTAGGATTATAGAGAAAGTAAAATATAAAGGTACTGAAGTTTTTCAGCAAAATTTGATTAAAAAGAGTTTTTTAGATTTTTACACAAAACTATACTCAAGTGATAATATAAAGGGAATGGATATAGATAAATATTTACAATCAGTACATTTTCCTAAACTTTCTGAGGAACAGCAAAATGGGATGAATTGTTTAATTACTGTGGAGGAAATTGGCTTAGCTATCAAGCAGTTAAAGGTGGGAAAGTCTCCAGGAACAGATGGATTGACGTCGACATATTATAAAAATTTATATGAAGAAATGTTGGAGCCATTAAAGGAGCTTTTTAATAGTATCTTGCTGGGAGCACAAGTTCCTCCTTCTTGGAAAAGAGCGTTTATATCATTGATTCCGAAGGAGGATCAAGATCTTACAGAGCCTAAGAATTATAGGCCGATATCATTATTAAATGTAGATTACAAGATTTTTACAAAAAATTTGGCAAATAGATTAATGCAGGTTATGAAGGATTTGATTCACAGTGATCAATTAGGATTCATAACAGGGCGATACGTGAAATATAATGTTAGACAAATTATTAACTTAATTGAGTATTTGGATAAGAACAATCAGATTCCTGTGGCTTTTATATTTTTGGATGCTGAAAAAGCCTTTGATCAATTAGATTGGCAATTCTTATTCTCACTGGTAGAGAAAATGAATTTTGGGGATAATTTTTTACATGCACTTAAAGCTATATATCAGCAACAATCTGCTCAAATTGTTGTTAATGGGGGATTGACGGAGACTTTTAATATTGAAAAAGGGACAAGACAACGATGCTCATTATCTCCATTGTTATTTGTTTTGACATTGGAGATTTTGTTGATCCAGATTCGAGAATCAATGGTAATCAAGGGCATAAAGATAAGAAAAAATGAGTATAAATTATGGGCTTTTGCGGATGATTTGGTTTTGATTTTGGAACAACCGATTAGAGCGGTTGATTGTCTATTAAAACTTATAATACAGTATGGAAAAGTTTCTGGTTTCAAAGTCAATAACCATAAGACTAAGATATTATCTAAGAATATGTTAGCCAATGACAAGGAAAGTTTGGTTAAAGCCACAGGTTTTCAGATGGTGAAAAAGGTTAAATATCTGGGAGTATATTTAACTGCCTCAAATGGAAAATTGTATAAAAATAATTATGAATTACTATGGGCAAAAGTGCAAAAGGATTTAAATGACTGGAAAAAACTGCAATTGTCATTGTTGGGGAGAATTTCAGCTGTAAAAATGAATGTTCTACCAAAGTTTCTTTTCTTGTTTCAGATGATACCTATTTTAAAAAAAGATGTAAATTTGGAGGAATGGCAGAAGGGTATCAATAAATTCATTTGGGCTGGGAAAAAACCAAGGGTTAAGTTTAAGATTTTGCAAGATGCCCGAGAAAGAGGAGGACTTAAAGTATCTAACTTGAAATTATATTATGATGCAGCCGCCTTAACTTGGATAAGTGATTGGCTTAATTTAACAAATAAGGATATTCTTGTTCTTGAAGGGTGGGATTTAATGTATGGTTGGCATGCATATTTAATTTTTAATAAGAAAGTGGACCGGGCTTTCAAATCATATATTTTGAGGAGTGCCTTACTTCGAGTTTGGAAAAAGTATTATTATAGGTTAAACTATAAAATACCTATCTGGGGGATTCCTAGACATGCAATTGAGGGGATTTTTAAGGGGATGAATTTTGATAAAATTTCGTATAAAGAATTATTAACTTGGTCAGGTTCGGATTGGCATTTAAAATCTCTAGATGTATTAAGGCAAGAAAATATTCTACAGTCATGGTTTCAATATTTACAAATAGTGGACAGGTGGACTGTAGATAAAAAAGAAGGAATAACACTAGAAGATGGAAATCTGGTTATTCAGATTAAAGATCAGAGTCAGGCCCATATAAAAAGAATTTACAATGCTTTAATAGAATTAGACTCTGAAACAGAATTGGTTAAAGACTGTATGATTAAATGGGCTCAGAATATCCAGGATCCAATCCCATTGGACTTATGGGAGACAATTTGGATTAGAAATGTTAGATTTACACAAGCTCAAAATTTGAGGGAAAATTTTTATAAAATGTTTTACAGATGGCATTTAGATCCTAAAAAATTATCTTGTATGTATCCAAATTTACAACCCAAATGTTGGAGATGTGGTAATATGGATGCGACATATTTTCATGTTTGGTGGAATTGTAAAAAGGTAAAGGCTTTTTGGATTATGATTTGGTGGAATATTCAAAAGATTTTTAAAAGGAAGATAAAGTTCACCCCTCAATTATTCTTATTGGGTATCTTTGTGGATTTAAATGACAAAGAAACTACTTTAATGTTGAATTTATTAACTGCAGCAAGGTTATTAGTAGGCTCGTATTGGAAGAAGGACTCGTTGCCTACTTTAGAAGAATGGATATTTAAAGTTTCTAACTTTGCAGAAATGGCAAAAATTTCTGCTTATTTGAAGGATCATACACAAGAAAGATATATTATTGTATGGAGAAGATGGATAGATTATATTCAGAAAAAATAAGGGACTATAAAGTTTCATTTATTTTATGAGTAAATTTTATAGTAACTGTTGTAGAGATTTGTTTATATGACTTAATTTAAGGGGAGTTAAAGGTTAAGTATGATTTTTTTTTCTCTTTTATTTTCTTTTTTTCTTTTTTCTTATTGTTAACTTTCTTAATAATAACCCTGTATACTGCTCTGGGAAGCGAGGGGGGGGAGGGTTGAGGTTGGGTGGGTGGGTGAGTGGGTGGGTAATGATAATATAGACATGGTAAACGCTTGGGCATTTTGCCTATGCTGCGTTCATGTGTGTGAGAGGGATGAGAGGGGAGGAAGGAGTAGGGAGGAAGTAGGATGGTTAGAGGAGAAGGGGAGGGGAAGAGAGTAGGAGGGGAGGAGAGAAAGAGGAGGGAAGTGGGGAACGATTAGAAAGGGTGGACGCAGCCTGGGGGGAATGGGCAGGCGGTACCAATGGTTAGGAATTTAATTGTATTTTGTATCAATAAATGGAAAATAAAAACCTTTTTTAAAAAAAAAAAAAAAGAAAGAAAAGGAGGACACAAATAAATTGAAGAAAAAATATCATTAAAAAAAAGAGAGAAGCAACCTGAAATTAACGAGAAAGTTCCTAACAGTGAGGACAATTAACCAATGGAACAGCTTGCCTTCAGAAATCGTGGGGGCTCCATCACTGGAGGTTTTTAAGAAGAGACTGGACAGTTACTTGTCTTAGATAGTATAAGTTCTCCTGCTTGAGCGGGAGGCTGGACTAGAAGACCTCCAAGGTCCCTTCCAGCTCTATTCTATTCTATTCAAACAAAGTTATAACTAGTAGCTGTCATGGTTCCGACAGATGAAATCCATCAAAAGAGGCGAAATTCTTCATTAAAGAATGTTTATTCGGGAAACAAAGTATCGGCACTACATAGTTGAACCCAAAAACTAAATTCCCTTCCCCCGGATACAAAGTAACAAAGTACAATTCCCAGCCCCAATAAACTGTCATAAACACATTCCCCAATTAGCCTCAAGCGTGGGCTTTCTCCTCAGCTCCTCAGCCTGCCAAAACATTATCAGTTTGTCCTTGAGTTCCCACAGCAGCATTATTATGGCTAGCTGAGCTTACATCCCAATCCCCCCCCCCCCGCTGCACCTTATTTCTAAAAGTAAGAAAAAACATGTTAAAGGAATAGAGAAAATGGCTGCATTTTCATCAGTTGTCAGAGCAGGAACATCCAATGTTAGCAGCGTTGACATCTGGCCCCCCTTACAAAAAGGACAAATCCTGCAATTCAAACAAAATCATAGGTTAAGAGTTGCCCCTTGGTTTGTTAGGGTGTTTCTCATAGAATTTACTAATGAGCCTGTCGGCTTTTACATCGCTAGATTTTTCCCATGTGGCTTCAGACAATGGATAATCTTTCCACTGCACTAAGTTCTGTAACTTTCCTTTAAAAAGTCTAAAATCCAGAATACGCTTCACTTCATAATGAGTCTGTCTGGCTACTATGAGAGGCCCAGGTGCCTTCTTAGGGGGAGGTTGTAAGGTAGAACCCCGAAAAGGTTTCAGTAGGCTACAATGGAACATAGGGTGGACTTTCCCTAGGAGTCTGGGGAGCTTTAATTCTACCGTGACTGGGTTAATGATCCTTACGATAGGGAAGTGACCTAGGTACTTCGGTCCTAACTTCTTACTAGGCAACTTAAGTTGTAAATATTTTGTGGATAAATAAACTTTTTTCCCAACTTGGAATGATCTCTGGGGAGCCCTCTTTTTAGCTGCTTGCTTTTTATACGTCTCAGAAGCCTTCTTCAGAGCGATTTTCGTGGTTTTCCATATCTCCTCCCACCCCCTCACCCACTGGTCAAGTGTTTGGGAAGTAGAAGGTCCCTGAGGATATTCGGGTATTCGGTTGAACTCTTTTCCTGTGGCAACTTTAAAAGGTGTAAAACCGGTGCTGCTGTGGACAAAGTTATTGTAAGCCAACTCTGCGAAAGGGAGGAGGTCAGTCCAGTTCATTTGCTGATAGTCCACATAGCATCTGAGATACTGCTCCACCATTGAGTTCGCTGATTCAGCAGCCACATTCGTAGATGGGTGAAAAGCTGACGACAGTCCTTGTGATGAGCCAATTAACTTGAGAAAACTCCTCCAGAACCTGGCCGTAAACTGCACCCCCGGGTCCAAGATTATTCATTTTGACGCTCCATGCAGTCTGTAGATATGCTTCAAAAACATCTTGGTTAGTTGTTGGGCTGACGGGAGTCCTTTGCAGGCGATGAAATGAGCCTGCTTTGAAAATAGATCTATCACAGTCCAAAATCACCGTATTCCCCCTACTTTCAGGTAATTCCACTATAAAATTCATAGCAATTTTTTCCCAGGGTTAGGAAGGGTCCACCACCGGTTGTAATAGTCCAGGGGGGTTTCCTGGAATTCTTTTCATGGTGGCACACACAGCACAGCTCTTGACATAGTTCTCTACATCCCGTTTCAGACCCGGCCACCAAAATTGCTGACGAACCAGTTGTACTGTTTTTAAATATCCAAAGTGTTCAGCTTGTTTCACATCGTGACCATGCTGGAGAGCGTTGAGGCGGAGGGTTTCAGGCAAATACAACTTTCCCCCTTTGTAAGCCAAAGCAACCCTGCACGTCAAGGAGGTTTGATTTTCCTTGAACCATTGATCATTGAGGAGTTCCTGTTTTAATTTCCTCGCCTCAGGGTCATCAGGGTTCGGGACTTTCTAAGATGGGGTTCTCTGTGGTGTTAGCTGAGAAGCAGCTTGCGGTGTAGATATAATTGTTTCATTAACCTCTTCATGCTGGCTTTTGTATTGAGGTAATCTGGATAAAGCATCAGCTAAAAAGTCGTCCCCCCCCCCCCCCGGTATGTACTTCAGGGTGAAGTTAAATTGGTTAAAGTATTGTGCCCACTGTACTTGCTTCGGGGATAGCTTGCGGGGAGTTTTCAGTGCCTCTAGGTTTTTGTGATCAGTCCATACCTCGAAAGGCACCTTGCTCCCTTCTAGATAGTGTCACCAGTTTAATAGAGCCCGACAAATTGCAAAGGCTTCCTTTTCCCACACTGCCCACCTTCTCTCGCAATCGGTGAACTTTTTTGAGGTGTAGGCACAGGGCTGTAGGACTCCATCAAGGTTCTTTTGCAACAGTACAGCTCCAATGGCCACGTCGCTGGCATCGGCTTGAATCACAACGGGTTTCCCCGGACAAGGATGCTTTAGGACTGGTTTGACTGCAAATAGTCTTTTCAAATTCTCAAAAGCAGTTTGACAGTCCATAGTCCATGTGTCAAGCCCTCCCGGGCTTGACACACAAGACAGGGGGGACTGACCTATGAAGGGAGAAGCAAAGGCTGTGCAGCAGCGCAGCGTTTCAAATGAGCATACGAGCGTGGAGCCTCCAATGAAGATACGGAAGCTGCCGGCGGTTCTAAGAAGCAGGAAATGCCATGCGCAGAGGGACTGTCACGCATGCGCAGAGCTACCTCAAAACCGCCAAACAGCTGATCAGCGGTGAAATTGTAACCAGCTGATAGGCGGCGACCCGAGTATTGCCTTGTTAGCACAAGACGTGCGAAGGAGGATTGAACCTGCGCAGGGGTTTTGGAACACTGATTGGAAGCCAGGAGGGTGGGGATGTTGGGTGTGGCAGGGAGATGTGCATGAATTTGGGTGTGGTGCAGGTGAGGGTTAATGAGCATGGGTGTGGTGGAGGTGTGGTCCATAATTGCATAGGGTGGAGTAAAATCATCAAGTATATTTAAATAACGCTGGGAGGCAGTTGCTCCCAGCGCAAACTTTGTATAGCACAGAGCTGGTTTGATGCTTGTCTGTGTTAAAGTCATCGCTTTTCCTTGAAGTAAACCGGAGCTGTTTTCACCCAGAAGCCTTTGTCTGTGCTTTCTTCGTGTCGAGTCCGGTAGGGAAGCTGACACCGTGCTAGCGGCTGGCCCGGTCAGGGCTTCCCCCCCTCTTTGCCTGTTTTCAATAAATCCATGAGGGGCAAAGCAATTTCAGCAAAGGAGGAGATGAATTGTCGGTAAAAGTTGGCAAATCCCAGAAAGCTCTGAAGCTGTTTGTGAGTCTTTGGGAGTTGCCATTCGATTACGGCTTTAATTTTAGCAGGGTCCATTTCAATGCCCTCACTGGAAATTCTGTAGCCAAGATAATCTAGTCGGGTCTGATGGAACTCACACTTTGATAGCTTGACATATAGTTTGGCATTCAACAACTTCTTTAACACTTCTCGCACTAGTTTTACATGGTCAGCCATATTCGTGCTGTATATCAGGATATCATCAAGATACACCAAAACTCCTTTGTATAAATGATCATGTAGTACCTGGTTGATCAGCTGCATGAAGACAACTGGAGCCCCCTGTAGTCCAAACGGCATGACTTTAAATTGATAGCTCCCCATGGAACAGTTAAAAGCAGTTTTCCATTAATCTCCTTCTCTTATTCTTACTCAGTAATATGCCTCTCTCAGGTCCAACTTAGTGAAGACACTCCCCTTCGCCAGGTGGGTTAGTAAGTCCTTCAGGAGGGGGAGGGGGTATTTGTTTTCTACACTCACAGCATTTAACCCTTTATAGTCTATGCAGAGACGAAGCAACCCATCTTTTTTCTCTTTAAATAACACCGGAGCTCCCACCTGAGATTTGGCCCATTCAATAAATCCTCTTGCTAGGTTCTTGTTCACATACTGCTGCAGTTCATCCATTTTGAGGGGGATCATGGCGTACATCCTCGGCCGTGGTAGTTTAGCTCCCGGTAACAGTTCAATGGTGCAATCATTGGGCCGGTGGGGAGGCAGGGTGTCACATTCTTTCTCACTAAACACCTCTGCTAGATCCCAGTATTCGCTGGGGATGAGTGGCTCGCCTGGTGGAGACAGGGTGGTTATCTTTGCTAACTCGGTAGACGGCCTAAACTCTCCAGTAACGTCGGCCGAATTAAGGGGGGGCTTGGGCCCTATAGGCAATCTCACAGTCCTCATCCCCTTTTCCCACCAAATAAATGGTTTCCATTTGTCCAACCAGGCTAGCCCTAGAATCACTGCCTCAGTCATCTTTGGAGCCACCATGAAGCGAATGAACTCCCAATGTTCACCTACTGTATTTCTAAGCGTACTGGCTCTGTCAATTGTGTGACCAAAGTTCCTCCCATTAAAGAGCCATTGGCTTGCTCAAATCTCATGGGTTTGGAGAGCAACCTTGCTTGTATACCCAGTTTAAGGGCAAGTGGCAAGTTAATAACGCAGCGGGAGCATCCCGAGTCCACTAACACTTTCAAATCTACTCGTGCACCCGTCTTGGGGACTATGAGTTTGGCTGTGAGAGAAAAAGGTGGAACGGGTTGACTCACCATCGGGTTGTTCTCTCCGTCGTCGTCGCTGTCGTAGGAGGGCAGAGCGGTGGCAGGTCCAGCTTGGGCCTCGGCGCTCTCCTGCGTGGGCGACGTAACCTGGGTGACAGGTTCTTGCGTGATCCAGTTTGACTTCTCTTTCACCGGCTGCTGGACTGGCTTCTTCCTCGCCAGTGGTCCTGATCTGCTCTGCTGATGGGGGTATGGAACTGGGCAGCTTGCCACTCCTTGTTGCCCACATCTGAAGCATTTGATTGGTGGACCAGCAGGTGATCTGGGGGACTCCGCGGCCACAATGGCTGGAGGCTTATGGCGGGGGTCATCTGGTCTGTTCTGGTTTCTGCCCGGCTTCTTGAGGTGGTGGCTTCTTATAATGAGCCAGCTTGATGTCCGACCTTACTGCTGCCTGTTATCACTCCTGCAGTAGGTTAGGGACAGCTTGATAGATGCAGGACTGGGAAAGGTGATTGTCTAGCCCCTCCTTGAAGTGGTGAACTAGGGACTGTTCAGGCCACCTTTCTAATCGACCTGCTACCTTACAAAATTCTTGTACGTATTCCAGAGTAGGTCTGCCGTCTTGTTTTATCTTATGTATTTGTTTCTCTGCTTTGAGGGCTATGGATGGGTCCTTGAACCTGGTTCTTAATCCAAGGAGGAAGAGATGGAGGTACCCTAGCTCAGGCACTTGTTTGTTGTACAAATTGTTTAGCCATTCAGATGCTTCCCCTTCCAAATTGGCCGTGACCACATTGACCGTAGCAGCTGGATTCGGGTAGAAATTGGCATTGCTATTCATATGGGAACGTACTTGATTGAGGAAGATCAGCTTCTCTGGGTCACCGTCAAATGTTGCTCTAAGGGGTGACGCCATCATGGGTTGCTAGCCCCCCAGTGTGGCTGCATTCCCAGTGGTTGCTGGCCTCCCTGCTGTGGCTGTTGCACCCCCAGTGGATGCTGACCTCCCAATGGTGGCTGCGGCATCCCCAGTTACTGCAGGCCCCCCAGTGGTTGCTGCACATTCAGGGATTGTTGCCACCCCCACTGCTGCAGCACTCCCAATGGCTGACCTCCTGGCGGTGGCAGCTGTGGCATCCCCAGTTGCTGCAGCCCCCCCAGCAGTTGCTGCAGATTCAGAGGTTGCTGCCAGCCCCACTGTTGCTGCGCTCCCACCTGTAGCTGGCCTCCCGTTGGTGGCTGTGGCATCCCCAGTTGATGCAGGCCTCCCAGTGGTTGTTGCACGTTCAGGGGCTGGTACCAGCCCCACTGCTGTGGCACTCCCCCCTGTGGCTGACCTCCCAGCGCCGATGGCTGCGGCATCCCCAATTGTTGCAGGGGCCCCAACAGCTGCGGTGCTTTCACCTGTTGCTGGTCGGCCAACAGCTCCCGCAGCTGCTGCATTAAATCATGTTGAACGCTCACATCTGAGTCTTCCCCCTGTGTGGGTGGTGCCGACGGTGAAGCTCTGGCCTATGTGACTGATGGTAGCGATGGTCAGGGCTTTCACGGTACCTGTGGCGATCTGGGCTTCTAGAGGAGCGATGTCTCAGGCCTCCGTGTTCAGAGTGGTGGCTGAGACTGTCCCTCCTTGCAGGGCTGGAGGCTAATGTTGGTGGCTTTGAAGATGGGGAAGCCACTTGTGCTCCATAGGCGGGGCTGGGGCTACTTTTAGGCACGGATTGGTGTCTGCTCTGTCAATCATGATCACTTGCATGGAAAGAGTGAGAGGGTTGCTCCCCACTCTTCATCTCTAGCCCCGCGAACCTCTCCACCAACTTCTCCACTGATTGGCTACGGGCTGCGGACAGGTACTTCCACTCTCTGGAGTCCTCAGTAGTCGTCGATTTCCTGATTCTCCAGTGGCCCGGGGAACGTGATTCTCCAGAGGTTCCCTCTTGCAAATCAACTTTGGTCGCTTTCGAAGAACTTGCTTTCGGCAGGGTCGTCTCGAGGGGCTTGGAGTCTCCACTGGGCAGGGTCCACTCTGATGACCAGATCAGCTCCCGCATTTTGGGTCTCGCCTCCAGCTGTAAGGCCTGAGAAGATTCCTTCTCCACTGGTGCACTGGCTTGCTCTCCCTCCGCTGAGGCTGCAGCCATGGCCGGGGTGCTGGATCCAGGCACTTCTTCCTTCTCCATGTTGAGATCTTCCCCGAGTCTTTGTCAGTCTATCCCTCGACTTTGGGATGATACCTGGAGCTCAGGACCCCAAGGTGGTTAAGGTAAAAAATGGGAGTTTTGGGGTTAATGTCATGGTTCCAACAGATGAAACCCATCAAAAGAACTTCGAGGCAAAATTCTTCCTTAAAGAATGTTTATTCGGGAAACAAAGTATCGGCACTACATAGTTGAACCGAAAAACTAAATTCCCTTCCCCCGGATACAAAGTAACAAAGTAGAATTCCCACCCCCAATAAACTGTCATAAAACACATTCCCCAATTAGCTTCAAGCGCGGGCTTTCTCCTCAGCTCCTCAGCCCGCCAAAACGTTATCAGCTCGTCCTTGTGTTCCCACAGCAGTGTTATTGTTATGGCTAGCTGAGCTTACATCCCACCCACCCCCACTGCAACTGATTTCTAAAAGTAAGAAAAAGCATGTTAAAGGAATAGAGAAAATGGCTGCATTTCCATCAGTTGTCAGAGCAGGAACATCCAATGTTAGCAGCGCTGACATCAGCCAGCACAGGTTTGTTAAAAATCAGATCATGCCAAACCAATCTTATTTCATTCTTTGATAAAGTGACTAAATTAGTAGACCAGAGAAATGCTTTGGACATGGTATACTTAGATTTCAGTAAGGCATTTGACAAAGTACACCAAAACCTGCTACTTAGTAAGCTAGAAAAAGGTGGGCTAGACAATATCACCACCTGATGGATCTGTAGCTGGCTGACAAACTGTACTCAGTGACTAGTCCTCAATGGTAGTACATCCACATGGAGAGAAGTAAGCAGTGGGGTACCACAAGGTACAAGAAACAATGGTTGGAAACTAAACAAAGAGAGAAGTAACCTAGAATTAAGGAGAAACTTCCTAACAGTGAGGACAATTAACTAGTGGAACAGCTTGCCTTTAGAAATCGTGGGCGCTCCATCACTGGAGGTTTTTAAGAAGAGACCACTAGTCAGCCACTTGTCTGAAATGGTATAGGTCAGTGATGGCGAACCTTTTAGAGACTGAGTGCCCAAACTGCAGCCCAAAACCCACTTATGCATCGTCGAGTGCCGGGTGGGTGTGGCCCATTGGGTGGGTGTGGCTGCAGTGGTAATGACAGACTGGGTGGGACTAAAAAGTTCAATCAATCAATTCCAACTTTGCAAGATCTTTTTTTTCCCGCGAGAAGTTGAAATTGACTGATTGAACCTTTTTTTGTTTTTTTGCACACGGCGGAGGCCTAAAGCAAAAAGGTTTTATAAAACCCAGCTGAAGGCCTAGGACTGGGGCAACGGTGTGCGTGCCCACAGAGAAGGCTCCGAGTGCTGCCTCTGGCACCCATGCTATAGGTTCGCCACCACTGGTATAGGTTCTCCTACTTGAGCAGGGGGCTGGACTAGAAGACCTCCAAGGTCCCTTTCAGCTCTATTCTATTCCAAAAAGATCTGCCTTTTCAGTGGCCACCTCTACTTTTTGAATAATCTGTCCTCCAATATATGGTTGGTCCCTACCCTATAGGCCTTTAATAATGCAGTTAAGACTGGCTTTTGCCCTAGGCCTTTGGCTCTGGATAGGTAGAGTCCCATTTGCTGTGTGGCAGCACACTTTAGTCTGGTCACCATTTAATGGTTTTAGCTGATTTTTATTTTGTTGCTTTGTACCTTTAGTTGAGTTTTGCATTTCACCCAGAATCACCTTCTTGAATTGGGTGGCCATATAAATGTTTCCAATAAATAAATCTCATTAAGAATATATAACCTTTGTGAGTTATAGCTTATCTTGTGAAGTATTTGCATTTTTAAATTATTTTTATTTTTTATAAATGGTTAATGGACAGACATTATCTAATAACATTGTAGCAATATTGCAAACCTCTACAAAGTGGGGAGAAACAGAACCCAAAAAGACAATGGTAAGTCATTTCAGTATTCATTGTCAAAGGAAATTACAGGTAATCCTTGAGTTATGACAGTTCACTTAGCAACTGTTCAAAGTGACGATATAACCCCCCCCAAAGTACTTACGACACAGTCCCAAAGTTACGAATGTTGCAGCACCACAGCAGTCATTCACCCTTACGAGCAACCGCAGAGGCACTGCAACATTCACCCTGCTTATTCACCCCCGTGCCGGGTCTCCACAGGCACTGGGCCTGTGGATATTCACCTTGCGAAGATCTAGCGAGCCTTTGATTTCTTGGCCTGGTTCGCTGCTTCAGGCCTTCAGTGTGTTCGCAGAGAATGGAGGCCTAAACTACCGTAAGATCATGTGAGATCACTAGTGCGAGCTCTCATGCTACTGATCTCGTGTGATCTCATGGTACTCTAGGACTCTGTTCTGTGCAAACGGAGGCCTGGACAATATCTGCGGCAAAAGGCTTTGCAAATGGAGGGAAGGCCTGAAGAACCGAAGCCTTCCCTCCATCTGCAAAGCCTTTTGCCATCTTTGCAAAAAGGCCTTGCTGTTGAGAACAAAGGCTGGGAAGCACACGCACGTCCCTCCTAGCCTCCATTTAGGGCAGCAAAGGCCTTTCCTCAAGGCCTTTACTGCTGAGAATGGAGGCCCGGAGGGGTGTATGTGTCCCTCCAGTCCATTTAGGGGAAAGTCCTTTGCTGATGACCGGAGCCTATAGGGACACAATCTCTCATCCCTGCATGCCTCGGCAAGCCTTTGCTCAAGGCAAAACTGTGGCAGAGAGGCTGGAGAGAAGACAGCTTCCTTGATCATTGAGATCTACGTAAGGTAAGTGACCCGGTCAGGCAGGATGGGGGGCGAGGGGGAAGCATGAGATATCTCAGTGGGTCAGGGGAGGCCTTGGGTGGTTGGAAACACTACCCCCCCCCATGGCCTTCCCCATCCTGAGATACCTCGTGCACCTAACAACCCACACATTTGATTAGCAAAATGCGTGGGCGAAAGCAGGGAGTGATCACGTTCAAGTTACGTGATTCACTCCTATGAATCTTCGGGTTACAAATGTAATTGGCAGGCTCCATTACATTCGTAACTCGAGGATTACCTGTACATGGATGGGTTCGTGTAGTCACCAGGAGTTAACTGACTTCAAGGGTCTCTTTATTTTATTGGGAGTACAACAAAGTTAATTCAAACACAAAAATTAAAAAGAACAAAAATATTCAAGCTCACTCACTACAAAGCAAGTTTTTGTTGTTGTAATTGGGCCTCTGAATTAGTTTTGACTCTAGGTGGCTACATGGATATCAATTTTCTTTCCCATGTAACCTAAGGGTAGTTTAGCACCCAATGCAGCCTATCAGAACAGAAAATACTGTTATTAACAGAAAGCAATCATATTAACTTTGAGCAAAAAGAACTGTTAACATAGGTCCAACAGACTATTGCTAATTCATTCAATTTCACTTAAGAATAAGGTTTGCTATAAAAGTATATATACTTAATTCAGAGGACTTTACAGAGATGTTATGTCAGGATGCAAGTAACTATTATTTCAAAGGAGTCAGTTTTTCATTTGGAAAATATGAAACAATGAAAAGAGAAAAAAATTCTATTTTCAAAATGTCTAAAATTATCTTTACACTTTATTTTTTTAGGGAGATATATGAATGACTACAAAGGAATAACAGGGAATGTATTCACCAGTACACAGTAGACCTGTCAAAGCAGAGATTTCTTGTCAGAAAACAGCAGAGTCTGTTACCAGTTTCTAATTTTTGCGAATTTTTTTTGCAGTAGCAACCAACATGTTAGCTGACATTTATGCCAAATGTCTTACCTACCTTTATTTATGCAAAAAAAACCCACCCCACCCACCTCAGAACACTGTACATTTCTTCTTTTAAGCATGAACACAATCTATTTATGCTACAACACATTGACAGAATTGTAACATGTCACTATTATCTCATCTCTCCAATCTGTTCAACCTTATTTAAAGTGCCACCTGTGGCTATCCTGAAAATGAAACTGTTAAGAGCAGACATTCATTCATTCATTCATTCATTCATTCATTCATTCATTCATTCATTCAAAGAATCTACAGTGCATTCAGAAAGTATTCAGACCCCCTTCACTTTTGTCAAATTTGTTATGCTGCAGCCTGATTCTACAGCTGTTGAAATTCATTTTTTCCTCATTAATCTACACTCAGTACCCCATAATGACAAAGTGAAAACAGAATTTTAGAAATGTCTGTAAATGTATTAAAAAGAAAAAACTGAAATATCACATTAGAATAAGTATTTAGACCTTTTGCAACAACACTTGCAATTTAGCTCAGATTCCTCCCATTTCTCTTGATAGTTGCTGACATGTTTCTACACCTTGATTGGTGTCCACCTGCAGTAAATTAAATTGATTGGACATGATTTGGAAAGGCACACACCTCTCTATAGAAGGCCTCACAGCTGACAATGCATATTGTAGCAGAGCAAAAGTCTGCAAAGCTCAGAGACAGGATTATTGCAAGGCACAGATCTGGGGAAGGCTACAATAAAAATTTCTGCTGTAGGACTTCCGGTTTTGCGCAGTAGGGCAGCAGCCGAAGGATCGCAGGGCTCTGCTCCCTAAGGCTGATTTCTGCCTGCCAGGGGACCCTAAATGGGCCTGAAGTTGCCCCATAGAGGCAACACAGAAGGGGGGAAGTCCCGCTGATTGCGGAGAGATGGCGGTCGATCCAATCAGTTTGGAAAAAGCCCTCCAGAAACCAGCAGGAGGCTAGCTCAACTTCCGAGTCTAGCCCAAGCTACAAGCAACCAAAGTCCAAAAGTATTACTCCAAGCTGACTGTAAACAACGTGTTTGGAACTGGGTAAGAACAGCGATTTTCTCTGTTCTATTTGGAAATTGATTTCCTGGAAAAAAAACCCAAGAAGCAAAAAGCCTCCGAAAGTGAGAAGGAGGGGGACTTTTGCTCCACCCTCCTGCAGTGGAAGCAATGAATTAAACCTTTCAGGAGGAATAGAAATATATTGAAATAAGAAGAATATAAGACTTAATTTGGATAAGTTTGAAATCAGTGGAATCTGTTAAGATTTTCCTTTTATTTTTCCTCCTTTTGTTTTTTATATATTATGGAGTTAAAGTATTTTACAATTTGTTTATTGAGTGTAATTATATTTGCTTAAGGTTTATTTGGGTTTAAAACTTTTTTTCTTTTAAGATCTAGTTAAGCCTGTATTCAGCTCTGGGAAGAACGGGGGAGGGTTTTGGGGTGGGTTGGGAGGGATTGGGGAAGGGGTTTTTATTGTAAAATTTTAAAAACTTTTAATAATAATAAAAAAAAGATTTTCCTTTTATATCATCAAAACAGAAGTAAATAAGTGTTTATTACTGAAAGAACTGGTGCTGACATCTAGTGGTGGATGAAAATATTACAACAGCTGCTCTACTACAGAGACTGGCAAGGCCCAGGAAAAGATAAATTTTATCTTGGTGACCTTCAATGTCTTAATAACAAAGAACAGCTGTGATAAAAAAAGGAAACATCTTGGGCTGTCTATAAAGTGAGAATTATAAACTCTAAAAAAAAAAAAAGAATTGACCTTTCTGGATTACAAATACTAACTCAACTGTGACTCTAAAGCCATCTGCAGAGAAAGGAAACCCCTGAGTTTTGGCTATCATGGAAAACCAGAGATCTGCAGAAAGAATATACCAAGAAAAAACAAATACTTTTCAGAAGGACATCTATGCTATGTTGCAACTAAACCAAACAACAATAATCTCAAACCACGAGGAAATTAAACATAACCTTGAAAACATAAATGAACATATCTCCAATTTAACTTTACAACATAAAAATTCTCAGAAAATAAAAATAGAGAGTGAGCAGAGAAAACAGACAACTGATTATGAGACAGAGGAAAATTCAAGATGGAATTTAACAATACTAGGAAATATGACTTAACCCAGATGGAAAAAAATCTACAGGGAACTCTGGACATGGAAAAGACAAACTACACTTTAAGATTACAAAATAAGTTTGAGAACAAGAAAAAAGATTTGGTAAAATGGATTTTGCCAGAACTACGAGATCTTGACAGACAAAAAAATAATAAATAAAATCAAGAAAGACAAAAAGGAAAACATTTTCAATGAATATGAAGGGGCAAAACCTTCCTATAAAAACATCTTACCTGTTTTGCCTTTTGTACCTGCAATAACATTTATAAGTTTATGGGAAGACTCTTTGATTCATCAAAGCATATTGAACAAGAAAGATGTTGGGCAAAAAAAAAAGGCTAAAGTGAGAATCAAGAAATTAGATGATGGGAATTATCAGTGGGAGTATTTAAAAATTAAACATTTGTTTGAATATGGTTAAAGAAATAGAAAGCTTTTGAATATAAATGAAGTTTAGTTTAAGAGGGATGAGCCCCTAAAGTAATAAAGTATGCCTTCTTTCTTTTTTCTTTTGTGTTTGGTTTTATTTTTTGACATGAGAAATATAAAAATGTTGGGATGGTTTATATAGAAGAAATATTTTCTCTGTTTTGTCTTTTTTTTTTGTTCTTATTTCCTTTTAAGATATGAGAAATGTAAAAATGTGATGGCTTGTATGAGAAAAAAGATTTAAATACTTAAGTGTAACTAATTTTGAGAAAACCTTAACCAGTAAGAATATTTTGAATACTGTAGGGAAAACAAATTTAAATAAGAATGTAAACAGGATTTATGATGAGGCAATCAAGATGAGCAATGAAAAGAAGCTTTATACTGATGTGGTTATTTGCAGAAACATGAGAAAAATGTTTATATTTAATTGTCATTTATTTAAATAAGAAGTGTATTAATTTAAGATTGGCTGTATGGACTATAGAATTATAGAAATTGTTATTGTTTTTTTAAACACTAACCCAGACAACACGATGTTTACCAAATATTAAGGTGTATGTTAAAAATCAATAAAACATATTTTTAAAAAAAATCTTCTGCACTGAAGGTTCCTAAGAGCACAGTGGCCTCCATAATTCTCAAATGGAATACGTTTGGCACAACCAGGACTCTTCCAAGAGCTGGTCACCCGGTCAAACTGAGCAATCGAGGAGAAGGGCCTTAGTAAGAGAGGTTACCAAGAACCTGATGGTCACTCTGACTGAGCTCCAGAGATCCTGTGTGGAGATGGGACAGAGTTCCAGAAGGACAACCATCACTGCAGCCCTCCACTGATCTGGGCTTTATGGCAGAGTGGCTAGACGGAAGCCTCTCCTCAGTGCAAAACAAATGAAAGCCCACTTGGAGTTTGCAAAAAAGCACCTGAAGGACTCTCAGACTGTGAGGAAGAAGATTATCTGGTCTGATGAAACCAAGATTAAACTGTTTGGCCTCAATTCTAAATGTTATGTCTGGAGGAAACCAGGCACTGCTCATCACCTGCCCAATATCATCCCAACAGTGAAGCATGGTGGTTGGAGCATCATGCTGTGGGGGTGTTTTTTCAGCAGCAGGGACTGGGAGACTGGTCAGGGTTGAGGGAAAGCTGAATGGAGCAAAGTACAGGGATATCCTCAATGAAAACCTGTTCCACAACGGTCATGACCTCAGACTAGGCCGAATGTTCACTTTCCAACATGACACCAACCCTAAGCAGACAGCCAAGACAACACAGGAGTGGCTTAGGGACAACTGTGTGAATGTCCTAGAGTGGCCCAGCCAGAGCCCTGACTTGAACCCTATTGAACATCTCTGGAAGGACCTGAAAATGTCTGTCCACCAATGGTCGCCATCCAACCTGAGCTTGAGAGGATTTGCAAGGAACAATTGCAGAAAATCCACCAATCCAGGCGTGCAAAGCTTGTCGCGTCATACCCAAACAGACCTCGAGGCTGCAATTGCTGCCAAAGGTGCTTCAACTAAGTACTGAGTGAAGGGTCTGAATACTTATGCCAATGTGATATTTCAATTTTTTTCTTTTTAATAAATTTACAGACATTTCTAAAATTCTGTTTTCACTTTGTCATTATGGGGTACTAAGTGCAGATTAATGAGAAAAAAATGAATTTCAACAGCTGTAAAATCAGGCTGCAGCATAACAAAATTGACAAAAGTGAAGGGGGTCTGAATACTTTATGAATACATTGTATGTTGATTGGTAAGCAGAAAAATAGCTTTCAAATCAGCTCTAAAGACTGATAGTGGGGGAGGGAAGAATATGAGAGAAAACAGTTTCAGCAAATACTCCAGTATTTTCAACAGTTTAATTTCTTTTTTTTAATAGTATTTTATTAATTTTCTATTATTACAATTCATTAGTGCTTAATGAACGTGTTGTCTGGGTTGATTTGTTTTGCTTAGTAATACAAGTTAGGTTCTTATTCTCTATCCCATTTTTCCAGCCATTGATAAAATAAGTTCCATGTTTGAAAATATTGAACCTGAACTTTTTTTATTAGGTATAATTCCAGAAAAATGTGCTAAACAAAGTGTATATTTAACATTACATGTACTAACAGCAGCGAGGATTGTATTTCCTCAGCACTGGAAAAATGAAAAAACACCATTGGAGGAAGAGATAATCAAGAAAATACTGGACTGTGCTGAAATGGATGTTTCCCTAACATCTTTTCTAACCAAGTATGTATTTTTGTCCAAAATTTTTTGCTTTAACACACGTCCACCACAGGTGATAATATGTACCAGGATTTTGATTACATTTCCAACATTTACTAGACATATTTTTAAACATTTTTGCTAACCTAACAGGTGGTAAATGCCACCTATAAAAGATTTTATATAAGTTTTCTTTATACGAAGTTGCCATTGTCAATTTATAGTTTCTTTCCCAAAGATTTTGCCATTTCTCTAATTCTGTATTGTATCCAAAATTTTTCACCCATATTATCATTGTTTCTTTCACTTGTTCATCTTCTATTTTCAAGTTCAATAAAAAGTTATACAATTTCTTTATCAGTTTTGCATCAGAAGTCAACAACACCTGATCAAACATTGTCTGGTCTTTATAAAAAACCATATATTTTAACATCTTTATCATACCTCGATTGCATTTGCAGTTGAGGCCACCATGATAAGTCAATACCTTGATCTTCTAACTCTTGTTTCAATTTTAATTTCCCATCTGTGTTCAGAATATCCTTATATGTTAGAATATCCTTATATGTTAGAATTTTCTCAAGTTTGACTAAGTTTGGGTGAATGAATGCTTCCATCACTGATAGCCATCCTAGGATTTTCATATAGATTTTTGGTTTTATCTTTTCCCATAGAAATAATAATGTGTTTCTTATGTAGTGGTTTTGGAAATATCTATGGGTTTTATTCTTTTCATACCATAAAAATGTGTGCCATCCAAGTTGCAAGTCATGTCCTTCTAAATATAACAACCTTTTGTTTCTAAGGGTTATCCATTCTTTTAACCATGTTAGAGCACATGCTTGCTAGTATAAGACCCAATCTGGTAGTCCAAATCCTCCATTTTCTTTAGCTTCTTGTAGCATTTTCAGTTTAATTCTGGCTTCCTTCCTTGCCAAATAAATGTCGAGATCAGTGTATTCAGATCATCAAAAAACTTTTTCTCTATTTTTATAGGTACTGTTTGAAATAAAAAGAAGAATTTTGGTAAAATATTCATTTTCACAGTAGTTATTCTTCCTAGCACTGATAGTTGTAGGTTTTTCCATTTTTCCAAATCTGATTTTGTTTGATTTAGTAATTATATATAATTATCTTCTTTTAGCATTGCACATCTTGCTGTTAAGTACATTCCCTTTCTTAACTATTTGTAAGTCTATTTTTTCTGAGTTGTTTTTTTTTTTTTTTTTGCTTATCTGTAAGGTTTTTGACTATAACTTTGGTTTTTTCTCTGTTTATTTTCAATCCTGCTATTTCTCCAAATTCTTCTATCCTTTTCAATAGTTTAAGAGTTGTCTCCAGTGGTTCTTCTAAAATGAATACCAGGTCATCTGCAAATGCTTGTGGTTTATAGCTTTCATCTTTTATCTCCATTCCTATAATAATAATAATAGTAATAATAATAATAATAATCCCCCAGTGAGGCACTACCTTGACGTGGTTGTGGGGCTTGTGTACTCTGAGGAAGATGAGAGCTATGCCAGAGGTTCAACCATACTGGACAGGTCTCATCAGGAGTCAGACAAAGAGTGTCTCTCCCATAAAAAATATGGTGAGACCTAAATTTCAGAATGCCATACCGGCTCGGATGTCGCCCGGGTTAACAAGGTCTGCGCTAGATATTGGAGTTCCTGGATATCTGGTGAAAAATGGGTTACAGGACTCAGGACTGTTGGCTGAGCAACCAGGGCCAGCAGCTGCAGAACTACTGGAAGAAAAGGTGTTTACCCGTCGCAGATACACAGTGATTGAAAACAAAGAAATAATGATCTGTTACTACAGATCAAGTCCAACAAGAAGAGGATATCTAAAACGAATGCACCAGTTCTGGAAAGAACAACATCCAGAATCAGAAATAACAGAACAGAGAATAGCAGATCAACGCCGATTTATAATACGAAATAAAGTATTCACAGAAACAGAATTGGACGAACTGCAAAGGTTTACCCAGGGCAAAGAAATCAAAGCCTTACCAGAAGTAATTCAGAATGTAGAGGCAAACCAGGGGGAGTTGCCAGTGAAGGAATCCAGCAGAGATATACAACTGTTCTCATTTGGAAACCAGGCACCTCTACCTCAGGAAGAACAAAACCCTCTAACTAAAGAAATAAAAGAATTGAAACAAAGAATAACTGAGCATCTAGAAAAGCACAAAAACAACAGAATAAGGCTGCCTGCATTGAAGCTTGTTCCAAAGAAACAGCTAGCACAAGCATTAAAAGATGCAAATACTGCAATAGCAAGTATAAGCACCAATTCACTGCAAGAAACAAACCAACTAATGTACAGCACAGCTGCAGTTATAACCGAATACCTGGGATGCAAAATCAACAAAGAAGAAAAACAAACAAACAGTGCACCACAAAAATGGAAGGTTAGACTAGAAAATAAGATCAGCAAGTTAAGATCACATGCAAGCAAGCTAGAACAGATGAAAGAAAAGAAGTTGAAGAACAAGAAGACCAAAGAATACCTAATCAAGAAATACCACTTAGAAACAAGGAAGATCAAGGAAGCACTGGAAATAATAAAGCAACAAATAACAGCTATAGCCAGGAAAATCAGTAGATATGAAGCTCGAATTGCAAACTATAGGCAGAACCTCCAATTTCAATCCAATCAGAAACGTTTCTACCAATCCATCAATGGAGAAACTGCAAGGAATCAGTCAGTACCTGACAAGGAAGAAACAGTGCAATTCTGGAAGCAGATATGGGATAACCCAAAGAAATACAACAAGGATGCAGCTTGGTTAAAAGAGGTGGATGCAAATAAAACAGAAGTTGAAATGAAAGAACTAGTAATAACAACAAAAATGGTAGAAAAAAGAGCAAAGAAAATCAAAAATTGGTCAGCACCAGGTGAAGATGAACTGCATGGGTTTTGGTTGAAACATCTAACTGTTATACACCCACTCATTGCCAAGCAGTTCAACAATATACTACAAGGAGGAGAAATTGAAAAGTGGCTAACAACTGGGAAAACCTACCTAATAATGAAAAATCCAGCAAAAGGGGCAACACAAGACAACTACAGGCCAATTACCTGCTTACCAACAACTTTCAAATTACTAACTGGTGTGGTAGCTGATGCAGTACAACAGCATCTAGTTGAAAACAATCTCTTTCCACCTGAGCAGAAAGGAAACCGCCCCAATAGCAGAGGAACAAAAGATCAACTCCTAATAGACAAAATGATCTTGGAAAACTGCAAGAGAAGGAAGACCAACCTGAATGTGGCATGGATTGACTACAAAAAGGCATCTGACTCTCTGCCACATGACTGGATAATCAAGTGCCTAGAAATAACAGGAGTCAGTAGAAACATCACAAAATTTGTGCAAAGATCGATGGCACAATGGAAGACACAGTTGCAGATCAATGGTGAGAAGCTGGGAGAGGTTAATATCAAGAGAGGAATATTTCAAGGAGATTCATTATCACCATTACTATTTGTTATTGCACTGTTTCCTCTGTCAACAATACTGAATAACTCAGGACATGGCTATCAAACATCAAAAACATCTGCTAGACTATCCCACCTCCTTTACATGGATGATCTGAAGCTGTATGGAAAAACATCATCTGAAATAGAATCGCTGCTCAACACTGTCCGTATATATAGCCAAGATATTGTTATGGAGTTTGGCTTGGACAAATGTGCCACACTTACTATCAAACAAGGAAAAATAGTGAAAACTGAAGGAATCAAGATGCCCCACAAAAATAACATTAAGAGTCTGGATGAGGAAGAGTACTACAAATACTTGGGTATCCTTCAAGCTGACAACATCAAGCACACTGAAGTCAAGAAAAAGATTAGAGGTGAATACATCAAGAGAGTGAAGAAGATCTTAAAGTCCAAACTCAATGGAGGAAATACCATAAAGGCAATCAACACCTGGGCAATCCCAGTCATTAGGTACACAGCTGGAATAGTGGACTGGACTCAAGCAGAACTAAAAGCAATGGATAGGCAGACCAGAAACATAATGACAATGAATCATGCCCTTCATCTACGCAGTGACATTGATAGACTTTATCTACCAAGGCAAATAGGTGGGCGTGGAATGCTACAAGTACATCAGATGGTTGAAGAAGAAAAAATGGCTTTGGAAGAATATCTGAAGAACAATGATGAAGATGCACTGAAATTAGTATATCAGGAAGGCTTACTAACTACTGGAGAGACCAAACTGGCCTACAAGAAAGACCAAATGAAGAACAGAATAGAGGCATGGGAAGACAAAGCACTACATGGCCAATACATTAAAAAAAATAGCTGGGAAAGCAGATAATAATAAAACCTGGCAATGGCTAAGAGCAGGAAAATTGAAGAAAGAGACCGAGGGACTAATTCTGGCTGCACAAGACCAAGCCTTAAGGACAAATGCATACAAAGTCAAAATTGAGAAGACAGCAACAGACAGTAAGTGCCGCCTATGCAAAGAAGCTGAAGAAACAGTGGACCACTTGGTAAGCTGTTGCAAGAAGATTGCACAGACTGATTACAAGCAGCGGCATGACAAAGTAGCAACAATGGTGCATTGGAAGATCTGCAAAAAATATCATTTGCCTGTAAGCAAAAACTGGTCGGATCGTAAAATAGAGAAAGTCATAGAAAATGATAAAATTAAACTGCTCTGGGACTTCAGAATTCAAACAGAGAAGCACCTGCAACATAACACCCCAGACTTAACAATTGTCGATAAGAAAGACAAAAAAGTCTGGATAGTGGACGTGGCAGTGCCTGGAGACAGCACAATAGACGAGAAAGAACTGGAGAAGATAACAAAATACAAAGACCTACAAACAGAAATAGAAAGACTGTGGCAAAAGCAAGCAAGGGTAGTACCAATAGTAATAGGCTCCTTGGGTGCAATCCCAAAACAACTGGAGCACAACTTGAACACCACTGGCATTGACAAATTCGCTATTAGTCAATTGCAAAAGGCGGCCTTACTAGGAACTGCTTCCATCCGTGCGACGATATCTGTAGTACCATCAAACATCCACATCTGCCTATCCCAGGTCCTGGGTAAGGACTCGATAGGTAGACAAAATGCCAAATCCAGTCTGAACATCTGGCTGACTGTGCGATGATCCAAAATAATAATAATAATAAAGTTGGAAGGGACCTTGGATGTCAGCTAGTCCAACCCCCTGTTCAGGCAGGAAACCCTATACCATTTCAGACAAATGGTTATCCAATCACTTCTTAAAGACTTCCAGTGTTGGAGCATTCACAGCTTCTGGAGGCAGGTTGTTCCACTGGTTAATTGTTCTAACTGTCAGGAAGTTTCTCCTTAGTTCTAGGTTGCTTCGCTCTTTGGTTAGTTTCCATCCGTTGCTTCTTGTCCTGCCTTCAGGTGCTTTGAACAATAGCTTGACTCCCTCTTCTTTGTAGCAGCCCCTGAGATATTGGAACACTGTAATCATGTCACCCCTCATCCTTCTCTTCATTAGACTAAATTTAATTTCCGGATCTTGTCTGATATTTCTGTTGAGAACTTCCAAAGTTAGTATAAATAAGTGTAGATTAATGAGAAAAAAATGAATTTCAACAGCTGTAAAATCAGGCTGCAGCATAACAAAATTGATAAAAGTGAAGGGGGTCTGAATACTTTAAGAATACATTGTATGTTGATTGGTAAGCAGAAAAATAGCTTTCAAATCAGCTCTACAGACTAATGAAATGTGTTTTAAAAGAATGACTTACACTTATAAAACTACAAAATCACTGATTCTAGTGGGGAGGAAAGGAAGGCATTTATTCCTAAGTCAGGCATATTTTAATAAAAAATATAAAATGTATAAAAATAAAATACTAGAACAACTGAACTTTAAATGGGCTTCAACAGAGTTGCTTTAATTGATGGCAGGTGTGTACTGAGTGCTATTTAACATCAGTTTGAATGTGATTGGTTAATTTTGTGAATTGCTTGACAAGAACAGTCAAAATGCTCTAATGCTGAGAATGGGTGCTGGCAATGCAACTATCCTGGGGCAGCTCTGGTGCAAAAGTTGGTTGTATGCTCTGTTTCCATACCTTTTGGGGCAAATATACAATTTTCTCAAGGCAATTCTATTCACTATGATCATACTCCAAAGATGGTGAGTTTATGGGATGTTCCTGCTGGTTAAACAACAATGATCAGATCCTACTGCTATAATACTATGGCTAGTAGGAAAACAAATCGTAGTGCAAAATTATAAAAATGCAAAATTAGTATTTTGCAACTGAAACAGGAAGTAGTAAAATTTGCAGCAAAAGGAAAAGAATATACAATCAAATTAACAAGCAGAAATCTTTCTAGAGATTTAGCATGAAAACTTATACATCTTATAAGTAAAAGCCTGCTGGTACAAGGTGGCTTCCAAAATTATAATTCTACTTCAAATCCAAAGTCTAATAAAGCCTATTTTATATATTGATTGAATATTGTTTGTGCTTGGGCTGTGCAGTGTTTTCAATTTAATTCCCCAAAGCTGTATGTTCCTAGGAAAATATGCAGCCACTTTCAAGAGTTACAGAGAATGCCACATTTCATGTCTCACACATTTCAAAGTACAAACGGAATCTGAATTGCTACACATTCATAATGCTTGTGTTTTGAAAATATTTTTGACATAACAATGAAAAGCGGCCAAAAGTATTCTAGAGCACTGCTTAAGGACAAAATTGTAGATCTTTATCAGATCATACATCCATTACTAATTTTTATCTGTATACAGGGATGCCATTGCATTGAACCAAAATAGCTCAAAAAAGAAGCCTTAACTATTACAATAGGAGAGATGCAAATTCAGCCATGTAGGAATGAAGAAAGTCCAATGGCACTTGACCCATTTTGCTAGTTCCCTTTACCCATTCTGTCTAGAACACATATCTGAAATAAGCAACATTAATCTTTAGAACAGAGAGTACAGAAATACACTCATCTCAAGTAGGATTCATAAATAGCATCCAAATACTGTAAATTTATTGGAAAAATGCTTTTTGCAGAATTGGATTACAATTGATTTACCAGGAATGATTTTTTCCTTTAAATTTGGAAAAGCAGATTTTACAGGGCACACTGTTGGCCTGTGGCATTCTATACAGAACTGCAATTTTGCAACATGACATGAAATGTATAAAACCAATCAAGATAGTAGATGATGGTAAACTGTTAAATATTATTTTTATAGTTAGCTCTACTGCTTATAAAAGGAGAAGGAACAAATAAGTGTTATCACAACATTTTAAAAATACTTTTTTTCAGAAAAAAAGTGTTAAGATGTTTTCAGTCAAATACGAATAGATACCAAAAAGTCAACTATCATCAGCTTCAGGGAATGCAGAGCTTTCCATTTCATCCAAGATATTACCCCTTTCTAAATTAGATTTAAAGCCTAATTTTCAAAAACAGAACAATACCCTAGGAATCGGCATGATGGTTGTTGAGTGAGAAAATTAAACTTAGGGAAATTTAGACTCCAGGCAATCTCTGTGCCTTCTCCTTAAATTGCTAAGTGGATCCTTAAATGGGGCTGTACTTTATCCAAAGTTAATTACCACAATTCCCTTTTTTCAAACTAGTTTGCCACAACTCAGTGCCACTGGAGACTGAGAGAAACACAACTACCAACTTGCTTAACATTCAACATTTCTTTTCCATTTATCTGTGGAACATGAAGTCAAACCTGAAAGACATAATCCTCTATAATCAGTACTATCTGTCCTTAACACAACTTGAATGTATGCATATACTCCCTGATAAACATTTTTTCAGTCAACATGACAATGGCTTTTGCACCAGTTTGCCTAATTCAGGTTTTAAGTTTTATAAATCCAACTAAACTGCACCAAATTTGCAGTTTTCTTAACACCTACCAAACTTAAGAAAAAAACAAGCATCATCAGATCAGTCCCAAATTAACTCATACCTTATACACGTCTCTATAATAAACTAGGTTCTAAGGTATGTCCATGATAAGGTAGCATAAACTATGTTTGAAAATACCATACTTAGTTGAGACTGTCCCTCATACACAATTTTCCCTCTATCTGAGAGAATATCCTTTCTGAAAAGCTTCATGCTTCAGTGCAACAGAATTGAAAACTGTGGGCATACAGTAGTCCAATGTCCTTATCTAATCACCCTCAACTGACACGGAAAGAAGATATGTGTCACAGTAAAAATCCCCCTCCACTTAATAAATAATATAAAGTTCTGAAATTATCTCCACTTCTGAGACAGCTTTACAAGAGACTTCTTGGGGCTTCTTCCCTTACACTTCAAAGCACCTTTTTAGAGCAGTACAGATGTAAGAATAATTTTTACTATAGAAGCTATCTGCGTCTTTTTTTTCTTAAAGAATCACATTTGAATGATTATAAAAATTATCTATTGTAACAACATAGGTCCAGCTACACTGAAAAAAACCTTACATTGCTTATTTGAAATACATTTCATTTTAGAAACAGGCAACTAAATAGGTCTATACAAAAACTCTAAAATAATTTTTATATTAAAGAGTGTGTTAGAACAACTGAGATTAAATTTTGTTTACTGTTGATTTTGCTATAATGCTAGATATTCTGCAATCATGTGGCTGGCTCACTCCATAACAAGCACACACCCCCACACTCACACAAACGTGCACACATGTATGCTCACACACACATACAGAGCTGAAAAGAAATACACAGTGATCATTAATGCTCTGGGATTTAGTTTCACAGTCTTATTAGTACAAAGGAAACCAGACCCCACAATCTGAGGAGAAAATCCAGGACAGAAAAGCAAGCATACCTCATTAGCTCATATGAAATTATATAAAAAATCCACACTTCTCGGTCCTTTTGAAATTTATAAAAGCCAACAGTTAAACATGCAAGCCAAACTGGGCATCTGTTCTATTGTCTCCCCTAGGTTGGATGATCACTTTGCTGAGCAACCATGTTTAATACAAATTCACTTGGGGTCACAATGGTACCTTTTCTTAGGGGGCAGCACAATTCCAGGTTAAGACCAGGAGAATGGCAGGCAGAAGACAAAGCAGTTAATGGTGTTGCACTGAACTGTTCTTTTCTGCTAGGTGTCGCAGAAAACTGTCCTCACCTTGGCCCCTATGATTTAAATGCTCACTCTTAAATAGAGTAGGAGGTGGAGGGAAATGAAGGACTGGGGGGACAGGGACTGTAAGATGGTGTGGATGGTGTGAATGAAGATGCAGATGAGAATACGGATGGCCAATGGGGCGAGGAGGAAGTGTGTTTGCTGGATTCATACTGATTGCCGGAGTAGGGGCAAGTGCATTCGGTGTGTTCACAACAGAAGGTACAGTGGTGGCAGAAGATGTTGTGGCAAGTGAGATCTGGGCAGAAGGTGGCACGTTAACAGGACTAGTAACACGGAAGCACTTCTCCTTGTGTGCCTTAAGCATATTGGAGAAACGGAATCGCTGGCCACACACATCACACGGATATGGCTTCTCCCCTGTGTGAGTTCTGCGGTGTCTCTTCATGTTCGGGCGACTGGTGAAACTTTTGCCACAGATTTCACAAATAAAAGGCTTCTCTCCTGTTAAAAAGTATAAAATTGCACCTTTAATCAAATTCAATTTTCATTAATATAATTTTGAATGCAAATCCTACATTCAAGAAGTTGTCAGAGACTCATCTATGTCACTGATCTACAATTTCCAGAATTGTCCATAGTTGGTCATTCTGGCTAAGGTTCATACTTCAGCTCAAAGATGTCTCAAGTTTGCACTCCAACACATTATCTTGGTTTATACTCAATAATTGTTAGTACTTCTCAACTTCTGGTCCTACATGTTATACCCTTCATCTTCCTCACCCTTTAATATGAAACTGGAGACATCCATACAATTTATTCCAATTCCTCCTTTGTTATATACTTTTAAATCATTTTCCCATTTCCAATCTCACTTGATATTACAACACCAATAACCCTCCCATTATTTTTATTCATTCTCTCATAGTTTCCTTTCTCTTTGGCATAAAGTCCTTTTATGCATAAAGTACCTTCTCTACTGTATTTAAGTGTTTAACTATATTCTGAATTCCCCCTCCCCGACAAGCTTTAATTCACTGTATATCCAACTCTTCAACCACATTGCCTGATAGTAGTTTATCAGGGTTTCATCATAGACTTCACCAGACCTGCTGGAAGTTGATACAGTGCATGCCCTTATGCCCTGGTCATTTCTAGCTCCAATGTTCCATTTTCTTAACCTCCCATTCCTTTTTTACTTCATTTGCCCTCCACTCCTTTACATCATACTCACACATCTCTATCAACACCTCTTCCCAAATCCCTTCAGTGCTTTTCCACTTCTTTCTGCATCTAGTACAACCCCTTTTGCATTTTGTTCTCTATCTTAATCTTGCCCTTCATAACTGAGGCTCTCTCATGCATTATGTCAAAAGCTTTCTTCTTCAGAAGACACTGTGCAATCCTTAAATTAATTCTCCTTCTTTTGCTTTCCACTGTTGAAATTCAGATGACACAAGAACCTCCTTTGTTTATTTTAATTATACTTAAAACAGTATTATGTTTAGATTTTAAAGGAAAGAAAGCGCTTATGTGCTGATACATTAAATCTGTTAACTCTCCCATGAGCTACATATCACATCAGTTAAGTCTAGTATACAGAAAACAATAAAAATGTATCCTTACCAGTGTGGGTTTTCATGTGCTCATCAAAGTACTGTTTCATATTGAAATCTTTACCACACCACTGGCACATAAACTGTTTGTGTCCAATGTGGATGCTCATGTGGGAACGAAGTTGGTACTTGTACTGAAACCTTTCATCACAGTTCTGCAACACATAATGAGGAACCAGTTATGATACAGTAGCAGTATATCAAACAGAATAGAGTTAACTTTATATAAATTTATCTGACAATGTATTTTACCACCAAAAACTTCACCGCTAAATTTGGATCATACCAACACACAATAAAACAATTAGAATTTTAAAAAATTGCAATAGAATCCTATTCAGGATGAGTTGATTCTGGTAAAAGTATAGTTTCAAAGTGAGACAAATTTTAGGTAAATACAGGTAGTCCTCGATTTACAACAATTGAGCCCGAAATTTTTGTTGTTAAGTGAGATATTTGTTAAGTGAGTTTTGCCCCATTTTACGACCTTTCTTGCCTCAGTTTTTAAATGAATCACTGCAGTTGATTAGTAACCCGGTTCTTAAATGAATCTGGCTTCCCCATTGACTTTGCTTGTCAGAAGGTCACAAAAGGTGATCACATGACCTTGGGACACAGCAACAGTCATAAATATGAACCAATTGCCAAGCATCTGAATTTTGATCACATGATCATGGGGATGCTGCAAAGGTCGTAACTGTGAAAAATGGTCATAAGTCACTTTTTTCAGTGCTGTTGTAACTTTCAACAGTCACTAAATGAACTTTTGTAAGTCAAGGACTACCTGTACTAGAAAACCCGTGAACCATTGGGTCATTGTTTCAGAGCTATTTCCTTTTTTTTTTTAATAACAAATTTTATTAGTTTTCCAATTTAACATCCAAGTATTTAGAAAGCAATGTGGTGACTGGGTAATCAATAGTTCAGGAACAATTTTTTTAGTACATATCTCAGAGTACATTATCAAAAAGTCCTCTATTTCCCTTAACATTTGATATAACATACTTAAACTAGTAAATTTCTAACCATAACAAGTTCAATTAAATCATTTGTCAATCTATCTTTTGCTTATACATATCCATATCCTGTTTTTAAGTTTTACCTAATTCTTAATTTTTAATTACAGTATTCCAATTTTAACCTTTAACATCCATAATATTCAAATTTCTGGTAACCCAAATTTCCTTTATTTCACTACACAAAAGTTATGGTATCTAAAATACACATGTTACTTACTTAAATATATTATTTTATTTCCTAAACATTTTCTATTTCTCATCCTAGTACATCACAGCTTACTAGTAGAGTAACCTTTATTGTCTCAAATCCATCATCTGTATATTTTCTGGGCTAAGCAATAGTTCAAGGCTGATTCCTAATATTTAATTTCCATTTCCCTTATAAATCTAAACCCTAATTATTAAGCCGAGAGAGAGAGAGAGAGAGAGGGGGGGGGGGGGGAGAGGAAAGATAGAAAGAGGGAGAAAGAGGGAGAGAGAAAAAGAGAGAAGGGGGAGAGGAAAGAGAGAGAGAAAGAGAGGGAGAGAGGGAGAGGAAAGAGAGAAAGAGAGGGGGAGAGAGAGAGGAAAAGGAGAGGAAAGAGAGAAAGAGAGAGAAAGAGAGGGAGAGGAGGGAGAGAGGAAAGAGAGGGAAAGAGAGAGGGGGGAGAGGAGAGAAAGAGAGGGAGAGAGAGGGAGAGGAAAGAGAGAGAAAGAGAGAGGGAGAGAGAAAAAGAGAGGGGGAGAGGAAAGGGAGAGAGGGAAATAGGGAAAGAGAGAGAGATAGGAAAGAGAGAGAGAGGGAGAGGAAAGAGAGAAAGAGGGAGAGGAAAGAGAGAAAGAGAGAGGGAGAGGAGAGAGAGAGAACTCATGCACAGCAGCCTCTATTTCTTTTTAATTAAACTCTTCAATTAAGCTCCGCATCCCTTGTGTGTGTGCGCGCATGTGCGCGCACATGCGCGCGCAAGTTTTGCAGCTCCCAATGTTTTCTTTTCTCTGGGAAACGGGTCCAAGTGGCTCTTTGAGTGTTTAAGGTTGCCTACCCCTGGGCTAGTCTAAAGAAAATAAGAAATAGGGGAGACATGATAGCAGTATTCTAGTATCTGAGGGGCTGCCATAAGGCAGAGGGGGTCAGGTTGTTCACAAAAGCACCAGAGGGAAGGATGAGAAACAATGGTTGGAAACTGATCAAAGAGAGAAGCAACCTGGAATTAAGGAGAAACTTCTTGACAGTGAGGACAATCAACCAGTGGAACAGCTTACCTCAAGAAATCGTGGGCGCTCCATCACTGGAAATTTTCAAGAAGAGACTGGACAATTACCTGTCTGGGATGGTATAGGTTCTCCTGCTTGAGCAGGGGGCTGGACTAGAAGACCTCCAAGGTCCCTTCCAGTTCTATTCTATTCTATTCTATTCTATTCTATTCTATTCTATTCTATTCTATTCTATTCTATTCTATTCTATTCTATTCTATTCTATTCTATTCTATAAATGCATTACTATTAACATGGGGAAAAATAAAATGTAAAATATATTTGAAAATACCAGGATGGCTTTCAACAATGGAAGCATTTATACATCCAAATTTAGTTAACTTTGAGAAAATATGGACATATAGAGATATTCTAAATTCTGAAGGGAATTTAACATCTAAGCAAGAAATGGAAAATCAGGGTGTAGATCTATCATGGTGGACATACTTATTAATGCAACTTAGATATGATAAAGATGTTAAACTGTATGGATTTTATAAAGAGCAGACCTTGTTTGATCAGACATTATTAACCTCTGATGAGAAACTAATTACAAAAATCTATAAATTTTTATTGAATTTGAAAATGGAAGATGAACAAGTTAAAGAAACAATGATAATATGGGCAAAGAACTTTGGATACAACATAGAATTAGAAAAATGGCAAAACCTGTGGGAAAGAAATTATAAACTGACAATGGCGGCTTCTTATAAAGAAAATTTATATAAAATGTTTTATAGATTGCACTTGCCACCAGCAAGATTGGCAAAAATGTTTAAAAATATGTCAGATAGATGTTGGAAATGTAAACACAAGTCAGGTACTTATTATTATGTATGGTGGACATGTGTTAAAGCAAAGAGGTACTGGAAAAAAATACATACTTGGCTAGAAAACATGTAGATTTTAAACCTGATTTTTTTATTAGGTATTATGCCAGAAAAGATTGATAAACAAAGTATATATTTGATTTTACATGTGATAACAGTGGCAAAAATCATATTTGCACAATATTGGAAAAAGGAAGAAATACCATCAGAGGAAGAAATAATTAAAAAAATACTACAATGTGCGGAAATGGACAGACTAACTATGAGGTTGAAAGAAAAAGAAGAAACAGAATACTATCAGACTTGGGACTTGTTTTATCAATGGCTGGAGAAAAGAATAAAGGATTAGAAATTAAATTTGTATTAGTGAATGGTAAACTCAGACAACACGTTGTTGAATAAGTACTATTGAATTGTATGGAAAAAAATTAATAAAAATTTTCCAAAACTTTTAAACTTTTACTGAAGTTTAAATTTTTATTATTTGAAAGTGTTGTGATTCTATATGGTCTAAATCAGCGGTTCTCAACTTGTGGGTCGGGACCCCATTTGGGGTCGAACGACCATTTCACGGGGGTCGCCAAACAACGCAGTCCGCCATTTTCTTCCCCCTTTTCCTTAGCTGTGCTACTCCCTTTTATTCTATTGGCTTTTGAAAGCCAATAGAATAGACTCTCTTGAATAGAGTCCAATTCTATTGGCTTTCAAAAGCCAATAGGAATTGTCCAGGCTGTCTCTGCCCTGCTGAGCCCGCCAAAAGTCCCATTCTGCAAATGGTGCTGCAAGTTGTCTGCAGAGAAGGCGAGCTGTCTGGAAGTTTCCACCCCTCCCTGCTGAGCAACTACTAAAAATGTAAGTAAAAGAGGGCCAGGGTGGGAGGTGGGAGGCCGGCGGGCGCAGAGAGGGTTGCTGGCGCATGTGGGGCCCGGCGGGTGCCTTACCTCCCTTGGGCTGGGCCAGCTGGTGGCCCAGCCAGTGGTCGGCCTGCGCCGTCTCTGCCGCTTGCCAGCTACGCCTCGGCCGGCACAGGGGGCAGCACCACGCTCCCGGGCAGGGAAAGTCCTCAACTTACGACCGGTTGGGTAGTCCTCGACTTACAACCGGTTGGGTAGTCCTCGACTTATGACCAGTTGGGGGTCACGGCATTAAAAAGGTTGAGAACCACTGGTCTAAATGTTGACATTCAAAGCCAGCCAACTTCATGCCAGATGGTCAATCCACACTGACAAGTGTCACACACAGTCAAATTTCCCCAGCCTATTTCTCTGCTAGAAAGTTTTTTTTTTTTTAAAAAAAAAAAAAGAACTAAGTGGAGGTGAATCGCCTGAACTGCAAGATGGGCAGCAAATAATTTTGACAAATAAGTTGAACTGGGGAGAAAAACTGAACAAGAGTGGGGAGTTCCCCTTTTCCTTAGCAGTCTGACTAAAGCAGACATGTCAAACTCACGACGTATCAGAACTTTTTCCCCATTGCCGGCAATGGGGTGGGCGTGGTTTCCTCGTGATGCGTCTGGCCCGTAGGCCGGCAGTTTGATACCCCTGGACTAAAGTGATAATGAAAACTTTGCTTTTACAAATTGTAATTGTGAGAGATTTTATCTGTAAGCCATGCAGATGAGAGTGAGATGGGCAATATCTAAATTTGATAAATTGGGGGGAGGGTGTGAAAGTAATGGAAGGAATATTAGACATTAATAATCAAAAGACAGGAGGGGAGTTCTTTGGTAGCTTATCTTATAAGTGGTAATTCAAATGAGAAAAAATATGTACCTCAGTCTTACATTCCATCTCTCACATTGGGCAGGATTATATTTTTATATATAATCTAATAGATCAGGGGTGTCAAACTGGCGGCCCGCGGGCTAGATGCATCACGCGCAGGCCACACCCACCCTGGCTTTGCAAAGGCACAAAAAACATTGTGATATGTCATGTGACACGATCGAGTTTGACACCCATGTAATAGATTATAAACATAAATTACAACATCACTATATGAGAGCAAGAAAGCATTCATTGTAACAATCCATTATAATCTTATAGTTTGCCTGGCACACTGTATTTTCTTTATTTTTCAGGGCTTTTATAATTTCTTTCTGTCTAATAAAGTTGTTGTTGTTTTTACCTCTGGTGAGATTGGTTTATCTCAAGGAGGGGAAGAAAGACCACATGACTATGAATGACATGGCCAGGTTGTAGTATGTAAATTATTCTGTGTCTGTTCCCACCCAGCCCCTCCTTTTAATTGTCAGAAAAGAAATACAGGTTGTGAGAGTTTTCTTTCTCACCCACACAGCAGTTAAGAAAAAGCTGTGAACTGTGGCATCTCCCGGAAGACAAGTTGTAACAGCAGTTTTTATTTTTGTGAGTGTTTTGACTCCTGAGACTCCCTGGACTAGTCCCTGTAGGGTTTTTTGCAAGAAACCTCATCAGCAGGAACTTGAAATCCGTTAGAGAAAAAATATTTTAACCCACAGTTATTTTTCAGGCAAATAACTGAAAATCTTGTTATGTATTCATTAGCTTTCCCATTGCTTTGTTTTAGATTGCAGATCTATTCCCTACTTGAATAATCAAAGGCAACTCTAACTTTGCACGAAATTCTGGTAAGTGTGAAGTAATGGATCATTGTCTTCAATGAGGGACACAGCCCATTTGGCTGCTCCATCTTTCAAAAGACTCAGAGCAAATGTTGGAACCATTTGTAGGAAATTCTGTTGGTTGACATGACACAAACAACTCAAATTGAGTCATAGAAGTAAAAAAACCCCTGATCTTGGGCTCCTCAAAACTCCTCTGGAAAATCCTTTGAGACCAAAGAATTACTGGCTGGGATGTAAGCTGTCGAGCTGCCACGATGAGACAAGTCTTGTTTGAACTGCAGTTTTAATTATATTATGATATAATTAAATAAATAACAGGTTTGTTATTTGTATTTCCACTTTCTGTTGTTATGTGCTCCTGGCTACTTTCCTTTGTGACCAGAGGCAAGCTCGCCTGACCAATAACCAGCCAAGACACAGAGAAGGCCTTTTGTTTTGTTTATTGCAATAAGCGGGGAGAGAAGCTATCAAAGCTTGGTTCTCTCCAAAGTTTTAACCCAAAATATCTCCTTTTATTCATCCCTATCACCGGCCGCTACGGCCCTCCTCTTTCCCCATTGGCTGAGGTAGTATGAGGTTACACTCTTTCCGTCCGCCTATACACATTTCCTGATAACATACTAAATCATATTCACATATACAATAAGAATAAGAAAAATTAGACATTTAAATGGTTATTTTAAACTCAGTATATATTTATGTCCCCATTTTAAACAATAAGTTCTTTTCCTGCTTTTCAATTCAGTGTGCCTCTCTTCTTATCTTATTTGGCTTAGTTTCCTATTCTCCAACCTGTCTTTTCCTGGCTAGCCATTTCCTTTTAAAAACTATATATCTATTTTATGGCTTCTCTTCTTCCTTTCTCAGACCCAGCTATTTTTGCCTATATGGTTTATCTTACTTCCTTAATGTTATCTCTTCCTGACTCTCACCATTTGTATTTTTCTATTCAATTAGTTTCCATTGTATTGTAGGTTTAACTGACTCTGAAGATTTATCATATTGATGTATATTTATCAATCCCCCCTGTATTTCTGTATACTCTGATGAATCTTCATTTTTGGCTATATTAGATAACATAAATTGAATCTGTACATCTTCTCCAGAGATGTTTTTTGCTACTGACCCCAATGTTTTGGTGGAAAATGAAATACAGCAGGGCAAACATTGGAGACAGACACAACACATAATACCTATCACAACTATAAACACTAGTCCTATAAATATTTGTTTTAACCATCCAAAATTGGGAAGCCAATTTGTTAACCAACTCCAATCACCCCACATATTTTCATATTTTTGTTCAGGAGCTTTGGCCACATTCCTGATTCCTTTTGCAATATCAATTCTGCTTCATGATTGTCATCTACCTTTAAATCCCGCAAACAATTTTTTACCTTTATTTCCCAGGCTGTTCTGGTGTGTTGTCTTCAGTAATATTAGAAGTAGAATCCACCCCTCATGATTATTACACAGTATTTCACACCCACAAATTGATCCACAATTACAACAATAATAACAGATACAGCAATCACAGTGACAATAACAAAAGATATACATTTACCACCTAATTCTTACAATATATAATTCTACATTTTCAGTTTCTAATGGTATGACTTCTGTCTTAGTTATTCATTTTATTTGTAACAAACAACTTTTATTTCTCTGATGAGTCACCACCAACATCTTTGCTCTTCATCTGGGGTCACTTGAAATTCTAATAGAGATATTCAAAATAGGTAGGGGTTCTGGTCCACTACCCATTCAAGTCCTTTTAAACGTGGATTTCAGTCCTTGTTCTGGAATAACCGTCCACCCTCTTTCAGGTCCAGTCACCACCTTTGCTCATGTGTAGTGAGTCCAACCCTTCTCAGCCCTCCGGACAGCAGATATAACATAAGGAACTTCCTTTCTTTGGTTGTAGAAGTTCCTCCTTCCATTTACGATTTAGCACCCACTGTCCCGGCTGGATCTTATGGACTGGAAATTCCAAAAGGAGTTGTTTGCGCCACCAAGCCTTCCTGTCAAAGAGAAGACAGAGACCCCAGTACTTGTTCTACATTTAGCTATTTGAATCCCTCCTTTGGGAGCCTTAACCCTTTATTAACCCTTTTACATATAAAACATCCCTCTGTAGCCCTTTGGGCTATCCCATAAATTCCAAGGGTAGCACAGAATTTCAAATATATTTCTACCTATGCTTTAATTCCCCAATGATTCCCCTCATATAGTTTTTGGATCACCATTCTTACAGTACCTTGTGATAACCACAGAATCCCCTTAAAACCATTTCTGTTGTTTGGTAATTATAAATCTACTATATCCTCAATCCTTTTACTATCTATTTTCCTTCCTTTCCTTCAACTATAATATATTCTAGATATTTTACCTCCTTTCATACCAATTGGGCTTTATTTGCTAAACCCCCTCAATCCTTTCTTCTGCCAAAAAGTTGCTTTCCCATTTCTTTATAATTCCCAGAATAAGATCTTACAAAATTGGGAAGCTACATAAAAATGTATTTGCTTCCACATCTTAAAAGTGGAGGAAAGAAAAGAAAGAAAAAAAAAACCATTTGTCCTGTATCAGATAGACTATACTTGTCCATGGAAGCTCTATCAAAAATTGTCACATTTTTCTTTCTCCTCCCCCTTTCACCCTGATTAGATACTATGTTACAAAAATATAACTCAATAAACTTATTGTAAATAACACATTCAGCATTTTAAAAGGTAAAGCACATAGGCTCACCAATTAGCATTGGGCCAACATTTCTGGAATGCCTTTTGTCTCAAGCAAATAACATTCAAATCACTCTTGTGGCAGCACATCAAAGAACACCAGGATAGCTAAGAAGACAAAAGATTGTCTCCCCCTTCTCCCATCATCAAACCAGACAGAGTAAAAATTTATACAAAATCTTTGCTTTCAGAGAACTTGAAACAGCCCTCAGGAGGAAAATTGCCATAACATTTACAGAAGCGGCTTGCCAAAACCTTCCTCCTAGGGCTGAACAAAAATAAACCAGCCCCAAAACACTCAGCCAACCCTTACGGCTAAAGCAGGATTTGAACTCAAATCCAGCCTTGCAGCCTGTGGCTTTAACCCTGAAACCAAATTGGTTTTCTATAAAGACTTCCCTTCCCCTCCTTGGCTCCAAGGAAAAGGAAAACAAATTGGACGCACACAGTATGCAGGAATTAATCATCTTTATTTTTAGTAGTAGCAAGGAGTCCCAAAGACACATATTTATCAGATGTTAAATAAAACATCATAAGATTGTTCCTTTGACAAGAATACCCTCAATGCATTATTAAGGATAAATCCAAACTAAAATGCAAAGGAAAATCACTGAAGCATGCCACACATACAAAAACAGAATATGAGAGTTGGATGGGACATTAGAGGTCCTCTAGTCCAACCCCTTACTGAAACAGGAAACTCTATCCATTTCAGACCCTATCAATTTCTAACCTCCTCCCAAAAACCTCCAATAATGAAGCATCCACAGTTTCTGGAGACAATTATCTCACTGATTAATTATTCTTACAGTCAGGAAATTTTACCCAATTTCTGTTCTTTAAAAACACACATACACACAAACAAACATGCAGACAGAAACTGCCTCCCCCTCCTTTTTCTTCTTTTTTCTGCATCTCTTACTTCTCCAAGGCAGAAATTCTTGGGATAAAAAAGTAACAAACTAAACATGTTTAAAAAGATTGCTCAAAAATTTCACCCCCCTTCAATAGCCCTTCCACCATGGGCTTTAAACCCATTCTTCCTTCCAATGTAATATTATACTGTATCTGGTGAATAACTTCACCAGGGTTCTTTAAAGTCACCTTTAAAGGATCCATATGTACCCCTCTTCTATTGCCCTCTTGGGCCCATATAAGAGGGTCCACTTTTCCTTGAGCTTCCTCACTGAAGGTCATAATATTTACAATTATTTCTCTTTCATTCCCCATAATAACAATCCCCAATTTACCAATTAAGTACCCCCTGGCCAAATTACAGCTCCTTTTAACCAATACAAAGTTCAGGTCCTTTTACTACTGTCTGGACCATAGCAGATTTAAATATTGTTGCTTCTACTACATGTCCCCAATTCCCTGATCCTTAATCTTCCCTTTCCCAATTTGCATTCCTGGAGGTATATAGTTCAGGGTAAATCTGGTGGTCCGGAATCCACCGAGTACACCCTTTCCTCCTCCAGGGATCCAACCTTTAAGGTTTATCAGGGGTTCCTAAAAAGCTGAACCAAAAAACAGATTAGTCCCCTGATACCCCTAATCCTCAAAATTCACCAAATTTGCTAGTTCTTCCCCCTCCTTCCTCTTAGGGCATTCATTTTCCCAGTGTCCTTCCTCCTTACAAAAGGCACATTTATTTATTTATTTATTTATTTAAGCACTGGGGAAAATTTTTCTCCTAGGGATTTATATCCCCTGGTGCCAACTGGCTGTCCTCACCCCCAGCCTGCTTACTGATTTCCTAATTACTCTTCCCCATCCTCTTTGCTGGCCTGTTTGCAACAATTGAGCCATGACTTTTATCTTATCTTACGTTTATCTCTCTCCTCTTCTCTCTTCGCATATACTTTCTGAGCTTCTTTTACCGGTAATAAATCTTCTATTGTTTTAGTTTTCCATGTGTCTAATTTCTGCATTTGTACCCTAATACCTTCCCATGCTTTCCATTGGTCCTAAAAGCATTTCTAACCTGTTTTCCTACTTCAATAGGATCTTCTATTAGTTTGGGCAATTCTTTCCTAGATTGCCTGATTTCAAAACCTGTTAGGGGGGACAATTCCCCCCCCCCTTGGAGAGAGGTTTTCTCCTCTCTTGTTACCTTCCAAACTATAGGAACCTCAAGAAATACATAGCTTTCTACTTAACTCTTTCACACAAAATAGCAGATCAGAGTTCTCGCCTTTCATCCTGGCCAGGCATAAAACTTCACACAGCTCCTTTCTTTCTCTCTCTCTCTTTCCCTCTCTTCCATCTGATTATTTCCATTCTTTTAACACCTTCCATTGTCCTTCTAATTACTAAGAAACTAGCCTTCTTCACCCTTTCTTGCTTTTACACCAGACACAAAACAATTCCAAATGCTTCACCCCAGGCAAAACAATCATTCTTATTTTCAAGGAACTTTTTCAAAGCCAATGAGCTCCATTTCCCAAATTTCCTTTTGGAATAAGACCTTGTTGTTTTTGTATATTACTGTTAGAGGGTCTCTCCCTCCCCTCCCCCAGGTCTTTAGAAATGAGTCAATATAAACACACAAACATACAGACCATTAAACATCATTTCCACTTTAAATTTCCACTTTTACTCTCTTGGGGCAACTTGTGGCTTGTTCTCCAGGCAGTAGGGAAAATGCAAGGAGCATTTCTGATAGAGCTTAACCACTGCCTATCCATTCCCCACCGCTCTAAGTCAAGCTGAGAAGCCCAATTTAATTTATTGGCTGGCCAAACATGTACTTAGGCCAAATATATACTGTAATGTATCATCCTTCCTTTGTTCAAATGCCTTGTTTAAAGCATTGACTTAAAATACTTCAACATTCTCCCTAAGGGATTCCCAGCTCCCTAAGGGGATTCATTCCAGAATGTAAATACCTTTCCTCTTTTTCCTTATTGGCCGGCACACTGGCCGGGGAGGCGTCCCTCCTCTTCAAACTCTTATTGCCCATTAACACCTCTCTGATATATAGATACCCCTCTGGTATCTTACCTGTCAAGCTGAGTTGAAGTCCTTCCTTAGGTCGGCCGACTTTCCCTTAGGTTTTCACTGGGTCCTGGCTTTCCATCTCGGGATCTCCAATTCCTCCTTGTTTGAGCAGGGGCAATCCGACCTTTAGAGCTGGGAAAAACTTACCCAGGTGCGCACTCCCCTTTCGAATATCCCTGGCTGCCAAAGATGGAACAGATGCAAATCCCGGAGGAGCCCCCAAGGCTGTTATGTGCTCCTGGCTACTTTCCTTTGTGACCAGAGGCAAGCTCGCCTGACCAATAACCAGCCAAGACACAGTGAAGGCCTTTTGTTTCGTTTATTGCAATAAGCGGGGAGAGAAGCTATCAAAGCTTGGTTCTCTCCAAAGTTTTAACCCAAAATATCTCCTTCTTTTATTCATCCCTATCACCGGCCGCTACAGCCCTCCTCTTTCCCCATTGGCTGAGGTAGTATGAGGTTACACTCTTTCCGTCCGCCTATACACATTTCCTGATAACATACTAAATCATATTCACATATACAATAAGAATAAGAAAAATTAGACATTTAAATGGTTATTTTAAACTCAGTATATATTTATGTCCCCATTTTAAACAATAAGTTCTTTTCCTGCTTTTCAATTCAGTGTGCCTCTCTTCTTATCTTATTTGGCTTAGTTTCCTATTCTCCAACCTGTCTTTTCCTGGCTAGCCATTTCCTTTTAAAAACTATATATTTATTTTATGGCTTCTCTTCTTCCTTTCTCAGACCCAGCTATTTTTGCCTATATGGTTTATCTTACTTCCTTAATGTTATCTCTTCCTGACTCTCACCATTTGTATTTTTCTATTCAATTAGTTTCCATTGTATTGTAGGTTTAACTGACTCTGAAGATTTATCATATTGATGTATATTTATCACCTTTAATGTTCTATCAGTGCTTGAGCAAGTTGTTCTGTGGACAGTAGGGTGCCTGAAGACTTGATGCAATTTCCACAATCAAAAGAAAGATTGATGCCTCTGTAAGTAGAGAGTAGTGAGGCTTTCAAAACTGATTTCAGTCCTTCCAGGTAGGCCAGGTCACGAAACAGACTCCACAAGGACTGTTGTCATTCTATTTTATTGTTGCAAGGTATAACAGAAGCTTGAAAGCCTAAAAAAGATCCTCCCCACCACCTTATAGCAAGAGAATCAAGGGATGACAATCCCGAGTTTCTTCCTCACTTCCTCCTCCTTTTCATGACTAAGCTGGTGTTTACCTCATGGCTGTTGACTACATTTGTCAGTCATCTCTGTATTCCTCTACAGGCAAGCAGAAACAATCAGAAGCAAGTGGCCTCACAACTACCCTGGCCCTGTATACAATGTAGGTCTTTGTAGGTGATATCCAGCACCTTGAATTGCACCCAGAAGCCCACTGGGAGCCAATGTAGCTTACAGCAGGGCTGCTGGGCTGCACAGCTGGAGGTGAGCAGCAGGCAAGCAAGTAAAACCGAAACCATCCCTCCCCTGCCCCCCCCCCCCCGGGCCCATGGAAAAACTGTCTTCCACAAAACCAGACCCTAGTGCCAAAAAGGTTGGGGACTGCTGGCTTACAGAACAGAGGTGTCACATGGATGTATTATGAGCACCCAAAACTACCTGTGCCTCTGCATTCTAAATCAGTTGCAGCCTCCAAATGCTTTTCAAGTACAGCCCCATGTAGACAGCATTACAGTAATGCAGCCAGGAAGTTACTAAGACATGAGTTACTGTGAGTAGGGCATCCTGGTCCAGAAACGGATACCTTCCTGCAAGAATAAGAAAGTTGGCAGAGAGACAGGTGTGTTTGTCCCTCACCCCTGGGTAAGAGCTGGGGGAGAGAAGTGGCTCCTTGCTCGGTGGGCAAGAGCGACCGGGCAGGATGCTGTTTGTGAACTGAGTTAATGTAGAATTAGTGTTCTGGGGGATAAGGGGGTGTGGGATGTGACCCCTCTGATGCAGTGAGGGAAAAGGTGGTGGTGGCTTAAAGGCACTGAGAGCAAGTGCTATAGTACAGGGGTTCCCAATCTCTGGGCCGCAGCCCATTACCGGGCTGCAGCCTGTTTGAAACTGGGCTGCATGATTGGTGGATCCTTGCACTCGCATGTGAATCTCCACTCTTGTGAGCGGAGGATGCTTGTGCTCATGCACAAGAGCTTTCTGCTCATGTGAGTGGAGCTTCATGCACAAGCACAAGGGGCCACTGCTTGTGTACGAAGCTCCATTTGCACGAGTGGAGGGTGCCACTCACACCCTCGCGTCAGGCCAGGCCACCAAGGTGGAAAGGTTGGGGACCACTGCTACAGTGCCTGTTAGGCTCACCTTATCCCTGACTGTTTGCTAGTTGGAGGAGGTTCCCCTTTTAGATCAATAGTGTTGAAGATGGGGGATGCAATGGCTTGTGGGGAAGGTAGGGTAGGGCAGTGTACTTCAATGGTGTGAGGTAATGGGAGATACGGGAGGCAAGGGGGAGGTCATTCACGGGGAACGCAACCTCAGTATTTAGTACCAGTCTCATGTTCTGCCCCCTTGCATTCACCTCATTTACCTGGTCAGCAGATTTGTGGGGGCCCAGGTTTTGGCTGCTGCTTTGAAATGCCTGATCAGCCTGTAACAAGGTTTGCCTTATTGCTGACTTGTTTCTTGCAGAGAAGGCTGGTCTGGCTTATACCACTGAGACCTGGCTGGGCCCAGAGGGAGGTGTTGCTCTCTCAGAAATGTGCCCAGTGGGTTATCAAGTATGGCACCAGCCTACAGGGCTGGTGTGTGTGTGTGGCTGTTGTCATCATAGAATGTCTGGCAGCCTCCAGGGGCATGGCTCCACAAGTGCCTGGTTGTGAGACCCTTTTTCTTAGGTTGGGCTTGAGGGATCAGTTGGGATTGCTGCTGCTGCGGTACCAGTCTCCCTGCTATGTGGCAGGTACCCTACCCAGGCTCCTGGACCTCACTGAAGGGCTGCTGGTGGAGTTCCCCAGGTTTATATTTCTGGAGGACTTCAATCTGCCAACCCTGGGGGTGGGGATGGAGGTAACTCGGGATTTCAAGGAAACCATGACTTCCAAGGGCCTATCCCAGGTCATCCAGGGCCCGACTACATATAGTGGTCACACATCTGATTTGGTGTTCTTGTCAGAGCAGTGCCTTGGTGATCTCGAATTGGTAGACCTATCTTTGGTCCCTGTCATGGTCAGATCACAGTCTGGTGGCAATGAGTTTCTCAACAGCTGTACCCCCCCCCATGGAGGCAGGACCTATTTATCCTGGATCGGTTTCAGAAGGAACTGGGGGTTATAACTGCACATCTGCTGTGTAGGATTGTGCCCATGTGACCTCTCCTAACTCGTAGACCTCTTTGTCCCCTGTGGTATACAGAGGAATTGAGAGGGATGAAGTGGATAAAGAGACATCTAGAGTGCCACTGGCAGAAAACAAGGGACAAACCTGATTGAACAAGGGTAAGAGCTGTTATTAAAGCCTACCTTGTGGCTATTTGGGCGGTGAAGCATAAGTACTTCTCTGCACTAATTGCATCTGCAGAAAATTAACCACCAACCCTATTTAATAGCAATAGCAATAGCACTTAGTCTTATATACTGCTTCATAGTGCTTTACAGCCCTCTCTAAGCGGTTTACAGAGTCAGCATATTGCCCCCAACAATCTCGGTCCTCATTTTACCAACCTCGGAAGGATGGAAGGCTGAGTCAACCTTGAGCCAGTCAGGACTGAACTGCTGGCAGTCGGCAGAGTTAGCCTGCACTACTGCATTCTAACCACTGTGCCACCATGGCTCTTTAAGATGAGCTATCTCTTCCTGGGGAAGGAGGATACAGAGGTCTACCTGAAGGGGGATGCTGAGGAATTTGCTGATTTTCTGGAAGACAAAATTGCTCAGTTTCATTCCCAGTTAGATGCCGGTGTGGTTGCTGGTCTGGTGGAGGCACCTGGGGCAGGTTCTTGCCCAGTTATCCTGAGGAAGTGGAAAGGATCCTAGGAAGTATAAGCACAAGCACCTGTGTTTTAGATCCATGCCCTTCCTGGCTTGTGAAAGCTTCCCGGGTGGTGACATGCAGGTGGGTTCTGGTGGTGATTAATGCTTTCCTGAGGGAGTGCATGGTGCCCCATTATTTTAAAGAGGCTGTGGTCCACCCTCTTCTGAAGAAGCCATTGCTAGATTCTGTCGTATTGGATAATTTTCATCCTGTCTCCAATCTTCCCTTTTCAAGGAAGTTTGTTGAGGTGGTTGTGAGGGAACTTCAGAGGTTCCTGGATGAAGTGGATTATCTGGACCCTTTCTAGTCAGGGTTCAGGCCTGGTTATGGGATGGAGATAGCATTGGTCAAACGTTTTGATGATCTCTGGTGGGAAGAGGATGGGGGTAGTGCATCCATCCTTTCTGTACTTGACTTCTTGGTGGCCTTCGATAACATCAACCATGGTATTCTTCTGGAGCATCTTCGGGGGTTGGAAGTAGGGGCTCTGTATTGTCCTGGTTCACTTCCTTCCTCTGTGGTCACTCTCAGTCAGTGTTGATAGGAAGCCCTTATCCCCTGCTTTGTGAGGTTCCACAAGGCTCGGTAGTTTCTCAGCTTCTTTTTAACATCTACAGGAAGCTGCTAAGTGAGATCATCTGCCACCATGGGCTGAGATATCATCAATATGCTGATGACACCCAGCTATATGTCTCTGCCCATGGTGAGTTAAGCAATGTCGTGACCTCCCTCTCGCAGTGCTTAGAGGCTGTGAAGGGCTGGATAACGTGCTGAAACTGAACTCTGGAAAGATGGAATGGCTCTGCGTTTGGGGTTCTTTGGTCCATGGATAATTGCCATCTCTGGTCTTGGATGGGGTGGCACTGCCCCAGATAGACCCAGTGCATAATCTGGGGGTTCTCCTGGACTCCTTCTCGAGGAACAGGTGGCAGTCATCAGGAGGGCTTTCATGCAACTGCGTGTTGTGCACCAGTTACGCCCTTTTCTGGACCAACAATCCCTGCTCACAGCCTGTCATGCTCTCAATGGAGCCTGAATCTGCTGAGGAAAATGAGCAGGAACCGGAGCCGATGGAGGTTGAGCAAGGGGTGTCTGTGGCTTTAGAGGAATGTGGGGAAGAGCAGGCTGAGGCAGGCCAGGGCCTTTCAGGATTGGGACAGGATGAACATGAGAGACAGAGCTCAGGTGATGAGCAAGGGCCACCCCCTCCTGATCCTAGAGCACGGAGAGTAGAGAGGAGGGAACAACGCAGGCAGGCTCAACTACTCGGGAGGAGAGCGCCCCACCCCTCTCCACAAGGCACACCTGGAGACTGAGACTTAAGGAGATGCTGTGGGGAGGGGCATTTGTCGGGAACAAATGCTGAATGCTTGCAGTTTTGTGTGCCGTTGCTGATCTTGGAAACAACTCTCTGATCTCTTGTTCTGTGTTGTGATTTCTGCTTGGAAACCCTGAAACTCTGACCATTGGACTGGCTGACAAACTTGATTTGGTGTTCAAAGACCTCGGATTGAATTTTGGCTTCTCTTCTGAAACTGCTCAGGCAAGCCTGTATTTCCATAGACTCGTTAGATTTTGGATGTATGTTTCTTTCCTTGTTATTTACGTGGCCTTGAGTAAATTACTCTTCTAATCTAACTGTGTGAGAGTCGAAACCTGAAAGAGGACAGCTTGTTCCATACACACACTTTCCCTGCCTGAAGAGTTAAAAACTTGTGAAACTACTTGCAGCCAGAGGCTGCTGAAGGTGTGTGTGTGTCTTACTTTGTTCTGCAGCTTGCCAGAAACATGGGACCTCTTGGGGAAAATTGGAGCAAATAAAGGGTGGTTTGAACTGCCAGTTGACTGTTTTGCCTCTGTGCTGTGCCCTGGGTCATCACACAGCCACACATGCCCTTGTCACCTCCTGTCTTGACTATTACAATGCACTCTACTGGGGGCTGCCCTTGAAAAGTATCCAGAAGCTTCAGTTGGTTCAAAATGCAGCAGCCCACATGGTTTTGTACAGGCCTACATCTACACATCTGTCATTTCTCCTGCAGGAGCTGCATTAGCTTCCAATTTGCTTCTGGGTCCAATTCAAGGTGCTGGTTGTCACATTTAAAGTCCTACATGGTTTGGGACCTGGTTATTTGAAACACTGTCTTTTCCCGGTCACATCTACCCAACCCACCAGAGCAGCAAGGCAGGGAATGCTATGGGTCCCCTCTCCTGAGGTACATCTAGCTCAGCGGTTCTCAACCTTTGGGTCACGACCCCATTTGGGGTCGAATGACCATTTTACGGGGGGCCGAAACAACGCGATCCGCCATTTTTTCCCTCAGGGGGCGGCGCCGCGCATGGGGCGGCGCCGCGCATGCACAGCACGTCCTTATGACCGGGGTCGCCATATAAAAAGGTTGAGAACCACTGATCTAGCTGGACCAAGAAGAAGGGCCTTCTCCGTGGTGACTCCCTCCCTGTGGAACATCATCCCCATGAAGATAAGATTGGCCCCCACTTTGATATTCTTTTGCAAGGACCCAAAGACCTGGTTTTGCCAATGGGTCTGGGGAACCCTGAGTGGGATGGAGCCCATCAAGTGGCTTATTTGACTGACTGAATTATTGTTGCCGGGGTGGGGTGGGGTTATTGCTTTTTATTGTTTTTTATATTGGGTTTTATCATTGTCAGCTGCCCAGAATCACTGAGAGTCAGTTGGGCGGCCATATACATTTTCTTAAATAAAATAAATGAAATAAATATTTCCCTGGCCCCTCCTTACCCAGGAATGACTGGGTCACTTTAAACAGGCTGCTGGCTAGCATTCCATGCATGAAACAAGGGCAGAAAATGTTATACTTTGCCACCCTTATCATAACAATGTAATGTTCAGAAAAGGAACTTACCCATGCTTGGTTAGGTTTATTCTTCATTTTTCTCCTGCAACACTCTAGGTCCCTTCATCACAAGAGGTTCCGTTGAAAACTAGGCAACTCTCTGGGATCTACTTACATAGAGAGTCTGCACAGGTGTGATCTGATCCAAGGATGCTACTGCTCCCTTATTCCAAGTCATCCAGGAATGACCCCAATCCCCTTCTGAAACCCAGTCAGCCTGGGGCAGACTGATCAAATAGGTCCTACCTCTCTATGGTAGGATAGAGCTTCAGAGAAATCCAAGGCCAACTGGGAGTGATCTGTCCATGGCACGGGATTCGTGGTAATACTCTCCAACTCTAGCTTACATTGCAACTGTCACAAGATAAAGACTAGGTCCAATGTGTGACACTTCTTGGTCCATGTACTGACACAGAGGTAACTTCAGTCAGGTCCTTGATAACCATGAATGTCCGAGCAGCCTCAGAATCTGCACCCAAAACCAGCAGATCAAAGTCTGCAATATCATAAACCTGGGTAACTCCATTGCCAACCTAGCTATGAACTCCAACAGCGAGACTGGTACATAAGCACAATTGCCTCTGATCCCTGCCACCCAACATTCACAAACAGGACTGGGTAAATGCAGAGCAGTGCTCATGAAAGCCATTAAGTTTTTCAGATGACAATGGCTACACCACCACCTTAATCCTGTGCTCACAGCTGGTGCCACACATGAAATCCTGGAGGACAAAAAATTGAGAAAGGCACCCTTCTCTTGGTTGATTTTGGTAATACAAAAAGTCCAGCCCTTTTATCCACAATTAAGCTGTGGAGGAGGGGAGCTTTATTATAAGCTACTCCTATGCATTAAGTAGCAACACTTGAAAACCAAGGCATTTGAGTCTTCATTACCAGATCTTGGGGTACAGCACAAGAGGCTAGCAAGTGAGATTGGTACCAAGCACCAAGAATGGCATCGCTGGAAGTGGCTATAATGAGCCATGGAGATGACCTTGGAGAAACCATCCAGAAGTCATTAAGAGAACAGCAAGTGCAGAAGCATGTGTTGAACCCAGGGAGGCTGGAAAGTATTAGACTTAGACTGGCTGTCCTGACTCCCTGAGGCTAGGAGGGAGGGAAGGAAAAACATAGGCAGACTTGTAAAATTCTGTTACTATAGCCTATCTCAATAAATACAGTTCTAGTTTTTCTGTGGAGTCAAGTTTCCTAAACTGGTCTACCCCATATGTCTGACAGTGGTCCAACCTGTTTCCTGCTGTATCTTCCCCTGCCCAACATACCTTCACCTGGCTGCAGTGCCCACCATAATATTCTTGCTTTCTCATCAAGCATTGATACATATTATTAATGTACCAATGCAAATGGCCAGTCACACTCTCTCAGTCCAACCCACCTCACTGGGTTGTTGCTGTGGGGAAAATAGGAGGAGGAATGTGTGTTGGATATGTTCACTGCCTATTTGTAAAAGTAATAAAGGTGGGATATAAGTAAGTAAATAAATAAATGAATAAACAAACAAATAAATAAATATACTCTTATGTCCCAATTTTGATCATCATTGGGGATACCATGCATTCTCTTCCAGAGATTTTAAGTAGGCACCATGAGACAAAATTAATTTGCAGTGGGGAGTATAGTGTGAGCATGTTATTATCCTCATGACTTACTTGTATGCTGGCCACTGTAGAAATAGAATGTTAGGTAAGAGATAACTTTGATCTGTAGAACAGGTTTTATTGTTCATGTCTATTCAAGTTTAGTATTACTTTATAATTATATGCTTGTTTTTTACATTCAAGTCACTATCAATTAGACATTGAGCAGAATTCATACCTCACATCGGAAAGGCTTCTCTCCTGAATGCTGTAGTGAATGAACCTTTAAGGACATACTGCGTTTGAAAGATTTTCCACAGGTTTCACATGTAAATGGCATGTCCTTAGTATGTGCTGAAACATCAGTCAATTAAATAAGTCAGTCATAACTAGCTTAAGCCTCAGTGGTTTCAAGAGGTACAATCTAAGCATAGATAAAGATTGGATTCAGTTGTGTTTTTATTTTATTTAAAATATTTCTGTGGGTGCCATACAATCAGATTGGTTCCTGTTGTGGTCTAAATAAACTGTAGTTAAATTATAATATAAACAATATAATTAAAAGTAGCAGTTATCACTCAGGAAATAAAAATGCTATTTATTGTGCCTTATAATACAGAAATCTGCTTAGTACAGAATTAGTAAAAACAAAGCACTCTAATATGACTATAAATTATGGTAAGCATAGACACTACTTAATTAGACTTCATGTCATCAAAGGGAAAAGTCCCCTTTTTCAATAACTCCCTGAAGATCCCACTTCTAAGTTCAAACTTCCTAGCTATCACACTAGGTTAAATTATTTCAGCCAAATAAGAATAATTTCTTAGAAGTTCAGCTCTACCTGAAAAGAAGTTCAACTTGGCATGGAAATGTTCTTCCTGTATCATTTAGATCTACAGAAAGGTACTTTACAATGAAGCTATCCCACATTTTACCAATGTTTTGTGCTTTAATTCTTCCAAATACAGATTCTAGTTTCAAAGGCTTTTTTTTTTTGATAAACTCCTGAATCTTGGTGTCTGCACTCAGTTAAGATATACATCCAAGTACAGAAGTTTACTATAAAACTAGGAAGGAAAAATAACTACATGGAGTTGAACTAAGACACCACACCTTCTGTGTTGTAAATCAACTGAAGTACCATTTACCTTCTCTCAATTGAATTTAAAACAGATTTTGCACATTATAGCTCCAGATACTCTTACATTGGGCGGATTGAGATGCCAAGGTCTGGGTTTCTCCCCTTTTACTATAAAGGCTTTCTATGGCTTTCTCTATCTCATCCAGTAATGACTAATGGAGATGAATAAGGGCATAGTTATGGAGAGGTGGTTTTAAAAAATGACTAACCTATTTGTAAACAAGGAGCCACCTATAATGCTACATGGACAGTTTGTTCAACTTCAAAATCATGAATTTGAAGGAAGCACAATGCTATGCAAAAACAGGCAGCAAAAACTCACCAACCATGTGCTTTCGCACGTGAGCCATGGTGTAGAACTTCTTTTCACATATCTCACAGGAGAATTTTTTCTCTGCATATCCATGGACAATCTTGATATGTTCATGGAGGGACCAAAGCTTCTTGAATGACTTATTACAGGAAACACACTGAATGGGTGGACAGGACAAAGAATAATTTAAACAAAGTTCACTTCAGATGGTACCAGGCAGCTGTAACCAAAATGAACATCCACCAAGGAAAAGATTGCAACTGTAAGTAAATTGTTTCGAGGCAAGTATTAAAATGCCACTCACTTCATTCTAATGTCACTAAAACCACAGATACAAGTTTTAAGAAAGTGAATAATCATGCGATTACAGTGCTACCTGCTGCTTCCTCAAGAGCAAATCAGCAGCAACATCCAGATTGTACCAGCCCTTCACACGGACGCACAGGTGGAATGAGCAATGATGTTGGAGAAGGATTTAGACACAGAACTAGGCCTACCAGCTTGAAAATATTTGATATCCAAAATAGCTCATTTGTATAGCACATCTAGGAAGTATATTGCTGTGAATATTTAGAATATGTTACTCAGAGTGAAACAAATGTTTTTCTTATTTGGAGTGCAGGAATTTAGACTATGGATGGGAAATAAGAGAAAATGAAATAATACATTTCCCTCTACCCAAACTCATGGCAGATCATATATAAATAAAGTAATGTGATTTTGCATTAATGACTGATTTTAGTTGGAAAGGATACTTTCTAATTCAGGTGTCTCCAACCTTTCCAGCTTTGCGGAACAGTGGGGGGGGGGGGGAGAGGGGATGGTTCCGCGCAAGCAGCATGCGCATGCATTGCAAGCTCTATTTACACAAGCAGCAGGTGAGCGTGCCTGTGCTCACGCAAATGGAGCTTCCTGCGTGACAGCCAGCTGCTTGTGCAAATGGAGCTGCGCGCACTCACCCACTACTTGTGCGGCCCGGTTCCACACAGGCCAGGGCCTGGTACCGGGTCGTGGCCCGGGGGTTGGAGACCCCTGTTCTAATTAAGTTTCATCTTGTGTAGAATAAGACAGTGAAACAAAGCAAAACTAAAATATAAATTATGTAATTTGTATCATTCTTCAGTGCAAAAAGCCATCACTACATCTTACCATAAACTCTAGCAAACCACTTATACAACAAAGTAATGTTCACTCTGTCCCCAAATTTAAATTCTGTGCCACAAAACTAGAATGTTATCAGTCATTGAGGTTGTGCAAAATATATAGGAATAAGTTAGCAAACTATAATTTTATTTTTTTATTATATTTTATTGATTTTTTAACATATTCACCTTAATATTTGGTAAACAGTGTGTTGTCTGGGTTTACATTTAAAAACAATCCATAACAATTAATTTCTATAATTCCATAATCCACATAGTAGCTTTCTTTGATTTTCTCTTCTTCCAATAATATTCTTTTTCCAACCTTAAATTAGTAAATTTCTTAATATTTTGATAGATAACAATTGAATATAAACATTTTTCTAGCATTTAACAACCACATCAATATAAAGCTTCTTTTCTAAGTAATTATCTTAATTACCTCATCATAAATCCTGTTTTCAAAGTTCTTGTTTAGATTTGTTTTCCCCACAATGTTCAAAACATTCTTACCAGTTAAGATTTTCTCAGAGTTAATTACACTTAAGTATTAAATCTTTTTCCTCATACAAGCCATCCCAACAGTTTTACGTTTCTCATATCTTAAAAAGGAAAAGAAAAAAAAGGAAATATACTTGAAAAACATATCCCTCTTAAGTTAAAATACATTTATATCCAAAACTTTTCTATTCTTTTTAACTATATTCAAATAAATATTTAATCTTTAAATATTCCATCTAATAAAGCCAATCATCTTATCATAAAAAAAATAAATAAAAAAGTAAATAAAAAAATACTATGTTACTTGAGGGGCCTGTCCCTCTTAAACTAAAATACATTTATATCCAGAATTTTTCTAGTTTTTTAACCATCTTCAAACAAATGTTTAATCTTTAAATATTCCATCTGATAGGTCCCATCATCCAATTTCTTAATTCTAACTTTAGCCTTTTTTTTTTTTTTGCCAAACATCTTTCCTAATCAGTATGCTCCACTGGACCAAAAAGTCTTCCCATAGTCTTGTAGATGTTGTCGTAGGTACAGGAGACAAATCCAGTAAAATGTTTTTGAGGGTTTCGCCCCTTCGTATTCATTGAAAATCTTTTTATTTCTTTCTCTCTTAATTTCTCTTATCATTTTTTGTCTCTCAAGTTCTCGTAGTTCTCCTGACAACTCTGTAATCCATTTTGTCGAATCTTTTTTCTTGTCCTCAGACTTATTTTGCAATCTTGAAGTGTAGGTTATCTTTTCCATGTCCAATATTTCCTGCAAGTTTTTCTCTGCCTGGGTTAAATCATAATTCCTTCCATCGTTGAGTTCCATCTTTAAATCTCTTTCCTCTGGTTTATATTCAGTTGTCTGCTTTATCTGATTGCTCTCTATTTTTATTTTCTGAGACTTTTTTTGTTGTAAGGTTAAACTGAAGAAGTGTTCATTTAAATTTTCAAAGTTGTTTTTAATTTCCTCGTGGTTTGCAATCATTGTCGTTTGAATTAGTTGCTTCATAGCATACATTTCCTCCTGGAAGGTGTTTGTTTTTTCTTGATATGTTCTTTCTGCAGGTCTCTGATGTTCCATGATAGCCAAGAATCAAAGTTTTGTTTCTCTGCAAACAGATTTAAAGTCACAATTCTATAAGTATTTATAATCCAGGAAGGTCATTTCCCCCCCCCCCTAGGGTTTATAGTTCTTGCCTTGTAAATAGCCCAACATGTTTTCTTTTTGTTGCAGCTGTTCTCTGTTTAGTTAAGATGTTGAAGGTCACAAAAACAAGATATTTTTTATTGGGCTTTCTGTCAGTTCCTGTATTAGAGCAACTACAGTTGTATATTTTCCTCCACCACTAGATGTCAGCACCAGTTCGTTTTTTCAATTTTCAAAACAAACAATTACTTTCTTCTGTTTTCAATAATCTTTTGAAAAGAAAATCTTAACAAATTCCATGAATTTCAAACTTATCCAGATTTAAATCTTATATTCATTTCATTTCAATATATTTCTGTCCCCCATAAAAGTTTATTTTTTTTACTAAATATTTTATTGGTTTTTAACTATAACAATCTCCAGTGCCTGGTGTACAACGCGTTGTCTTGGTTTATATTTTAACAAGAAAAAAAGACAATAATAATTAACAATCAATAATGATTAAGTTTGATAATCCCATAATTAGTATATTAATTAATGATATATTTCTTTGATCTTCCCTTCTCCCATTTATGTTCTCTTTCTTCAACCTTAACCAAAATATAATTCTTAATATTTTCAATATATAAATGATTAGATATAGGCATTTTTTATATTTATACAAATAATAATAATCTCTATGTATGACTTTTTTCAGTTTATATTATTCTTATAACCATCATCTCATTAGTTCAGCATGCATCCTATTTTCGTAAATTTGTTTACACTTAATTTCCCTTATATTCAATCCAATTCTTATCACTCATAATTTCTTCATATGTTAGTCATCTAACTGTCCAAATTTTCCCATTTAAGTACAACCTCCCAATATTTTATGTCATGCATTATAAAAATACTATACTTTTTATCTATCTTATAATATCTAGGTATAACATCCTTTTTAATCAGTTTATATTTCACTTATATTAATCAAAGTTACATCAACCTACTATTTTTACATTTCATATATTATGGAACATACTATATTACTTAAATCTCTTATCCTTCTTGTTATAGGGCCCCTTTATGTTCAAAGTTCTCTATTCTTTTAGCCATATTCAAACAAATGTTTGTTCACGTAATCGTCCATCTGGTAGGGCGAGTCAAATCTGTTGTATCTGTCTCTGGTCTTCTTCTTTTGTGGAGTAGTTTTCCAAGTTGATGTAATCCGCTTACCCGGCGGTTCCTGTGTTTTTGCAAATGTTGTTGGGAATACAAAAGATGAAGTAAGTAAGATGAATACTTTCTGTCTCCCAAACTTTGATGGTTCTCCTGGTAATTCTATAGTCCATTCCATTTTTCTTGTTGTATCAGAATCTTGTAGATTTTTTCCTGTTTGTCTTAAATTGTAATTCTTTTCATTTGTTATTTCATCAATTTGATCATATTCTTCTAATTTGTGGTCTGTTATCTGATTTATTTGTTCATTCATTGTTATTTCCTGGGTGTTTTTTAATTGTAGATTTAGATTGGAAATATGCTTATTTAAATCATCAAAGTTGTTTCGAATTTCCTCGTGGTTTGAGTCTATTGTCATTTGTATTTGTCCTAACATTACATATATTTCCTCCTGGAAAGTGTTTATCTTGCCTTGAAGTATTACTTCTGGAGGTCCTTGATTTTCCAGGCTAAGTCCTTCAGGAGAAAATATTGAATGTGGCATCCTGTCATTTTTTGATACGTATGTGATATCCATGTTGTCTCCCCCCTTCAAATAATCTTTCATCAAGGTTTTAATTCAAGAGTCAATTTATCAGTCAGTCAAAATTACAGTTCAGTATGTTAAGCCACTTTAAATCCTTCCTGTAGATTCTCCTCCAAAAGATTAGCCAAAAGCCAAGGTTTTTCTTTTCCATAAACAGTTCTTAGATTTAAGCAACAGTCTAGGTGTTTTTTTTCTTTTTCTTTCAGACACTTTTTACTCTTATAGCTGGCTCTTCCTTTGTTCCCAGCTGTCTTCAAGGTTATTTGCAATTCAAAGGAACAGCTTTTTCTTTATTTCTAGGCATTCTGCCAATTTCTGAGTCCTTATTGTTAGTATTCTATGCTCTGATTCTCCACTAGATGTCAGCAGTTATTTCTTTTTTTCAGTTTTTTTTTTCAATCAAAAGGTTATTTTTGTTATATATTTTTATAATTCCATCAAAACCTTTTTAGGGTATAATCATGACAGTTTTTTAGTTCCCAAATTTGTCCAGACTGTAGTATTTTAAATTGAATTTTAATATATCTCTTTCCTCCTTAATTTGCCGCTTCCGTCTATAAGGGAATGGGGATATAGTCCCCTCCCTTCACTTCCAGAGGTTTTCTTGCTTTGGGGATCTTTCTTAAGGATTCAATTAGTAGATAGAAGAAAGAAGATCAATACTCTCACCAATTCCAAGCATGATGTTCACCGATGTTCAGGTTCATGCTCTGGGACTTCGGCTGCAAGTAGCTTGGGCTAGACGCTGATCTCATGCTAGCCTTTCTCCTGTCGGGTCGGAGGGCTTCCCCCGGATCAAATGAAGTGACCACCGTCACTTTGTGATCAATGGGGTGCACCTCCTTCACGGTCACCTCTTCATGGCGACTTCGGACCCATCTAGGGTCCCCCTGGCAGGACGAAACTAGCCGTGAGGAGCGGAGGTCCGCTCTCCCGCGGCCATGTGGTAAGGGTGCAAAAGTGGAAGTCCTGTCCCCCATAGAAGTTTAATTCGCCGCTTCCTTATGTGGGAGGGTGGGTCAAAGCTCCCCCTCCTTCTTACTTTCAGAGGATTTTGCTTCTTGGGTTTTTTCCCCCAGGAAATCAATTATCAAGTAGAAGAGAGAAAATCGATGTTCTTATCCAGTTCCAATCACATTGTTTACAATCAAGCTTAAATTAATGCTTTTTGGCTTAGGCTGCTTGTAGCTTGGGCTAGACTCTGGAATGAAGCTAGCCTTTCTTCTGCTGGTTTCTGGAGGACTTTCCCCAGCTGACCAGATCAACTGCCATCTCTCCACAGTCGACGGGGCAGTCCTTCATCCTCTCCGGGGTGACTTCAGGCCCATTTAGGGTCCCCTAGCAGAGAGAAATCAGCCGTAGGGTGCGGAGACCCGCGATCCCTTGGCTGTCACGCTAACTGCGCAAAACCGGAAGCCTCAAAATATAATTTTAAACAACCCATTTAATAGGAAAAAATATAAGATCAATTAAGATTTCTAAGTTACTCCAAAGCACTCTAAAAATAATAAAACTACTACAAAATGCAGGTTAAGGTCATCTGACGTGATACTCTTTATCATTTTCCATTCAAGTTGGAAGACAGAAGTGGATTCCAGTTTCAAGGGCGTAACAGAATTCTGGACCAGAGGATTGTTAAAGCTGACACAGGGGAATAGTAAGGAACTGGAACTGTTGACAAAATTGAACAGAGCAGCAGCAGGAGGAAATACTGTGTCTTAATCCACTGGCTTTACATGTGTGTCAAAAATATCACAGTTTACAGAAGAGACAGAAAAATCAGAACCTGGAATAACAGTATAGTAAACCAAAATCCCACTGCACAATCCCAGCAATTACAATGAGTGAACTGAAGGAAGCAACTACAAACCATTCACATAGTGGAGGATCACTTGTCCTTTAATTCATACTGGGCATTTCATAGCTAATAGGCAAAAGATAAAGTTCAAACCCACAGAAGGAGAATTTGAAGGTTACTCTGTATTCCTATATCATATTTATTTAAAATATTTTTTTAGAAGATCAAAGTTGCTTACAATAAAAAGTATAAATGCTATCAAGTTTGTAGCTGCAAATGTAACATCTGGCTGATCCATTTATTAAACATACATATATGCTGAACTTACGTATAAGGATTCTTCATTTATATTCATCCAAAGATTTTTGGATATGTTCATTCTCTATCATTTCAGGACCAACAATCTCAGGAGGAATAAGCTATAGGTTCTTCTTGCTAATTAGCTAACCCACTAACTTGAATTCAACTTCCGATGCTGTAGGGAAATGACCAAAAAACTGCTTTTTTTAAAGGGAACTTGCTCCGAAAAGCTTATCACTTTGATCTATAAATCCATTTATGGCCTCTCTATACAACACCTACTGTAGTATGTGAATTTCTTAGACATTTATCTGATTATACTTTATTCAATTTCATTGCAAGAACTAAACTGAATAAATTACATGTAAAAATGAAGTATTTTATCTAATAGTTTAGATAAAATAGTTCATTCAGAGCTACCTGTGTATAATTCACAACTACTTTCGGTATAATCATGAAACCCAGAACTGTTTTCTTGCTAACTGTTCTGCTATGAAACTGTTGTTTCCAATCTGCTACTAGTGGCCATGAAGTCCATATTTTGCCTTCATCATGATTATGGTTAGTTAACCTCCCTCCCCATCTGTTCCAGACATCTGGAGGCAGAAGAAAAGCATTTTCTCGTAACAATCTTTATGAAGATCCTGGATATATATTGGTAATAGGTACAAGAAAATCTCTGATAAGATAGGCAAAATGGGAAGGCTAAAATACTGTTTCCTAAACTGTGAGACTGTGAATGGGTTTGAGCTTGTTTTTCCTGGCTGAATGTTCTATTCCTTGTTCACCCAGCTCTACCCATTCATGCAGTTCCAAAAAGATTCTGCAGGAATATAGCTCTTGGTCCCCAAACATAACCCTGCCATTTATAAATATTTCAAAATCTAACAACAGTCCATAGTATGCTAAACAGCAAACAGGTATTTGACAGACTTACAGATCAATGTGTTTCTTACATTTACTGAAAAGTACAAGTTGTTTAGTTTAAATGAGATGACCCATTGCTTCATATATTTCCTAAACAATTTATAGCTAAATAGATTTACACAATTTCATTATTACAAATTAGTCTTGCATTTCTGTCATGTCCTTCTCAATGGCTGAATATTTTTTTAATTATTGCAAAATGCAGAATGTACCTTTATCTTCCATGTAATGCTAACCAGTGTATAATATGTGTGCATGTTTAGTACTCGATGTTCCATTTCTTCTGCAAGATTGCGTAGAGGCATTATTCCCTCTCCTCCCCACATTTGTGCAGGTCAATTTCCTTGACTATGCAAGACAAAATGTTGAAAGTAGAAAAACTTGGAAACTTGTCTTCCTCAAAGGATTTCCCCCCTTGCGAAGTGTCCACAGGACAGCAGAAGGTAGGGAAATCTGGCAAACCAGTGAGAGAACCTACCTGAATGTTTTTTTCACAGTCTGTTTGCTGATGAAGGGAGAGCTCACTTTCTAGAACAAATTTCTTCCCACACTTGTCGCAGATCTGCATGCGCCTATGAGTAATGTTCATGTGCCTCTCCAGATACCAGCGTGTGTTAAACACCCTGGGGCACTTCTCACAGGTCAAAGTCTCCTTTTCTTCAAACTTTGATTTCTGCACAGGTGCCCTGGGCTCCTTTGCAGCTTTCTTCTTACGCTTGGGGGGCTCAACGCTCTTTCTACGGCCCCTTGTAGCTCTGGAAGCAGGAGAAGATGTGGCGGCTGCAGTAGATGCAGCTCTCCTTGTCCTCCTTTGTGCAACACTATCATTTTCCTCTCTTTGCTTTTTTTTCTTCTGCCTCTCATTTTCCTCTTCATCATTACTGTCTTCAGTGGCCGCTTCCTCCCCACTGTCACCCTCCTCTTCCTCACTGCTGGTCTTAAGAACAGCAGTTTCTTTGGATTGGGAGGGGACCCCCTTCTCCCCTTTTGATACATTTAATGTTTGGTTGTTAAGGTTTACCTCTACTATTATCTGCTCCCTTTTGTAAGTCACTTCATTTTCTTCCTCGTCCTCCTCCTGCAAGTCATCAGAGTTCTCCCTGTCTTCTTTCATAGCTTGAGCCTCTCCTACTATTCTGTCCTCCCTGAAATATGGCTGCTCCTCTCTTTCATTGAGATGTGGCTTACATGCTTTCGGGTCCACCAGTACAGAATAAGGACTCCCAGACTCCCTTTTGTACACCTTGGTGGACAAATGAAGTTCCTGGCTGGCACCATGATAGAAAATGGGTGGTACTTGACCCCTGTCCTCCTGTGCCATCCCTGCTACATGTATGGTGCAATTTTTAGCCATCTGCTGGCAAGAGCTGGCTGTTTCATTCATGGGGGCTCCCGATTCATTGAGCACCTTGTATTCCAGAATATCAGTGAAGTAATTCCTTTGAAACAAGATGAATAGCTGGAACCAACTAATTCATGTCTGTTTTGGGGGAGCAGAGCACAAAAGCACGTGTAGGTCATGGAACTTTGGTTTTATACCATGAAGACATCGACAGCAGTTCACAGGAAGAAAGCTGCCATTCAATAGCTGAACATTTTATCTAGAAAAAGAAAGAGAAAATTAAGTTAGTGCCTTAGGGATAGCTGAAATAAATTATCCTTGGAATAATTGTATGGTTGTGAAGATTACCCCCCTCCCCCCCTTAAACTAAAATTCAGGGGGAGGGGGGCAATCTTCATGACCCTTAGAACCTAATTCCAAGCAAAAACCTCTAGATAACCAGTCACATAAGGAAGTAGAGACTAAAGAAAAAGAAGGGGAAAAAAAGAAACAACGAGGTAGAGAGTGATTGGAAGGATAGAAAACCCAGTTACAAAGTAGGAGAAACATACCCAAGACCCATAAAGGACTCAAATGCCTATACACTAACGCTCAAAGTTTAGGGAACAAACAGGGTGAACTTGAAGTACTAGAACATGAAGGCAGATATGATATAGTTGATATAGAAATGAACCACTGGCTTAAAAACTGGTGTTGTCAACAGAACTTCGGCTTTCTAGACCAGGGCTTTTCAACCTTTTCACCGATTGTACCACTTTTAGAATATGGCAACATTCAAGTACCACCAGTCACCCAGCAAGGTGTCAAAAGCTTGATGACAAAAAAAAAAAAAAAAATGGAAAAAAGTGATAAAGTACAGGTAGTCCTCAATTTACAACAGTTTGCTTGGTGACTGTTCAAAGTTACAACGGCACTGGAAAAAGTGACTTATGACCATTTTTCACACTTATGACCATTGCAACATCCCCAGGGTCATGTGATTTACATTTGGATGCTTGGCAACTGATTCTTATTTATGATGGTCACATTGTTCCAGGGTCATGTGATCACCTTTTGCAACCTTGTGACAAGCAAAGTTAGTGGGGAAACCAGATTCACTGAATTAAATTAAATTACTAATTTAATTTAATTAAATTACTAATTTAATCTCTCTCCTTTCTTTCTCTCTCTCCCTCTCTTTTTCTCTCTCCCTTTCTCTTTCCCTCTCCCTTTCTTTCTCCCTCCCTCTCTTTCTCTCACTTTCTCTTTCCCTCTCTCCCTTTCTTTCTCCCTCCCTGTTTCTTTCTCTCTCCCTTTCTCTCCATCTCCCTCTTTTTCTCTCTCCGTTTCCCTTTCTCTCTCCCTTTCTCTCTCCCTCTTTCTCCCTCTCCTCTTTCTCTCTCTCCCTCTCTCTTTCTCTCTCTCCCTCTCTCTATTTCTCTTTCCCTCTCAAAGATCCTTAAAATCCTTAAAGTTATGATTGGGCGAAAGACTTTTTCTTTTACAGATGGGGCAGGTGGGCCCGATATTCATGGGCAGGCAGGACCCCACCCGCTGAGCCGCCGCCTCCCCATCACCCTCCACACCAGCTGGCTCCGTCGCCAGACCTCCCAGCTGACAGGCGCAGGTCCGGGGGTCACCGGCTGACGGGCGCAGGAGTTCGACTCTGCGGCGGCCTCCCCTTCACCCTCTGCACCAGCCAAAGTGTTGCCTGACGTTCCAGCTGACGGGTGCAGATCCAGGGGTCGCCAGCTGATGGGCGCAGGAGGTAGGTGCTGTGGCGGCCTCCCAGCCACCTGCTTCTTCGGCTGGAGCAGTTGCCAGGGCTTGCATGGTCGCCGGTGGCGAGTAGCGCGTCAGTGGCCCTTGGGGGCTGCCGTGGTGCCTACCTCCTGCGCCTGTCAGCTGGCGACCCCCAGACCTGTGCCCATCAGCTGGAACGTCAGGCAACGCTTTGGTTGGTGCAGAGGGTGAAGGGGAGGCTGTCGCAGCGCCGAACTCCTGTGCTTGTCAGCTGGGAGGTCTGGCGACAGAGCCAGCTAGCGTGGAGGGTGATGGGGAGGCGGCAGCTCGGCAGGCGGGGTCCTGCCTGCCCGCGAATATCGCGCCCACCTGCCCCATCTGTTAAAGAAAAAGTCTTCCGCCCAAGCATAACGCCAGCAGTTCTGTGCCACAGAGGCTTGAGACATGGAGGCAAGGGACGCGGAGCAGCGCAGTGCCGTGGGAGGCGGCAGGACAGGGGGGAGGGGTTACCTGCATCCTGTCAGCCGAATTCTGGAAGCCTACCTGAATGAAGAATTTTAGGGGGTGTTGAAAGCGTGACAGACTTAGGGAGAGTGGAAGGGAGGTGAATTCCGGGTGGAGTAGAAAACATGGGGGGAAGGCATTAGGAAATAAGCACCAAGGTACATGGTGCCTTGCAAGGGATTCCCAAGTGTTCTGCAATTGTTTTTCCTCTCTCCTCTGTGCGAGAAAAACTTTTGCGGCGTAAATCTGAAACCAGGTGTTCCTGTCAGGTGGTGCAGGAGGTTCTTGGGAGAGGCGAGGACAAGCTTGGCATTTCCTCTCCCCCAATTCCCTTCATCTTCTTCACCCCCTGCCCTGGCCTGCCTGCGATCTGAGCTCGTGACTCTGTGGCTTTTCTTTGCCTAGCCTAGCCAAGCTTTCTTCCACCTGCCTCATTCCTGGGAGCGCCGAGGAGGTACGGCAGAAACACATGAACTGGGATTGTGGCGCTCTTGGGAAGCTGATCATGCTTTGAACCTTAGGAGAGGAGGAGTCCTTTCCTCCTTCCCTCCCTCTCTCCCTGTCAAGCCCTGGCGGGCTCGACATGAACGGGCTGGGGGAGGGGTCGAGGACGACGTGTGGGGTGGCAAAGGAGACCGGTGGCTGGCACCGGGGCCAGACCTCCCAGCTGACAAGCGCAAGTTCGGGGGGTCGCTAGCTGACGGGCACAGGAGTTTGGCACTGCGGCGGCCTCCGCTGATCTGAGTGCACGAGAAGTCAAACCCGTTGCTGCACAATGAGTCCCTGGGGAGGGCAGGGTCTTGCTCTGCGCCTGCACTCTTCATGCGCCTCCTGCAGGGCACATTCGGTAAAGTTTGTGCAGGCTGCCGCCAAGCAGCATATTTTCCACAAACAAGTGAGGTGGGAAGGAGCGGAGCGGGGGGGGGGGGGGGAGGAAGGCGACGCTGCGGGGGGGAGGAAGGTGACACCGCGTACCACCAGCCAGTCCAGCACAATAGCACTGAAAAAAACAAGAAATTCAAGAAGAAACTGGGGGGTGGAGCCAAGATGGTGGACAGGCAGCAAAGGCTGTAAGGAGCTCCTCCAAAAGCAAAAGCCTTCTTTTATTTTATTTTATTTTTATTTTAACTTTTAAACCCTTTTTAACATTGCATTTTTAATCTACCCACTTTTAACCTATTTTAACCTACTTTTAACTCTTTTTAACTACCGGAGAGGCCACCATTTTTTTACCTACATTTTAACAATTCTACAAGCCAGGATTACTAAGAATGGGGAAAAGGAGAAAGAGACAGCACTCTGCAGCAGAGAGTTCATCCAAGCCACTGAAGCAGCAGAAAATGGAAGATTACACTGCAAACAGACAGTCTGTTCCAGTAAGTAATTCATCTGCAGTCGCCTTATCAGATAAATTTAATTTATGTGACTCATTGGAATGGGACTTACAAACCGAACTGGAAAGCAAACAGCATGCAGAATTGTCCTCCTTCTCGGAGAATTGCTCCCCTTCTTGGAACTCAGCAGCAGCCCTCTTTGCACAGGAGGGAGATATAATAAATTTGAAGGGGGAAAATGTGACAGATTTTCTCTCTAGACAATGTTTGCTTACGGCTCAAACTGTTAACTCAATATATCAGTGGTGGCGAACCTATGGCACGCGTGCCAGAGGCGGCACTCAGAGCCCTCTCTGTGAGCACTCGTGCCATGCCCCGGAGATGGCAACTGTCCCTCTTCAACCAGTTGCCTGCTAACTCGCCGAGGTCCCACATGGCCGGATGCATCCCGGCATGGCTGGTTTCCCTCCCCCCGTCCCATCCCACCTGGCCTCGCATGCTCTCCTTTTCCTGGGCACGACCCACTGCATCGCCTCCTCAGCTGTCAGCCGGCCATCCAGCTCAGAGGTGGCATCTTTGAACTGCTGGTGGCAGGCTGCAGCTCGCTGGCCTCTGTGTGCGGGGGCCGATGGTGTCAGGCAGCAGCCGCCCCAGCCCTTGCCTTACCCCTCAGGACGAGCTTCCTGCCTACCGCCCCACCTGCCAGAGACCCCCTGGATCTCCCCCAACCCTGCCCACCCCCCACAGGCGTCCCTCCCCATGAGCAACACTGAAGTGACCACGCCCACCTTGGCCACATCCACCCAATCTGCCATGACCACCACAGCCACGCCCACCCAGTAGGCCACGCCCACCTGGCACCCCGCAATAAATAAGTGGGGTTTAGGTTGCAGTTTGGGCACTCAGTCTTTAAAAGGTTCGACATTACTGAACTATACCATATCATCTGCATCCAAAAATACACATAGCTTCACATCCCCAACCAAGGCATCTCTAATGACATCCTAAGCATTTCTTAAACAATCATCCATAAATCCATTCAATAACCAAAGGGTGAAAAACATCCAAGTTTTACTTCCTGCTTAGTATTGATCTATTCAGTAAATATTCCATTTATATGCTATATTTCCGTTTACCACAGATAGCACCGCATCTTCAACTCCATATTTGTACAGGCCATATTCATGTCTATATACTTTATCATAGTCTTTCTCCAAATTGACAAATGTAGAATACACTTTATTTCACACATTCTTCTAGTTATCTATGATTTGCTGAACAACAAAAATAGATTCTGCACATTTGTTGCCTGGCATAAAGCCTCACTCCACTTCCCAGACTTGCACATTGTCACCTCTTACACCTTTTCAAACACAGTATTACAAAACGCTTTCCTAAGCATACTTCATAAACTAATACTCCTGCAATTTTTGTATATGTGCTTGCTTCTGGTCCTCAAACTGTGAGTTGTATCCCTTTGAGGGATTGCTGGCAAATTTGAGGAGGGTGACACTTGATCCCATTCTGCATGGACATGGGTGGCCTTTGACAAAATGCTGGCACTGGATCAGATTGTATGCAGCATTCAAGAGCTGGGGTTCTCCTTCAGTGACTTTTGTAATTGGCTTCTGTGATAGCCTCAACACATCTCTGAGTACTTGTCAAGGTCACCTTCTGAGTTAGAAGGCAGTAAAGAGGTGGTGACAGTCACCATCTTGGCATCAGTTCCCTAACTCAAATATATGTTCCTGATCCCATGTGGCTCCTTTGTAAACCTAGTGAAAGACCTGGCTCCTTTAGAGCATCCAATTATAATTAGGGTGCCCATGCTAGATTCAAATTAACCTGGTCTACGTGGATCTAAATATTGCACACCTTTAATTATCACTGTTCACTGGAGTTTAACAAACAATTATCCCCAACCTATGAATCCCTATTTTTATATGCATCTCCCCAACATTAGGTGATATCAGTTCATATCACCTGATATAATTTAGCTCCTTCATTCATAATTAAATCTATGCCTTAACTTTCCTGCATATATATCCATCACTCCATTTTACAAGATTCATATCAATTCATTCATATCTATTACATCCTACTTATTTCTCTTATTGCACAAATATAGCAAATATCTATTTTCCTTCCTTCTAGTTCAGTGGTGGCGAACCTATGGCACGCATGCCAGAGGCGGCACTCAGAGTCCTCTCTGTGGGCATGCTCACCATGCCCTGAAGATGGCAACTGTCCCTCTTCAACCAGCCACCTGCTAACTCGCTGAGATCCCATGTGGCCGGATGCATCCCAGCATGGCTGGTTTCCCTCCCCCGCTCCCATCCCTCCTGGCCTCACATGCTCTCCTTTTCCCGGTCATGACCCACTGCATCGCCTCCTCAGCTGTCGGCCAGCCGTCCAGCTCAGAGAGGCTTCTCTGAACTGCTGGTGGCAGGCTGCGGAGCCCCAGAGTGCGCTGGTCGACAGGCTGGCAGGCTGTGGCTGCTGACGGACACTGTCGGCCCCCATGCGCTCACTGGCCTCTGTGTGTGGGGGCCAATGGTGTCAGGCAGTAGCCGCCCCGGCCCCTGCCTCACCTTGCCCTCCAACAATGGCACCCCCACCCTGCCTCGCCTTGCCTCGCTTTACCCCTCAGGATGAGCCTCCTGCCCACCGCCCATCTGCCAGAGACCCCCTGGATCTCCCCCAACCCTGCCCGGCCCCACAGGCATCCCTCCCCATGAGCAACATCGAGGTGGCCATACCCACCTTGGTCATACCCACCCAGTCTGCCATGACCACAGCCACGCCCATCCAGTGGGCCACACCCACCTGGCACCCGGCGATAAATAAGTGGGTTTTGGGTTGCAGTTTGGGCACTTGGTCTCTAAAAGGTTCGCCATCACTGCAATATATGAACTCTTATCAACTGTCATAAATAAGGTTGACTGCTTGAAAGAATCTTTTTTAAAGTTAGTTAGGAGCCAGCCAAATACTGCAGAAGGACGTGGGAGGACAACCACGGATAGACATGGGATGGCTAATTCAGAAAATGAAACTAGAGAAGGCCCTTGTCTTCCTTCCAAAAATCTGAACACTCATAGAGAAAACATCCAATCAGGTAAAGGCCTAAGAGATGACCAATATAACTACAGTCTGCAGACTAACCGGGTTACCTTACAAATTTATGACAAGAGAGTGAATAGAGGGTGTTGGGGTAATAGAGAAGCTGTTAAGCTGTCCCTGAGCCAGCTGCTTCGCTGTGAACTCACTCTGATAGATCTTCTACATGCAGAGTGGCTGCCAGCAAGAAGGCAATATATGAGAATTCTCCTATCGTTTAAGCAGCCCACAATTCCCTCCATGCTCTTTAAAATGAAGCCCTTTCTGAGTACCTTTTCAATATTCCCAATAAGGGTTTTCCGCTCAGACAAAGTGTGCTCACTCCTGAAACAGCGTCACCAAGAGGGAACTGTTGCTTTACATCCAGGCTGCAACAGCCCTTACACTGCTAAGCCTGAGGCTGCTGCAACTGAATTGACCCTGAGAAGACAAACGAGCGATATACAAACAGTTACCCACAGCTGCAGGAACTGTTGAAGATGTGCCAGAAGAAATGCTGATTGATCTATTCAGTGCACTGCCGGAACCTGAGCAAGTTAATATCATTCAAAGATTGGATGACCTAAAAGAGGCACTGACAACAACTCAATTTACAGCAAAGCCTCTATTTAATTTGACTCCACTAATCGCGCAACCTTGTGACAATATATTTAATCAACAATCTGCCTTTACCTCAATAGTAAAAAAAGGTAGCGTCACATAGGCAGACAGTGGGGTAACTGCACTGACTGACCCTGTCTCTGAGAAACAACTGAAAGACAAAGGGCTTCATCACACAGTGCCTCCTAAGCTGACAAACACTAAGGATATAATCCAGCTTCCATCCTCATTTGACTTAGAAGTTCCCACAACATCTCCCTACGAGATGAATTCTCAGCTACGCCCCTCCAAAAATGGACATAAATCTACATTTATACATTTAAGCCAGAGTACCTGCCCATTTGAAAAAAAAATATTCCTGGAGCAAGGGCAGAGGCACACTGGCAATCTAGATATAGAGGAGCAACAACAAGTTCTGCAACCCACGAGAAGAAACACCGAACCTCACAACAACTGTGTTTATATGGGAAGCATAGATGATATTGACCCAGCTCTAATGTCAAGTTGACATCTGGCATTTTTACCATCTAGCCAATCAACCAAGCCACACCACCTTGCCTCCGAGAAGCCCATACAGATGATGACCTGGAACGTAGCCGGCTGGAAAGGGATGGTCGATAGTGGACTAATGAGCTTTCTCCCTAGATTTGATGTAATAGCCCTTCAAGAAACCTGGTTAACCGAAGTGGATGAACCAGTACAACTGCCAGGTTTTCAGGGATGGGCCTCCCCAGCCCAAAAAACAAAGAACAAAGGGAGACCCTCTTATAAAGCAAGAGTTGCAATGGCAGGGGGAGAAACTATATAACGAAGATAAGTATTTGTACTTCCTAGCTGTTAAATTTGAATATGAAAAGTGTGAGTTAATATTGGTAAATGTGTATATCCCACCAATCACATCCCGGTATTATAACTCTGAATGTTGGATGGGCTTGGAAGTTATTCTAGAAGATATATCTGTATTGTACCCTCAGTCCATAGTGGTATTACTAGGAGATTTGAATGCTCGGCTGGGTCCCTCTTTGTATGATCTCGCCCAGAAGAAGGGAGTCCCAGGATAATTTTTTGATAACCATCCTCAGTGGCTCTTGAGAGACTGCAAAAGTAATGCTGCTGGCCTGCTCCTAGGCTCCTTAATTTTTAAGGGTAATCTCTAAATTCTGGGAGATAAGGATAAGAATTACACATATCCTTACACATACCACTAGACCAATTCAAGCTGTGTACTGGATCTCTTTTGTGTGTCTAGAGATAAAGTTGACCTCTTTTCGGAGGTCACAGTACACCTTAGCAACAATAGCGACCACCAGCCTGTAAGCGTGACACTGCGAGGCCGCACAGATTTAAGACCATATAATATGGCTGATAGATGGCTCACCAAAAAGGTAGAGGTGACCCAAAATAAAAGGTTAATTTGGGCCAAAGTTGATACTAAGGCAATACTAGAATGCCTTAAAACAGAGAATACTATTAAGTGGGCTAGAACAAACCAGTCATCTACTACTGACTGGATGTCAGCCTTCAATGCATTCTCCAATCTCTGTAACATTCTGAAGAAACATCTAACAGCTAAACCTGCTACAAAAAGAGCCTGAGTGGGTAGACCCCACTGGTTTGATCCTGAATGCCAGCGACTGAAAAAGAAATTGAAGGCAGCCATGAGGCTTGCCCAGAGGAATCCTACTGCCCATATACAAGCTAAGATGTTGCACACAAGAAGGGAATATAAAAAAACTATAACATTAAAGAAAAAAAGCTTTGCCATTTCAATCTGGTCAGAACTCGAGTTGGCTGCCAGAAGTCATAACTCAGTAATATTTTGGCATTCTGTAGCAGGTGTCCTGAAGGAGCAGAGATTTGCATTTGACATACCAATCTCTGCTGAGGACTGGGAGAATTATTATCAGTATTTGTTTGTTTCCACGGAACTGGTAGAGAAATTGTCTTTAAGTAATAATAATGATGATGATGATGATGATAATAATAATAATAAAGTTGGAAGGGACCTTGGAGGTCATCTAGTCCAACCCCCTGCTCAGGCAGGAAACCCTATACCATTTCAGACAAATGGCTGTCCAGTCTCTTCTTAAAAACTTCCAGTGTTGAAGCATTCACCACTTCTGGAGATTTAGTGATTTAGTAAACTCTAGAACTTCCCCCTCTTGGCCACCAGTCTCAGAAAAGGAGATACAATCCATCATCAAAAGTTTAAAGAGCAATAAAGCCCCAGGTGAGGATTTTTTACCAGCAGAATTATTCAAGAAATTTCCCAATTGGTCGGGTCCTGTATTGGCAGGTCTTTTTACACACATAAATAACACCTGCCATATACCAGATGGGTGGAAGATGGCAATAGTTGTCACCATTTATAAAAAAAGAAATAATAAGGACCCTAGTAATTATAGGCCCATTAGCCTGATTGATATTGCAGCAAAAATATATGCTAGGTACCTTTTGAACAGAATTGAAATCTGGGTAGAGGAAAACAATATCCTCACAGAAGAACAAGCAGGTTTTAGACAAAGCCGATCTACTATTGATAACTGCTTTGTCTTGAACCATCTAATTGCCAAATATGCCTATAAGAGGAGACCCCTGTTTGCTGCTTTCATAGACCTTACAGCAGCATTTGATATGGTAAACAGAGAAATACTATGGAGTAAATTGACATCTCTTAAAATAGAACCTAGACTCCTGGCTTTGATTAAAGCCCTTTACACAAGTACCTGTTTGAGGGTGTGGTATGGCGTTAATGGGGCTCTGACTAACAGGATCCACACAGATAAAGGGATAAGGCAAGGGTGTATCCTGGCCCCATTATTATTTAGTTTATATATCAATGACTTGCCAGGGTTAATGAAGGATCCCATGGTACATATGCCGATGATCCTAAATGCTTACTGTAACAGATTGCTTTATGCCGATGATATGATTTTATTATCATATTCACAAGTAGAATTACGTAGGCTATTAAGAAGATTCAGCTCTTACTGTCAGGATAACTCCCTAATCATTAGTAAAACTAAATTAAAAAATAATGGTGTTTGGCAGACACCATCAGAGACATAAGTGGAAATGAGATGGTGAACCAATTGAACAGGTTAACACCTTTGTATATCTGGGCGTAACCTTTTCCAAGACTGGATCTTGGGTTTGCCATCATCAACAAAGTACATTTAGAGCAAAAGCCCGCCTGAATCTACTGCTTAAACTAAAGAACCATAGTTACCCAGGGTCCTTAGCCCCATTAATTAAGATATATAAAGCTAAGTGTCAAGGTTCCAACTAATGAAACACTTCAAAGAACTTCCAGGCATTGTTTATCCTAAAAAGTCTTTTATTCATGTAACAAACTGTCAGCACGGCATGAAGAGGGATGCTAAGATCTAAATTCTCCTCCTTCAATCTGCTGTCATAAATCACATTCTCCTACAAGGTTGAAGGGTAAACGTTCTCTTCCGTTTACATCGTGGGATTTCTATCTAATATAATTACTCACATACATTCTTTCTCTTCCCCTCCCAGCGTCATCTGAGTTAACTCTAAAAATACCACAAAGCTCTGCATATTTTGTCAGAGCAAGAACATCCAATGTTAGCAGCGTTGACATCCGGCCCCCCCATACAAAAAAACCAGATCCTGGAATGTAAACAAAAGCATATGTTAGGGGCTATTTTTCGGTTTGTTGGGGTATTTCGCATGAAACCTTTTGATGAGTCTGTCAGCTTTCACCTCGCAGGATTTCACCCAAGTGGCTTCAGACAACGGGTATCCCTTCCACTGTACTAGGTACTGCAATTTCCCTTTAAAAATCCTAGAGTCAAGAATACATTTCACTTCATAGTGGGTCTGTCCCGCAACTACGAGGGGCCCGGGTGCCTTCTTAGGGGGAGGTCTTAAAGTGGAGCCCCGATAAGGTTTCAACAAGCTGCAATGGAAGACTGGGTGAATTCTCCCTAAAAGTCTAGGGAGTTTTAATTCTACGGTGACCGGATTGATGATCCTTACGATAGGAAAAGGCCCCAAGAATTTTGGTCCTAACTTCTTACTGGGTAATTTGAGGTGTAAATATTTAGTCGACAGATAAACCTTTCCCCCAACTTGGAATGTTCTTTGGGGAGCCCTCTTTTTATCAACCTGCTTTTTATAGGTTTCAAAAGTCTTTTTTAAAGCAGTTTTCGTGTTTCTCCAAACTACTTTCCACCCCCTCACCCATTGGTCAAGTGTCTGGGAAGCGGAGGGCACCTGAGGGTATTCAGGTATTGGGCTGAACTCTTTTCCTGTGGCCACTCTGAAAGGCGTGTAGCCAGTGCTGCTGTGCACAGAATTATTGTATGCCACCTCCCCAAAAGGGAGGAGGTCAGTCCAGTTTGTCTGTTGGTAGGAAACGTAGCATCTAAGATATTGCTCCACCATTTTGTTAGCGGATTCTGCAGCCCCATTGGTGGCTGGATGAAAAACAGATGATAAGCCTTGAGATGATCCAATTAATTTAAGAAAACTCCTCCAAAACTTTGCTGTGAACTGCACCCCCCTGTCCAAAATTATTCGCTTAGGGGCACCATGTAGCTAGTAAATATGTTTCAGGAACAATTTGGTCAGTCGTTGGGCAGATGGGAGTCCTTTGCAGGCGATGAAATGAGCCTGCTTTGAGAACAGGTCTATCACAGTCCATATGACAGTATTTCCTTTACTTTCAGGTACGTCTACTATAAAGTCCATAGCTATTTCTTCCCATGGTTGAGAAGGGTCTGCTACCGGCTGCAGTAACCCAGGGGTTTTCCCTGTGATTCTTTTCATTGTGGCACATACAGTACAACTTTTTACATAGTTTTCCACATCCAGTTTCAGCCCCGGCCACCAAAATTCCCAGCGGGTGAGGTGTAGAGTTTTTAAATATCCAAAGTGTCCAGCCTGTTTTACATCATGGCTGTGTTTGAGAGCATTAAGACGGAGGGTTTCAGGCAAATATAGTTTTCCCCCTTTGTAGGCCAAGCCATCCCTGCATGTTAGGGAGGTTTGATTATCTTTGAACCACTGATCAGTGAGGAGCTCTTGTTTTATTTTCTTTAACCCAGGGTCGTCAGGATTAGGGACTCTGCAAGGCGTGAGTTGAGCAGCAGTTTGTGGACTGGAGATAATTGCCTCATTAACCTCTTCACGTTCGCTTTTGTACTGGGGCAATCTCGATAGCGCATCAGCTAGAAAGTTTTTTCCTCACGGTATGTACTTTAGAGTGAAGTTGAAACGGTTAAAGTACTGTGCCCACCGTACTTGCTTTGGAGATAATTTACGAGGAGTTTTCAGTGCCTCTAGGTTTTTGTGATCTGTCCATACTTCAAAAGGCACTTTGCTCCCTTCTAGATAGTGTCGCCAGTTTAATAGCGCCCACCTAATTGCGAAGGCCTCTTTCTCCCAGATTGCTCATCTCCACTTGCTTTCAGTAAATTTTTTAGAGGTGTAGGCGCAGGGTTGCACGACCCCACTTTTGTTCTTTTGCAGTAATACAGCTCCAACTGCCACATCACTGGCACCAGCTTGAATTACAAAGGGCTCCCCTGGGCAGGGGTGCTTTAGGATTGGTTCAGCAGCAAATAGTTTCTTTAAATTCTCAAAAGCTGTTTGATGGCCCATCGTCCATGCTAGTCGTTGGCCCAGTCGCGGCTTCCCTCCTCTTTTGCCCATTTTGAGTAGTTCTGTAAGGGGTAGGGCAATCTCGGCAAAAGAGGGGATGAATTGACAATAGACGTTGGCAAAACCTAGAAAGCTCTGGAGCTGTTTGTGAGTTTTTGGGGGCTGCCATTCGATTATAGCTTTCACCTTGGCTGGATCCATTTCAATGCCCTCGTTGGAAATTCTGTAGCCAAGATAATCTAATCGGGTCTGGTGAAATTCAAATTTTGACAATTTGGCATAAAGCTTGGCATTCAATAGTTTCTTTAACACTTCTCTCACCAGCTTTATGTGATCAGTCATATTCGTGCTGTATATCAGGATATCATCAAGATACATCAAAACCCCTTTGTACAAGTGATCATGTAGGACCTCATTAATCAACTGCATGAATACGGCTGGGGCTCCCTGTATAGTCCAAATGGCATGACCTTGAATTGATAGCTCCCCATGAGGCAGTTGAAGGCAGTTTTCCACTCATCTCCCTCCTTTATTCTCACTCGGTAATATGCCTCTCTCTGGTCTAATTTAGTGAAGACACGCCCCTTAGCCAAATGGGTTAATAAGTCCCTTAGGAGGGGGAGGGGGTATTTGTTTTCCACACTCACAGCATTGAGACCCTTATAGTCTACGCAGAGATGAAGAGACCCATCTTTTTTTTCTTTGAACAACACAGGGGCTCCCACAGTAGATTTGGCCCATTCAATGAACCACCTCGCTAGGTTTTTCTTCACGTATCGCTGCATCTCCTCCATTTCGAGGGGGGACACAGCGTACATTCTCGGGCGTGGAAGTTTGGCTTCTGGCACCAGTTCGATAGAGCAGTCATTGGGTCTGTGAGGGGGCAGGGCATCACATTCTTTTTCACTAAATGCCTCCGCTAGGTCCCGGTATTCGCTGGGGATGAGTGGTTCACCTGGTGGCAGTGAGGCAGCCATGTGCACCCGCTCATTGGGTGGCCTAAGGTATCCCGCAACGTCGGTTGAATCGGTGGGAGGTTTAGGCCCTATAGGTAGTCTCACAGTTCTCATTCCTTTCTCCCACAAGATAAATGACTTCCATTTGTCCAACCAGGCTAATCCTAGGATCACAGCCTCAAGTCATTTTTGGGGCCACCAGGGAAGCGAATAAGCTCCCAGTGTGCACCTATTTCTAGGTGTAAGGGCTCAGTTAATTGTGTGACTAGAGTCCCTCCCATCAGGGAGCCATCAGCTTGCTCAAACCTCATAGGTTTGGAGAGCTGTTTTGCCCATATGCCCATTTTCATGGCAAATGGCAGGCTAATAATGCATTGGGTGCATCCAGAATCGATTAGCACGTTTAAGTCCATTTGTGCCCCCGACTTAGGGATTATAAGTTTGGCGGCCAGTGAAAAAGGCGGGACGTGTCGACTCACCATCGGGTCATTCTCTCCTTCGTCGTCGCTGTCAAAGGAGGGTAGAGCAGGGGCGGGTCCACCTGGAGTCTCAGTGTCCTCCTGTGTGTGTGTGTGTGTGTAATCTGGGCAACAGGTTCCTGCGTGACCCGGTTGGATTTCTCTCTCGTCAGCCGCTGGGCAGGTTTCCTTCTCGCCGCTGGTTCCGGTCTGCTCTGTAGTCAGGGGAAGGGGACTGGACAGTTTGTTGCTCGATGTCCCTCCTGTCCACATCGGAAACACTTAATTGATGGGCCTGTAGGTGTCATGCCTCCGTCCGAGCCTGACTCTGAGGACGACATGGAGTTCCCTGTTGAGGCCCAGGAGGGGGTGTCTGTGGCTTTGGAGGACTGTGGGGAGGAACAGGCTGAAGCAGGCCAGGGCCCTTCAAGTTTGGAACAGGGAAGGCAGAGCTCAGGCGAGGAGCAAGGCCCCTCCCCACCTGATCCCAGAGCAAGGAGAGCAGAGAGAAGGAGGGAACAATGGAGGCAGGCTCACTTGCTCAGGAGGAGAGCATCACGCCCCACTTCACAAGGCACACCTGGGGAGTAGGGATTTAAGGAGACGCTGTGGGGTGGGGCATTTGCCAGGAACAAATGTGAACTCTTGTGATGTGAGCTCTTGTACCTGGATTCTTTGTATTTTGGATCAAGTTTGTTTCCTGCTGAGTTTTCCTTGCTGTCTTCAGTTTTGTAGTTTGCAGGTTACAGGCAAGCTGGGCGTTGAAAAGATCATACTTTGTTTGTTATCTGTTTTACTTTAAAGAACTGTTTAACTCTGGTGACTGTTTTATTGAACTTGTGCCAGCATATGTGGGGGCTGTTGGGTGAACGTTGGCAGTGCTTACAAAGACAATTATTCTGATCAGCTAATTGTTTTGCCTCTGTTCGGGGCCCTGGGTCATCACAGTAGGTGGCCTGGGTCTCTCAGCCATTGCAGTGTTGGAGGTTTTCATGGGGGTGATTGCTGTTCAGGTTGCTCTGGCTGCTGCTTGGATTCAGGTGGGGGAGGCTTCTTATAGTGGGCAAGCTGAACGTCTAGCTTCACCGCTGCCTGGTACCATTCTTGAAGCTGATCAGGTACTGCTCGATAGATGCAGGCTTGAGAGAGGTGATCGTCTAATCCAATAAAATGATGGATTAGGGATTGTTCAGGCCACCCCTCTATTCGACCTGCTATCTTGCGAAATTCTCGCACGTACTCCAGGGCAGGCCTGCCGGCTTGTTTTATTTTGTAGATTTGTTCTCTTGCCTTTAGGTCAAGAGATGGGTCCTCAAATCTTTCTCTCAGCCCTAGGAGGAAGAGGTGGGGGTCCTCCAATTCGGGGGCTTGCTCATTATATAAATTGTTCAGCCATTTGGATGCTTCTCCCTCTAGGCTGGACGCTATCACATCGACCATGGCACCTGGGTCTGGGTAGAGATAAGCCCAGCAGTTCAAATAAGAGCGCACTTGGTTGAGGAAGAAAATCAGTTTCTCTGGGTCCCCATTGAAGGTTGGTCTGAAAGGGGGTGCAATTATAGCCTGTTGGGATCCCCACTGTGGCTGTTGCTGCTGGCCCCATCCTGGTTGCTGGTTCATGCCCAGGGGTTGCACGTTCAGGGGCTGTGGCCACGCCCCGTTGCTGTAAGTCCCTCAGTGGTTGCTGTATGTTTCGGGGTGGTGACCAATCTCCTTGCTGTGGTCGTCCTCCCACCAGCTGCTGATCTCTTGGCTTCTGCAACACCCCAAGCTGTTGTAAGTCCTCTATTAGCTGTGGCTTAGCTCAGATGCTGCTGACCATCTACCTCTGGGTGGTGCCAAACTCCCCATTGCTGCAGAGGCCTCAGACTGGGATTCTCTCTCTCTTCGGGGCTGGAGTCCCTGGCAGGGGAAGACAGTGTCTGAAAGGCTGTCTGATCTGCAAGGGAGGGGCTGCAGGCTTCTCTCTGCAGGAGCTGATTTCTGCTTCTCCTCTCTAGCTTTTCAAATCTTTCCAATGACTCACCCAAATCTTGAACATGGTAAATCGTCTTTGACATCTCAGTCCATATTGTACATTAATTACATATAATATATCTATATACAACTGTACATTTCTGGTCTCTAACTTAACTTATCTCTTTGCTGTGACCTCCATTTTTTCCCTCCATCTATAAAATTTATTCCATATTTGATAAAATTCTGTTTCTTCCTGATTTTTTAATCTTTTAGTTATCCTGTCTAGTTCTGCACAATACATAATTTTCTTTATTAGTACTTCCCCACTCGGTACTTCCATTGCTTTCCACTTTTGAACAAATAGTATCCTTGCCGCTGTAACCACGTGAATAATTAGATATGTGTCCTCTTTATTTACATTTTTCTCTAGTATTCCTAACAGTAATGTCTCAGGTTTGTATTGAATGTTTTGCCTAGTCATTTCTATTGCCCATTCCAGACATATTTTATCATATTTTATCTATATTTTAAATTACTGTACTCTATTTTAATTTCATTTTAGACTGTATTTTACTCCAATTTCATTTTAAGTCGTATTTTACTCTAATTCCATTTTAAACTGTATTTTATCAAATTTCATTTTAAATTGCTTTTATCAAACTTCAGTAATAATGGCTGCACAAAGATCTCTCTGACAACCTGAAAGACAAAAAGGACAAGTACAAAAAATGGAAAGAGGGACACATAACTAAGGCAGAATATCAGCAGATAGCCCGAATCTGCAAAGATAAAGTCAGGAAAGCAAAGGCTCAGAATGAACAAAGACTTGCAACAAAAGTCAAAGATAATTTTAAAAAAGTTTCTTTCAACATATAAATAACAAGAAAAAAAGCATTCGGTCCACTAAAGAGAGAAGATGGCAAGGAAATAATAGGCAGTAGAGAGAAAGCAGAGCTGCTTAACTCATTCTTTGCATCAGTCTTCATGCAAAAAACCAAACCAAAACAAAAAAACCCTATAGCCCAACCTACCAAAAGCATAACTGTAAAAGACAGACTAGAAATAAAAATTAAAATAAGCAAGAAAATGGTAAGAGAACACCTGTCTGCTGTAGACGAGTTCAAATCACCAGGACCTGACGGATTACTGACTACTGAAGGAGCTGGCAGATGTTATCTCAGAACCATTCTACCATATCTTTCAAAAATCCTGGAGGACTGGGGAACTACCAGAGGATTGGAAAAGAGTTGATGTTGGTTCCCATCTTCAAAAAAGGAAGAAAAACCGGTTCGCGGTGCTAGCGGACACACAGAGAGAGTCTCCTCTCCGCCGTCCGGTTTTCCTTCACCGAAAGACCCTGGAAAGGGTCGAAAGTCGCCCTGGAGGGGCAACCACCACTGAGGAAGACCCTCACCTGAGCATGGAAGGGCGGCAGCCCTCCCGCTTGAGCTGAGGCAGCTCCTTTGGATTGACGAAGAAAAGACCGGCCATCAACATGGCTGATCACTTAGCTGCACCAGCCGAAAGCCAAAAGCACTATTAAGCACAACGAAGCACCGTGGAAGATCTGGGTGAGACCCTTCCTTTCCTCTCTTCTACCCTAATTACCTTCCTGTGAAAGCCTCTGAAATTTTTCTCCCTGCTCTTAAAATAGCAGTGTTTATACACTTTGGGAATTTGAGCTTTGGAAACTAAAGGAAAGAATAACTAATTTTTTTTAACCAAATAACTGGATTTCTATTTTTTGGAGACTTTGGCATCCCAAAAGTTTCTACCATAGAGATTGAGCATTTTATCTATCCATTAACTGACAACCCCAGTCCTAAATCATCCGGATTGAAGGCCTGGAATGCAGGAACTTGGTGTACGTTAGCAATTCTTTATTCACCAACTGACAAAGTCAGCACTGGGAATAGCTTCTCCCCAGAGCTCTTTATAGTGTGTCCACGCCCACACCCCCACCCTCCACCCACAAACCACCATCCGGTTAATTATCCTTATAACCCCACCCTTGTGCCTTAACCCCTCTTCCCGTGCAGCCCCACCCCCTGCGGTCCAGCGTTCGTTCGCCTGTCGTTGCTGCCCCATGTTCGCTGCCTCCTGTTGGAATGGTAGGTCTATTGGTTCAGCCGCTGGCCAGTCCCTTCTGGCCAGGCCGTTAGTATGGTGCGCCTCCTCCCCCTCCATGCCCACGCCGGGGCCACGTTGCTGACTGGGGAGGTGCTCCGGACCAGCGTCTGTAACCTCCGCGGTGTCGGGGGGAGGCTGCACGCCCCCCGGCATTGCCGGCTGCTCCCCGCCTCCCAGCTGGCCCGCAGGACTTTCGGCAGCTTCCGTGGCGCCTCCCGCGGCATGCAAACCCAACTGGGACACCGTCGGCCGTTCCGCTGCTCCTGACTGGCCGCCGGGATGCTTTGGGCCAGTTCCGGTTCCCTCCGAGGCTGCGGGGAAAGCCCAGATGCCGCCCGACACTGCCGGGTGTTCCCCGCCCCCCAGCTGGTCGGCGGGACGCCTGGCGGCAGCCGCAGCACTCCCTACGGCATCCAGGAGGGGGTGAGAGGCCGTCGGCCGTTCCTCCACTGTCAGCCGGACGGGGGGTTGTGGCCGGCCGGCTCCGGTACGGCCCGCGGCTGGGCTGGCGTGCTGTGCAGCATCGGGACCATCGACGAGGCGAGTTGGTGGGGGTGGGATTGTTCGCTCACCGCCCCCCCCACCGAATGGCAAGCCCCTTGGGGCTTGACATGCGGCTCCCCCTACCACGTCCTCACCTGTAAGAAAACAACAAGACAGTGAGTTCTCTCTATTGTGTTGTGCCCGGCCCGGTTTCTCTGGCCAGCGCTTGTGGAATGCCCGTACAAGTCTTGGGGCATGCACGTCCCCCTCCCTCACCCAAGAGGCGTCTGACAGGGGATATCCCTTCCATTGGACGAGGTATTACAATCGACCGCGTCTTATGCGGGAGTCAATTATCTCTTGTACCTCGTACTCATCCCCAGTGACTGGTCCCGGCCCCTTAGCACCCACCCCGGGTCCTTGCGCTAGTTTCAACAAGCTACTGTGAAACACTGGGTGCACTTTTCCTAGGAAGGGGGGTAATCTTAGGCGGACTGTGACCGGATTGATTACTTTTACCACCTGAAAGGGACCTACATATTTGGGGCCCAATTTCCTAGTAGGTACTGGCAACCTAAGGTACTTTGTTGATAGATAAACCCAGTCCCCTATCTTAAAGGGTGGGTGGTCAGCTCTTTTCTTATCAGCCTGGGTTTTGGTGGTTGCTTCAGCCCTTTGTAAAGCTTCCTTTATCGCTCCCCAAAGTCCCGTGAGCCGCGTCATCCACGCCTGGGGTGTGTACGCAGTACCCGTCTCGTCGGACCACTCCGGAAAGGGTACAAACTCCACCCCGTTTACCACCCTGAACGGAGCGAACCCGGTACTGCTGTGTATGGTGTTGTTGTACGCCACCTCAGCGAAGGGCAGTAAATCTACCCAGTCAGTCTGCTGGAAGGTGACGTAACTACGTAAATACCGCTCAACCATAGCATTTGCTCTTTCGGCGGCTCCGTTGGTAGATGGATGGTAGGCCGAGCTAAGACCTTGGGATGATCCCACCAATGCCAGAAATGTACGCCAGAATTGGGCTGTGAACTGTACTCCTCTGTCCGAAATGATGCGACGTGGCATGCCATGCAGTCGGTAGACATGCTGCACAAACATTCTGGCTAGCCGCTGCGCCGACGGCAGCCCCTTACATGGGATGAAATGGGCTTGTTTGGAGAAGAGATCGATTACAGTCCATATTACCGTGTAGTTGCGGCTTGGGGGTAGCTCTACAATAAAGTCCATTGCGATCTCTTCCCAGGGTTGTCGTGGATCCGCTACCTTTTGTAGTAGGCCCATTGGTTTTCCCACTCGGGGCTTCGCGGTAGCACAGACGTGACAGGTCTTCACATACGTTTCTACATCCGGCTTTAAGCGGGGCCACCAAAATTGCCGTCGGACGTGATGGAGGGTTTTTAGGAAGCCGAAATGCCCCGCTTGCGTGGCATCGTGGCATCTCCTAAGGACAAGTGGGTGTAACTTCTCAGGGACATAGAGTTTGTCGGCTTCCCATGCTAGCCCATCTCTTTGAGTTAGTATAGCTGGATGGTCCTGTAACCACTTATCATGGACTATAATATTCCCAGTGCTGACTTTGTCAGTTGGTGAATAAAGAATTGCTAACGTACACCAAGTTCCTGCGTTCCAGGCCTTCAATCCGGAGGATTTAGGACTGGGGTTGTCAGTAAGTCAGCACTCCCTACGGCATCCAGGAGGGGGTGAGAGGCCGTCGGCCGTTCCTCCGCTGTCAGCCGGCCGGGGGGTTGTGGCCGGCCGGCTCTGGTACGGCCCGCGGCTGGGCTGGCGCGCTGTGCAGCATCGGGACCATCGACGAGGCGAGTTGGTGGGGGTGGGATTGTTCGCTCACCGCCCCCCCCACCGAATGGCAAGCCCCTTGGGGCTTGACATTAACTTTGAAAAATACCCTTTTGCTTTTTTTTTTCTTAAGTGCATAAAAACATAATTGCTGTTTTGGAAAAATTTTTATAACCTACTGGGGACATCTTGTGGCGAAACCTGGCACAGCAATTGAATTTTTCTGACTGTTAAGCTTGCTGGCTCCCTTGATTTGTCCTTCATACTATCAAAAAAGATAAGAATTGGAAACAGCTGGGCGGTGAAAACAACTACTAGAAATTGTGGAGGCGGACATTGGCTGACTCTTTCTAAACATAGCCTCCACTAAAAGATTATCTTTAACTACCATAGAAATGGAGGAATGCTACCCACAGCTTAACTATAAACTTACACTTGAAAAAATTCTTGAAGCCACTGAGCTAATGAATTCCAGAGTAAAAGCCAAAGATGTTATCCCCAAACTACAAAGTGAACTTCAGACTCCAACTGACCAACTTCTAAATCAAAAAACAATAGAAGAGGAACAACCCATCATTACAGTGGATTTTGTGCAACAGCATATACAACCTATTGAGAACCTTGATGACCAAATACTGACTTTAACCAAAGTACCTGCAATTCTTAAAGCAACAGGAACTGAACAACTACAATATACTGAGAATTTCGACAATCTAGACAAGCAAACTGAACAACAACTACAATATACTGAGAACTTTGACAATCTAGACAAGCAAACAACAATGACAACACTGGATATGACTTTTTACCTTACGCAGAGTAAATTGGAAGAAGAGGAAGACCAGACTGAATTGATCACAAACACTTTAAACCAAATATGGAGACTTGACTTATTAGGGCAGCAACCTAATAACTACAAAGGGGCCAGTTCCTTTGAAAAAATGATAACTGGATGTTCTCTCTTGATTCAAACAGTATGTGTGGGAATGAAGGGAGACATATTGGAGGATTCAAAGGCACTGATATGGAAGCCTGCCTGGCACAAAAAGAAAGCCAGAATTAGATTTAAAAGTGGGTTTTGAAATTCTATCTAATGGGTTAAGAAGGCTTTCAGATATACTGACTGATTTAATATTTAGTACTTAGATTTATAATGGAAATGAAAATTTAACTTTTAGATTATAGTGTTGAATTGTTATATGGAAATGGGTTTGTGATAATGAAAGATATGTTATTAGTAAATGAGGAGCTATCAGGATGAGAAATAGAATTTACTAGTGAAATAAGACAAGAATTTAAATTTGGGAATAATATGTATACTTTAGCTGTGATAATCACACGGTAATGAAATGAGGGCTACCCAAAGATTAAACATTATGGTTATTAAAGGCTAAATTTGAAAATGGTAATTGGAATTAAGTAAAACTCAAAATCAGGACTTGGATATCTATAACTAAAATTGTGTTCATAAATGTATTGATAGATTGAGCTTTATTAAGAAATGTATTAAACTGAATATGATACAATAATTAAGGGAAATAAGGATTATAGAGAAAATAGATTATAAAGGTAAAGAGGTATATCAACAGAATTTGATTAAAAGGAGTTTTTTAGGTTTTTATTCAAAGTTAAATGCTAGTGAAAGTATACAAGTTTCAGATATAGAAAAGTATTTACAGGTAGCACACTTTCCTAGACTTTCTAATGACCAACGAGATGAGATGAATGGTTTAATTACTTCTGAGGAAATCATTTGGGCAATTAAACAATTAAAGATTGGTAAGGCTCCTGGTACAGATGGACTAACAGCAATTTATTACAAAATGTTATCTGAAGAAATGATAGAACCACTGAAGGAACTTTTTAATAGTATTTTGTTGGGAGCAGAGGTACCTCCATCTTGGAGAAGGGCTTTTATATTGTTGATCCCAAAGGAGGATCAAGATTTGACCCAGCCTAAGAATTATAGACCTATATCTCTTTTGAATACAGACTATAAGATTTTTTCAAAAATATTGGCAAATAGGTTAATGCAAGTTTTGAAGCAATTGATCCATAGTGATCAATCTGGATTCATAACTGGAAAATATATGAAATATAATGTAAGACAAATTGTTAACCTAATTGAGTATTTGGATAAAAATAATCAAATCCCTGCAGCTTTGATATTTTTGGATGCTGAAAAAGCTTTTGATCAATTAAATTGGCAATTTTTATTGAGAGTTGTAGAGAAAATGAATTTTGGGGATAAATTTTTGTATGCTCTTACGGCTATATGCCAACAGCAATTGGCACAAATTATAATTAATGGAGGATTAACAGATGCATTTAAAATTGAAAAGGGTACTAGACAAGGATGTCCACTATCCCCATTGTTATTTGTTTTAACAATGGAGATTTTATACATTAAAATTCGTGAATCAACTACAATAAAGGGAATAAAAATAAAACAGAATGATTATAGGTTGAGAGCTTTTGCCGATGATTTGGTTGTGACATTATCTCAACCGACAGATTCGGTAAGGGATTTGGTGGAAATCATAACCCAGTATGGCAAAGTTTCTGGTTTTAAGATAAATAACAATAAGACTAAAATACTTTTGAAAAATATGTCTATGAAGGAAAAGGATATGTTAGCTAAATTAACAGGTTTTGAAATAGTGAAAAAGGTTAAATATTTGGGAGTTTACATTACAGCTTCTAATGTTAAGTTGTACAAAAATAATTATGAGACATTATGGGTAAAGGTGCAAAAGGATTTAAATGATTGGAAAAAAATTACAGTTATCTTTGTTGGGGAGAATCTCAGCGGTTAAAATGAATGTTCTTCCGAAGTTTCTTTTTTTGTTCCAAATGATACCTATTTTGAAAAAAGATGCCAACTTGGAGGAATGGCAGAAGGGGATTAATAAGTTTATTTGGGCAGGGAAAAAACCAAGAGTTAAGTTTAAGATTATACAAGATGCATGGGAAAGAGGAGGACTTAAGGCACCTAATTTAAAATTGTATTATGATGCGGTGGCTTTAACGCTGATTAGTGATTGGCTTAATTTAACAAATAAAAATATACTTTTTCTTGAGGGATGGGATTTATTATACGGATGGCATGCATATTTAATTTATAATAAAAAAGTAGATCAGGTTTTTAAATCTCATATTTTAAGAAACGCTTTATTACGTGTCTGGAAGAAGTATTATTATAGCTTAAATTATAAAATTCCAATTTGGGGGATTCCTGGGCACGTGATAGAGGGGTATCTAGGGGAGTGAATTTGAATAGGATTTCTTATAAGGAATTACTTAGTTTGGTAGGGAAGGATTGGCAATTAAAATCTTTAGCTGAGTTGAAGCAAGAAAATATTGTACACTCTTGGTTTCAGTATAATCAATTGTTAGTTAGGTGGAGTTTAGATCAAAAGGTTGGTATTACTTTAGAGGACGCGAATTTGGTAAAACAGATTAAAGATCAAACTCGAGCCCATATAAAGAGAATTTATAATGTTTTAATAGAATTGGATTCTGAAATGGAGTTAGTTAAAGATTGTATGGTAAAATGGGCACAAAATATTCAAGAGCCGATTCTATTAGACACATGGGAGACAATTTGGGTTAGAAATGTAAAATTTACTCAAGCTCAAAATTTGAGAGAAAATTTTTATAAAATGTTTTATAGGTGGCATTTGGATCCCCAAAAGTTGTCTTGTATGTATCCTAACTTGCAGCCCAAATGTTGGAGATGTGGTAGTTTGGATGCAACTTACTTTCATATTTGGTGGACTTGTAGAAATATAAAAGCTTTTCGGACTAAAATTTGGTGGAACATTTAAAAGAAAGATAAAGTTTACTCCTCAACTATTTTTGTTGCGTATTATTCTAGATTTTGATGTTAAGGAAACTAATTTGATGTTGAATTTAATAACAGCAGCAAGGCTGTTGGTAGGGCAATATTGGAAGAAAGATTGTTTGCCTACTATAGGGGTATATTTTGGGGTATATTTTGTAATTTTTGTAAAACTTTTTAATAAAAAAAAATAATAATTAAGGGAAATAGAGAGGGAATCTCTAATGATGTAATCTTTGATTTATATGAATGACTCTGTTACTGGACTATGGATTACCCTATCTCCACAATGTTTCCTAATCACTTGGTTGTAAAAATTGAAAAATTAATAAAACTTGTTACAAAAAAAAGGAAGAAAAAAGACCCAGGAAATGACAGACCAATCAGACCAACATCAATACCTGAGAAGGTACTGGAAAAATAATCAAAAAATGATCTGCGAACATCTAGAAACAAAGTTATAACCAGAAGCCAGGTTTGTTAAAAACAGATCATGCCAAAACAATCTTATTTCATTCTTTGATAAAGTGACTAAATTAGTAGACCAGAGAAATGCTGTGGACATAGATTTCAGAAAGGCATTCAACAAAGTAGACCACATCCTACTTCTTGGTAAGCTAGTAAAATGTGGGATAAAGAGCATCACCACCAGACGGATTTGTAACTGCCTGACAAATCATACTCAGTGTGTAGTTCTTAATGGTACTATATCCACATGGAGGGAAGGAAGCAGTGGGGTACCACAAGGTTCCGTCTTCGGCCCAGTACTCTTCAATATCTTCATCAATGACTTAGATGAGGGAATAGAAGGGGAACTCATCAAATTTGCAGACAACACTAAGCTGGCAGAAATAGCCAACACTCCAGATGACAAGCTCAGGATCCAAAAAGTTCTTGACAAACTCGAACAATGGGCCCTATCCAACAAAATGAAATTTAATGTGGAGAAAAGCAAGGTTTTACATTTAGGCAGGAAAAACCAAAGCTACAAGTGTCAATGCTGCTAACATTGGATGTTCTTGCTTTGGCAAAATATGAAGAGGCAGCCACTCTCTGTATCAGCTGTGTGGTACTTTTAGAGTTAAGTTAGATGATGCTGGGAGGGGAGGAGAAAGAATGTGTGTGGGCATTAGTTAAGATAAGAAGCCGCGGGCTACAGAACGGAAGGGAAACTTTGCCCTTCAAACTGATTGGAGAATATGTTTTATGACTGCTATTGGAGGAGGGAATTGTGCTTGAATATTATGTGCTCAGGGGAGGGGAATTCAGATCTTGGCATCCACCATGCTGTGCCGACACTTTGTTTCACGATTAAAGACTTTTTAGGATAAAAAACGCCTGAAAGTTCTTTGAAGTGTTTCATTAGTCAGAGCCTTGACAACAAGTACAGGTAGTCCTCGAGTTACGAGTGTAATGGAGCCTGCCCATTCCACTTGTAACTCGAAAACTCAGAGTGAATCTCGTACCTTGAATGAGATCACTCTCTTGCTCATTAAGACACATGTGGCTCGTTAAGTAAACATGAGGTATCTCAATGGAGGGCCTAGTGATGGAACAGGCCCCCAAGGTCTTTCCGACCCACTAAGATACCTCATGCTTCCCCCCTCCCTTCCTGCCATGCCGGACTCACCTGGAAAAGATCTGTCTCCTCTCTGCCTTGGTTCCTGAGGGAAACAGGTCCAAGTGGCTCTTTAAGTGTTTCAGGTTGCCGACCCCTGGTATAGGGTCTCCTGCTTGAGCAGGGGGTTGGACTAGAAGACCTCCCAAGTCCCTTCCAGTTCTATTCTGATTGATTGATAATTGGTTGCCTAATCTAAACTATAGGATTTGCTCCACCAGTTGTTAAGCATTCATATTAATAAGTTATTGATTTTATTGTCTATGAGAAAAATGGGGAAATGCTTTTATTGCATTGCTGGCAAATATACACTTTTATTTGAACTTTAGAGCAATAAAGCTCTAAATCATGGGTGTCCAACCTTTTGGCTTGCATGGGCCGCATTGAGTGAAGAGAAATGGTCTTGGGCCACACATAAAATATATAATATAGTTAATGTTTATAAATGACATAATAATGTTAAAAGTCTACAGTCTTGTGGGGCCACATTACTAGCTGTCCAGGGCCACATGAGGCCCATGGGCCAAGGGTTGGACACATCTGCTCTAAAATATAGCTAAAAATAAATGGTTTCATATTTCAAGAGATGGTGTGTAACAGTTTCTCTTAGGTCAGTGTTCATACTTAACCATAAATAAATACCAACATTGCCCCAATCTGGTATTTTTAGTATCAGAATTAAAGTATTTGCCTACTCTTATGTTCAAAACTAAAACAGAACTGCAATAGTTATTACACAACTATGACTAATTAATTGAACATTTAGTCACTTAGATCCATTTAACACTAATCTAAGATTCTTGCTAGTATTACAGTGAGGGAAAAAATTATTTGATCCCCTGCTGATTTTGTATGTTTGCTCACTGACAAATAAATTAACAGTCTATAGTTTTATTGGTAGGTTTATTTTAACAGTGAGATAGAATAACAACAAAAAATCCAGAAAAACGCATTTCAAAAAAGTTATAAATTGATTTGCATTTTAATGAGTGAAATAAGTATTTGATCCCTTCGCAAAACATGACTTAGTACTTGGTGGCAAAACCCTTGTTGGCAATCACAGAGGTCATATGCTTCTTGTAGTTGGCCACCAGGTTTGCACACATCTCAGGAGGGATTTTGTCCCATTCCTCTTTGCAGATCCTCTCCAAGTCATTAAGGTTTCGAGGCTGACGTTTGGCAGCTCGAACCTTCAGCTCCTTCCACAGATTTTCTATGGGATTAAGGTCTGGAGACTGGCTATGCCACTCCAGGACCTTAATGTGCTTCTTCTTGAGCCACTCCTTTGTTGCTTTGGCTGTGTGTTTTGGAATACCCATCCACGACCCATTTTCAATGCCCTGGCTGAGGGAAGGAGGTTCTCGCCCAAGAATAATCGCACCAACTGTTGTCACCTTCTCACCAAGCTGCTTGTCGATAGTCTTGTAGCCCATTCTAATTTTGTGTAAGTCTACAATCTTGTCCCTGACATTTTTGGACAGCTCTTTGGTCATGGTGGAAAGTTTGGAATCTGATTGATTGATTGCTTCAGTGGACAAATGTCTTTTATACAGGTAACAAGCTGAGATTAGGAGAGTGCTCCTAATCTCAGCTCGTTACCTGTATAAAAGACACCTGGGAGCCAGAAATCTTGCTGATTGATAGGGGATCAAATACTTATTTCACTCATGTGCCCAAAAGGTTGGGGTCCACTGGTGTAAGGCATAGTACTGAAGGAGTAAATTAAACTTTGTTCTAGTGATTCATTAGACCAGGGCTTTTCAACCAGTGATACGGGTACCACCTGTGGTACATTGGCACCTGGCAGGTGGTACACGACCATCTTAGAAAAGTGGTAGCGGGGGAGGGGAATGAGCTGAACCGGTGGCAGCACCGCACAAGCCTGAGCGAGAGATGGCTGGAGCTGCAGGGCTGTCAGGGCTCAGGGAAGCGCCAGGATCAGCACTTCTTCGGGAGTCAGGGCTCAGTGGAAGCATCAGGATCAGTGCCAGGCTCCAGCTGGAGCTCGGCGCTGATCCTGGCACTTCTGCTGAGCCTAGAAGAAGCACCAATCAGCTGGAATGTTGCAGCATCTCCAGGGTCTTGTGATTTACATTCAGATGCTTGGCAACTGATTCATATTTATGATGGTCACAGTATCCCAGGGTCATGTGAAGTGACCAAAACCTGCTGCAACCACCCAGCAGACGGGGGGAATAAAAACCAAACATCCCCCACCCCACCCCCACTGCCAATCATCAACAGAAATGCTCACAACAATGAAAACCTCGGACAGGAGGAAGAGCGCTGCCGGGTGGGCAGGCAGGTGTCTTGCTCGGCTGTGGCTTGGGGGGCACTTTTTTCAGTGCCATTGTAACTTCAAACAGTCACTAAGCTAACTGTTGTAAGTCGAGGACTACCTGTACTTTATCACTTTTTTCCTTTTTTTGGGGGGGGGGTCATCAAGTTTTTGACACTTTGCTAGGCAACTGGTGGTACTCGGATGTTGCCATATCCTAAAAGTGGTACAATGGGTGAAAAGGTTGAAAAGCCCTGCATTAGACAGTGTCAGACCTACCATCCTGCTGCACCAGCCCTGCTTAGTTAGATGTCAGGCTGACATAAGTAACAGCTGGAGGGAAGAGCTGCGGGGTGGGCAAAGATCAATTTTGGTGGCTGGGCATGAAAAAGGACATAGAAAAAGATCCCCAGTAAAGAATAAATACAGGACAGAAAACAAAAGCTAAATAAATAGGCAAATAATAAGGACAAGAGTGGAACATTAGAAATCAAGGAAGAATAGGACTAATAACGAGGCGAATCTTAACAAGGCAAATCTTAAATAATAAGGTAGGGAGGAATTGGAGCTCAAAAAATTTAAAAAAAATAGAGGGAAGAAAGGGATAAATAAAATTAACTCAATAGTAAGAAGGTTAAATAAATAAGGTAGAAAAATGAGCACAAACAGGCAGAAAAAAGGATAGGAAAAAATAGGCACAATTACCTGGAACAGAGTAGGAAGAAACAAGGCTAACAGCAAAGCACATCCACCAACCAAAAAGAGGGATTTTCAAACAACAAAATCATGGAACAGATGACTGATACTATTGTGGTATGCAATACATGTTCCATGTATGTGCTTATGCCGAAAGAAAAACCAAATTATACATGCATTAGATGTAAACTATGTGAACTACTAGAGGAAAAAGTAAGGGACTTAGAGGCAAGTCTACCCAAACTCCAACCTACACAAGAAAGCTACACCCAAACCGAACCAAATAATGAACAAATAACTCCCAGAAGATTTGACCCTACTGATAAACCCTTGGAGGAAGACAAATGGAGGTATGTCACACATAGAAGGAAACACAAGAATGAAAGAAAGAAGCAGCATACATCTAACAAACACCTACTGCCCAATCTAACCCAACCAGAAGCAGCCTCATTAAAACTGAGCAATCGATTTCTCCCCCTAGATGGAAATATGCAGACCCACAACCTCCCCCTCAAAGAAAACATGCAGACACCTAGCAAAGAATCAACACCAAATACTCCTAAAAGAGTCACATCAACAAACACACCTGAGACAAACAGAAAAGCACCCCAGACTTCACCCCCCCCCCAAAAGGAAAGGTGAGTGTTGGTAATAGGAGATTCTATCTTCAAAGGAACAGAATCAGCCATCTGCAGACTGGACATACAAACCAGGGAGGTATGTTGTCTTCCTGGAGCAAAAATCAAAGATGTGGCCGAGAACCTAACCAAAATAATTAGGCCCACAGATTACTACCCTTTCCTCCTCCTTCACATTGAGACGAATGACACAACAAAGAACCTGAGTACAATATTGAGAGATTATAAGCAACTAAGGCTAGGCCCATGGTGGCGAACCTATGGCACGGGTGCCAGAGGTGGCACTCAGAGCCCTCTCTGTGGGCACGCGCGCCATCACCCCAGTCCTAGACGTTCATCTGGGTTTTATAAAACCTTTTCGCTTTAGGCCTCCGCTGTCATGTGCAAAAAAAAAAGGTTCAATCAATCAGTCAATTTCAACTTCTTGCGGGAAAAAAAAGATCTTGCAAAGTTGGAATTGATTGATTGAACTTTTTAGTCTGACCCAGTCTGCTGTTACCACCGCAGCTATGCCCATCCAATGGGCCACACCCACCCAATGAGCCACATCCACCCAATGGGAAACACCCACCCGGCACCCGACGATGCATAAGCGGGTTTTGGGTTGCAGCTTGGGCACTCGATCTCTAAAAGGTTTGCCATCACTGGGCTAGGCAATAAACTTAAGGAGCTGGGAGCACAAGTAGTGTTCTCATTAGTACTCCGAACAAAAGGCCAACACCCATTGAGGGGAAAAAGAATTCGAGAAAGAAACCATTGGCTAAAGGGTTGGTGTCGCCAAGAAAACTTTGGTTTCCTGGATCATGGACTGCATTTCCTATGCGAAGGACTCTTGGCAAGGGATAGGCTGCAAATCCTGAAAACATGCTTATATACAAATGCTCAAAGCTTGGGGAACAAAGAGAGTGAACTAGAAGCAATAGTACATTAGGGCAGGTATGACATAGCTGGCATTAAAGAAATGTAGTGGGATGAAACCTATGACTGGAATGGACTGATGGATGGATACAAATTGTTCAAAAGAAATAGAGCCACAAAAAGAGGAGGGGGAGTTGCACTATATGTAAGAGAACACTAGATGCCTTAAGAGAGGTTGCAGCTGAAGAAGCAGCAGGCGGCGCTGTGAAGGCTTTGCGGCTCGCCAGGAACCCTCCAGCCACCGTGACCGTCCATTAAGAGGACGCTCGAGAAGATTCAGAAGCAGATCCTGAAGAGGAGGTGGACAGACTTCACCAGCCTGCAGAAAGAAGGCTGAAGGGGCATCCAGACAAGGCCCCAGCATCTCCTCAGTGCTTCGGGTGCAGAGGACGCCACAAGCGAGCTGACTGCAGATTCCACTCCGCCATTTGCCAGGCATGTGGCAGGCAAGGCCACATTGCCTCCGTCTGTTTGGGTCACCAGAAGGTCCAACCTCGGGAAGAATTGCTTCAGAAAGGTACCGGGGTCCCCAGCCAATACAGGGTGGGTTTCTGCTCATCGCGCAGGAGTATTCTGAGGACAGGGACACACAAGCCCCTTAAGAAAAAACTTCACATTGACGTGAAGTTGCAAGGGGTTCTCTTATCGATGGAGTTGGACACAGGGTCCCCTCTATCAATCATTTCACTTGACACCTTCAAAAGGATTTGCAGCAGTAGTGGCCTTCGAGTCAAACTCAGGCCATCGAATTTAATCCTCACTAACTTCCAGAATTCCAAAGTCAGTGTGAAAGGGGAGGCTACGCTCAAAGTGCAGCGGAAGGCTTTTGAGGGCCTCCTAGATGTGGTGGTAGTTGGGGGTGAACACATGAGTCTTATTGGACTCGATTGGTTCGAGGCCCTTGGAATCCAAGTGACTGGGCTTCACAGCCTGCAAACGTTGGGCCTTGCAGAAGTCTGCAAGGAGTTTGCTGATGTGTTTAGCTCAGAGCTTGGCTCCTACAAGGGGCCTCCCATTGCATTACGTTTAGACCCAACTATCACGCCCATCAGGATCAAGCCTAGAAGGGTGCCTTTTGCCCTCAAAAGCAAGATAGATGCAGAGCTGGACAAGCTGCTCCAGCAGGGCATCTTAGAACCTGTGGACTCTAGTCCATGGGAAACCCCCATTGTAATGCCTTTAAAGGCTAATGGAGAAGTCCGCATATGCGCAGACTATAAGTGCACACTGAATAAAGCGTTACAACAGCACGCATATCCAGTGCCTGTGGTAAGCCACATTCTGGCCTCCCTCAAAGGGGGGCGCCTTTTTGCAAAACTTGATTTGGCACAGGCTTATCAACAGCTACCTGTTGATGAGGCAACTGCAGAGGCCCAAACGATTGTAACACATAGAGGGGTCTTTAAGGTTAAAAGCCTGCAGTTTGGGGTTAATGTAGCCCCTGGCATATTTCAAAGTGTCATGGAACGCACACTTCGTGGTATTCCTGGGGTCTGTCCCTACTTCGATGACGTCCTCATTGCTGGGGAGTCATCTCAAAATCTATCAGAAAGATTAAGGAATGTCTTGCTTCGTTTCCGCCAAGCAGGCCTTAAATTGAAGCAAGACAAATGCAAAATAGGAGTCACTTCCACTGACTTCTTAGGTTTAAGGATTGATGCTCAAGGCATCCACCCTGCTGAATCCAAGCTTCAAGCGATTCAGCAGGCCCCAAGTCCCAAGTCCAAGAGTGAGCTGCAAGCTTTCTTGGGGCTCTTAAATTTCTATCACGCATTTCTCCCACATAAGGCTGCAGTGGCAGAGCCCTTACACCGGCTCTTAGACAAGCAGGCTCCATGGCAGTGGACAAAAGTCCATGAAAGGAGTTTCAATGAGGTTAAGGCCTTGCTCTCTTCAAATGCTGTATTAGCGCATTTCAATGAGCAACTGCCTGTGTGCATCGCATGTGATGCATCTCCTTATGGGGGGGGGGAGCAGTACTTAGCCACCTGAAGGCTGATGGGACACAAGTCCCTGTAGCATACTATTCAAGGACTCTGTCATCTGCAGAGTGGAATTACACTCAGATTGACAGAGAAGCCTTGGCCATAGTGGCTGGCATAAAGAAATTCCATGATTTCTTATATGGCCGCCACTTCACGGTCTACACAGACCATAAGCCTCTGCTGGGCTTGTTTACAACTAACAAACAGACACCACACATTATTTCCCCACGTATGCTGAGATGGTCAATTTTCCTGTCAGCATATGATTATACACTCATTCACAAACCTGGAAAAGATGTGGGCCACGCAGACGGCCTCAGCAGATTACCTCTCAAACAAATAGAGGCAGATCCTGCTCCTGCTATTAACATTCTTTCCATTCAGGAGTTGCCTGAATCTCCCCTCAATGCTAGGGACGTGGCTGCAGAAACTGCCACTGATCACACGCTCACACGCGTGCTGACATGGGTCTTGTCAGGATGGCCTGACACGTGTCCAAATATGGAGTTTCAAAGCTTCTGGCAAAGGAAGCACGAGCTTTCTACATTCAAAGGGTGCCTGTTATGGGGTAGTAGGGTAGTCATCCCAGCCTCATTGAGGTCTAGAGTTTTGGTCTCTCTGCATGAGGGACATCCAGGAATAGTAAGGATGAAAGCGCTTGCGCGCAGCCATCTCTGGTGGCCTGGGCTCGATAAAGACATCGAGGCCCAGGTGCATGGGTGCCAAGTGTGCCAACAGTCATGGCCTGAAATGCCTCAGGCCCCAGTACATAGGTGGGAGGAAACACAAACCCCTTGGTCAAGGGTACATATAGATTACGCTGGGCCCTTTCAGGGGCAATTCTTCCTTTTCCTTGCGGACAGCCATTCCAAGTGGCTAGAGGTTGTTCCTGTTTCCTCCACTACTACTGCCAGGACCATCCAGGTGTTGAGAAGAATTTTTGCCTCACATGGACTTCCAGATGTCCTGGTTTCAGATAATGGCCCCCAATTTACCTCTTTTGAGTTCCAGGCTTTTCTTCAAGCCAACTTGATCCTGCATGCGACGTCTGCTCCCTTCCACCCATCTTCCAATGGCCAAGCAGAGAGGATGGTGCACACTACCAAAGATGCTCTCAAGAAACTGACTTATGGTAACTGGGATCACAGGTTAGCAGATTTCCTTCTTGCACACCGCACCACACCTTGCACAGCCACAGGGAAGAGCCCAGCAGAACTCTGCTGGGGTCACCGCCTCATCACCAAACTGGACAGGTTGCACCCAGACTGGGTGGCTTCACAGGTGTCACAGCCGCGGGCACCTAGGAGACTTCAGGTGGGCGATCCGGTCTGGGCAAGGAACTATGGACCTGGACATCTCTGGGTCACAGCAGTGGTATGCAAGGTGTCTGGGCCGCTGTCATACGAAGTGGCCTTGGATGATGGACGTGTCATCCGCAGACACATCGATCAACTGCGCTGGAGGCTTAACAGCCACGCTTCTGCTCCTGGCTCTGCTCTGGGGGGGGGGGGAGGACCATAATCTGCATTCTGGTTCACAGTTTCCCAGTTCTAGTAGTGTCTCACAAGCTGTTGAGACTGCCACTGAGGCTGTTCGGGGGTCATCTCAGGGTTCCGCAAGTGCTCCGAACAGGAATTCTCTGGAAAGGGGGTCATCCCGCACCTCAGTCATTGCTCCAGACAGGGAGTTGCACCAGGGGTACCCACATAATCCAAATACTTCAGATAGTGCTCCAGACAGGGAGTCGCACTGGGGGTTTCCACACAACTCAAACACAGCCCCAGACTGGGAATTTCACCAGGGGCACTCTCACAGTTCAACTATTGCTCCAAAAAGGAAGTCTCTAGAAAGGGGATTTGCCATGGAGGCGGCTCCTGACTCTGGCACCTCTGGCATGTACACGGGGGCTATGGAGTACTGGGGCACTTCCGCCACTCAGGCTACTCCAGCTACTGGCCTTGGGATCGAGGGACAGTGCTCCCAAGAGGAGTCCATTGTGGACTCGGGGACTTCCACCCCTCCAAGGAACTCTGGCTTGGACTTAGAGGGTCCAGCCAGTCAGCAGCTGGGTGGGTCACCTGGGTCTTTGGGGCATCAAAGTCCTCGTCTGCCTAGCCTGGTAGGCGAGCAGATAGGCCAGGCACACCCACCGGCCATTAGAAGGTCACAGCAGGCCAAGTGCCCACCCAAACATCTTGGAGACTATGTGAGGTTTCTGTCAAGCAAAAGGGAACTTTGCTGGTCTGGAACAGGATGCTGACTAACACTCAGTACAGAGTGTTAGCTACGATATATGATTATGGGTGTATTCTTGTTTAGTTAAAATAATTATTGTGTACACATGCTCTGCCTGTGTGCAGGCCATTGCAACTCCACTACTCCCTGCCCCTTGAACAAATGTACCTGTGTGTATAGCTAAGGTGTATTTTATCTAGGGGGAAGGGGTGTTGTGTCCTAAGCCTGCTGAAGTATTCAGCAGGCTCAGAAATGTTGCAAATGGTCCCGGGCAGACCAAAAGCTGCCCGGGACCAGACTGGCTGTCGCCAGCCTTGTGCGCATGTGCAAGGCGCGAAAATGGCCAGCTTCTTATTGGCTGACACTGTCCAGGTTCAGTACTCTATAAAAGGCCTGTGTGCCTTTTCGCTATTGCTTGGTTGTAAGGAGGAGATCAATAAAGAGATTACTTCTTCATCATGTGTCTTCGTCTAATGTCTAAGAACCGAATACATAAAAGTTCCCATCTTTAAGAAAGGGAAAAAAAACATCAATACCTGGGAAGATCCTAGAAAAGATAATCAAAAAACAGATCTGCGAACAACTAGAACAAACAAAGTTATAACTAGTTTCCAGGGTTTGTTAAAAACAGATCATGCCAAACCAATCTTATTTCATTCTTTGATAAAGTAACTAAATTAGTAGACCAGTGAAACATTGTGGACATAGTATACTTAGACTTCAGCAAGGCATTCGACAAAGTAAACCACAACCTACTTCTTGGTCAGCTAGAAATATGTGGGATAGACAGCATCACCACCAGATGGATCTGTAACTGGCTGACAAACTGTACTCAGTGAGTAGACTTCAATGGTACTACATCCACATGGAGAGAAGTAAGCAGTGGGGTACATCTTAGGCCCAGTACTCTTTAATATCTTCATTAATGACTTAGATGTGGGACTACAAGGGGAACTCATCAAATTTGCAGATGACACTAAACTGGCAGGAATAGCCAACATCCCAGAAGACAAGTTCAGGATCCAAAAAGATCTTGATAAACTTGAACAATGGGACCTATCCAACAAAATGAATTTTAATGTCAGAAAAGCAAAATTTTACATTTAGGCAGGAAAAATCAAAGGTATAAGTACAGATTAGGCGAGACCTGGCTCAAAAACAGTAACTGTGACAGGGACCTTGGAGTCCTAGTGGACAATCACTTGACTATGAGCCAGCAGTATGCAGCAGCATACTAAAAAGGTAATACAATCCAGGGCATAAAATCAAGATCACACAAAGTATTAGTACTGCTTTATAAACCCCTACAGAGACCACACCTGGAATACTGCAACCAATTTTGGTCACCATACTACAAAAAAGACGTTGAGACCTTGGAAAAAGTTCAGAGAACAGCAACTAAGATGATCAAAGGTCTGGAGACTAAAACATATGAGGAACGGCTGCAGGACTTGGATTTGGCTAGTCTAAAGAAAAGTAGAAACAGAGGTGACATGATAGCAGTATTCCAGTATTTGAGGGGCTGCCACAAAGAAGAGAGCATCAAACTATTCTCCAAAGCACCATAGGGCAGGAAGAAACAATGGTGTCAGACCTTCAAACACTCTGAATACAGCCATGTTTCTTCGTTATTTTTGGCTGCCACAGAAATGGGAGGAGGGAGATGCATTCTTATAGTTTAGTGAAAACAATAACTTTCTTGTGGAAACCAAGGTCAAGCAGCTTTAATGTTTGGTGGGCTGGAACTACCATTAGGAAGCCCGCCAAAGGTGTTAATTGGGGATTGTGATTTATGACACACTAAGGGGTGGGGAGTTCAATTTTTACTTTGTAACCTTTTGGGGGGTAACTTTCAGTCTTGGTTTCACCTTTGTTCGTGCTGATATTATGTAGCCATTAAAAGTGTTCTTTGAGGAAAGCAATTGCCCAGAGTTATTTCTTCTGGTCTCATTTATCAGAACCATGACATTAAACTAAGACTCCGAATTTCTTTCATCCTTGGGGTCCTGAGCCCTGGTCACCTACCCAAGCCTTGGGAGGACGACAAAGACTCAGGGAAGACATAGAGATGGAAAAGAAAGGGGAATCACTCCCAAGCCTGGGAGCAGCTGCAGCAGATGGGACGCAGGCTGCAACTTTCATGGAGAGTGTGGTCTTAGCAGCTGGAGTGAGACCAAAGACCCGTAAAGTCCCACAAATTTATGCGGATGAAGAGGGGAGAATATTTTTTTTATTGAAAAGTTTTATACAAGTTTTTAACAATATCCCCCCCTAAAATAACCCCCTCCCTCCCTCCCCCCCTCACTTCCCAGAGCTGGTTACAGGGTTATAAATAAACAAACAAATTCTAAATAAACTTATCCAACTATACAAATAACAAAATCAATAATGTACTTTAACTCAAATACAAAACAAATTTAAGCAAATAAAATATAAAAGAAAAAAACAAAAATAACAATATAAGCAATTCCAAATTAAAAAACTAAAAATTATTCATAATCTAAATAATACTTTTTAATCCCATATCAACTCTATTTACTCTACATGTAATTTATCCATCTTCTCCATGCTGAGGTGTATATTTCTTTTAAACAACCATTCATCCATAATAAACACAAAATTTTCCTTCCAATATAACCCAACCAACAAACTTACATTCGATAAACTTGGCTTTTTGCTTTTTTTTCCCCCACCCCTAAGTAAATCTATTAATACCCTCCTGCTTAAGAAGTTTCAACAAACCATTCATCTTAATCACTAAAATTCTCACCAACAGAGATCATTAGAATTTCTTTTACACATTTACCCATAATATCTCATAATTATTTTTATACACTTTAAATTAAGAATTTTATAATATATATACTCCCAAATAATTAAACTTTTCCACTAAATCATCACCTTCTATTATTCTTTTTCTTTACATCTACATACTACACAAATCAGTCACTATTCCTTTAAAACATACTATTTATTGTTCTTTTTCTTTACTTCTACATATTACACAAATCATTCAGTATTCCTTTAAAACATCTTCTATCTCAAAAAACTACTACAAAAGTTCATCATTTCCTTTTCTTTATTCCAACATCCGCCTTCTGCTGTTCTTTTACTTTACATCTATAGGCTGCACGAGTCATTCTCGGTTTCTTTAAAAAATCTTCTGTCACAAGAGACTGCTGCAGAGGTTCAGCCTGTATGTCTCCTACATCCAATAACATAGCACCTTCAACCAGCTGCCCTTCCGACTTTTCTTCTGTAATCTCAGGTCGTAAAGATGATGGAGAGCCCGCCTTCAAAACAGAAGTGTAAAAATCTTTCACCTTTGAAATTGTGTTAAGTCTATGATATATCCCCACATAATTCACCGCTATTCCAGCCGGTATCTCCCATCTAAACCGGACCTGTCGTTTTTTGAGCTCATCAGCCAAAAAAGCAAAATCCTTTCTTTTTCTAAGATTTTTTGAAGGTATTTCTTTTAAAATTATAACATCTTGAGTTGCAATTTGAAATCTCTGCTTATAAAAAGCCTGTAAAATTTCATTACGAAGTGATCTTCTAGAAAAATAAATAACCACATCTCGTGGCAAATTCCTCTGCCTTGCAACCCTTGAATTAACCCTAAAAACTTTTTCCGTCTCTCTCAGTATTTCTTCAGGCTCAGCCCCCAAAATGAAAGCTATATCTTTTACCACCACTTGTCTCAAATCCTCTTGCGTGTTTTCCTTCATTCCCCTTATTCTTAAAGCAAATTCCATGTCTCTATATTGTAACATAGTAATTTCATCCAGTATTATTTCCGCCTTATTTTCTACTTTATCAATTCGATCTTCCAGTTTTTCAAAATTTTCCACAACATCATCAATACGATCAATCCAGTCGATCTATATGACCAACAAACTTTTGAAACGCAGACGCAATGTCCTCTCTCAGTTCCCTAATTTTATTTTCAAGAAATTCCTCCATCTGTTCTTTAATCTGTCTTGCCTTATTTCCCAAGGCCTCCTGTAAATCTTTAAGTATAGATGCTGGTAACGATGGAGAAGGTGGTGGTAACTTAAACTTAGCTTGCTGAGCTGTCTGCATTACCAGGAAGATCGAGGCTTTAGAAACAATAGAAGCTCTGAGATGCTTTGAAGCCATTTTATTTTTAAGACCACTTGTTAAAAAGTCTGCTAAAATTTATAAAATCAACAAATACCAAAAAAAGGGGGAGGAAAAAAGACAAAAGCCCCCTTAAAAGAAAAAAGATTATTGCATTTTATATAAATACAAAATCTGTTACATTGTTTCAAATAGAAGTTCTGGTCCTTTCACTCAAAGAATCAACATCTCAGCGCCATTTTTCACCACTCTTAATTGAAAAAAAAAGGAAAAGATAAATTATTTTCCAGAGTTAAAGTCTCAAAATAATCACCATTTTAATCTCTCCTGGTCAGCTCTGTCTGCTTTAAATTTTACTCACAAATTCATTTTAAGCGCAGATGTGGAAGCAGTGTCTAGCTTTGCCCTGGATAAAAATCAGGGCACAGGCATCCTGGAATGTGGAGGACACCTCAGACTCCGTGGGAGCTCTCACCTTCCGACCACCAAAAAGAAAGCTTTGGGGTCTCGGGGAGCTCTACCACTATCTGAGGAAAGCTCACCTCCTCCCCTTCACCCGGGGAGAGAGGTTCCAAGCCGCAAGACAGCTGTTGCTCATTGTCTCAGCTGGCTTTGACACATCCCAGGGCGGACGGCTGAAAAAATGGATTTCTTCTTCAAAATAAACAAGAAAGAAGAAACATCGCTTCAAAATGTGTGGGACACAGCTAAAGCATATTTCAGAGGGTTGGCTATAACTTATATTGCTAAAAAGAATAAAGAAAAGAAACAACAACAGTTAAAGTTGAAGGAAGAATTCAGAAAGTTAGAATCAGAATTAAATAGATCCACAAAATAAAATACTTAAAAAACAAATGGAGATAATAAAACATAAATTAAATCTAGCCGAGATGGAAATAATGGCGCAACAGATTAAAAGGGCTAAACAGAACTTTTTTGAAAATGCCAACAAGCCGTGGAGATGGTTAGCATATAGACTGAAAAAAGAAAAAGAGAAAAAATTGATAAACAAGCTGCAAGATCCAAAAGGTAAAATACAGTTTCAAAATGATACAATTAAAAAAATCATTAAAGATTATTATGAGATACTTTACAAGACAGAGGAAATTCCAAAAGAAAAAATACAGCAGTATTTAAAAAAAGCAGACTTACCAAAAATTTCAGAGAATATTCGAAATATATTAAATGGAAAAATATCAATGATGGAGATTATAGAGGCTATAAAAAGGCAAAAAAAGGATAAGACTCCTGGTCCAGATGGACTACCTGCAGAGTTTTATACATCACTACAAGATGTATTAAATCTGATCTTGAAAGAACTGTGTAATGAAATACTTCTAGAGGCTAAAATACCAAATGCATGGACTGAACCCAACATTACTTTAATACCCAAAGAAGACTTAAAGATTTAAAGCAAATAAAAAACTATAGACCAATATCACTATTAAATGTAGACTATAAAATTTTCGCCTCAATAATAGCAGAAAGACTAATGAAATTTTTGATCGAATTTATACATTCACACCAAAATGGTTTTCTACCTAAAAGACAGATAAAAAATAATTTAAGAATGTTTCTTGATGTGTTAGAGTACTATGAAATTCATTCAGGGAAACATATGGCTTTAATATTCCTTGATGCACAGAAGGCGTTTGACAATGTAAACTGGCAATTCATGTTTCAGCAACTTGCGGAAATGGACTTTGGAAAAAACTTTATAAATGTAATTAAAACAATTTATTGTAAACAAACAGCCAAAATAATTGTAAATGGAGATCTTACAGAAAACTTTAACATTAAAAAAGGCACAAGACAGGGATGCCCATTATCTCCATTACTATTTATACTAACACTGGAAGTATTGAATAGAAATATTAGACAAGATATAGGAATTAAAGGACTGGAGATAAAAGATGAAAAATATAAACTACAAGCATTTGCAGATGACTTGGTTTTTATATTGGAAGATCCATTGGAAACAAGCACTAAACTTATGGAGAAAATAAAAAAAAATTGGAGAAGTGGCAGGGTTGACAATAAACAGAGAAAAGATGAAAGTGCTAACAAAGAACCTAACAGAAAAAAAAAATCAACTAACAAAAAAAACAATTCTTTTTTTTAATTGAAAAGTTTTACAAAAAATTACAAAATATACCCCAAACCCACCCCCCTACCCCCCCTACCCCCTACCCCACTTCCCAGAGCTGAATACAGGGTAATAAATATAATAATCATAATCTAACTAACATTAACCAACTATATAGATAAACAAATATAATGCGCTTTAACTCTCTTTTAACACAAAGTAAACAATTTGAGAATAAACTTAATCATATAAACAAATTAAAATCCCAATTTATAAACAACACAATATCATAAAAATTCCACTATACTAAACTATTATTAATAATAATAACAATAATAATAATAACAATAATAATATTCTAAAATTTGTTCATAAAATAAATGGAACTTTTTAGTCCCATATTTATTCTGAATATAATCTATCCTAACTTGCAGCCCAAATGTTGGAGATGTGGTAGTTTGGATGCAACTTATTTTCATATTTGGTGGACTTGTAGAAATGTAAAAGCTTTTTGGATTAAAATTTGGTGGAACATTCAGAATATTTTTAAAAGAAAGATAAAGTTTACTCCTCAACTATTTTTGTTGGGTATTATAGTAGATTTTGATGTTAAGGAAATTAATTTGATGTTGAATTTAATAACAGCAGCAAGGCTGTTGGTAGGGCAATATTGGAAGAAGGATTGTTTGCCTACTATAGAAGAATGGACACTTAAAGTGTCAAATTTAGCAGAAATGGCTAAGATTTCTGCTTATTTGAAGGATTATTCACAAGAAAGATACATTTCGGTTTGGAAAAAAAAACAAATCTTCAAACAGTTAAGGGGCGTTGTCTTACCTGAACGCCTTTTCTCAGCATGATGATGTAGAATCCACTGGATGGGTTATTTCAGCCTTCCTGCTCAGATAGACTAGGTCAGAACTTTGGCCACGCCTCCCTCAGGGTGTGTCTTCCCAGTTTTGACGAGACGAAGCATCTCTGACAAAGTCCAGCGCAATGGCTCCAATTATCAGGACAACTGCCTAGACTGCCTTACGGGAGGGTATGGATTCTACATCATCATTCTGAGAAAAGGTGTTCAGATAAGGCAACGCCCCTTCTCCAGCATGATGAGTGTAGAATGCACCAGATGGGACATACCAAAGCTGCTCATGTCCCTACGGGGGGAAGTCTAGGCTTGTGTCCCCTGCAAAGAAACAACCTGTTGTAGGACCCGTCTGCCAAATGCGGCATCCGCCGCTGCAAACATATCTATCCTATAATGCCTGACAAATACTGAAGGGGAGGACCACGTCGCTGCCCTACAAATCTCCTCAACCGAAGCCTGTGTGGACCAAGCAGCAGATGCAGCAGCGCTGTGTGTGGAGTGAGCCGTAATGTGTGCAGGAACTGGAAGAGACTGAAAAAGATAGGCCCGAGCAATGCATGCCCTTATCCACCTACCAATGGTCGAAGAGGAAACCTTCTGACCCATGGCAGAGGGTTGAAAGGACACAAACAAGGCCTCCGACCTGCAAAAGGCCGAGGTTCGCTTGGCATAGTGACACAGAGCCCTGCATACATCCAATTTATGCCACTGTCGTTCTAGACTATGAGAAGGATTCGGACAAAAATTTGGAAGAACTAGGTCTTGGGACCTGTGAAACAAGGTATTAACCTTTGGAATGAAGGCAGGGTCCAATCTGAGGACCACCCTATCCTCGAAGAAGGTACACAAATCACTCCTAACTGAAAGTGCGGCCAATTCCAATATTCTCCTAGCCGATGTTATGGCTACCAGGAATGCCACCTTCAAAGACAGAAAATGAAGAGAACAAGAACTGAGGGGTTCAAACGGAGGAGAGATCAGAGCCTGCAACACCTTAGGTAGGTCCCAAGACGGATAGCGATGTACCACAGGTGGTCTAGTGCTAACCGCCCCTTTAAGGAAAGCACTAACTGCCAGATGTTGCGACAAAGGAAACAAGTTGTCACAGGTAAGGACTGTTGACAGGGCCGCTACCTGCCTGCGGATGGTACTGGGTAATAAACCCTTGTTCATACCTTCCAGCAGATAATCCAAAATATTGGGAATTGTGACCGAGAGTGGCCTGAGATTTTGTTCATTGCACCACGTGTAGAAGTTTCTCCACGTGGCGTCATAAATCCTATTAGTCGAGGGGCGCCTGGAGGCTTGAATCATCGAGATCACCCTGGACGAATAGGATTGCCTAGCTAAACTTTCCCGCTCAAGTGCCAAGCAGCTAACTGGAGCCACTGTGAGTCTGGATGTTGAAGGTTCCCTTGGCTGAGAGCCACTTGATCCGGGGGAATCCTCCACAGTGGCGAGAGCGATAGATCCACAAGGTCAGCAAACCATGGACGCATTGGCCAATGTGGAGCAATCAAGATTACCTCCGCCCTTTCCTGAATCAATTTGTGCATGGTTGCCTGTAACAACGGAAGGGGGGGGGGAAATGCATACAGTAGGTCCCCCAGCCACTGGCACCGGAGGGTGTCTGTTCCCTCCGCTCCCAGTGTCGGGAACCTGGAGAAGAACCTGGAAAGTTGAGTGTTTGCCGGGGAGGCAAAGAGATCCAGATGTGGACGACCGAACCTTATCGAGATGTCCCTGAACAGTGCCGGGTCCAGTCGCCACTCCATGTGGTCCACTGTGACCCTGCTCAGGGAATCTGCTTGTCGATTCGCCTCCCCCGAAATGTGTTCCGCCCTGATGGACTCCAGGTTGGACTCTGCCCACAGACCTAGATCCAATGCCTCCTGCATGAGCGACCAGGACCGGCTCCCTCCCTGCTTGTTGACATGAGCTTTGGCTGCCACGTTGTCCATCAGGACCAGGACATGCTGTCCTGTCACTAGGGAGGAAAACTGTTGGAGTGCTAAGTGTATGGCCCTGAGTTCGAGCCAATTTATATTGTGAGCTAGGTCTGACCGGGACCACTGTCCCTGGGCCAGACAAGTTTGAATATGGGCACCCCAACTGAACAGACTGGCATCTGTGGTCAAGGTGAGCCTGAGGGGCTCCTTGAAGATGGTCACCTTGTTCATTGCGGATTAAGCCCACCATAGGAGGGATAACAAAGTGTGGTGGGGAACCCTGACCCTTCTGTTGGAGGAACTGAGGTTCTGTTTCTGAAAGGGAAGAAGGAACCATTAAAGGCGTCTTGAGTGAAGCCTGGCCCACGGAACGATCCCCATGCAAGAAACCATCTTTCCCAAGAGTTGGGACAGCTGTACCAGGGGCACTACTTTGTCCCTCCGAATCTGATGTACCAGTTTTCGTATGCTGACCCGACGTTCTTGTGAAAGATAGACCTTGCAAAGGTCTGAATCTATGATTGCCCCAAGATGTAGGAGGCGCTTTGTGGGGATCGTGTGACTCTTCTTGAAGTTCACTGAGAACCCGTGAGCCTGAAGTGTATGTATCATGACTTCCAGGTCTGACTGGGCCGACTGGAAGGAACTGGACTGAACTAGAATGTCGTCTAGATAGCATTGCACACGCACCGGCCTCAGCCTGAGGTGAGCTGCCAAAACTGCCAAAATTTTTGTGAAAACCCTTGGAGCTGAAGATAGACCAAAGGGAAGAGCTCTGTATTGGTAATGCCGGTGTGCATAATAAAACCGGAGGAACCTGCAATGTTCTGGGAGTATCGGGATGTGTAAGTACGCCTCTGTTAGATCTATGGAGGAGAGGAAATCCCCTTTCCTGATACTGTCGAGAATGGACTTTAGGGTCTGCATCTTGAACCTCCTGTAGGTTAAGAAGTAATTCAGACCCTTTAAGTCCAGTATCGCCCTCCATCCTCCTGAGGCTTTGGGGACCACAAATAGAATGGAGTAAAACCCCTTTCCTTCCTGATCCCGTGGTACTGGTTCTATAGCCTTGATGTCTAACAGATGGGAGATGGCTGTGGCTACCAATTTTGCTTTGGTTGCGTTTCTTGACACCGGACGCTGAATGAAGCGGTCTGGAGGAGGAGAGTAGAACTCCAGGGTGAGACCGTACTTGATGGTTTCCCTTACCCAAGAGTCTGTGGTGGTTGTCTCCCAAATGTCGCTGAACAGTGCCAGACGACCCCCGATGGGAGAGTCCACCTTGGCGTCACTTGGACCGCCTATACGGGCGACCGCCTGATCCCCGGAAGGGGCGTTTAGATTGGAATTGGCCCTTGGCTCCCATGTTCTGGCGGTCCTACAGACGATCATGTCTGGGGGGAAAGGATTGTGAGCCTCTTAACCAATCCCAGGACTGCCCTGCCCAAAAGGGCTGTCTCCACTCCCAGGAACCGCTGGGATGGAAGGCCTGCCTGCGGAACTCCTGTTGGGGCCGCCTATCAGGCCGTTTGGAGGGGTGTGCCAGAATCTTACGTTTATCCTTGCCCTCAATAATGTGCGGTTCAAGGATTGGCCTGAACAGCTGTGTACCGTTATATTTGGACGTGGACAAGCGCCACTTTGACTTCAAATCCGTTCTCCACTGTTTCAGCCACAGTAGCCTACGAGAGGCAACCGTAGCTGCAATGGATCTGGCAGAGTACCTGGTCGAATGGAGAGAAGTGTCTACCACGTACTCTGAAGCGGCCACTAGTTTCCCTAGTGTCTGATGTGTCCAAACCTGATCCGGTGGAACAAGTGTCTGAAGTTTGTGAAGCCACATGATCAATGCCCTGGCGAAGAAAGAGGATAAAGTTACGGCCTTTATCGCCCATGCCGAAGCCTAGTGGGCTCGGCGGAGAGAGAGTTCAAACTTCTTTTTCTCCGTTCATCAGCTCTGTGTCTGATGAACACTGAAAACTGCCCCCCGGTGAAAGGACTGACAAGGCAGACCTGTGGCAATAACAAAGCAGGCCTCAATACTCTTGTGAGGAACACGAAGTCTCTCAAAATGGCTTCCGTGCTCAGAGACACACTCAAAATGGCGACTGCCTAAGAGGCATGCTCAAAATGGCAGCTGCCTAAGAGACACACTCAAAATGGCGACTGCCTAAGAGACACACTCAAAATGGCAGCCGTTGTTGATGACCCCTTCAATATGGCGACCGCCTGCAGAACACACAGTTAAAATGGCGGCCGCGCCTGTCTAGTTCCTCCCAAGGAAAACGAGCACACCAAAGAGGGGAATAGAAGGGAATCAAAACCCCCTGCCAGAAACAGACTTTAAGCCAGTCAATCTAAGCAAAGCAATTTCCCCTTGAAAACACTTGCTGTTAGGCCAGCGGTTCTCAACCTGTGGGTCACGACCCCATTTGGGGTCGAACGACCATTTCACCGGGGTCGCCAAACAACGCAGTCCGCCATTTTTTCCCCCTTTTCCTTAGCTGTGCTACTCCCTTTTATTCTATTGGCTTTTGAAAGCCAATAGAATAGACTCTCTTGAAGAGTCTAATTCTATTGGCTTTCAAAAGCCAATAGGAATTGTCCAGGCTGTCTCTGCCCTGCTGAGCCCACCAAAAGTCCCATTCTGCAAACGGTGCTGCAAGTTGTCTGCAGCGAAGGTGAGCTGTCTGGAAGTTTCCACCCCTCCCTGCTGAGCAACTACAAAAAATGTAAGTAAAAGAGGGCCAGGGGTGGGAGGTGGGAGGCCGGCGGGCGCAGGGAGGGTTGCTGGCGCGCGTGGGGCCCGGCGGGTGCCTTACCTCCCTTGGGCTGGGCCAGCTGGTGGCCCAGCCGGTGGTCGGCCTGCGCCGTCTCTGCCGCTTGCCAGCTACGCCTCGGCCGGCGCAGGGGGCAGCACCACGCATTCGCGGTGCTCCCCAGCAGGGAAAGTCCTCGACTTACGACCGGTTGGGTAGTCCTCAACTTATGAACGGTTGAGGGTCGCGGCATTAAAAAGGTTGAGAACCACTGTGTTAGGCGCTCTGCCTCCGCTGCAATGCAAATCCTGAAGCCCAGAAAAGCCTCGTGCCGACGAAGCTGAGAAAGAAGCCTCTGAATTTTCTGAGTCTCTGAGGACTCCAATTGCCGAAAGCCAGCTGGCCGGCTGGTCCACTGCTCCGCTTATTGCCAATTAGGAGCTAAAAAGCCCCTGTTTGATAAACGGCCTGCAGCCTTCTCCACAGGAGCCTGTTGGGCTCGAGGCCAGAAGGCCTGATTCAAATTTCAACCTCAATTTTGTGAAGATAGTTCCAAATGAAAAAAACAACACAATCTAAATATATACTAATGGTTTAAAAGCCAATTAGATTCAATTAGAAAGCAAATTAACCTAGCCTAGCTAAGGAGCCGAAAAAACTGCACCCTGTCTGAGCCTGAGACTAAGTCAAAACTGGGAAGACACACCCTGAGAGAGGCGTGGCCAAAGTTCTGACCTAGTCTATCTGAGCAGGAAGGCTGAAATAACCCATCCGGTGGATTCTACACTCATCATGCTGGAGAAAAACGTGTAAGGTTTTCCACTTAGCCTCACAATTACCCCAGCATTACTCAGGAATTTAAAAGAGTCAAAGACACTCCTGAGCCAAGGTTTCAGCAAGCAAACAACTTTTATTTTGATCAAAATATAGTTGGATGACCCCATGTCTCTTCGTGGCTGGTAGAGAGATGAAGGCAACAACCAGAAAAGATGTCTTCCACCTTTTATACCTTTTCAAAACAAAGAGATCAGGTCTTGGTACTAGGCATAAGATGGCACAAAAAAATAATTCCTAGATGATGACTCATAAACAGCTGTGGGGGAATTTGCACGCGCAGCAAACTGCCATGCTTCCCCCCCCCCACAAACCTCATAACCTTTTGATACCCTTTGTCCCAAGGAAGCAGCCAAAAGATCACCCCCTTTTGACTTAAATACCTTACCTACCTAAATAAATAATATGCTTTAAGTTCCCCCTTATCTCTTCCTGTCTTTATCTCTTCTTGTCTTTATCAGTTCTTTCTCCTTTTTTAATTTACCTGTATTTGTTTTTACCTGCTCTCAACAGGTAATATGTTACTAGAAAATAATTGCTTATATGAAGGAATTTTTCAATTACTTTATGTCAACAGCTAAAGGTTAAACTTCTAAATGTAAAATGTCAGCAGTTAATGGTAAAGCCTATGTATGTAAAAAGTATATAAGAAACAATAAACTCAAGAGTTTGTCAAGCTGTCTCCTACAGCTTCAAACCTCTGCTCAAGAAATGCCTGAGTCTTTTTCTTAGCATCGTTACAACTGGCGCCCGAACAGGGACATCCCCTTCCGAGGGAAAGCAGCAACCAACATATTTACAGTCATCTGGAACAGACCCCTTGGTGCACCTTCTCGTCTTCTCGCCCTGCGAGATTTCTCAAACTGTAAGTATGGGCTGCGATATATCTCACCATCAGCAAAAGCATGTAAGAGAGTTAAACTTTCTGTTACAAAAATCAGGAATGATAATGCCTGAAAGAGAGCTTAGGAAGCTAGTGAGTGAGGTAGGAAAAAGCTGTCCCTGGTATCCTGAAAGGGGGACACTCCAACTTAAGGATTGGGAAAGAATAGGTAACACCCTTCATCAGGAACCCCAAGCCTCAGTGGATATTTTGCATTGTTGGCATCAATGTCGCCATGCAGTGGAAAAATATGGAGCTGATGCAGTACAATTAAGTTCTACTCCCTCTCCAGGTTTTAATAATGAAAAGGTTTCAGTTCCATCAGCTCCTATATCTTCCATGATGGATGTGACACCTTCAGAGCAAAAGAATTCTAGATCTTATGTTTCCATTTGCCATGTATTAGAAAATCAAATGGCGAAAGGAGAGGGAAATATGCAGGAAATAGCAGATATGCTCTCAGGTTGTCCTGTACATTTGACTGGGCAGGTAGATGCGAATGGAGCCCCAGTGGTTGAATATCGACCACTTTCTTATGCAATCTTAACAGAATTGCGTAAGGGTATAAGAGATACTGGGTTAGGTAGTTCATATGTGCAAGGTATGTTAGAAGCAACAACAAGGAATCATGTTTTGGTACCAGAAGATTGGAAAACAACAATTCGTATGTTATTAACACCAGCTCAGTATGTGGTATGGGATAGTGAGTTTAGACATCAATGTACATTAAGAGCAGCAACTTCTGGAGGTGCTTTCCTCCCAGAGCAGTTATATTGCTCTGGTGATTACACTCCAGTGGATGCACAAATTGTTTTGCCTATAGCTACTCTTCAAATATCCTCTGAATGTGCTTACAAAGCTTTTGGAAAAGTTCCTATAACTGGGAAACCATCTCAAGCATTTTCAAATATTCGTTAAAAGGCAAATGAACCATATGCAGATTTTATTAACCATCTGCAAGATGCCTTGAGACGACAAATTGATAATCCTGATGCCCAAGCTGAATTGCTTATGAAATTGGCTAAAGAAAATGCCACCACTGAATGTAAATGGGCCATCATTGGATTGGGAGCTCAACCAGATTTAGCAGAAATGATCAAAGCATGTCAGGACATACGGACTGTTTCTTTTCAAACTAATCTCTTAGCTGCAGCTCTTACAAAAACTCAGGGGAAATGTTATAATTGTGGTAAAATTGGACACTTTAAACAGGATTGCAGAAATCCTGGGGGAGGAAAGTATGCCTCCCAACCATTTAAAAATAATGCTGGGAGACGTCCAAAAACAAAATGCCCTAAGTGTAGTAAGGGATTTCATTGGGCTGATGAATGTCGGTCGGGAAACTTCAAAGCGGGCCGGTCTCTGGCCCCGGTCCAAACAGAGACCCTTCAGTAATTCCATCAACAATTAACAATAGCCCTGCTGCCACTAGAGGGAGTGCTGGGATAGATTTAACTATCCAACAAGAAGTGTGTTTCAAATTTCCAGGAGAAGTACAAGTAGTTCCTTCACAACTTTCTGGACCTCTCCCTTCTGGATATGTTGGATTAATTTTGCCTCGATCTAGCATGGGAAAAAAGGGATTTTTTGTAATACCTGGAGTAATTGATTCTGACTATACAGGTGTCATCTTTATTCAATTATGGACTAACATGCCACAGACTTTGCCAAGTAATACTAGTCCTGCACAATTACTCCATTTGCCCTATTTTGTCCCTGCAGGGGGTCGTGATAGGGATCGAGGGGACGGCGGGTTTGGTTCCACAGATCCTGTTGTAATTGCATTAACCACCCCAATCACCACCCAGCGACCCCGTCAGACAGTCTTTTTTCAGGGTAAGCCTTTTGAGGGCATAATTGATACAGGGGCTGATGTTTCAGTAATTTAAGCTAAAGATTGGCCTGCATCTTGGCCCACTGACCCATGCCCTAGTGTCTGGGGTGTAGGAGGGCTACAAGGTGCATGACAAAGTACACAATTTCTTTCTGCAAGTCTTCCTAATTCTACTGTAACTGTTCAACTTCGTCCTTTCATTCTTGACATTCATGTCAACCTTTGGGGACGAGACTTGCTTAGTAAATGGGGGGCTACCATCACCTTCGATGAATAAAATGTTTGCCTTACCCTTAACTTGGTTAACTACTACACCTGTTTGGGTGGAACAATGGCCTCTTCCTCTGTACAAATTACAGGCCTTAAAAATTCTTGTTCAAGAACAATTACAGGCCAAACACTTTGCCCCTTCCACTAGTCCATGGAACACTCCAGTTTTTGTTATCAAAAAGAAGTAGTGAAAAGTTTGTAACAAAAATTTTTCCTGTCTCTTTTGTTTTTCAACTGGCTGTGTTGCTTTAAGAGCAAGAGAGACCAAAAGAAAGAAGGGGGGGGGGGAACTATTCGTTTTAAACTTTTTTTTTCCCTCTCTGCTTAGAATTCCAGTTTGCGAATGGAGATGAAATTTAATCCCCGCTCTTGCAGTTTCAGCTGGCAAAACTTAAGTTTTGTAAATGTTTAACCTACTTAATAGAAATTTGTTTCCATCTTTGATTAACTTGGAATTTAACTTATTGACCAAAGGAAAACAACCTGGAGATCTCATTTGTAGTTCCAGCATTTACCACAGTTGAGCAAATTAAGTACTTGAGTACTCAATTTGTGGACAGAATTCCATATAAAAATTGTCACTTAACACTTTTGATATTTCTTACTAGTAAGCTACTTACAGGAGTATTAGCTGTGTTAGAAGCGCAAAAAGTATATTGTATTGAATGGCTTTACTTATCCCATCCTAAAATGTTTTATCTTTTATCCAGGCTGTTGCTGAAATAACCTTAGGACACAATCGAGCTTGTCCTTGAAATGGGACTAATTTAATTAATATTGTTATTCCTATCCCAAAATTTGATTTTCAATTTTATTTTCAGAATAACTTATCTCTTCTGCTGCTATTTTAGCTTTCCACACCTTTTCTCAACAGACTTTTAACTTAATCTCTGACTCTCATTATGTGTGACAACTTATTTTTAATCTTACAGGTGCTTACATCACGCCCAGGATCAACTCCAATCTTATGGCTTTGTTTTTAACTTTACAGCAGCTATCCTTTGTTTCTTATATATGTATCGATCCTTTAAGGACTGCCTTTTTAATAAACAATTAAAAAAGGAGGGATCCAGGGTACCTAATTTGCATCAAATCAATAAAGTCTTAATAACTTTAAACCAGCTAAATATTTCTTTTCAAAACACTACTGCCTACCAGCGTCACTTTCAGCAGAAAGCTGTGCTTCCTAATCCATTGGTATATTATCGGCAATTGCCTGATAAAACCTGGTTAGGTCCAATTCCCTTACTAACTTGGGGACGAGGCTATGCGGCTGTGCTTGCTCCTACAGGCCCTCTCTGGATTCCAGCCTGGTGTGTGCGACCATCCAAAGATGTCATGGCATCAAGTCCAGAACCCAATACTGGAAATGAAGCAGGTGACTCTTCAGACAGCACAACGTCCCTTTCGCTCTCGCCATCGCAGTCGGCCAACGACCTGGGGTGATGTGAAAAACCTAACCTCCAAAGCACAGATGGTTCTGTGGCAACAGGGAAAAGAACTTACACCAGAGAATTTATGCGCTGCCATATTTGCGGTTTTGACTGCAAATTCCTTAGTCATTCTTTGCCTCTCTTTCCTTCTTAATTGCTGTGTGGGGGCTCAAGCCCTCCCACCTCATCCTTTAGAATCATGGATGAAATATAATATTTGGGTGCAATTAGCTAATGTAACACAAGTGACAGACTTTTGTATTTCTGAATCATATGACATGGAAAATCTGCTCTCTACCTGTCTTATACCTGTGTGTGTCCCAGCTTCAGTTTTATGTGTTATTTCAATGTTTCTGATTAATCTGGCGTTATTCAAAAGCAAATTAATGTTTTACATGATTTGGCTTCGGATTTAAAAATTGATACCTTAGGAAATTGGTGGAGTGCTCTATGGTCATGGCTTCCCATTGGCCTTCTTGGAAAGATTGTTCAATATCTCATTATAATAGTTGCTATCCTTATCAGCTGTTGTTGTTTATTTCAATGTCTTTTCTCTTTACTTAATAAGATGTCTTGCAATCTTCCATACTAAAGTAAGACCCACTAACTACTCCAGCTTAAGATGATGTCTTCACTAATAAAATAAAGAAGAGTGAGATGTGGGGGAATTTGCACGCACAGCAAACTGCCATGCTTCCCCCCCCCCAAACCTCATAACCTTTTGATACCCTTTGTCCCAAGGAAGCAGCCAAAAGATCACCCCCTTTTGACTTAAATACCTTACCTACCTAAATAAATAATATGCTTTAAGTTCCCCCTTATCTCTTCCTGTCTTTATCTCTTCTTGTCTTTATCAGTTCTTTCTCCTTTTTTAATTTACCTGTATTTGTTTTTACCTGCTCTCAACAGGTAATATGTTACTAGAAAATAATTGCTTATATGAAGGAATTTTTCAATTACTTTATGTCAACAGCTAAAGGTTAAACTTCTAAATGTAAAATGTCAGCAGTTAATGTTAAAACCTATGTATGTAAAAAGTATATAAGAAACAATAAACTCAGAGTTTGTCAAGCTGTGTCCTGCAGCTTCAAACCTCTGCTCAAGAAATGCCTGAGTCTTTTTCTTAGCATCGTTACACACAGCAACCCAGGCTCCATCCGTAACTACTTTCCCCCTCCCCTTACTGTGCTCTTTTCATATAAGCCAGTGGTTCTCAACCTTTCTAATGCCGCGACCCCTTAATACAGTTCCTCATGTTGTGGTGACCCCCAACCATAAAATTATTTTCGTTGCTATTTCATAACTGTAATTTTGCTACTGTTATGAATCGTAATGTAAATATCTGATATGCAGGGTGTATTTTCATTGTTATGAATTGAACATAATTAAAGCATAGTGATTAATCACAAAAACAATATAGCAATGCTCGATGGAGAAGCTTATTCTTCCTTGCCCAAAAATGTTGGGAGGGAGGGAAGGGGAAGGAAGGAAGGAAGATTGAAGGGAAAAGGAAGGAGATGGAGAAGGAAGGAGATTGAAGGGGGAAGGAAAGAAGGAAGGAAGGAGAGATTGAAGGGGAAGGGATGGAGATGGAAGGAAGGAAGGAAGATTGAAGGGGAAAGGAAGGAGATGGAGGAGGAAAGAGATTGAAGGGGGAAGGAAAGAATGAAGGAAGGAAGGAAGGAAGGAAGGAAGGAAGGAAGGAAGGAAGGAAGGAAGGAAGGAGAGAGATTGAAGGGGAAGGGATGGAGATGGAAGGAAGGAAGGAAGATTGAAGGGGAAGGAAGGAGATGGAGGAGGAAGGAGAGTGAAGGGGGAAGGAAAGAAGGAAGGAAGGAAGGAAAGAGATTGAAGGGGAAGGGATGGAGATGGAAGGATGGAAGGAAGGAATATTGAAGGGGAAAGGAAGGAGATGGAGAAGGAAGGAGATTGAAGGGGGGAGGCGCTGCCAAGGAAACACAAGCAGCTCCACACTATTGCCCAGGGAGGGAAGGAGGCTCTGGCAAAGAGCCTGGTGGAAAGCCAAGCTTAGTGACTGTTCAAAGTTACAACGGCACTGAAAAAGTGACTTATGACCATTTTTCACACTTATAACCGTTGCAGCATCCCCAGGGTCATGTGATTTACATTTCGATCCTTGGCAACTGATTCATATTTATGGTCACATTGTTCCAGGGTCACGTGATCCCCTTTTGCAACCTTCTGACAAGCAATGTTAATGGGGGAAACCAGATTCACTTAACAACCATGTTACTAATTTAATCTCTCTCTCCCTCTTTCTTTCTCTCTCCCTCTCTGTCTCCCTCTTTCTCTCTCTCCCTCTCCCCATTTCTCTCTCCCTCTCCCTTTCTTTCTCTCTCCCTCTCCCTTTCTTTCTACCTCCCTCTTCCTTTCTCTCCCTTTCTCCTTTTCTCTCCCTCTCCCTCCTCTATTTCTCTCTCCCTCTCTTCCTTTCTTTCTCTCCCTCTCTCCCTCTCTCCCTCTTCCTTTCTTTCTCTCTCCCTTTCTCTCCCTCTGTCTCCCTTTCTTTCTCTCTCCCTTTCTCCCTCTTTCTCCTTCTCTCTCTCCCTGTCACTCTCTCTTTCTCTCTCTCTCTCCCTCTCTCTATTTCTCTTTCCCTCCCTCTCTCTATTTCTCTCTCCCTCTCTTCAGCTCAAAGATCCTTAAAATCCTTAAAAGTTATGCTTGGGTGGAAGACTTTTTCTTTTACAGATGGGGTGGGTTGGCAGACAAGTACTCAAAAAAAAAAAAGGAAAAAAAGTGCGAATAGGTATTCAGTAGCTAGCTTGAAGTTCGAACAACTTCTTTCTCTTGCCACCGGCTTCTAGGAGGAGCAAAAGACATCCAGCACTGCAACCATGCGCCCTGGACTGACCTTTGCCCAGGTTCGCCTGGTGCACCAGTTGCGGCCTTATTTGGACCAGGAGGCTTTACTCACGGTCATTCATGCCCTTGTCACCTCAAGACTGGATTACTGTAACACGCTCTACATGGGGCTACCCTTGAAGAGCGTTCGGAGGCTGCAGTTGGTTCAGAATGCAGCCGCAAGAGCGATTGTGGGCACGCCAAGGTACGCCCACGTGTCACCTATCCTCCGCAAGCTGCAGTGGCTTCCTGTGGGTCTCCGGACGCAATTCAAGGTGTTCGTTATCACCTTTAAAGCCCTTCATGGCATAGGGCCAGGTTACTTACAGGACCGCATACTGCCGCACAGTTCCCAGAGACCGGTGAGGTCCCACAGACTGGGCCTCCTTCAGGTCCCGTCGGCCAGACAATGTTGGCTGGCGGGCCCTCGGGGAAGGGCCTTTTCTGTGGTGGCTCCGACCTGGTGGAATCAACTTCCCCCCGAGGTTCGAACTACTCCCACCTTGCTGGCCTTTAAGAAAGCCATTAAAACTCTCCTGTTCCGGCAGGCCTGGGGCTGATGTCCCCGGGGGGGGGGGCGGGATATGATCGGACATGCTGTATGAATGTATTTATTTTATTGTTTTATTGTCATATTATTGTTTTAATTTTGTACACCGCCCTGAGTCCCTTGGGATTGGGCGGCATATAAATTTTAGAAATAAATAAATAAATAAATAAATAAATAAATTCCAGGGCTTCCTGCACCGGCTGGCTTAGTTGTCTGCAACCTCCTGTTGACGCTTGAAGGGGGGAAAGGGACATCAGAGGAGGGAAGTTATGTTGGACCGTCGACTCTGTGTTGAGCCCCGTGGGCCCGATATTCGCGGGCAGGCGGGAACCCGCCCGCCGAGCCGCCATTTCCCCATCACCCTCCATGCTGGCCGGCTCCGTCGCCAGACCTCCCAGCTGACAAGCTCACATTCAGGGGGTAGCCAGCTGACGGGCGCAGAAGATCGGCGCTGTGGCAGCCTCCCAGCCACCCGCTTCTTCGGCTGGAGCAATTGCCAGGGCTTGCATTGTCGCCGCCAGCGGGGAGCGCATCAGTGGCCATTGGGGATGCCAGCGGTTTGATGCCACGGAGGCTTAAGGTGCAGGAGGCGGAGCGGCGCGGTGCTGTGGGAGGCAGCAGGACAGGGGGGAGGGGTTACCTGCATCCTGCTGGCCGAACTCTGGAAGCCTGCCTGAATGAAGAATTTTAGGGGGAGTTTAAAGCGAGACAGGTTCCTAAGAGTATGATGTGTGAGGCATGGGGGGCATCGGTGGTGGGCTGCCCCCCCAGAGCTGGAGCGGCTGGTGCAGCCTCCCCTGCCCCTATACCCCAGCCTGCAGCCGCCCCGCCAACCCCGCTGCCCACCCCACGCAGCCCCGTGTAGAGCAGGCCCCGCAGCTCCCACAGCACCAGCTGCACACCACACTGATGGTGCAGAGCTTGCGGTTGCCGAGCCAGATGCCAATGCAGGGCGGCGGGAGGGCACAGGCTGCGGGCAGGCCAAGGCGGCAGCAAGCATCGTGGGCCAGGCGCTCCAGGGCGGCCATGTAGGCACACAGGGTGAGGCAGTGGCAGTGCACGTTCAGCATCAGCTAGGCCACCAGCTGGCCCAGCCCAAGGAAGGTCAGCCACCCGCCCCGCCAGCACCACCTCTGCCACCTTTCCTGCACAGCCGCACTGTCAAGCGGGCCCCACGGCTCCCACAGCAGCAGCCGCAATGCACACCGATGGCGCATGAGGTGAGCACGAGGCAGGCGAGCACATTTTTTCCGTGCTTCAGTACCAGGCTCTCCATGTAGCAGCGCGACATGGAGAGCCTGGCTGACATGGGTGAGCACGAGGCAGGAGTGCACATGGACTCTGCATTTTCGGCAGGGCCGAATTAAGTGCTGCTCCCCACCTCCCACCCCTGGTCTTCTTTTACTTACAAGTAGGAGATGGCGTAGCTGCTCAGGAGGAAGGGGTGAAAAGTTCCTGCAAACTTGCCTTTGCTGCAGACAACTTGCATGTGCAACGTTTTCGGGCTGGGTCTTTTGGCGCGTTCAGCAGTGCAGAGACAGCCATTAACGACCAGGTCTGGACAATTCCTATTGGCTTTCGAAAGCCAATAGAATAGAGTCTATTCAATAGAGTCTATTCTATTGGATTTCAAAAGCCAACAGAATAAGAGGGAGTAGCACAGCTAAGGAAAAGGGGGAAAAAATGGCGGACTGCTTTGTTTGGCAACCCCCATGAAATGGCCGTTCGACCCCAAATGGGGTCGTGACCCACAGGTTGAGAACCGCTGCTTTAGCTGGTCTATCGTTATAGATAGGAGTGGCAAGAAATGTTGGTCCGGATATAGTAGATCTAACAATTCTCTAAATCAGCAGGATAAGGCATGATAAACACAACAACCCTCCTAAGGCCAAAACCACAATGAACAATATCCATTTCCAAGTATCAAACATTCCCAAAAGCCATGCTCCAACATCCAGTGCTCCTGTCCATGTTTGGACAGGGACATGAGTCAACTCTTGCATTCTGACAGTGACTTCTTTGACATATTCCTTATATGTGATGTCAGACTGGAGTCTAATAATACAATTTAGGTCCACAATGACAAAATTGAGGGCCCATTTGGTTGGACGGTCCTTTCCAAGTCAAATTAAAATAAGAAGTGATGCTCTCTCAAGCTTCACATTGAAAAATGAAACAATTCTTTAGGGCCAGATCAATAATAATAATAATAATAATAATAATAATAATAATAATAATAAGAAGAAGAAGAAGAAGAAGAAGAAGAAGAAGAAGAAGAAGAAGAAGAAGAAGAAGAAGAAGAAGAAGAAGAAGAAGAAGAAGAAGAAGAAGAAGAAGAAGAAGAAGAAGAAGAAGAAGAAGAAGAAGAAGTAATTCAGAATGTAGAGCCAAACCAGGGGGAGTTGGCAGTGAAAGAATCCAGTAGAGATATACAACTGTTCTCATTTGGAAACCAGGCACCTCTTCCTCAGGAAGAACAAAACCCTCTAACTAAAGAAATAAAAGAATTGAAACAAAGAATAATTGAGCATCTAGAACAGCACAAAAACAACAGAATAAGGCTGCCTGCATTGAAGCTTGTTCCAAAGAAACAGCTAGCACAAGCATTAAAAGATGCAAATACTGCAATAGCAAGTATAAGCACCAATTCACTGCAAGAAACAAACCAACTAATGTACAGCACAGCTGCAGTTATAACAGAATACCTGGGATGTAAAATCAACAAAAAAGAAAAACAAACAAACAGTGCACCACAAAAATGGAAGGTTAGACTAGAAAATAAGATCAGCAAGTTAAGATCACATGCAAGCAAGCTAGAACAGATGAAAGAAAAGAAGCTGAAGAACAAGAAGACCAAAGAATACCTAATCAAGAAATACCACTTAGAAACAAGGAAGATCAAGGAAGCACTGGAAATAATAAAGCAACAAATAACAGCTATAGCCAGGAAAATCAGTAGATATGAAGCTCGAATTGCAAAATATAGGCAGAACCTCCAATTTCAATCCAATCAGAAACGTTTCTACCAATCCATCAATGGAGAAACTGCAAGGAATCAGTCAGTACCTGACAAGGAAGAAACAGTGCAATTCTGGAAGCAGATATGGGATAACCCAAAGAAATACAACAAGGATGCAGCTTGGTTAAAAGAGGTGGATGCAAATAAAACAGAAGTTGAAATGAAAGAACTAGTAATAACAACAAAAATGGTAGAAAAAAGAGCAAAGAAAATCAAAAATTGGTCAGCACCAGGTGAAGATGAACTGCATGGGTTTTGGTTGAAACATCTAACTGTTATACACCCACTCATTGCCAAGCAATTCAACAATATACTACAAGGAGGAGAAATTGAAAAGTGGCTAACAACTGGGAAAACCTACCTAATAATGAAAAATCCAGCAAAAGGGGCAACACCAGGTAACTACAGGCCAATTACCTGCTTACCAACAACTTTCAAATTACTAACTGGTGTGGTAGCTGATGCAGTACAACAGCATCTAGTTGAAAGCAATCTCTTTCCACCTGAGCAGAAAGGAAACCGCCCCAATAGCAGAGGAACAAAAGATCAACTCCTAATAAACAAAATGATCTTGGAAAACTGCAAGAGAAGGAAGACCAACCTGAATGTGGCATGGATTGACTACAAAAAGGCGTTTGACTCTCTGCCACATGATTGGATAATCAAGTGCCTAGAAATAACAGGAGTAAGTAGAAACATCAGAAAATTTGTGCAAAGATCGATGGCACAATGGAAGGCACAGTTGCAGATCAATGGTGAGAAGCTGGGAGAGTTTAATATCAAGAGAGGAATATTTCAAGGAGATTCATTATCACCATTACAATTTGTTATTGCACTGTTTCCTCTGTAAACAATACTGAATAACTCAGGACATGGTTATCAAACATCAAAAACATCTGCTAGACTATCCCACCTCCTTTACATGGATGATCTGAAGCTGTATAGAAAAACATCATCTGAAATAGAATCGCTGCTCAACACTGTCCGTATATATAGCCAAGATATTGTAACGGAGTTTGGCTTGGACAAATGTGCCACACTTACTATCAAACAAGGAAAAATAGTGAAAACTGAAGGAATCAAGATGCCCCACGAAAATAACATTAAGAGTCTGGATGAGGAAGAGTACTACAAATACTTGGGTATCCTTCAAGCTGACAACATCAAGCACACTGAAGTCAAGAAAAAGATTAGAGGTGAATACATCAAGAGAGTGAAGATCTTAAAGTCCAAACTCAATGGAGGAAATACCATAAAGGCAATCAACACCTGGGCAATCCCAGTCATTAGGTACACAGCTGGAATAGTGGACTGGACTCAAGCAGAACTAAAAGCAATGGATAGGCAGACCAGAAAAATAATGACAATGAATCACGCCCTTCATCCACGCACTGACATTGATAGACTTTATCTACCAAGGCAAATAGGTGGGCGTGGAATGCTACAAGTACATCAGATGGTTGAAGAAGAAAAAATGGCTTTGGAAGAATATCTGAAGAACAATGATGAAGATGCACTGAAATTAGTATATCAGGAAGGCTTACTATCTACTGGAGAGACCAAACTGGCCTACAAGAAAGACCAAATGAAGAACAGAATAGAGGCATGGGAAGACAAAGCACTACATGGCCAATACATTAAAAAAATAGCTGGGAAAGCAGATAATAATAAAAGCTGGCAATGGCTAAGAGCAGGAAAATTGAAGAAAGAGACCGAGGGACTAATTCTGGCTGCACAAGACCAAGCCTTAAGGACAAATGCATACAAAGTCAAAATTGAGAAGACAGCAACAGACAGTAAGTGCCACCTATGCAAAGAAGCTGAAGAAACAGTGGACCACTTGGTAAGCTGTTGCAATAAGATTGCACAGACTGATTACAAGCAGCGGCATGACAAAGTAGCAACAATGGTGCATTGGAAGATCTGCAAAAAATATCATTTGCCTGTAAGCAAAAACTGGTGGGATCATAAAATAGAGAAAGTCATAGAAAATGATAAAATTAAACTGCTCTGGGACTTCAGAATTCAAACAGAGAAGCACCTGCAACATAACACCCCAGACTTAACAATTGTCAATAAGAAAGACAAAAAAGTCTGGATAGTGGACGTGGCAGTGCCTGGAGATAGCTGAATAGAAGAGAAAGAACTGGAGAAGATAACAAAATACAAAGACCTACAAATAGAAATAGAAAGACTGTGGCAAAAGCAAGCAAGGGTAGTACCAATAGTAATAGGCTCCTTGGGTGCAATCCCAAAACAACTGGAGCACCACTTGAACACCATTGGCATTGACAAATTTGCTATTAGTCAATTGCAAAAGGCGGCCTTATTAGGAACTGCTTCCATCCTGCGACGATACCTGTAATACCATCAAACATCCACATCTGCCTATCCCAGGTCCTGGGTAAGGACTCGATAGGTAGACAAAATGCCAAATCCAGTCTGAACATCTGGCTGACTGTGCGATGATTGATAATAATAATAATAATAGTCTTGGATACTGAGGGAATCTCAGTTGTGGTTTCCAGTTCATGAAAATCAACTTGAAGCCATATTTGTATCTGGTTCAATTGATAACGAGTTCAAAGGATGCTGAAAAATCTGTTGGTCTGGTTATCGTGAAGGAAACCAGGTTGCAGGAATCATTCAAATGTGGCAGGTTGGGTAGGATGTGCAAACATATTTGGCGTTTAATGTGTAGGCTTGTCTCCATACTTAGTCCATTTAGCGCAGTGTTTCTCAACCTTGACAATTTTAAGGCAGGTGGACTTCAACTCCCAGAATTCCACAGCCAGCATTGCTGGCTGTAGAATTCTGGGAGTTGAAGTCCACATGCCTTAAAATTGTCAAGGTTGAGAAACACTGATTTAGCGTGATTATAGTCAATAGCTTTACATGCATCAAAGAAGATGCTGGCACTTGTCCATAAATCTCATGTTATTCTTCCCCAAAAGGTAATGTCTGTATGTTCTTCCATATGTCCAGATTTAAAGTTGTGGGTAAAGCTGCACTGTATTGACAGGAGCATAACAAGTGACCCTGTTGCCCCTTTGCAAGTGGAATACGTAATCTTGTGATAAACACAACTCCCATTTATTCCTCAAAGTATTGGGCCTATGATCCTTCCTTCTACCAAAGAAGGTACGAGGGAAAGAACAGTAGCAGAAGAAAAATATTGCAATACATAGTCCAGGTTGTAGGAACACGATTTCCACGGTACTCCAATCCATTGAGGTTCTTCTCCTACTTAGATGGAAACAGTTCAACAGGTGAGGCAGGTTGAAATTTCATTTTCAGGCTGTGCAGCTGTGGAGCTTGTCACTGGAGAGGATATGATGGGACTTTCCATGGACTCACGCCTTGATTCCTTAAATCAGGAGGACCTGGCATGGTTGAGACCACTGAGGACTGGTATTTCTAGGTGACAGTTCTTTTCACCTGAACCCACTCTCCAGGAACAACAATGGCCAGAGACAGGTGGTATGGCAGCCTGGGCCTGTACTGAGATAGAAGACAAAACCTGCGCCAGATTATGTAAATACTGAGTAACTTTCTTCTCTTCTTCATTTACATTCTTGAACCTTCATGTAACAAAAGCCTCCCATACATCATTTCAAAGGGACAAAGATAGCTTTCCAATTGAGGCCTATATTGAAATGGCCTCACTGCTAAATGTTGTAAAGCGTTTTATTTACTTGTATTTATCAGAGATTTGTTTAACTAAAGTATAAATACAACCATCCTGTTTGAAAAAAAAAAGTATCTATCATCCCTTGCGACCCCCCTTCAGTGGCTGCTTCTGTGTCCTAACTATTGCTTTCTTTCTTTCTTTCTTTCTTTCTTTCTTTCTTTCTTTCTTTCTTTCTTTCTTTCTTTTTTCCTTTCTTTTTTGTTTTCAACATCCTCCAATCTTGCAACATCCACCTCCCACTTTCTTCTGTTTCTTCATTGTTCTCTCTTTTCATATTTCTATAGTACATTCTTGTTCCTTCAACATTCTAAGGCTTGTGTTAAGGCATACAATTCACATGTTTGGGCTGACCATGTTAATGGCAGTCTCCCTGCTTAATGCATGCAATTCACAAGTCTGTGCACACCCACTTAAAAGCAACTTTCCTACTTCTTCCTTCTATTATCCATTCCTGCACTTCCCTTCCACCACTTTGGTCTAACTTCTACTTTTTTCCTTCCACAATTACATCTGCTATCTACAAGTGTATACCTCCTTTTGGCTTTCTGATTTAAAATTGCCCACACTTGATAAGAAATGCTAACCACCAAAACGTCCCCAAATGTCAATTTTAGGCAAAAATGCCACTGGCTGCCTCTTTGCCCCCAGTTCTGAGTCAAAACCTCCTCGCCAAACTCTGTTTGTATTTGTTAACATAAACTCTTTTTCTAACAGTTTTGCATACAAATCTTTAGTCAAAACAACATAGCTATTTATAATCCCAAAATTTTTCTCAACTTCTTCATTTTAACTTCACAAAAAAATAAACAAACTTAATAAGATATTCTGAGTTACTGAAATAGATTTATATCAAACTCTAGTATTGGTTTTAATATAAAGTTAGTCAAATTCCAATTTAATCAAATTCCATTCAGATGGAAACAAATTTCCATTAAGTAGGTTAAACATTTACAAATCTAATCAAAACAATTCAAAGTCATTTCTTTTGGTTGATGGATATATAGGTCTAATTAAACAATTTAAACTCAACAATTTCCCCCCCCCCCAAAAAAATATTGTCCAACAATTACTGTTTCCTCTTTCGAGTAAAAAAAAATTGCAATCCACCCCACCCTTCTCAAAGTGGAATTCTAAGCAGAGAAAAAGAAAAGGTTAAAACGAACAGCCTCCCCCCCCCCCTTCTTTCTGTCTCTCTCGCTCTTAAAGCAACACAGCCAGCAGAGAGATGAAAGAGACAGGAAAAAAAATCTCACCACAAAAATAGTTTTCTCTCCTTCACATGCATTTGCCATAAATTCTCTCACACATCCTCCATGAAACTCTTCTCATGCAAACACTTGCTATTGCTTTTCAATTGACTTTTACAATAAAATCTGCAGTTTACAATTTCTTTCACAGCCTGGGAGGGAGTGGGTGGGGGGTGGGGTTTGAGGGCTAAAACACACTGTTAGGTATCAACAAATCAACTCATTCACTTCCATGCTGCTTGCATAAACAATTTCAGTTACAAATATTTCATTTCATACTTTCTCCAGGCAAACTATTTATTGTTAAATAAGGCCTTTTTGTGTGTTCTTATCAGAGAGGGTTTTGACCCTCGTCCAAGTCTTGGAAATAACACAGAACAACACAGACAAACATATACACAGAAATACTATTAAAACAACATTTATTTAAACATATAGCTTGTCCTGCAAGAAGCGAGAAAAATCATGAGGTGATTCCAACCAAACATGGTTTTTTATAGGGCCCTTTAATCATCTCCTATTTTTCTCACCATTCCAAGCCCAAGCGTAATGTTCTGGGTGGCCACACACACACACACACACACACACACACACACACATACATATATATAAAAACAAAACACACTACACATCAATTTGGGGTTTGAGGCTAAAACAGGCCTCCCCTTTTATTGCATACTGCCGTAAGAAAACAGGTTGGGCCCCTGGGTGAAGATGGGCTTGGTGAGGGACAGCATAATGAGCAAATCCTGGGATTCCATGAGACCAAACCTCAGGGGAAATGGAATCCGGAAAAGAAACAGGAGGTGCACTAGCATCCAGATAACAAATATAAGCTTGCAAACTGGAAAATCCAAAGAAATACCCTGGTGATTGTTGCTCCCAATTTCCCCAGCAAATCTCTGCCCAGCAAATTAATAGGGCCCTGGGGTAAAACCAGAAATGAGTGTTGAACTTTGGGCCCTTGGCTTGGAGTCCAAACAAAGGGGTGGCGCAGGGAGCCACTTCAGTTTGCCCACTGACACCAACAATAGGAGTAGTCTGAGAACTCAAATAGTCTTTAGGGGCATGCTGCAAGACACTGTAAGTTGCCCCACTATCTACAAGAAAAACTTCATTCCTTCCCCCTACCTGCAACTCCAAGAGAGGTTTGGGGGAGGAAACAAGACCTCTGGAGCCACATCAGTATTGGGAGGGATAGCCATTATTAGATACATCTGCATTTTAGGATGGAACGGTTCAGCCTGTGGTGACAGCTGGGATGGGGGAGGTCCCCTGCTATTGGGTGGAAATCCTCTCCTTCCCTTCCAGGGCACTTGGCTTTGTCCCTGTCTGTGGCACCAATTCTTTGGACATACACTTTTCCAGTGGCCTCATGCTTTGCAAAGGGCACACTGGTCTTGCCCCAGGGTAGCCTGACGAGGCTGGAGAGCGACAGCCAAAAAGTTGGGCATGCTTCCTCATGTTATCTTCCTCCTTCCCCTCTGCAGCCTCCTCCCTCTGGGCAAAAACTCCGAAAGCAGTTTGTATTAAGAGTTCAAAAGTTTGAGCACTGGGTGAAACAAGTTTTTGCAATTTGCGCCGAATATCAGGGGCGCTTTGTGCAACAAAAGCCATTTTCAAAAGTGGTTCACTGGCTGGGCTATCAGGATCAATGTCTGTATAACAACGAAATCCATCTTTTAATCGGTTGATAAAATCAGTAGGACTGTCTTGTGCTGTCTGGAAAATCTGATTCACTCTATAGTAATTAACAGTCTTGGGGACCCCAGTTCTAATGCCATGGAGAATGGTTTTGTGAAAATTCAGTAAGGCATCGTATCCCCCACCAGTGTTAACATCACATTCAAAACTTGGAACAAAACAACTTCAGGTGCTGGCCACTGTTCAATGTCTCTTTGTCCATCATTGGTGGCTTCCTTCCATCCCTTAGTATATTCCTCCAAGGTTTTTTTCAAAACCTGGTGTTTGTACTCAGCCCCCCAAAATCCAGATAACAAAGTGTCTATATCAGGGACCATTGGCTTGTGGGTGGCAAAAATCCTTTGAAATAAATCAACGTACTGCTGGGGGGATTCTCTAAATGGTGGCAAGTTAGCTTTCCAGTTAAAAAGGTCACTGGTGGTAAATGGGGTGTGAACCAGGACCATTTTTCCATTTGCTGCTGGCACCTGTCGCAGGGGCATATTGTCTTCTCCTCCAAGTGATTTTTTTTAGCATAAACTTTGCCCTGTCTTGTGTGAGAAAGGCTTTGAATCCGTGCAGCAGAGGACGATCCCTCATCAGGATCTTCGTCTTCAGAGATGGAGAGAAGGGGGGCTGCGAGGGAAGAAGCAGCTGAGCTCAGGGGTGGAGCTTCAGATGCAGCAGCAGGAGCAGTTGGGATCACATAAGGTGGTGTGTAATCTTCACGTTCAGGACAAGTTTGAATTGCTTTCTTTTGAAACTTATTTATTTCTGGGCGGATTGGACAGACCAAATTCAAAACCTTTGGAGGGACTAACAGGCCACATTGTTTTAAAATGTCCTGTCGGATGCTCAAATTAAAGAAAAAGCCTGTATATAATTCTTCATCCGTCCGCCCTTGTATAGCAAGAACATCTGTAAGCTTATTAATAATATCCAAGTCCACAGACCCTTCTCTTGGTCAAGGTTGTTGCCCAGGGCCCATAAAATAAGTTGGCCACACATCAACACAAAGCACCACCAGACGTTGTCTGACAGGGTTAAACTTAACAGCCACTTGAGGTTTCAAAACATCCCAATTTTTCAAAACACATTGCAGAGGATTACATTTAGATTTAATTTGTTTATTTAAATTACTCTGATGATTCCCCATATTTTTCTTCTCTTTTTTTTTTTACTTCAAGATAATTTCTCAGCTTCCTCCCTTTTCATTTAATTAATTTAGAATTTTTTAATTAATTTTTCCTTTCGAGGACTAGTCGGGGAGATCAGCCCCCTATCTTATTCCCAAATTACCAAAACCTCTGCAAAAAAAAAATTACATACCAATTCAATTATTTCTCTTAACTCACTCTATCGCAGCGGTTCTCAAGCTGTGGGTCGCAACCCCATTTGGGGTCGAACGACCATTTCACGGGGTTCGCCAAACAAAGCAGTCCGCCATTTTTTCCCCTTTTCCTTAGCTGTGCTACTCCCTCTTATTCTATTGGCTTTTGAAATCCAATAGGAATTGTCCAGACCTGGTCGTTAATGGCTGTCTCTGTACTGCTGAACGCGCCAAAAGACCCAGCCCGAAAACGTTGCACATGCAAGTTGTCTGCAGCAAAGGCAAGTTTGCAGGAACTTTTCACCCCTCCCTGCTGAGCAGCTACGCCATCTCCTACTTGTAAGTAAAAGAAGACCAGGGGTGGGAGGTGGGGAGCAGCACTTAATTCGGCCCTGCCGAAAAAGCGGAGTCCATGTGCACTCCTGCCTCGTGCTCACCCATGTCAGCCAGGCTCTCCATGTCGCGCTGCAACATGGAGAGCCTGGTACTGAAGCACGGAAAACATGTGCTCGCCTGCCTCGTGCTCATCTCATGCGCCATTGGTGTGCACTGTGGCTGCTGCTGTGGGAACCGCGGCGCCCACTTGACACAGCGCGGCTGTGTGGGAAAGGTGGTGGCAGAGGTGGTGCTGGAGGGGCAGGTGGCTGACCTTCCTTGGGCTGGGCCAGCTGGTGGCCTAGCCGGTGCTGAACCTGCGTCGCCACTGCCTCACCCTGTGTGCCTACATGGCCGCCCTGGAGCGCCTGGCCCACGATGCTTGCCGCCACCTCGGCCTTCCCGCAGCCCGCGCCCTCCCGCTGCCCTGCACTGGCATCTGGCTCGGCAACCTCAAGCTTTGCATCATCAGTGTGGTGTGCCTCTCCGCATCCTGCACCTTAAGCCTCCGTGGCACCGAACCGCTGGCATCCCCAATGGCCACTGACGTGTTCCCCGCCGCCGGAGACCATGCAAGCCCTGGCAATTGCTCCAGCCGAAGAAGCGGGTGGCTGGGAGGCTGCTGCAGCGCCGATCTTCTGCGCCCGTCAGCTGGCTACCCCCTGAATGTGAGCTTGTCAGCTGGGAGGTCTGGCAACAGAGCCAGCCAGCATGGAGGGCGATGGGGAGATGGTGGCTCGGCGGGCGGGTTCCCGCCTGCCTGCGAATGTCGGGCCCATGGAGCTCAACACATTGTCGACGGTCCAACATAACTTCCCTCCTCGGATGTCCCTTTTCCCCCCTCAAGCGTCAACAGGAGGTTGCAGACAACTAAGTCAGCCAGTGCAGGAAGCCCTGGAATGGCCAGCCCAGGGCGCATGGTTGCAGTGCTGGATGTCTTTTGCTCCTCCTAGAAGCCGGTGGCAAGAGAAAGAAGTCGTTCAAACTTCAAGCTAGCTACTGAATACCTATTCGCACTTTTTTCCTTTTTTTTTTTTGAGTACTTGTCTGCCAACCCACCCCATCTGTAAAAGAAAAAGTCTTCCACCCAAGCATAACTTTTAAGGATTTTAAGGATCTTTGAGCTGAAGAGAGGGAGAGAGAAATAGAAGGAGAGAAAGAGGGAAAGAGAAATAGAGAGAGGGAGAGAGAGAAAGAGAGAGTGACAGGGAGAGAGAGAAAGAGAAAGAGGGAGAAAGGGAGAGAGAAAGAAAGGGAGACAGAGGGTGAGAAAGGGAGATAGAGAGAGAGAAAGAAAGGAAGAGGGAGAGAAAGAGGGAGAGAGAGAGGGAGAGAGAAAGAAAGGAAGAGAGGGAGGGAGAGAAATAGAGGGGGGAGAGAGGGAGAGAGAGAAAAAGGGAGAAAGAGGGAGACAGAAAGGGAGAGAAAGAAAGGAAGAGGGAGGGAGAGAGAAGGGGCATTGTCTTACCTGAATGCCTTTTCTCAGTACGGAGATGGAGAATCCACCAATGGGTTTAGACTGTATTCCTGCCCAATCAGATCAGGTCAGCCAAAGTTGCCACGCCCGTCCTGGACCATAGAGATCCCAGTCTTGATGCGAGCAAAGCCATTGACTGACAGCAAGACGTTGTGGCTCACAAACTAACTAACCCTGGGCCTATATGACCTACGAGGGTGGGTGTGGATTCTCCATCTCCGTGCTGAGAAAAGGCGTTCAGGTAAGACAACGCCCCTTCTCCAGCACTGGAGATGGAGAATCCACCAATGGGACGTACCAAAGCCTACTGTCCCTGAGGGTGGGAAATAGACTGGTCCGGTGTGGTACCTTGATGTACAACCTGCTGGAGAACCCTCCTACCAAAGGAGGCCTCTGCAGAGGAGAATCTATTGATTTTATAGTGTCGAATGAAAGGAGATGGCGAAACCCATGTGGCCGCTCTGCAGACTTCCTCAATGGAAGCATGAGTGGTCCATGCCGCAGAAGTAGCTGCACTCCATGTGGAGTGTGCTGTAAGCCATCTAGGAATCAGCAATGCCTCCGTCTGATATGCCCCAGTGATGCATGCTCTAATCCACCTACCAATGGTGGAAGAAGAAGCCTTCCGACCCCTGGAGGAGGAGTGGAAGGATATAAAGAGAGCTTCTGAGCTATGGAAATCCGCTATCCGTGAAATATAGTACCGAAGAGCTCTACAGACATCCAATGTATGCCATTGTTGTTCCAGGGCGTGCGCTGGATTTGGGCAAAAATCCGGCAGCACTATCTCCTGTGATCTATGAAATAAGGAATTGACTTTCAGGATGAAAGTAGGGTCGAGTCGAAGGACTACTCAATTCCTGTGGAAAACACACAGGTCATCCCGTATCGAGAGCGCTGCTAATTCAGAAATACGTCGTGCCGATGTGATTGCTACCAAGAATGCCACGTTGTGGGACAGGTGGCGGACGTCGTATGTTTTTAGGGGCTCAAATGGTGCCTTGGTAAGCGCCCGTAAGACCCGTGGTAGTTCCCACGAAGGGTACCTGTGCATGGTGGGGGGTCTGATATTTACAGCCCCTTTAAGGAATGAACGGAGTAAAGGGTGATGACCCAGTGACTCCACAGAGTTACAAGAGAGGACCGTGGAGACAGCAGCAATCTGTCTGCGCAGTGTGTTTGGGGCCAGGCCGCTCTCCAGACCATCTAACAAGTAATCCAAAATGTTGGGAACCGTAAGATGCCCGATGGACAAGTGCCGCCCGGAGCACCATAATTGAAAGTTTTTCCACGTGGCCTCGTATATGCGATTCGTGGAAGGGCGGCAAGAGGCCTGAATTACCTTGATGACCCCTTGCGAGCAAAGTTCCCTTGTTAAGATCGAGCGCTCAAGTGCCAGACGGCTAATAGTAGCCATTGGGGTTCCGGATGGAGAATCACCCCTTGACTGAGACCCGGTCCAGAGGGATCCGCCAAGGGTCCGTGAGGGAGAGACTCCTCAGGTCGGTGAACCAAGGTCTCCTTGGCCAATACGGGGCCACCAGGAGTATCTCGGCTCGCTCCCGAAGGAGTTTGCGTATTACCGCCGGAAGGAGAGGCAGAGGGGAAAAGGCGTAAAGCAGGCCCTGTGGCCATGGGCTCCAGAGCACATCTGTCTGTTCTGCTCCTGCGGATGGGAACCGGGAGAAGAAGCGAGTCAGCTGGGCGTTGGACGGTGATGCGAAGAGGTCCACGAGTGGGCGACTGAAGCGGTGACAAATTTCTTTGAAGACCCTCAGATGGAGACGCCATTCCGAATGATCTACTGTTGTCCTGCTCAGCAGATCAGCCTGAGTGTTCGCTTCCCCTGAAATATGATCGGCCTTGATTGAGGCCAGGTTTTGTTCTGCCCAGGATCCCAGTAGGAGGGACTCAGACAATAGAGGGCGAGAGTGGGTGCCCCCTTGGCGATTTACGTGAGCCTTGGCTGCCACATTGTCCGTGAGGACTAGTATGTGCCGCCATATCAATAAGTTGCGGAAGTGCCGTAGGGCTAGGTGGATGGCTCGTAGTTCGAGCCAGTTTATGTTGTGCCGGAGGTCCGATGTGGACCAACGGCCCTGTGTCCACTGAGACCGGAGGTGTGCTCCCCAACCTAACAGACTTGCGTCGGTTGTGAGTACTAACCTGTCCGGCTCCTTGAAGTATGACCCTCTGAGCATGGCTGGAGACAGCCACCACGCGAGGGAATGCCGCACCCGTTGTGGAAGTCTTACCCTTTGTTGGGATGCACTGAGATTCTGTCTCTGGAAGGGGAGCATGAACCATTGCAGTTCCCGGGAGTGGAGTCTGGACCACGGAACAATTGCTATGGTCGAGATCATCTTCCCTAACAATTGGGAGAGACTGGCTAATGTTACTGACTGGCACCTGCGTAGTTGGAGAACTGACTCCCTTATGCCGTTCCGGCGTTCGTGAGATAGGTATACCCGGCACTCCGCTGTGTCTATGATGGCCCCGAGGTGTAGCAGTCTTGTTGTGGGAACCAGGTGACTCTTGTGAAAGTTTACCGAAAACCCGTGATCCTGGAGCAGTTTTACCACCAGTTCGAGGTCTGACCGAGCGGCAAGGTTGTATGACAATTGGATTAATATGTCGTCCAGATAACATTGGACTCTGACTGGTATCATCCTTAAATGAGCTGCCAGAACCGCCAGGATCTTGGTGAACACCCTGGGAGCCGGTGAGAGGCTGAATGGGAGCGCCCTGTATTGGAAGTGGCGTCCCTTGTATGCGAACCGTAGGAACCGGCGGTGGGCCAGAGAGATAGGGATATGAAGGTACGCCTCCGTGAGGTCGATAGACGTTAAGAGGTCCCCTTTTCTTACGCTTCCGAAGATGGAGCGGAGCGTTTGCATCTTGAATTTGCGATGTGCCAGATGGAAATTCAGTCCTTTGAGGTCTAGGATTGCTCTCCATCCCCCTGATGCCTTGGGGACAATGAAGAGTATGGAGTAAAATCCCTGACCTCTCTGGTCCAGTGGTACCGGTTCTATGGCCCGTATGTTTAGTAGATGTTGAACGGCTTTGTTCATGAGTCTTTTCTTTGTTCGGTTCCGGGGGTATGGGCAAGAGAGGAACCGATTTGGGGGGATGGAGAGGAAATTTAGGGAGAGACCGTGACAGACGGTGTTGATCACCCATGCGTCCGTGGTGGTGGCTTCCCACTGGTGGGCAAACAGGGAGAGTCTGCCCCCTATGGGAGGTGCTGATGAAGAGTCATCTGGAACGGCGGAATGGCCTGCTGTTCCCACGAAAGGGCCACTTGCCCTGAGCTTGTTGTCTGGGTCTCGGAGTTTGTCTATCTGCCTGTCTCTCCTGCCTATCTTGTCTGGCCTGAAAGGGTTGTGATGGCTGGGTGTAACCGAACCTAGCTCCCGCCCGAAAGGACTGTCTCCTTGAATAGTGACCAGAACGTCTGTCCGGTCTCTTAAGGAGATGATTAAGGACCCTGCATTTGTCCTTATTTTCTGTTAGGTAGGGATTCGGCACATCCCCAAATAGCTTGCCTCCCTGGTATGGGGTGGCTGCCAGCTTCCATTTGGATTTAACATCAGCTTGCCAGTGTTTCAACCAAAGCATGTGACGACTGGTGATAGTGGATGCTATGGCTCTGGCTGAAAATCTGGCAGCGTGGAGTGTTGCGTCTGCCGCATACTCTGTGGCCGCTACCATCTTACTGAGGTCCTGATGTGTCCGGATGAGGTAGATGGAAAATTGCCATTAAGAGAAATGATAAAGTACTTTTGAATTATATTTTAATTAACAGAGGTGATGTTTTGAAAGCATTAACTAATACTATAAACTGGCTGAGTGTGATGACCTGTGTGCAATTCTATGAAGAAACATTTTTACAAGAAGTGCCAACCGAAAGTCACAAATGGTGTAAGATATTACACGTGTAGGGGAGTGTGGTTTTCTGCACATTGGATAAACTTCCCTTTTTCCTATGTGTGTTGTCTCAAGATATGAACTTCTCTGTTTTAGTGTGTTAAAGGTAGATAAGAAGTCATCTATTAGGTTAAGCGTGGGCGGCAAGCTGTATAAAAATGACACCCTCAGAGTAACTCAGGGTTCAGAATTTGTCATGTGAATGCTCTGAACCATTGTGCACAAATAAAGCCTGTTTTCTCCAACCCTTCGTGGTCTTGTCTTCTGATGTAAGTATCATGGTTTTTTCCACAACACGGACATCCTCCGCTGGAACCCGGGTCTGCAGTTGTCGGAGCCAGCAGAGTGCGGCTCTGTTGAAAAAGGAGGCGGAGGTTGCGGCCCTGATTGCCCATGCGGTTGCTTGGTGTGTTCTGCGGTAGGTGGACTCGCATTTGCGGTCCTCGGCCTTAAGGGCCTCAGAGAAATCCCCGGATATGGCGGTGTTCGATACTAGAGGCCCTAAGGGCTCGTCCACCGTCGGTACCTCCAACGCCTCCTCCAGCTCTTTGGCTACGTTGTACAACCTCTTGTCAGTGTTACCTGGGAGGGGAAGAGAAGCCGGGGAAGTCCATTGTTTCCAGACCGCGTTCAGGAATAAAGAGGGACAGGGGATGTGGTGTTGGGCCGCTACCAGTTCGACAAAGTTCAGGTCAGCCTCCATGTCAGGAAGAACGGGAGCTGGTTCTGTTGAGGTCCCCGGTCCGAGATGAGCTGTGGATGTAGCCTTACGCAGTAGGGTAACAAAAAAAGAGGGGTTAAAGAGACCACTGAATGAAGGCACCTCAGGTGGGATGTCTTCCTCCTCGGACATTTGAACCTCCTGCCCTGTGGCGGGTTGGTCGAGGTAAGAATCCTCGGAAACAGATGACCCCGATGGAGAAGAGGGGTAATGATGGATCTCCGCCCCCTGCTGTTGAACGGGACGGAGCATGGCCGTTTCCAGCTTGGGAGCCTGGGCCCTAGCCTCAAGGGCTCGATCCACTGCTTGTGTGATCAGTAAGGCTAGGCGGTCCTCCGTGTGCAAGGGGACCGCCTCGCTAGGGCATAGCCCTGCTGCCGTGGGGGTGAATGTGGCCTCGAGGGCCCCCTGAGACACCCGTGGAGAAGAGGATTGGGAAAGAGAAGAGAACTCACCTGTCCTGCACCGCACAGGGGAATGCGAGGATTCCCCCATTGACCAGATCCCCAGGGGGGAAGTTGACGCCCCCAAAGGTAAGTCAGGGGCTAAGCCTCCAGTCTGAGTTGTTTCCAATCTGGCCCTTTTCTGTGCCCTGGAGAACTCCTTTTCTAGGGCTTGGTGTCTCCTGCTGGCTTGTTTGTCTGTCTTCCTGGAAGATTTTTTGGTAGACCTGGCCTTAGTGGCCGCCGTCTTGTCAATGCCTTCTGGACCAGATAGACCTGATGAGGATGGCAAGGCTCCTGTCGAGGGAAGGATAGCTTCCTCCATTCTCCGATAGCACAGGGACACGGTAGGGGGGCCCTGGTATCTGGAGAGTATACATGCTGGGTAAGGACAGACGTACTACAGGGGACGCCTGGAACCCAGGTACAGCCTCTGCGTGGATAGGGATAGGCGCGCTGCTGGGGGGCGCCTAAATCCGACAATAGCTGTGCATGGATAAGGACAGACACACTACTGGGGGTGTCTGGAATCCGGCCTGGTATGCTGTGGATAAGGACAGGCACACGACTGGGGGCGCCTGGAATCCAAGCAGCTGTTATCCGGATAAGGACAGACACACTACAGGGGGTGCCTGGAATCCGGATGGAGCCAATATGTGTAAATGTTGACCAAATGGGAGCGAGGAGACACCAGGGCCTGGAAAGTGGAGAACCAGAGAATTGTGGCTGTGTCACCAATCAAGGTCACAGAGGGAAGCTTGTGGCTATTGGAAGAAGAATGCCTAGGGGGCCTAAGGTCCTTCTTTGGAAGTAGGCCTCAACCTGCATTCAAGATGGCGACCCTCTATAGCAGTGGTTCTCAACCTGTGGGTCGGGACCCCATTTGGGGTCGAATGACCATTTCACGGGGATCGCCAAACAATGCAGTCCGCCATTTTTCCCCCTTTTCCTTAGCTGTGCTACTCCCTTTTATTCTATTGGCTTTTGAAAGCCAATAGAATAGACTCTCTTGAATAGAGTCTAATTCTATTGGCTTTCAAAAGCCAATAGGAATTGTCCAGGCTGTCTCTGCCCTGCTGAGCCCGCCAAAAGTCCCATTCTGCAAACGGTGCTGCACCATTTGAGTAGTCCTCGACTTACGACCGGTTGAGTAGTCCTCGACTTACGACCGGTTGGGGGTCACGGCATTAAAAAGGTTGAGAACCATTGCTCTATAGGGTCACTCAGTCAGCCTGCAGATGGTCCGAACTGATGGTCTTCTTTGAGGACCACCTCCCCCGGTGAAGACCCTCACCCCAGATGGTCCTCCCCCGCTGTAGGTGGAAGCGGCTCCTTCGCCTAAACCTGTGGGTCTATGTAGGCCACGCAGCTCCAAAAATGGCGGTCGCGCATGCGCAGTGGCTCTTCCACTCGAGCCTGCGCCCCTTGGGTCTCTTTAGGCCATGTGGGCACAACAAAGGAGGCCGCGCATGTGCTGCGCGGTTCCAAGATGGCGGATGTGCGTGGAGAGGGATGCCTGCCCAGGGCCCGTAGAAGCTAGCCGTTCGAGGAAGAAATCGGAAGCGGCCCCGGTTTCTGACTCACCAGCAGCCACCTGCCAGCTGATCCGCGCGCCTCTCTGTACGTGCACCCTTCTCCACCTACGATCCAGTGATCACCGTTGGAACCACCTCCCGAAATTGCTTTGCGGGTCCGGAACGGCCCGCAAAGCAGCTGCTGAGTAAGTGAAGAGTCTAGAGTTCCCTGAGCCTGAACTCTTCAGCGGAGCTGCAGCCGCAAGCTCCGCTCGCACGAATGAGCTCCTCAGCTGACTGGACTAATAGCAGTTAGTCACAAGCCGTTCGTTAATCAAGGGCTTAATCCCCTTTTTGGAGTGGTGGGGGGGTGTGGGGAGAAGGAAGGAGCCCCTTCCTTAGTAAGGGCTTGATAGCCCCTCAATGGGGAAATTGAGCTATCTCTAATTTCTGGGGAAGTATTTAGAATTTGGTAAATTGATCTAATTTAAGAAGGGATAAATCCAATTATCTCACTACAATCTCTCAACTACTGGGAAAAAGGATAATCCACCAATGGAGACTGTACTTGCCTAAGAGCCAAACTTGCACGTCTGTCCAGTGGGTGAGATAAGTCAAGACTGGGATCTCTATGGTCCAGGATGGGCGTGGCAACTTTGGCTGACCTGATCTGATTGGGCAGGAATACAGTCTAAACCAGCGGTTCTCAACCTGTGGGTCGCGACCCCATTTGGGGTCGAACGACCATTTCACGGGGGTCACCAAACAACGCAGTCCGCCATTTTTTCCGCCATTTTTCCCCCCTTTTCCTTAGCTGTGCTACTCCCTCTTATTCTATTGGCTTTCGAATCTTCCTTCCTTCCTTCCCCTTCCCTAGCATTGCTATATTGTTTTTGTGATTAATCACTATGCTTTAATTATGTTCAATTCGTAACAATGAAAATACACCCTGCATATCAGATATTTACATTACAATTCATAACAGTAGCAAAATTACAGTTATGAAATAGCAACAAAAATAATTTTATGGTTGGGGGTCACCACAACATGAGGAACTGTATTAAGGGGTTGTGGCATTAGAAAGGTTAAGAACCACTGCTATAAAAACTAATAAAATTTATACAAAAAAAAGTGTTCTTTGAGGAAAGCAATTGCCTCAGAGTTCTTATTTCTTCTGGTCTCATTTATTGGAACCATGACAAATGGTCTAATATAATATAATAGTAATGTAATGTAATATAATATTTTTATTTATAAAAGCTATTGGCCACCCATCTTACCATAGGGTAACTCTGGGCAGCTTATAGTCATTAAAATATGCCTATACATATACATTAAAATATAAATTAAAATCAAACATTAAAATCTAAGGATACGTGAGTAGGGCGGGGTGGAATGCGGGGGAGGTGGGATCTGTTGTTACTCGATCAACCATCTCCACTGTGCTGTTGTCCCATTGGGATCCCAAGCCAACTTGCAGAGCGACATCTTTAGGCCCTTACAAAAGGATAGGAGGGTTGGAGCCAACCTCATATCAGGGGGCAATACATTCCAGAGGGCAAGAGCCACAGAAGACAAGACCCTCCACCTGGACCCCACCAGCCAGAATAATCGGGTTGATGGGACCCACAGCATGCCTCCTCTGCCAGCATGAGTGAGATGGGCCAATCCCAGTTGGGTGAGATGGTCTGTCAAGTAACCTGGACCCATGCCATGAAGGGCTTTGAAGGTGATCACCAACACTTTGAATTGCACCTGGAAGCAGACCAGCAACCAATGCAGCTTGCGAAGCAGTGGTGTTACAGGGGCCATTCTTGGGGCCCCAAGAACTGCCCATACCACCGCAATCTGCACCAGCTGTAGCTTCCAAATGCTCTTCAAGGGTAGCTGTCAACCGTCCCACTCAGTCATCTAGCAAAGAAAGACTCCTGGCCATTTGTTTTGCCAAGAGTATACTTTACTGGAGCTTAAATGGTTACAGAAGTAGCTTAAGCTGAATCTGAGGTTTTCCCATGCAAACAACACAAAGGAAAGTTTCCTCTTCCCCCTTGACCATCCCCCAGTTATCTGCAAATGTCCAATCAGATGTTTGTATATTGTTCAGGAAATAGGTGCTCAGTTCCCACCTCTGCATATTGTTAATGACCTTGGCTGGCTGGAGCTTCTCACACAGCTTAGCCAGCCAAGGTCAGGGTTAGGGTCAAGGTCAAGGGAAGGCAAGGCAAGGGAAGGCAAATATGGGATGACATCAAAGCAAAACAGCTAGTTAAAAAATAAATTAAGACATTTCTGGTGAAGATGGCCAGCACCTGACACGCTCAGAGAATCTCCTCTCTCTGGACTGTTATTTTTCCAACTTAACAACAGAAGGAACAGGCTTCCTTTCGTTTATTTGACCCTCCTAAATTAGGGGGGGGGGGGCAGAATCATCCCTGAAGATCCTCCGATTACAGCATCAGTCTGCAAGCCATTTTAGAAGCCGTGCTTCAGAACAGTGGGTGAGCTGAAGCTGGGGGACAGGGCAGAAATCATGTCGTTGTTGGATAAAACAGCCATTTTGGATTTTATTTTTCAAACAGGAAATAAGCTGTGCCTTTCATTTCTTAATCAATTTATGAGATTTTTATCTTTGTGAGCTAAAAGAGGTTCTCTTTAGTTACAGCTTACCATTCCTTTTTGAAGCTATATGCCATTTTTGAGACTCCTTTGTTGTTAAACAACAAGGAAGAGGGTTGCTGGAGGCAACCAAAAGAAGGAAGCATGGAGTATTTTTTCTTTTGAAATATAAGGATAAAAAATGTGGCTTTTAATTTACTACTTTTAAAATAATATGTAGCCCTGTATTGTGGGGTGGTGATGGTTGAAATTCTCCTATTTTCATGGAAGGAAAAAAGAAAGAAAGAAAGAAAATATTTTGACCACTAGAGGGAGCTGAAGTTAAACAGGAAGATGTTTAACTCTGAGCTGAAGTTTGTCATTAAAGACATCCTCCAAAAGTCCATACAGAAAATTAAATATACCATAAATCACCTAGGGTTTCAAGATGCTAATGATACAGAGGAGATTAAAAAAGATTATCAACTCACTGTAGAAAACTATCAACCCACTTTGTCAACTCTACAAATGCTGGACAATGCAAATAACCTAACTGTACCTTTGGAATATAAATCTGACATCAGTCTCTATTATGATGATGGTTTGAATATAACCCTCCTAGTGCAACTGAGACAAGAGTGTCAAGTAAAATCACAACTCTTAAGAGGTCAAGTTTGGGACTTTTTCCTCATGGATATCAACAAGGTCGAGAATTCTTTGAGAAAAAAAGATACTGTAGGAGGACAACACCCCACCCCCCCGAGAAAGAAATATTTTGGGGAATATTAAAAAGCAGAATATATTTCCCAAAGGAAAACAGTAATGGAGAAAGAAAATCTTAAAAGACAGTGAAGGATCAAAGACAAGCCCATATTAAGAGAATCTATGGGGTGCTAGTCGAATTGGACTCAGAAACGGAATTAATTAAAGATTGTATGATTAGATGGGCCCAAAACTTTGGTGAATCAGTCCCATTGGATACATGGGAAACCATTTGGGTAAGAAATGTCAAATTTACACAGGCACAGAATTTAAGGGAGAATTTTTATAAAATGTTTTATAGATGGCACCTTGACCCACAAAAAATGTCTTTCATGTACCCGGACTTACAGCCTAAATGTTGGAGATGTGGTTGCTTGGATGCCACCTATTACCACATTTGGTGGTCGTGCAGAGAGATAAAAGCATTCTGGATTAAGATATGGTGGAATATTCAGAGAATTTTTAGAAGGAGGGTAAAATTTACTCCGCAATTATTCTTGTTGGGTATAGTTACTGATTGTGATACAAAGGAGGTTATATTGATGTTAAATTTGATTACAGCCGCAAGGCTGTTAGTAGGACAATATTGGAAGAAGGAATCTTTGTCTACATTGCAGGAATGGTTTCTTAAAGTGTCTTATCTGGCGGAAATGGCAAAGATTTCGGCTTTCTTAAAGGAACAAACGCAAGAGAAATTTCTTGCTGTTTGGGTTAAATGGATAGAATTTATACAATTTAAATTGGATATAAAAAAATATCATATTGCTTTTTCATAATTTTTATTTCTATATATATATACATATATTTCAGTGTTATTTTTTTTTCTCTCTTTTTTATATATAATTTTTTTTAACTTTTTTTAATTAAGCCTATATTCTGCTCTGGGAAGCTCAGGGGGGGGAAGGGGGGGTGTTTTGGGGGGGGGTTGGGGAAGGGGAGTTTTGTTATGTTATGTTTAGTTTTTTGTATATGTTGTTCTCTGTTTTTGTATTGTTATATTTTTTTTCTGTTTTTTTTGTAAAAACTTATAAAAATTTTCAATAATAAAAAAAAAAAAGACAGAAACCAGCCCCCAGAAACCAGCCCCAGCCCTTCTCCCCCAGGCAGAGGCCAGGTATGTAGAAATGCAGATTTGATAATCCTATTCAGAAAGGTTGGAGCCAGGAAGCTAGAAGCTGATGAAATTAGAAAGACAAAGACCCCTAAAATCTACATACCCACCCAAACTCTAAAGACATAACCTTTAGGACATAATAGGATTAACCCACCACCAGCAAAATACCAAAAGGACATGCTCAAAAGCTCAGGTCAAAGTTCATGCCACAGGAACAGGAAACAACCTCAAACACAAAAGCCCAAGAAGGTATAAAAACCCACCACTCCCAGCAACATGAGTAGTATGTAGTACATACCAAATTTCCTATGGAGTTAAACCCCTCCCCTTTTATGACATCACTTCCACATTCCCCCCCTCCGGAGGACTTCCCCTGTCTTACAATCCCTTTCACCGGCAGTACCATGACATCACTTCTACACTCCTCCATTAGGACTATTCCTCTGTCCCATAATCCCTCTTTGCCAGAAGTACGATGACATCACTCCCCCCGGAGGACTGACCCAACCCCACCCCTTCCCTATCCCACAATACCTTTCACTGAAGCAGTGTGGTGCCTTTCCGCCCAGCACTCCTTGTCCCACAAGCCCTTTTACCCAGAAGTACTGCTCCGTCTTAATTATTCACCTGAAGGCTTTCTCATTGGTCCATTTCTGCAGGGGCAGGGATTGACAGTGGCCACCTATGACGTTGTTCCTGTGCCTTGGAGGGGTTTCCCACTTATCAGTCATAGTTTTCTCAAAGTTAGTTACCTTTAAACATCCAACCTTTTCATTCATATACACCAGGGGTGTCAAACTCGGAACGTCACGTGACATGTCACAACGTATCGCAGCTTTTTTTCCACTGCCGGCAATGGAGTGGGCGCGGTTTCACCATGAGCCATTTGGCCCATGGGCCAGCAGTTTGACACCCCTGATATACACTACCCCAATATTTTCACATTTCATATATTATAAAAATTACTATACTACTTGTACGTCTTATCTCTCTTACTATGAGATCCCTTTATATCCATAATTTATCTATTCTTTTAACCATATTCAAACAAGTGTTTAATCATATAGTACTTCCTCAGGTAGATCACATCAAATCTCTTAAATCTGATTCTAGCCTTCTTTTGCCAAGTAGTTTTCCAAATTAGTGTATTCAACTTGCCCAGGAGTTTTTCCTGTATTTTTGTGAATGCTGTTGGGAATAGAAAAAACAAGTTAGGTAAGACATGTATTTTTTGTCTCCCAAACTTTAATGATTCTCCTGGTTGCTTTATAATCCATTTTGTTAGATTTTCTTTCCAATCTTCAAGTTGATTTTGAGGTCCTGAAATATAGAATATCTTTTCCATTTCCATTGTTATGGTAAAACCTTGCAAGTTTTCTTTTGTTTGTACTAGTTTGTAGTTCTCTTGATCTATAGTTTCCCTTTTTGGGTCACTGACCTCTGATTGATATTCTGTTATCTGGTCTGTTTGTTCATTCTTTTTAACCATTTTCTGAGAATTTTTTTACTTGTAAGTTTAAGTTGGAAATGTGCTCGTTTATGCCATCAAAGTTATTTTTAATCTCATCATGATTTGAAATTATTGTCATTTCAATCTGTCGCAGCATTGCATACATTTCCTCCTGGAAAGTGTTTACCTTGTCTTGAATTATTGCTCCTGCAGATCTCTGATGTTCCAGGCTGCTGCCTTCAAAAGAGGATATTAGATGTAGTTTCCTGCCACTTTTTAATAGGTGTGCAGCATCCATTTTATCTCCCCCTTCCAGATGTTCTTTCACTGGTACCATAGTCTCTGTGTTTCACCTTTTAAACCAGCCAATCTTAAAGTCCAAACAACCAAATTTTATATAGCTCTTATCTTTTTATATATGTTTTTTTTATATAATCCAATGTGTTTCCAATTATCAAAGCACCACTGAAGGTAGTATTTTATAACATTTCTTCTGTTCAGGGGTCTTACAATTTATCTTCCAGCCAAGGTTGCAGTCCAAAATGTTTGACTATCCAGTAAAATCCCCCCCTAGAAGATTAGCCAATAGTTAAAGTTTTTCTTTTTCTGCAGACAGTTCTTAAGCTTAAAAATCACAGCTCAGTTAATATTTATAACATTTATAGTTCTCAATTTGTATTCTATTGCCCAGTATGTTTACTTTCTTTGTTCTCAGCTGTTTTCTATTTGGCTGAAAGTTATTAAAGTTCAAGCAAACAGATTATTCTTTGTTTCTGAGCGTTTTGCAAATTTCTGAGTCAGTGTTGCTGTTGTTCTATACTAGATGTCAGTAGTTTTCCAACTTTTCAAACAAAGAATTGCTTTTTTTATAATTTCATCAAAACTCTTTCAGATGTAAAATCTTAACGGTTATTCTTAATTTTCAGATTTATCCAGACTATAACATTATTAATTTCATTTCAATGTATTTCTTTCCCCCATGAAGTTAATTCGCCACTTCCATCTATGGAAGGGTGGGGGTATAATCCCCTCCCTTCTCATTTTCAGAGGATTTCTTGCTTTGGGGATTTTTTCCAGGGAATCAATTACAAAATAGAAGAGAGAAGATCGATGTTCTCACCCAGCTCCAAGCACGCTGTTCACTGTTGTTCTGGTTTGTGCTCTTGGACTTCAGCTGCTGGTATCTTGGGCTAGACACTGATGTGCAGCTAGCCTTCCTCCGGTTGGGTTGGAGGGCTTCCCCCGGATCGAGCACATCGGCCGCCGTAATTCTACGATCATCGGGGTGCCCCTCCTTCTTTGTGGCCTCTCCAGGGTGACTTTTGACCCATTTGGGGTCCCCTGGCAGGGCGAAATCAGCTGTAGGGTAAGGAGCCCCGCGATCCTTCGGCCGTGTCGCTATAGGGCAGAACTGGAAGTCTTATAAGGCATCCTTGAGGTTGTCTGAGTGAGGAGTTTTACTTTTATGTGTACCAGTACCCTCATAGCTGCACTGAGTTAGAAGTGGACTGACTTCCTAAGAGTAAAAAACACGGCTTGGAAAGATTGAAAAAGTGTTCAAAAAAGGGTTTAATTTTAAAGAGCATGGTGGACTACAGGCTGTCCAAATGTCAACAAGACTCCACTGTAACTGGCTGTAGTTTGGCGTGGGGAAAAGGGTCAAATATCTTTTTATTAGACATTCCATTTCATAACTTTCTAACTGAAATAATTCTTTCCAGAGATACTAGAGTTTTAGTATACTTAGATACTAATCCTGTCCCTCCAACCAAAGGTCCTATATATGTATATTCCAAAATTGCCCAAATCAGAAAATTAACACCAATTGTTGGCTTCCAGTATTTAATACTTGACAATAGGTAAGCATGATGCTATAGCTACAGATTCATAAAACCAAATTCTCCATCATTAAGGTAATTGCATTTTCTGTAAAGATGATCTCAGGATCAAAGAACTAGAAATTTTCTAAACTAATTTATTTTCTGAAAATATTTTCCACATATATAATCCTCTCAAAATACAAATTAATCTCGGAATAATGTTCATTTTATGAGCTTTCACTTTTCCCCAAAGGGTAAGGTTTAATTACTCCCATCTATCAATATCTGAAGAAACTTCTGTATATGCTTTATTTATATTACATGTTAGTAACTGAATTATATCCTTAATACCTAAATATTTAATGGATTTGGTACAAATACAAATATGGAATTGATGTTCCTTAAATGGATGGGTAACCCAATTTTCACCTATTGCCATCAATTCTGATTTGGATTTAATTAATTTTATTAGTTAATAGAGCATTCTTCTATTTTCTTTTGCATCAACCCTGGGATAGTAGTATGAGGTATGCAAACAAAATAATGTTGTCAGCAAAGAAAACTAATTTGTGTTCAACTGAGTTAATTACTACTACATAGATCTCTCTATGTTGTCTAATAGCACAAGCCAAGAGTTCCACGCAGATATTAAAAAGGAAGGGTGAAAGTGGACATCCTTGTCTGGTTCTTCTGAATAGTGGAAAAGCAGGAGAAAACATGCTATTAGCCTTTACTTTAGATGTGGGTGTTCTATGTAATCCATTTTATGAATTCCAAAGAAAATCCAAATTTATTTAGTATAGCAAACTTGTACTGTACATGTATATTGTCAAAAGCTTTTTCTAGAATCTGATGCTAAGATTATCAATTGATAATTCAAGTCTATTAAATCTACAACTAATCTAATGTCTGCTGTTTGCCAGGTTTTTATAAATCCTGCTTGATCATTCTTAATAAATATCATGTGCTTTGTAATCTATTTGCTAACACTGCTGTTAACATCTTTGTATCAACAATAATCAATGAGCTTGGACTATTATTAGCACCCTGAGTGTGATCTTTACCTGCTTTTGGTATAACTATAACACAAGCTTGATTAAATACCAATGATAAAATTCCCTTAACTAATATCTTTTCATACACTTAAAAAAGCTTTGGCACACAAAATTCTATAAATGTTTTATACCACTTAATAGGTAACCCATCTAATCCTGGTGTTTTACCACTTGCCATTTTCAAAATTATTTGTTTAATCTCTATTCCAATAGTGGAAAAAATAAAAGTTTTTTTTATTTCATCTAAATGTGGTAGATTAATTTTGTTTTAAAAGGGCTCTATATCTTCATTCAATACAGTCTCTGATTTACTATATAATTCTGAAAAAAAAATGACCATTTATATCCATTGTAGTTTTATAGCCTTCTCTGCTATGGCCCTGGCCATTTGGAACATCTTGGCTCCTGAGGTGAGATTGGCCCCTACCCTCCTGACTTTCTGCAACAGCCTGAAGGCATGGCTCTGCCAGTTGGCTTGGGGACCCAATGGGGGAGTATCATGCTGGAGGTGGCTGATGGACCACTAACAGCTCCCACCTCCCCCCTGTACATTCTGCTCCCTGCCCATCTTAGTTATCCTGTAATTTTATTGTGATTTTATACATACATATATACATACAGTACATACATATATGGTTTTGTTGTGATGTTGTAAAGCTTCCCAGAGTCACCTTGCAGCAAGATGGGTGGCAAACAAATTTAATAAACAAAATAAATAGTGATATACATTGTCAAAGAGAAGGGGGGAAAACTCATAGTAAGTGCTCTAACAAAAAAGTGAGAGAAACACAACAAAAAAAAAATGCAGGTAGAGACTTCACAATATTTTGATTTGAATTCAGAAGTATTAAGCACCTGAATTTTTGAATGGGAAGTATATAAAGCATATATTTGAAATACAATTTCAGTTGGCATTTCCAGAAAAAGAAACTCCTGGGACATGATTTTATCAAGAGTATAATACTTTACTGAAAAATTACATTGGCACAGAAGAAAACAAAACCAGGGGGGCGGGACCAGCTGTCAAGCCGACCGGTTGTGTTGGAAGGTTCACCGGAATACACAACTACTTTGCCAGCCGCTTGAGCTGGCTTTTCGGAGCTGCGGCTCCTCGGAGGGGAGCCGAGAAGGAAGGACGACTGCAGTGCAATCCAGGTGGCGACCGGAGCGCAATGGCAGGGAAGAGCCTGGCAGACCGAGCAGGTAAGAAGATGGCCCTTAATGGCCGACATAGAGGCTTGACAGAAGGACAACATAGGTGGTGAAGTAGCTGAACAACAGGTGACTGGAACTGGCCGAGAATTGAGTCTGACGGAGGAACCGGAGGAAACTGGAAAGGAAGAGTCCTTTGGAAGTTTTTCCCCGGGTAGCACAGGTTAGGAGGATCCCAGGAAAAAAGGGGGGAGTGTTTTTTTCCCATCCCCCCCCCTGTGAAAGTGGCGAGAAAGGCTTGTTTGGGAAAAAATTAAAAAAAGTCCCAAAATTGAACTTGGAATGAGATAGAGACATGCTAGCAGGGAAAGAACAGTGTTAATGAGAAGGGACCGGAGAGCTTTGAGGAGTATATGAGATTGAATTGGCAGTAGAAGAGAAAAAAAGAAGGTGATTTGGAAGGACGGGCTGACATCTTGAAAGGACATTTTGAAAGTGACAGTGTACTATGTGGAGCTGAAGTTTAAAAAAAAAAGCCAAAAGGGACATCTTGTGGCTGAAATAGGAACCCTTTCCTTTTTCTTCCTTTCTCTTCTTGGAACTTATTGATATTGGATGCATTTTCTTGGAAGTCTTTCTTTCCCTCTCAGTGGGATTATCGATAGACTTTGGATACAAAGGACTGCTTGGAGTAATAGATAAGATCTAACTGTGGCCGTGGTTCAAATTGTTTAGGCTGTGCACTTATATATATTATTGCTATTATAATTAAGAAATAGTGAATTTGTGCCCAGAAATTAATACTTAAAATTATAGATATTTTATCTACTGCTATCAACTACCTATCTTATATTGTTATTTGTACTGGTAATACTGCTGTTATTTTAGGCATAACCAAGCTAAGTAGGTTATTCTATTGATTGAAGTGTGAAATTCAAAATGACGAGTATTCCGAACCTATCCAAGGTAGGGATAGCGAAGAAGGGGGCACAGATTGCCTCAACTACCTCAAGTCCATCGAGCCAAAAACCAATTGATGAGCTTCTGCAAAGAGAAAGGTCTAATTCATTTAAAGACCTACAGGTCATGTTACAAGCGATGTAGGAGGCCATGGCCAGAAACCATGAAGAACTGAGGAAAGAAATTGGAGAGGTGAGGAATGATACAAGCGATCTCAAAGAACGGATGCAAGTCATGGATGGAAGATTGGAATTGTTCCAACAGCAGATGGCAAAGAATGAACAGAAATTACAAAAGATGGAGGAAAGGATGGAAAAGGAAGAAAAAAGAGTAGAAGAAATAAATGAGAAACTAACCAGAGTGAACAAAGAACTAGAAGCAACAGTCATCACCCTAGAATCTGAAAAAGCTGACCGATACTTACAGTTTCAGAACATAGGAGAGGACAGGGGAGAGGATCTATTGGAAATGATGGCGGATTTACTAGCAAAAGCTCTGGGAATAGGGAAAGAAGAAATGTTGAGTGAAATGGATGAGGTCTATCAGATCCACACAAACTGTGCAAGACGACATAACCTGCCTCAAGAGATTCATGTTAGGTTTGTTAAAAAGTCGATTAGGGACGAGATCCTTCACAGAGTGAGAGATGAGCCATTAGAATGCAAGGGGAAACAGCTGATTGTCTTAAAGCAGGTGCCGAAAAGAGTTAGGGATCTACGAAGACCCTACCACTTCTTGACAACGAAACTGACTAGACATGTTAACTTTCGATGGTTGATTCCAGAGGGAATACTGATTTCATGGCAGGACGAGAAGATTAGAATAGACACTCCAGATAAGGCAGAGGAATTTTATAAGCAAAACTTTAGTAGTGAAGAAGAATTAGAGAGAGATGTTGAAGTGAGGGAGTCAAGGTTGGCTAGAACAGAAGAGGAAGGACAACTGGGGAAAATGAGAAGAGAGAAGAGAGAGGAAATGGTAAACTATGAAAGGGAACAACAAGAGCTGAGAGAGGAGCCAAAGGAGACTAGAATAACGAGGGGTATAAAAACTAGATATAAGTAGAAATATGATGGGAGAACTCCAAATCCTATCCTTGAATATTAATGGCCTAAACTCTCCTCAAAAAAGGGAAAAAACTTTTAATAAATTGATTAGAAGAAATCTAGATGTTATAGTTATTCAAGAGACTCACATTAAGGAACAGCATAGACAGGTGTTGGAATGCCCTAAACTGGGTAAGATGTTTGCATCTCTATCACAGCACAAAAAAAGAGTAGTGAGAGTTAATCTTAGCCAAGCAAACTTATAAAGATACAGAAGGCAGGATTTTGATAGTGGAGACGACAATTAACCAAAAACGAACAATATTAGTAGGAATTTATGCCCCAAATGGGGGGCAAGAACAATTCTATAGGAAACTATATAATACAATACGGGTGATAGATTGAGAGAACATCTGTATTATGGGCGATTTTAACGCAATAATAGATAGGAAGCTAGACTATAAAAGCAAGGAAGAAAGAAAGGGACCTAGAAGAATATTGCCAAACGTTTTCTTTAAGATGGTGGATGAATTAGGGATGCGAGATATTTGGAGAGAAAGGAACCAAGGGGGAAGCCAATACATGTACTATTCGAGTAGATATAACACGTGGTCTAGGATAGATATGGTTTGGGTAACGACAGAACTATTGCAGGAAATGGGGGAAGTGGAAATAGAAATGAACCTTTGGGCGGACCACAACCCGGTGAGAATCAGGTGGAGAGGGGGAAAAAATTGGTGGATGGACACTAAAAAGAGCGATTATAAAACACAAAGAATTTAAAATAAAGCTGGAGGAACAGCTAAAGTTGTTCTTCCAGGAAAATAAAAAAGAGGATACCAACTTACAAAATTTATGGGATACAACAAAGGCGTATGTAAGAGGAGTGGCTATAGCTTATATGGCAAGAGAAAATAAAAAGAAGAAACAAAAGGGGAAAAACTTAGAAGAGGAATTCCAAAGATTAGAAATAGAACTACAACATAACCCCCAAAACGAAAGTCTGAAACAACAAATGGAAGTGATTAAACATAAGCTGTCCATTGTTGAGAAAGAAGAACTACCACAACAAATTAAAAGGAGCGGCCAGAATTTCTTTGAGAATGCGAACAAGCCAAGGAGATGGCTATCGTATAAGCTAAAGAAGCAGAGAAAAAGAAGCTGGATTAATAAATTACAGGATGAAGAGAGAAATATACAACATCAAAGTGAAGAGAAGAAAAAGATAATTCAAAATTACTACACGAAACTATACGATGAGAATAAGTGGGCTACCGATGAAAAAATACTTCAATGTTTTAAAAAAGCTGATCTACCAAAAATCCAGTATGAATCAAAGTGTATGTTGAATGTGGAGATAACAATGACTGAATTAACTGAGGCATTGAAAAAACAGAAGAGCAACAAAGCACCGGGTCCAGACAGACTGCCAGTAGAAATATACAAAGAATTTCAAGATTCATTTGGCAAAATATTACTGGAGACGTTCAATGCAGTCCTAAAGGAAGCAAAAACACCAGCATCCTGGATAGAAGCAAACATTGTGCTGATCCCATAAGAAAATTCGGACTTAACAAAAATCAATAATTATAGGCTAATATCGCTTTTAAATTTGGATTACAAAATATTTATGGCAATAATTGTGGGAAGGCTAAAAAGATACCTAAACGAATTTATACACGTAGATCAAAATGGTTTCCTACCACAAAGGCAAATTCGAAACAATGAGGATGATTTTGAATATTTTGGATTACTACGAGATTCACAGTGAAAAACAAGTAGCTCTGATGTTTTTGGATGCACAAAAAGCCTTTGATAATGTAAAGGGGCGTTGTCTTACCTGAATGCCTTTTCTCAGCAGGATGATGTAGAATCCACCGGATGGGTTATTACAGCCTTCCTGCTCAGCAGACTAGGTCAGAACTTTGGCCATGCCCCTCCTTTGGGTGTGACTCCCAGTTTTGATGAGGCGAAGCAGCTCTGACGAATTCAATGTAATGGCTCCATTTGTTATACACCTGCCTAGACTATCTGCATGGGAGGGTGTGGGTTCTACATCATCCTGCTGAGAAAAGGCGTTCAGGTAAGACAACGCCCCTTCTCCAGCAGGATGGCTGTAGAATCCACCGGATGGGACATACCAAAGCCCTCATGTCCCCTCGGGAGGGAGAGTCTAGGCTCGTGAACCTTGAGAAGAAATAACCTGTTGAAGTACACGCCTGCCAAACGCAGCGTCAGCCGCCGCAAAGGCATCTACACGGTAATGTCTGACAAACGCTGAAGGAGAAGACCACGTAGCAGCTCTGGAAATCTCCTCCACCAAAGCCTGCGTGGACCATGCGGCCGACGCAGCAGCGCTGCGTGTCGAGTGAGCCGTAATGTGTGAAGGAACAGGGATTGACTGAGAAGAATAGGCTCGAGTTATACAAGCCCTAATCCACCTACCTATGGTTGAAGAAGAAACCTTCTTCCCCATGGATGAAGGTTGGAAGGATACAAATAGAGCCTCCGACTTGCGGAAGGATGAAGTGTGCTTCACATAGTAACGCAGAGCCCTGTGTACGTCTAACTTATGCCACTGACGTTCCAATCTGTGCGCGGGATTGGGACAGAAATTGGGGAGGATTATCTCCTGAGACCTGTGAAAAATAGTGTTAATCTTTGGAATGAATGAGGGGTCCAGTCTAAGGACCACCCTGTCCTCGAAGAAGGTGCATAAATCCCCCCTTACTGACAGCGCGGCTAATTCCGAGATCCTTCTAGCTGAGGTAATAGACACTAGAAACACTACCTTTAAAGACAAGAAGTGGAGAGAACATGAACTGAGAGGTTCAAACGGAGACGATGTCAAGGTCTGTAGCACCTTGGTTAAATCCCAAGAAGGATAGCGATGTATTACAGGAGGTCTGGTGTTGACCACTCCCTTTAGAAAGGCACTGATTGCCGGATGTTGCGATAGGGGGCTGGAATTGTTGCAGGATAGGACCGTTGAAAGGGCCGCTAGTTGCCTGCGGATAGTACTGGATGACAAACCCTTATTCAGACCTTCTAACAAATAATCTAGGATATTTGGAATAGTGACCAAGAGTGGTTCTAACTTATGTATAAAACACCACTTGCAGAATCCTCTCCATGTGGCGTCATAGATCCTGTTCGTCGAAGGGCGTCTCGATGCTTGTATCATCGAGATCACCCCGGACGAATAAGACTGTCTGGCTAAACCTTCCTGCTCAAGTGCCAAGCGGCTAGTTGTAGCCACTGTGGGTCGGGATGTAGAAGGTTGCCCTGGCTGAGGACCACTCGGTCCGGAGGGATCCTCCACGGAGGTGATATCGAGAGATCCACAAGGTCGGCAAACCACGGACGCCGTGGCCAATGTGGAGCAATCAAGATTACCTCTGCTCCTTCCAGGATCAGCTTGCATATGGTCGCCGGTATCAGAGGAAGTGGTGGGAAGGCGTACAAAAGCTGCGCCGGCCACCGACACCGAAGGGCATCCGTTCCCTCCGTTCCCCGTGTTGGAAACCTGAAGAAGAACCTGGGAAGCTGTGTGTTTGTCGGGGTGGCAAATAGGTCCAGGTGCGGCCGCCCGAACCTCCGTGAGATCTCCTCGAACAGAGCCAGATCCAGTTGCCATTCCACATGGTCCACCTTGGCTCTGCTCAGAGAGTCTGCTTGACAATTTGCCTCCCCTGAAATATGTTCCGCCCTGATGGAACCCAAGTTTGACTCCGCCCAAAGACCCAGAGCCGATGCTTCGCGCATCAGTTCCCAGGACCGGGTCCCTCCTTCTTTGTTGACGTGGGCCTTTGCTGCCACGTTGTCCGTCAGGATGAGGACATGCTTCCCTTTTACTAGAGGGGAGAATTGAAGGAGGGCTAGGTGTATGGCCTGGAGTTCGAGCCAATTGATATTGTGGGCGAGATCCAAGTGGGTCCACTGTCCCTGGGCCAGATGGGTCCCCAGGTAAGCTCCCCAACTGAACAGACTCACGTCTGTTGTGAGAGTGACCCGGGTCGGCTCTCTGAATATGGTTCCCCTGGTCATTGCAGATGATGTCCACCAAAGTAGAGACCGTAATGTATGATGTGGGACTGTGACCTTTCTGTTGGAGGCACTGAGGTTCAGTCTTTGATAAGGAAGTAGGAACCACTGTAGGAGCCTGGAGTGGAGCCTGGCCCACGGAACGATGCCCATGCAAGATATCATCTTTCCTAGGAGTTTTGACAGCTGTGCCAGAGACACCCTCCTGTCCTTCCGAACCTGCTGAACCAGTTTCCTGATGCTGGTTCGACGCTCCAGAGAAAGATATACCTTGCAGAGTGATGAGTCTATTATTGCCCCCAGGTGCTGGAGTCTCCTTGTGGGAGTAGTGTGGCTCTTCTTGAAGTTCACGGAGAATCCGTGATTCTGAAGTGTGAGTATTGTGGTCTGAATGTCTAACTGTGCTGTCTGAAGAGAACTGGACTGGACTAGGATATCGTCCAGGTAACATTGTACGCGCACTGGTATCAGCCTGAGGTGGGCCGCTATGACTGCTAGTATTTTTGTGAAGACCCTTGGGGCTGAGGATAGACCGAAGGGTAAGGCCCTGCATTGGTAATGCCGGTGCGCGTAGCAAAATCTGAGAAACTTGCGATATTGCGGGTGAATCGGAATATGTAGGTATGCCTCCGTGAGGTCTATTGAAGAGAGAAAGTCTCCCTTCCTGATGCTGGCTAATATGGACCTCAGGGACTGCATCTTGAACCTTCTGTAGGTTAAGAAATAATTCAGTCCCTTTAGATCCAGTATTGCCCTCCACCCTCCTGAGGCCTTTGGAACCATGAAGAGAATGGAGTAAAACCCCTTCCCTTCCTGGTTCCTTGGTACTGGTTCTATGGCTTGAATTGAGACCAGATGCGAAATGGCCGAGGCTACCAGGTTTGCCTTGGTAGTGTTTCGGGAGAGAGGACAACTGATGAAGCGGTCCGGTGGGGGAGAATAGAACTCTACGGTAAGACCGTACTTGATGGTCTCTAATACCCAGGCGTCGGAGGTGGTCAGTTCCCAGATGTCGCTGAACCTTTCCAGCCGACCCCCAATGGGAGAGTTCTCCCTGGCGTCACTTGGACCGCCTGTAAGGATGACCTCCAGATCCCTTGAAGTGGCGCTTGGACTGGAATTGGCCTCTGGCTCCAGTATTTTGGCGATCCTGGGAACGATCCTGTCTGGAGTAGAAGGATTGCGAGCCTCTTGACCAGTCCCAGGATTGCCCTGGCCGAAACGGCTGTCTCCACTCCCAGGAGCTGCTGGGACGGAAACTTTGTTTGCGGAACTCCTGTGGGGGGTCTCCTGTCCAGTTTTTTTGAAGGGTGGACTAAGATCTTGCGTTTGTCCTTGCCCTCGCTAACGTGTGGATCCAAGATAGATCCAAACAAGAGTGTCCTGCTGTATTTAGACGTGGACAGGCGCCATTTAGCCTTCAAGTCTGTTTTCCAATGTTTCAGCCATAGGAGCCTACGAGAGGCAACTGTGGCGGCTATAGATCTTGCAGAATATTTAGTTGAGTGTAAAGAAGCGTCTGCCATGTATTATGAAGCAGCCACTATTTTGGCCAAAGTTTGATGTGTTCTAACCTGATCTGGAGGGACGCTGGCCTGTAGCTCACAAAAGCCACATGATACAAGCCCTGGTGAAGAAGGAGGAAGAAGTTGCCGCCTGGGCCGCCCAGGCCGAGGCCAGGTGTGCCCGACGGAGAGAGAGCTCAAATTTCTTGTCTTCCGCTTTCAGGGCCTCTGCTATGTCCCCTGGAATAGCAGATGTAGAAAACAGTGAGATCAGCCGACTATCAACAGTGGGTACCTCCAACAGTGAGGCAAATGAAGGAGAAACGTTAAACAGCTTCTTTTCTACACTGTTAGGGGCAGGTGGAGCTGCCAGCGAGGACCATTGATCTTCCACAGAGGTACGAAAAACCTCTGGGCAAGGAATGTACTTGTCCTCCGCTACCTTCCTTGCGAACAGAGGATTGGCCTCCTGACTGGTAGAAGGTTTTTCCTCCTGTACTGAAGTTAGATTAACAGTGGTAATTGCTTTGATTAGGAGAGATTTAAGAAGAGAGGGGTCAAAAAGACCTGAAGTTGGGGACTGTTCAGGAGCGGCCTCTTCATCTTCCGACAAGGGCATGTCAGCTATGTCTAGGTCCACCGACTCCGCCTCTCCCAGCTGTGAGGAGGTCTCTGAAACATCTGTGGCGGAAACAGTGGCCCTCCCTTTTTGGGATGGAGGTTGGAAGGTCAGTTGACCTTTGGAGGACATAAACTGAGAGAATGCATTTTGCATAAAGGCCTGAAATTGAGCAGACCATATATCCTCCTGAGATCTGGCACTAGGGCCCGCTACCGCCGGAACATGATCTGGTGATGATGCGGACGATGAGGAGCGAGGGGAACCAACCTGCTCAGTTTCCCCCTGAGGAGCTCAAGACCTTAGAATTTCCTGAGAAGAAACAAAGGTAGGCTCGGGTATAGGGGCCTCCAATGGGGCGGGGGAAACCATGTCAGCCTCATTGGATCTAAGTCTTTGGGCCCTAGAGAATTGTTTTTCCAATGCCAAATGTCTCCTCGAGACCTCTCGCTCAGCTGTTTTAGAGGGCTCCTTCTGGGAAATATGTTTTGTCTTGGCTTTTTTCTTCCCCCCCGATTCAGATTCAGTGGATCTGCACTTTTGTTGTTGTGGGGGGGGGGGCATTCTGGAGCCCTGTGGAGCTGAATGCGAGACGCTGTCTGCCATTGCGAGCCAGATATACCGAGTAGGAAATACCTGGAGGTGGGGGGAAAAATCAAGCACGCAGACCAGTTGACAGAGATGGAAGTAAGACAATCCTCACTCTGTACAACGCAATGGCCGGACAGTCAGGTGCTTCGCCAAAGGAAAAAACCTGTCAGGCCAGTGACAAATGCCACTTCACTAGAGCAGTTGGGAGTAAAAGTGTCTTTCCTGTCGCTCCTTCACAAGGAAAAGTATTGCTAAAGTAGCAATTCCACAGATATGCTGACAGAAAAAAAACAAACTCAGTAATTTCAGACTGACTGAGCTTGTATTCACCCCCCCCCCCCAATGTGGGGCTGACAAGTCAGACCACAGGGGTGTTTTGGATATTCTTCCTGCAAGGGCTGTCTATATTCCCTTCACTCAGTAGGAGAACTTGGGAATCTCCGTGCAGGTAGACCCACCCAAGATGTTGGAGGTCTGTAAGCACACCCAAAATGGCGTCCAGGGAGAAAGAACATCCTCAAAATAACGGCCGCCAGTGAAAAACACGCGGTCAAAATGGCGGCTGCGCTCCCTAAAGGAGGCTTCCCCAGAGGATGGAATTTAGGCAATAATGGTGACGAAAAAACAATTATAGACAAGCAACTAAGCAGACCGGCCAAGGGGAACCCTACAAGTAACTTGCAGATTCGCGTCTCCTTTGCAAGGCTAGAAAGCGTATGCCGCGTGGCTCCCCCGATTAACTCTGGCCGCCGAAAAACTCTCTGCCTCCCAGCTGAGCGGCTGCCGGCCGCTGCCACTCCAAGGCTCGCCTGATCAAGGAAGGAAACGGTGTGAATCAGCCGGCGAGCCGAAGCCCGAAGCTCGAGCCAGATCGAAGCGATGAAAAGAGCACTCTCGGAGCAATCAGAATGACTCGGCAGGAGGCCCGGAGCTCGCCACCAAAAGGCCAGGCGCCGGCCGCCTCCCTATTATGCTAATTTTTGTCAATTTGCTAAGCGATTTGAACGTTGCCAATTAAATTCAGCCAAATAAATTCGAATTGAAGTCTAATCTACTTTTTGATACCTAATCTGTCTACGGAGCCTGAAAATTTATGTGCTGCCGAGCTCAAGACTAAGTCAAAACTGGGAGTCACACCCAAAAGAGGGGCGTGGCCAAAGTTCTGACCTAGTCTGCTGAGCAGGAAGGCTGTAATAACCCATCCGGTGGATTCTACAGCCATCTTGCTGGAGAATTGGAACTTCATGTTGAGGCAGTTAGGCTATATAGACTTTGGCAGAAATTTTATAAACATATTCAGAGCTATATACGATAAACAAGAGGCGAGAGTCATAATCAATGGAGAAGCGACACAAAGCTTCCAAATTAGGAAAGGTACAAGACAAGGGTGCCCGCTCTCGCCATTAATGTTTATATTAACTCTCAAAGTACTGACTAGAATGATTTGAAAGGAAAGCCAAATTAGAGGCTTAAATATTAAGAAAGAAACGTACGAACAGCAAGCATTCGCGGATGACCTCGTATTTATCTTAGAGGAACCACTACATTCGGGTACAAGACTGGTGGAAATATTAGAAGAATATGGAGAGGTAGTGGGACTGAAAATCAACAAAGATAAAATGAAAATGATAGTTAAAAATATCACTAGTACACAGAAAATTGACCTGGTGGAGAAAGTAAATATCCAAATAGTGAAGAAAGTTAAATACTTGGGAGTACAGCTAACAGCAAGGTGTATTACAATCAAAGAAGATAACTATGTTAATTTAAACAATCAGATAAAGAAAGATTTAGAAAGATGGAAAAATTTGCAACTCTCCTTTATGGGGAGAATTGCAGCAGTAAAGATGAACATTCTACCTAAATTACTCTTTTTATTTCAGAATGTCCCCATAAAATTAGAGAAAAAATATTTTGTAAATTTGAATAAAATAATATTGAAATTTATTTGCAGGGGAAGAAATCTAGAATCAAATTAAAACTACTACAAGAAGCCAAAGAGAGAGGGGGATTCGGACTACCTGACTGGGAGCTGTACTACCAAGCTGCAATACTCACCTGGGTGCGGAATTGGATAAATTTAAAAAATAGAAGGCTATTAACTCTAGAGGGTCATGATTTACAATCTGAATGGCACGCATTTTGTGGGATGAGAGACATAATGTTCATCAATACTTCCAGAGACACCATATTAGAGCAGCATTACTCAATGTGTGGATTAAAGTTAAACAACAGAACTATATAGAAACACCAGTATGGCCCTCAACACTGGAAGTGCTAGTGCATCCAAATTTTATGAACTTGGGAAAAGTAATTACGTACAGAGATATTCTAAATGAACAAGGGGAACTTAAATCTAGACAAGAATTAAAAGAAAACAGGGTACAATTGGAATGGTGGGCGTACATGCAAGTTCAGTCACGTTATAAGAAAGACAAAAAAGAATGGGGTATACGGAGAAATCTGACAACACTAGATAAAATACTATTAGGAACGGAGGAGAAAGTAATCAAAAGAACATATAAATAGTTATTGGAATATAAAATGGAAGAGGAGCAGGTAAAAGAAGTGATGATAACATGGGCCCAAAATTTTGGATATAATATCGATTTAGACAAATGGCAAATGTTATGGGAAAGAAATAGAAAGTTAACCTTGGCTACCTCATATAAAGAGAATCTGTACAAAATGTTTTACAGGTGGCATTTCTCCCCAAGATTGGCAAAGATGAGAAAAGATATATCACCACAATGTTGGAAGTGCAAGAAAATGTTAGGCACTTATTATCATATGTGGTGGACTTGTTCCAAAGCCAAAGAATTTCGGCAGCTAATAAAAACTTGGTTGGAGGAAATGTTGGGACTGAAGATAGATTCCAGACCAGAATTGTTTTTACTGGGAATGATAGATGGGAAGTTTAACAAAGGAGAGACATATCTAGTGTTGCATATCATAACAGCAGCAAGGTTGGTGTATGCCCAGAACTGGAAAAATGGAAATTCCCCGGTGGAGAGTGAACTAATTAAAAAATTTTTGATATGTGCAGAGATGGATAGATTATCCTTAGAAATTAAAGACAAGGACCAAACAGAGTATTACGAAGTTTGTGATAAGATGTACTATTGGTTAGACTCGAGGAGAAAAAGTCAGAACAGAGAAAGCTCGTCTAGAAGAAAGTGTAGATTTCCAACCTCAAAGTGAGTGTAAGATAGAGATCAGAAAGAATATGAAATAAGAATGGAAATGGAAGTTATGTTATAAATAGACGCAAATATGTATGTAAATATATAAATATGTAAATAGTATAAAATGCAATACGTAAATGGTATAAAAGATCAATGACTAGGAAGATATATGGTATATGGTTTATGGTATAGTATGTATGGCAAAATAACAGCCAGAAAAGTCACACTGTGTTCAACCTGTTTTTAAATGTTTACTTAATAAAAATTAAAAAAGAAAACAAAACCAGCTCTGGTTTTGCCACTTGAAGGCTTGCTTAGTTAAATGATAGACTCCAAGGTCCCTTCCAGCCCTATCCTATCCTATCCTATCCTATCCTATCCTATCCTATCCTATCCTATCCTAGATCCTATCCTATTCTCTTATAGATTTGGACCGAGTCCCTTACTGGCCTCCAGTTACACCACAAGAGGTATCCTGGCTGATCGGAATCCTTAAGATTAATAAAGCTCCCAGTGTCAAGTGCCTGGGAAATCAGGAGATTCGGGTAGTTCAAATGAGTATAGATTTATTGCCAGCTTTAGTTCTCTACAAGAAACTGGCCAAGTGGTTTCCGGTGACATCGCTGCAAGATGGACTCGGGGAAATGATTCTCCTCTCCCTGGGTCTGATTTCTACCAGCTGGTGGGTCCAATTGGACTGAAAGTCGCCCCGTAGAGGTGACTGCCAAAGGGTGAAACTTTGAAGATCGCGGGTCAGCGGTAGCTGGCCTGCTGGATCCGAAGGAAACCTCGGAACCGGCAGGAAGAAAGGCTGACCACATTCATGCGGTCTGCCATTACCAGCTGTTCGTCGGAGACAAAGAATTCTAGAGCGAAAGCAAACAGCTGATCTGGGTGAGAATACTTTCTTTTCTCTCTCTCTGCAAGTGGATACCAGTTTTGCGAACAGCATCTCAACAGCCTTTGAGAGCGAAGCCCTTAGTTTTAGGGATGGGGTGGAGTTTTCTTTCTTCCCCTCCCCCCGAACTACAAGCGGCAGTTTAAGCCCCTGGCAAACTAAAAACTTACCATATCGTAAAGATGTCTGAGGCACAAAAGGATAACTTGGGAAGCTTCTGGCTCTATAGATTCTTTTCGTCTACTTTTTGTTTGAAAGCCATCACAACTTTCACTTTTGAAATCTTTAAACTACTTTTTATTTTTCCTTCAAATATGGTGGGAATGGACATCTAATGCCATCTAGTGGTGAAATTGAGAATTATATCCAGTTAACTCATTAAAATTTGGCTGTATGCCCAGACATTGCTTATCTGAAGTTCCTTGAAAACCTTGCCTGAGAAAGAAAGATTTCCTTTGGTTTGCCTGGTTTTACAAGATAATAATAATAGTAATAATAATGATAATAATAATAATAATACCCCCAGTGAGGCACTACCTTGACGTGGTTGTGGGGCTTGTGTACTCTGAGGAAGATGAGAGCTATGCCAGAGGTTCAACCATACTGGACAGGTCTCATCAGAGGAGTCAGACAAAGAGTGTCTCTCCCATAAAAAACATGGTGAGACGTAAATTTCAGAATGCCATACCAGCTCGGACGTCGCCTGGGTTAACAAGGTCCGCGCTAGATACTGGAGTTCCTGGATATCTGGTGAAAAATGGGTTACAGGACTCAGGACTGTTGGCTGAGCAACCAGGGCCAGCAGCTGCAGAACTACTGGAAGAAAAGGTGTTTACCCGTCGCAGATACACAGTGATGGAAAACAAAGAAATAATGATCTGTTACTACAGATCAAGTCCAACAAGAAGAGGATATCTAAAACGAATGCACCAGTTCTGGAAAGAACAACATCCAGAATCAGAAATAACAGAACAGAGACTAGCAGATCAACGCCGATTTATAACACGAAATAAAGTATTTACAGAAACAGAATTGGACGAACTGCAAAGGTTTACCCAGGGCAAAGAAATCAAAGCCTTACAAGAAGTAATTCAGAATGTAGAGGCAAACCAGGGGGAGTTGGCAGTGAAAGAATCCAGTAGAGATATACAACTGTTCTCATTTGGAAACCAGGCACCTCTTCCTCAGGAAGAACAAAACCCTCTAACTAAAGAAATAAAAGAATTGAAACAAAGAATAATTGAGCATCTAGAACAGCACAAAAACAACAGAATAAGGCTGCCTGCATTGAAGCTTGTTCCAAAGAAACAGCTAGCACAAGCATTAAAAGATGCAAATACTGCAATAGCAAGTATAAGCACCAATTCACTGCAAGAAACAAACCAACTAATGTACAGCACAGCTGCAGTTATAACAGAATACCTGGGATGTAAAATCAACAAAAAAGAAAAACAAACAAACAGTGCACCACAAAAATGGAAGGTTAGACTAGAAAACAAGATCAGCAAGTTAAGATCACATGCAAGCAAGCTAGAACAGATGAAAGAAAAGAAGCTGAAGAAGAAGAAGACCAAAGAATACCTAATCAAGAAATACCACTTAGAAACAAGGAAGATCAAGGAAGCACTGGAAATAATAAAGCAACAAATAACAGCTATAGCCAGGAAAATCAGTAGATATGAAGCTCGAATTGCAAACTATAGGCAGAACCTCCAATTTCAATCCAATCAGAAACGTTTCTACCAATCCATCAATGGAGAAACTGCAAGGAATCAGTCAGTACCTGACAAGGAAGAAACAGTGCAATTCTGGAAGCAGATATGGGATAACCCAAAGAAATACAACAAGGATGCGGCTTGGTTAAAATAGGTGGATGCAAATAAAACAGAAGTTGAAATGAAAGAACTAGTAATAACAACAAAAATGGTAGAAAAAAGAGCAAAGAAAATCAAAAATTGGTCAGCACCAGGTGAAGATGAACTGCATGGGTTTTGGTTGAAACATCTAACTGTTATACACCCACTCATTGCCAAGCAGTTCAACAATATACTACAAGGAGGAGAAATTGAAAAGTGGCTAACAACTGGGAAAACCTACCTAATAATGAAAAATCCAGCAAAAGGGGCAACACCAGGTAACCACAGGCCAATTACCTGCTTACCAACAACTTTCAAATTACTAACTGGTGTGGTAGCTGATGCAGTACAACAGCATCTAGTTGAAAACAATCTCTTTCCACCTGAGCAGAAAGGAAACCGCCCCAATAGCAGAGGAACAAAAGATCAACTCCTAATAGACAAAATGATCTTGGAAAACTGCAAGAGAAGGAAGACCAACCTGAATGTGGCATGGATTGACTACAAAAAGGCATTTGACTCTCTGCCATATGATTGGATAATCAAGTGCCTAGAAATAACAGGAGTAAGTAGAAACATCAGAAAATTTGTGCAAAAATCGATGGCACAATGGAAGACACAGTTGCAGATCAATGGTGAGAAGCTGGGAGAGGTTAATATCAAGAGAGGAATATTTCAAGGAGATTCATTATCACCATTACTATTTGTTATTGCACTGTTTCCTCTGTCAACAATACTGAATAACTCAGGACATGGTTATCAAACATCAAAAACATCTGCTAGACTATCCCACCTCCTTTACATGGATGATCTGAAGCTGTATGGAAAAACATCATCTGAAATAGAATCGCTGCTCAACACTGTCCGTATATATAGCCAAGATATTGTAATGGAGTTTGGCTTGGACAAATGTGCCACACTTACTATCAAACAAGGAAAAATAGTGAAAACTGAAGGAATCAAGATGCCCCACGAAAATAACATTAAGAGTCTGGATGAGGAAAAGTACTACAAATACTTGGGTATCCTTCAAGCTGACAACATCAAGCACACTGAAGTCAAGAAAAAGATTAGAGGTGAATACATCAAGAGAGTGAAGAAGATCTTAAAGTCCAAACTCAATGGAGGAAATACCATAAAGGCAATCAACACCTGGGCAATACCAGTCATTAGGTACACAGCTGGAATAGTGGACTGGACTCAAGCAGAACTAAAAGCAATGGATAGGCAGACCAGAAAAATAATGACAATGAATCACACCCTTCATCCACGCAGTGACGTTGATAGACTTTATCTACCAAGGCAAATAGGTGGGCATGGAATGCTACAAGTACATCAGATGGTTGAAGAAGAAAAAATGGCTTTGGAAGAATATCTGAAGAACAATGATGAAGATGCACTGAAATTAGTATATCAGGAAGGCTTACTAACTACTGGAGAGACCAAACTGGCCTACAAGAAAGACCAAATGAAGAACAGAATAGAGGCATGGGAAGACAAAGCACTACATGGCCAATACATTAAAAAAATAGCTGGGAAAGCAGATAATAATAAAAGCTGGCAATGGCTAAGAGCAGGAAAATTGAAGAAAGAGACCGAGGAACTAATTCTGGCTGCACAAGACCAAGCCTTAAGGACAAATGCATACAAAGTCAAAATTGAGAAGACAGCAACAGACAGTAAGTGCCACCTATGCAAAGAAGCTGAAGAAACAGTGGACCACTTGGTAAGCTGTTGCAAGAAGATTGCACAGACTGATTACAAGCAGCGGCATGACAAAGTAGCAACAATGGTGCATTGGAAGATCTGCAAAAAATATCATTTGCCTGTAAGCAAAAACTGGTGGGATCGTAAAATAGAGAAAGTCATAGAAAATGATAAAATTAAACTGCTCTGGGACTTCAGAATTCAAACAGACAAGCACCTACAACATAACACCCCAGACTTAACAATTGTCGATAAGAAAGACAAAAAAGTCTGGATAGTGGACGTGGCAGTGCCTGGAGATAGCAGAATAGAAGAGAAAGAACTGGAGAAGATAACAAAATACAAAGACCTACAAATAGAAATAGAAAGACTGTGGCAAAAGCAAGCAAGGGTAGTACCAATAGTAATAGGCTCCTTGGGTGCAATCCCAAAACAACTGGAGCACCACTTGAACACCATTGGCATTGACAAATTTGCTATTAGTCAATTGCAAAAGGCGGCCTTATTAGGAACTGCTTCCATCCTGCGACGATACCTGTAATACCATCAAACATCCACATCTGCCTATCCCAGGTCCTGGGTAAGGACTCGATAGGTAGACAAAATGCCAAATCCAGTCTGAACATCTGGCTGACTGTGCGATGATTGATAATAATAATAATAATAATTCATTTTGACTTTATATGAATTTCAACAAATGCATATAAAGTCAAAATTGAGAAGACAGCAACAGACAGTAAGTGCCGCCTATGCAAAGAAGCCGACGAAACAGTGGACCACCTGGTAAGCTGTTGCAAGAAGATTGCACAGACTGATTACAAGCAGCGGCATGACAAAGTAGCAACAATGGTGCATTGGAAGATCTGCAAAAAATATCATTTGCCTGTAAGCAAAAACTGGTGGGATCGTAAAATAGAGAAAGTCATAGAAAATGATAAAATTAAACTGCTCTGGGACTTCAGAATTCAAACAGACAAGCACCTGCAACATAACACCCCAGACTTAACAATTGTTGATAAGAAAGACAAAAAAGTCTGGATAGTGGACGTGGCAGTGCCTGGAGACAGCAGAATAGACGAGAAAGAACTGGAGAAGATAACAAAATACAAAGACCTACAAATAGAAATAGAAAGACTGTGGCAAAAGCAAGCAAGGGTAGTACCAATAGTAATAGGCTCCTTGGGTGCAATCCCAAAACAACTGGAGCACCACTTGAACACCATTGGCATTGACAAATTCGCTATTAGTCAATTGCAAAAGGCGGCCTTACTAGGAACTACTTCCATCCTGCGACGATACCTGTAATACCATCAAACATCCACATCTGCCTATCCCAGGTCCTGGGTAAGGACTCGATAGGTAGACAAAATGCCAAATCCAGTCTGAACATCTGGCTGACTGTGCGATGATTGGTAATAATAATAATAATAATAATAATAATAATAATAATAATAATAATAATAATAATAATAATCCCCCAGTGAGGCACTACCTTGACGTGGTTGTGGGGCTTGTGTACTCTGAGGAAGATGAGAGCTATGCCAGAGGTTCAACCATACTGGACAGGTCTCATCAGAGGAGTCAGACAAAGAGTGTCTCTCCCATAAAAAATATGGTGAGACGTAAATTTCAGAATGCCATACCGGCTCGGACGTCGCCCGGGTTAACAAGGTCCGCACTAGATATTGGAGTTCCTGGATATCTGGTGAAAAATGGGTTACAGGACTCAGGACTGTTGGCTGAGCAACCAGGGCCAGCAGCTGCAGAACTACTGGAAGAAAAGGTGTTTACCCGTCGCAGATACACAGTGATGGAAAACAAAGAAATAATGATCTGTTACTACAGATCAAGTCCAACAAGACGAGGATATCTAAAACGAATGCACCAATTCTGGAAAGAACAACATCCAGAATCAGAAATAACAGAACAGAGACTAGCAGATCAACGCCGATTTATAACACGAAATAAAGTATTTACAGAAACAGAATTGGACGAACTGCAAAGGTTTACCCAGGGCAAAGAAATCAAAGCCTTACAAGAAGTAATTCAGAATGTAGAGGCAAACCAGGGGGAGTTGGCAGTGAAAGAATCCAGTAGAGATATACAACTGTTCTCATTTGGAAACCAGGCACCTCTTCCTCAGGAAGAACAAAACCCTCTAACTAAAGAAATAAAAGAATTGAAACAAAGAATAATTGAGCATCTAGAACAGCACAAAAACAACAGAATAAGGCTGCCTGCATTGAAGCTTGTTCCAAAGAAACAGCTAGCACAAGCATTAAAAGATGCAAATACTGCAATAGCAAGTATAAGCACCAATTCACTGCAAGAAACAAACCAACTAATGTACAGCACAGCTGCAGTTATAACAGAATACCTGGGATGTAAAATCAACAAAAAAGAAAAACAAACAAACAGTGCACCACAAAAATGGAAGGTTAGACTAGAAAATAAGATCAGCAAGTTAAGATCACATGCAAGCAAGCTAGAACAGATGAAAGAAAAGAAGCTGAAGAACAAGAAGACCAAAGAATACCTAATCAAGAAATACCACTTAGAAACAAGGAAGATCAAGGAAGCACTGGAAATAATAAAGCAACAAATAACAGCTATAGCCAGGAAAATCAGTAGATATGAAGCTCGAATTGCAAACTATAGGCAGAACCTCCAATTTCAATCCAATCAGAAACGTTTCTACCAATCCATCAATGGAGAAACTGCAAGGAATCAGTCAGTACCTGACAAGGAAGAAACAGTGCAATTCTGGAAGCAGATATGGGATAACCCAAAGAAATACAACAAGGATGCAGCTTGGTTAAAAGAGGTGGATACAAATAAAACAGAAGTTGAAATGAAAGAACTAGTAATAACAACAAAAATGGTAGAAAAAAGAGCAAAGAAAATCAAAAATTGGTCAGCACCAGGTGAAGATGAACTGCATGGGTTTTGGTTGAAACATCTAACTGTTATACACCCACTCATTGCCAAGCAATTCAACAATATACTACAAGGAGGAGAAATTGAAAAGTGGCTAACAACTGGGAAAACCTACCTAATAATGAAAAATCCAACAAAAGGGGCAACACCAGGTAACTACAGGCCAATTACCTGCTTACCAACAACATTCAAATTACTAACTGGTGTGGTAGCTGATGCAGTACAACAGCATCTAGTTGAAAACAATCTCTTTCCACCTGAGCAGAAAGGAAACCGCCCCAATAGCAGAGGAACAAAAGATCAACTCCTAATAGACAAAATGATCTTGGAAAACTGCAAGAGAAGGAAGACCAACCTGAATGTGGCATGGATTGACTACAAAAAGGCATTTGACTCTCTGCCACATGATTGGATAATCAAGTGCCTAGAAATAACAGGAGTAAGTAGAAACATCAGAAAATTTGTGCAAAAATCGATGGCCCAATGGAAGACACAGTTGCAGATCAATGGTGAAAAGCTGGGAGAGGTTAATATCAAGAGAGGAATATTTCAAGGAGATTCATTATCACCATTACTATTTGTTATTGCACTGTTTCCTCTGTCAACAATACTGAATAACTCAGGACATGGTTATCAAACATCAAAAACATCTGCTAGACTATCCCACCTCCTTTACATGGATGATCTGAAGCTGTATGGAAAAACATCATCTGAAATAGAATCGCTGCTCAACACTGTCCGTATATATAGCCAAGATATTGTAATGGAGTTTGGCTTGGACAAATGTGCCACACTTACTATCAAACAAGGAAAAATAGTGAAAACTGAAGGAATCAAGATGCCCCACGAAAATAACATTAAGAGTCTGGATGAGGAAGAATACTACAAATACTTGGGTATCCTTCAAGCTGACAACATCAAGCACACTGAAGTCAAGAAAAAGATTAGAGGTGAATACATCAAGAGAGTGAAGAAGATCTTAAAATCCAAACTCAATGGAGGAAATACCATAAAGGCAATCAACACCTGGGCAATCCCAGTCATTAGGTACACAGCTGGAATAGTGGACTGGACTCAAGCAGAACTAAAAGCAATGGATAGGCAGACCAGAAAAATAATGACAATGAATCACGCCCTTCATCCACGCAGTGACATTGATAGACTTTATCTACCAAGGCAAATAGGTGGGCGTGGAATGCTACAAGTACATCAGATGGTTGAAGAAGAAAAAATGGCTTTGGAAGAATATCTGAAGAACAATGATGAAGATGCACTGAAATTAGTATATCAGGAAGGCTTACTGACTACTGGAGAGACCAAACTGGCCTACAAGAAAGACCAAATGAAGAACAGAATAGAGGCATGGGAAGACAAAGCACTACATGGCCAATACATTAAAAAAATAGCTGGGAAAGCAGATAATAATAAAACCTGGCAATGGCTAAGAGCAGGAAAATTGAAGAAAGAGACCGAGGGACTAATTCTGGCTGCACAAGACCAAGCCTTAAGGACAAATGCATACAAAGTCAAAATTGAGAAGACAGCAACAGACAGTAAGTGCCGCCTATGCAAAGAAGCTGAAGAAACAGTGGACCACTTGGTAAGCTGTTGCAAGAAGATTGCACAGACTGATTACAAGCAGCGGCATGACAAAGTAGCAACAATGGTGCATTGGAAGATCTGCAAAAAATATCATTTGCCTGTAAGCAAAAACTGGTGGGATCATAAAATAGAGAAAGTCATAGAAAATGATAAAATTAAACTGCTCTTGGACTTCAGAATTCAAACAGACAAGCACCTGCAACATAACACCCCAGACTTAACAATTGTCGATAAGAAAGACAAAAAAGTCTGGATAGTGGACGTGGCAGTGCCTGGAGATAGCAGAATAGAAGAGAAAGAACTGGAGAAGATAACAAAATACAAAGACCTACAAATAGAAATAGAAAGACTGTGGCAAAAGCAAGCAAGGGTAGTACCAATAGTAATAGGCTCCTTAGGTGCAATCCCAAAACAACTGGAGCACCACTTGAACACCATTGGCATTGACAAATTCGCTATTAGTCAATTGCAAAAGGCGGCCTTATTAGGAACTGCTTCCATCCTGCGACGATACCTGTAATACCATCAAACATCTACATCTGCCTATCCCAGGTCCTGGGTAAGGACTCGATAGGTAGACAAAATGCCAAATCCAGTCTGAACATCTGGCTGACTGTGCGATGATTGATAATAATAATAATAATAATAATAATAATAATAATAATAATAATAATAATAATAATAATAATAATAAAGTTGGAAGGGACCTTGGAGGTCATCAAGTCCAACCCCCTGCTCAGGCAGGAAACCCTGTACCATTTCGGACAAATGGCTGTCCAGTTTCTTCTTAAAAACTTCCAGTGTTGGAGCATTCACCGCTTCTGGAGGCAGGTTGTTCCACTGGTTAATTTTTCTGTGAGGAAGTTTCTCCTTAGTTCTAGGTTGCTTCTCTCCTTGATTAGTTTCCATCCGTTGCTTCTTGTCCTGCCTTCAGGCGCCTTGGAAAATAGCTTGACTCCCTCTTCTCTGTGGCAGCCCCTGAGATATTGGAACACTGCTATCATGTTCCCCCCTCGTCCTTCGCTTCATTAAACTAGACATACCCAATTCCATCAACCTTTCCTTATATGTTTTAACCTCCAGTCCCCTAATCATCTTTGTTGCTCTTCTCTGTACTCTTTCTAGTGTCTCAACATCTTTTTTACATCGTGGTGACCAAAACTGGATGCAGTATTCCAAGTGTGGCCTTACCAAGGCATTGTAGAGTGGTATTAATATTTCGCGTGATCTTGATTCTATCCCTCTGTTAATGCAGCCTAGCACTGTGTTGGCTTTTTTGGCAGCTGCAGCACACTACTGGCTCATATTTAAATGATTGTTCACTAGGACTCCGAGATCCCTCTCACAGTTACTACTATTGAGCCAGGTACCCCCTATACTATACCTATACATTTGGTTTTTCTTGCCTAAATGTAGAACCTTACTTTTTTCACCATTGAATTTCATTTTGTTAGATAGCGCACAGTCTTCAAGTCTGTCCAGATCCTCCAGTATACTAAGCCTGTCTTCTGGAGTGTTGGCTATTCCTGCCAGCTTGGTGTCGTCTGCAAATTTGATGATTTCCCCAATCGTTTCCTTCACTTTTTTCTTGTTTTTTACATGTTGAAAGAAGCTTTTTTGTTATTTTTGACTTTGGTCGCAAGCCTTAGTTCATTTTGAGCCTTAGCTTTCCTCACTTCATCTTTGCAGGCTCGGGCTATTTGCTGATATTCTGACTTAGTTATCTGTCCCTCTTTCCACTTTCTATACTTGTCCTTTTTATCTTTCAATTTATCAGAGTTCTTTGTGCAGCCATGCTGGTTTCTTTTGAGTTGCATCTTGAGTTGTTTTCCCCTGGAGGATTCTCATCCATGGAATCCTTCCCAAGCCCTCTCTAAGTTTATTGAAATTAGCTCTCTTGAAGTCCAAGACTCTAGTTTCACTGTGTTCTAGTGCTTGTGCTTCCATAATGTTGAATTCCAATATTGCATGATCACTTCCTCCCAAGGTTCCTGTGGCTTCAACACCTTCTATCATTTCATCTCTGTTAGTGAGAATTAGATCCAAAATGGCTAATCCCCTAATTCCCTTCTCTACTTTTGGGGAGACAATGTTGTCTGCTAGGTTTGCAAGGAATCTGTTTGACCTTCCACTTGGTGCAGAGTTTGTCTCCCAGTTGATGTCAGGGTAGTTAAAGTCCCCCATTACTATTGTGACGTGCTTCCTACATACCTTAGTTAGCTGACTAGCAAAAAGTTCATCTATTTCCTCTGTTTGGTTGGGTGGCCTATAGTATACACCTATGGCAATGTCATTTCCCCCCTCCCCTTTTATATTGACCCAAATGCATTCAAGACAGTTTTCATCATTGTTGTGCTCTATTTCTGTAGAGATGTAGTGATTTCTTATATAGAGAGCAACTCCGCCTCCTCTTTTATTTGGTCTGTTTCTTTTAAACAATTTAAATCCCTCTAGCTGTGTGTTCCATTTGTGGGTTTCATCCCACCATGTTTCTGTAATGGCAACAATATCATATCTGCCCTCATTAACCTGAATTTCTAGTTCACCCTGTTTGCTGTTCATACTCTGTGCATTGGTGTATAGACATTTGAGTCCTTTATGACCGGCCCTGTGTTTACTTTCTACATAACCTGTGTGGTGCCTGAGTTCCCCTATTGTCTTACCACCTGTTTGGTTAGTGCACTTTGTGTGACACTCGCTATTAGAAGCTTGATTTTGCTTGACAGCAAGGTTGATGTTCTTGTCCACACACACATCTATGTTACATGCACTGATAGCCCTATAATTTTTAGATTTCCGGGGACAGGGATGTTCTGTATCAATTAGCTCACTGTCCCCACTGTTTAGTTTAAATATTCCTCCAGAAAATCTGTGAATTTTCTATAATAGACTATAATTATAATTAAAACTGTATTTGGAGCCATCTGACTCCCCTGGATTATAAATACAGCCTGATTTGGAACTGTTATAAACTGTTTCTGAAGAAATGAATACCAAGAAACTTCTTTGAACAAAACTCTGTGGATTATAAATTTTGGCATTTTTCTTTTTTTTTTCCTTTTTGGGGCATTTTTTCCCTCTCCTTTTTTTCCTTGCCCTGCTGCTATTATTATCTTTTTTCCTCCTTTTTTTACCTTTTACTATTTTTATGGTTTGCCTCTCCTAACTATTAGGAGGCTATTGGATTATAAAATTTGGCTATTCGGTGGATTACAACATATGAATTAAAGATAAAGATGAGCACCCCAAACTTATCTAAAGTTGGGAAAAAAGGATCTTCTGCTCCTGCCTCGACCTCTGCAAGTCCAGTATATCAGAGATCAATTGCCACAATGCTCCAGCAAGAGAAGACGGACACCTTCCAAAAAGATATGCAAGCAACTCTGCAAGCAATAGAAGAAGCTATTGCTGCTCAGACGGCAGTCACAATGAAAAACCATGAGTTGAAAAGTGACTTTGACAAAATGAACCAAAAAATTAACAATATAGATTCCCAAATTGAAAATTTTAAACAGATGATCACAGACAACCAACAAAGAATCCGAAAAATAGAAGATAAGTCAGCTGAGGTTGATCAGAAACTAAAAGTTTTAAAAGATGAAAACCAAAAATTGATGCAAATAAACGGAGAATTAGAAGATTTGTTAGCAGTCATAGAAATGGAAAAGGCCTCATACTTTTTAAGATTTCAAAATATAATAGAAGATAAGGAAGAGGCTCTCCTAGGTTTGATAACTGAGTTACTGGCAGACGCATTAGGAACTGGAAAATTGCAAATGGAAGGAGAACTAGATCAGATCTATCGAGTCAACTCAAATTTTGCCAGAAGAAATAAAGTACCTACGGAAGTGCATGTTAGATTTCTTAAAAGATCTACAAGAGATGAGATTCTGAGAAGGAGCATTGGCTTACCTGAACGTCTTTTCTCAGCATGATGATGAAGAATCCACCAATGGGTTATTTCAGTCCTCCTGCCCAAGTTGTCAAGTTGTCACACCTCCTCATTATCTGGGACCTCCCAGTTTTCATCGACAGGCAAAGCCATTGACAACAGTTTGACGTGATGACTCTCAGCAGGCAATAAAAGAAACAGAACAATATCCCACCCGGACCTGACTGACCTCTAATATGGGAGGGCGTGGATTCTTCATCATCATGCTGAGAAAAGGCGTTCAGGTAAGCCAACGCTCCTTCTCCAGCATGATGACTGAAGAATCCACCAATGGGACGTACCAAAGCTTCCCAAGTCCCTAAGGTTGGGAGTCAGTAGGGGCCGGATCCCCAGATGGTGTGACTACTTGTTGTAAGATGCGTCTACCAAAAGTGGCCTCAGCCGAAGCAAATTTGTCTAAACGATAATGCCTAACGAACGGTGATGGCGACGACCATGTCGCCACCCTGCAAATCTCCTCAATGGACGCCTGAGTTGCCCATGCTGCGGTTGTAGCAGCACTGCGTGTAGAGTGTGCCATCACATGAGGAGGAACTGGCAAGGCAAGTGAGACATAAGCGCTTGAAATACAGGCCCTGATCCACCTACCTATGGTGGAAGCTGATACCTTTTGTCCCATTGATGAAGGCTGGAAGGACACAAACAGGGCCTCTGACTTACGGAAAGGCTTCGTGCACTTGATATAGCAACGTAAGGCTCTCCTTACATCCAGAGTGTGCCAGCGTCGTTCCAATTCATGTGACGGGTGAGGGAAAAAGTTTGGGAGGATGACCTCCTGAGCCCTATGGAAAACCGTGTTAACCTTCGGGATGAATGGTCTAGTCTGAGAACCACCCTGTCCTCATGAAACGTGCACAGATCCTTCCTAATTGACAAGGCAGCTAACTCTGAAATGCGCCTGGCCGAGGTAATGGCAATTAGGAAGGAGACCTTGAGCAACAGGTGTCGCAATGAGCACGTTTTGAGTGGTTCAAAGGTAGATGATGTTAGTGCCTGAAGAACTCAGGGTAAATTCCAGGAGGGATACCTATGAATCACGGGCGGTCTGGTATTTGTGACCCCCTTAAGGAAGGCCCGGATGGCTGGATGCCGTGATAAAGAGCCCGAGGAGTCCCATGACAGAATCGAGGACAGAGCCGCTAACTGTCTGTGTAAGGTGTTGGGCGCCAACCCCTTGTTGACGCCCTCCATTAAATATTCCAGTACCCTGGGAATCGTCACCTGTGATAGACTTACATGCTTCTTGTCGCACCAATGACAGAAATTCTTCCAAGTGTGGTCATAAATTCGGTTCGTTGCCGGTCTCCTGGCTGCCTGTATCATATCAATAACCTCCACCGAGTAAGATTCCCCGGTTAGGGTGCGGCGTTCAAGTGCCAGGCGGTCAATTGAAGCCACTGAGGGTCTGGATGTTGGAGATCCCCCTGTATTAGCCGTATTTGGGTGTCGGGAATCCTCCATGGAGCTGAGGATGAAAGACTCACCAGATCCGCGAACCATGGTCTCCTGGGCCAGTAAGGGGCGATGAAGATCACTTCCGCCCGCTCCTCCAGGATCTTCCTGATTACTGCTGGAAGTAGAGGCAATGGGGGAAAGGCATACAATAGACCTTGTGGCCACCTGCTGCGAAGCGCATCCGTCCCCTCTGCTCCCCGGGAGGGGAATCGAGAAAGGAATCTGGGCAGCTGAGCGTTCTCCGGGGAGGCAAACAGGTCCACAATCGGACGGCCAAATTTGACTGATATCTCCCTGAAGATAACTGGATGTAACATCCACTCCGAATGATCTATTGTCGACCTGCTGAGGAAGTCTGCCTGTCGATTTGCCTCCCCCGAGATGTGCTCGGCTCTGATGGAGAGCAGGTGTTTCTCTGCCCAGGTGCTCAATGCTTGAGCCTCCGTCATGAGAGATTTGGACCAAGTGCCCCCTTGCCAATTCACATGGGCTTTTGTGGCCACGTTGTCTGTTCGGACCAGTACATGCTGACCCTTGACTGCTGTGTGGAATTTTTGGAGAGCTAGATGTATCGCTCTGAGCTCTAACCAGTTTATGTTGTGTTTGAGGTCTATTTGCGACCACCGGCCCTGAGCTATCTGAGATTGGAGGTGAGCCCCCCAACCGAAGAGGCTCGCGTCCGTGGTCACCTGAAGTCGACTGGGCTCCTTGAACAGGGTCCCCTTGTGAACGGCCAATGAAGTCCACCAGCCAAGTGATAAACGTACCTGATGAGGAATCCAAACCAGTCTGTTGGATGTACTGGTATGCTATCTCTGGTACGGAAGTAGGAACCACTGAAGATCCCGGGTGTGTAGCCAGGCCAACGGCACAATTGCTATGCATGATATTAGTTTGCCTAGGAGTTGAGAAAGCGTGGCCAATGCCACAGCCCTGTCTCTGCACACCTTGCGAGCCAGGTCCCTGATGCTCCTGCGTCTCTCCTCTGACAGGTACACATGACACGATTCTGTGTCTATCACCGCTCCCAGATGAAGCAGGCGGGTAGAGGGATTCATCTGACTCTTTTTGAAATTGATCAGCAACCTGTGGTTCTGAAGGGTCTTTATGGTGAGGGCCAAGTCCGAATGGGCGGCTGAGATTGACTGGGACTGGATCAGGATGTCGTCCAGATAGCACTGGACCCATACGGGGATCAGTCTCAAGTGAGCCGCCAACACTGCCAGGATTTTGGTAAAGACCCTGGGGGCTGAGGAGAGGCCGAAAGGAAGAGCTCTGTATTGGAAATGGCAGTTGAGATAACAGAATCTCAGGTACCTGCGATGATCTGGGAGGATAGGAATGTGTAGATACGCCTCCTTCAGATCTATTGAGGTCAACAAATCTCCCCGCCTGATACTGGTTAAAATGGAGTGCAGTGTTTGCATTTTGAACCTCTTGTAGTGAAGGTGGAGGTTCAGTCCCTTGAGATTGAGGATCGCTCTCCATCCCCCCGAAGACTTTGGGACTACAAACAGGATGGAGTAATATCCCTGCCTCACCTGGCTTGGGGGAACCTCCTCTATTGCCCTGATGGTGAGCAGATGTTGGATGGCGTCTTCCATGAGTCCCCTTTTTACCGGGTTTCTCATGGCTGGGCAAGACACGAAGTGATTTAATGGAATGGATTTGAACTCCAGGGACAGGCCTTCTCTGATTGTATGCAGAACCCAGGAGTCTGTGGTTGTGCTTTCCCATTGGCGTGTGAAGTAAGTGAGTCTGCCGCCAATGGGAGGAGCTCCCTCCGAGTCATTTGCCTCGGCGGAAGGACCGACTCCCTCTGCCACGAAAGGAATGTTTGGTTTGTGGCTGGTACCTGGTTCTGTCCCTATAACTTGTCCTATCAAAGGAGCGTTCCGATTTAGGAGTAGGCGGCCGGTATGGCTGCGCAGGCTCTGTTGCCGCCCCTGCCCGAAAGGGCTGCCGGCGACTGTAAGGAGTGAACCGTCTGGTAGACTTTCTTGCCACGTGAGAAATTACCTTTTGCTTTTGTTTGTTCTTGACTAAATAAGGTGTAAGGGCCTCCCCAAATAATTTGCCGCCCTTAAAGGGGGCTGTGGCCGCGTGCCACTTATGTTTACTTTCGGCTCTCCAGTTTTTTAACCACAGAAGTCTTCTAGCGACCACGCTGGAGGCCACTGCTCATGCCGAATGTTTGGCCGAATATAGGGAGACGTCAGCCATATATTCGGATGTAGCCAATAATTTGGTTAAGTCCTAATGAATCCTAGTTTCCTCCAACGGGATTCTATCCTGTAACTGACGCAGCCAGGTAATAGAAATCCTTGCGAAGAAGGAAGTTGCCGTTGCTGCCTTAACTACCCAGGCAGATGCCAAGTGCACTTTGCGCAAGGCCATTTCGGATTTTTTATCCTCTGCTTTAAGGGCGTCAGATACATCAGCCGGGAGGCTGGCAGTTGAATATAGAGGTGCTAGAGAGTCATCCACCTTTGGGACCTCTAACAGGTCTGTTAATGCCTTAGGCATGTCTACTATTTTGCACTCAGTCGCCCCTTGCGACGGCTGAGCAGCTGGTGACTCTCACTGTTCCTGAATATTTTGGAGAAATAATTGGGGACAGGGAATATGGAGGTGCGTGTCCACTGGCACAGCAAACAAGGGATTAGTTTCCTGATCAGAGGAAGGTTGAGGGGTTGGAACCAACTGGGAGGAAAGCTTACTTGCCTCACAAGCTCTGCGCAACAAGGCAGGAAAAAACGAAGCACTGAAAAGCTCCGCCATAGGTTGGGATTCATAAGTTGGTTCCTCGCAATCCGACCAACCGTCCTTGCCTCCCTCGTAATCTGAAACATTAGAGTCGGAATCAGGAGACTGGGATGGGGAGACCATACCTGACCAATCCAGTGAAGGCCTTGTGGCGGCTGTTGGTACCGCCGAAGAGGGAGGCCCTGGAATGGGAGATGTCTGCTGGTGACCCTCTGACGCCATAGCTTGGTACACGGCCTGTGATATCCACAGTTGGAGCTGGTCGGAGACGGACTGCTCTAGTGGAAGCCTGAACCCCGCAGCAGGTGGTATGATGGCAGTGGTGGGATCTGCTGACAGACCTGGCAAATTACGGTCCTCCCCAAATAAAGGTGGTCCTACCTGACCAAGGGTCCGAGTCGGGACCTGCTGATACACCATCTTATACGACCACGCTCTGGATGTGGACAGTTGAGGCGCTCCCGTGTCCAGTGGTGTGGAGGTCAACAGTGTGAGACCTTTCTCAGCAGACAAGCGTTGGGCCCGGGAGAATTGCTTCTCCAGGGCTCTGTGTGTGCGGTCGGCCAGTCTGTCGCTTGCCATGCTAGCCCTCCTGCCGTGCTTAGATTTACATTTGGCCTTACCTGAAGGTGGCTTGGGTGCCGCTCAGCTGGGGCGGAAGTGACGTCCGTGTCCACGGGACGTGGCTCAGTTGGTTCTGCCATTTCCATCGAGTTACAACCCAAAGTTGCCTTTGGCCTGACTCAGTCTGCAAGGGACTTCACGTGGATTGGCGTGAGTTGGTTCACTGGCTAACCTGAACTCACGCTCGGCGCCGAAGCACTCGTCTCTCCACAATGGTAGGCGATGAAATCACACGTGTCCCACAATAGTGGCAATGGTCAGGATGCTGGAGCAGCCACTAGATGCAGAGGGGCAGAACAAGCACTACGGCGACCAGGCCTGAAGAGCCGGAGCTGCTGCTGATTCCACACTTGTGCTCACGGGTGTCTTGAATAGGAAAGATGATTTCTGAAACTAAGACTCAATAAAAAAGGGAATCAATAAAGTTTAGTAAACTCTGTTAACCCAATGCAATTGACTGCTCTAGTCTGCCCCTTATTAATTTATCCAATTTTTTTTTTAAACACAAAATGGCATTTCCCGGGAAACTATGTCTCTAAAATGGCGGACCTTAGTAGGTTCCCTGAAGGAAAACAAGAGGGGGGGGGGGTGAGGGAGGGAAAACTATTCAATCCCTCTGCTTCAGTTCAAGGAACTAGTAACGGTGTAGCTAGTTGAGGCTTTCAGATGGTCCAGGTAACGTTGCTGAGAATCGTGCCTAACAGCTATTAGGCGCGAAAAATTTTGCTGCCACACCACGAGGCTCCGATCTCCTCAGCGGCAGCCACAAGTCAGTATAAGCCCACTGTCAAACTAGGTCCTTTGTCATCCGGAACGAAGAAACCAGGAACGCAGGAACTTAGTGCAAGTTAGGAAGTTTATTCACTGCCTAACAAATAAAGTCAGCACTGGGAGTGGCTTGCTCCCAGTGCTCTTTATAATAAGACCATGCCCAAAACCTCACCCTCCACCCACAAACCACCATCCGCCTAATCACCCTTATAAAGCCTCCCTTGTGACCCAATCCCTCTTCCCATGAAACCCCGCCCCCTAGGTCCATCACCCGATCGGCCACAGCATGTCCGCCTGCCGCTGCCCCATGTCCTGGCTCCTCCGGTACTGGTGAGTATGGCTGTTCTGTGCAGTCCTCAATGGAGAGCTCCTCCTGCTCTCCCCCTCCGCTGAGTTGCTGGGTCCTGCCGGGCCAGTCCCCACTCTCCAGCTGGCTGGCAGAGCGTACGGTGCCGGCCCCTGCGGCTCCTGCGGTGGCTGGCAAGAGGGTAAGTCCATGTGCCGTTCATTCAGCCACCAGCCAGTCCCCGCTGCTCAGCTGGCTGGCGGAGCGCTCGGTGCCGGCTCCTGCGGCTCCTACGGTGGCCAGCAGGGAGGTAGGACGTTGGGGCTCGGTTTTGGTGGGCGTGCGTGGCTTGTTGCTTGGCTGGCTGGCTGCTTGGGACAGTGATGGTGGGTCCCTCTCTCCGTTCCCCCCACCGCCGAATGGCAAGCCCCGTAGGGCTTGACACCCACAACAGTATTTTCCCCTGTCGCTAGCTGAAGCAAGACCTTGAGAATCAACCAGTAAACAGAAAAACTTTGTGAAAAAGGACCTTCGCGAATCCAAAATGGCGGCCGCTATAGGAATTCCTGACCGAGCCCAGTCAGGGAGAAACCATGAGGCTTGAAAATGGCGGCCACCAAGCAAGACAATTGTACGCGCGTTGCTGGGAAGTTGCAAGTAACCCACTTACAACCCCCATGAAGGGAAAAAACTCTCCCCACTTTTAAAGCCAATTATTCTGATGATTCAGCAGTGTGCTGAATTCAGGGAAGGGGAAGAGCCACCACCCCCTCCTAGAAAGAAGTTCTATCCTAACCCTGAAGGGAGAGAAAGATAGAAGCAAATCACTCAGAAAGAGAAATAAACTCCACTAATACTGCTAACTTTAGAAGAATCCACCAATAAATCAATAAATCTAACCAGACCTGCTCCAATGAGAGAGAGAGAGTCAAGAAATCACGTCGTCATGGGCAAAGACCAAGATGAAAACTGGGAGGTCCCAGATAATGAGGAGGCATGACAACTTGACAACTTGGTCTGATTGGGCAAGAGGACTGAAATAACCCATTGGTGGATTCTTCAGTCATCATGGAGTGAATTTCAGATGGCTGATTCCAGAAGGGATCTCAATTTACTGGGACACGAAAAGATATAGATTGGACACACCACTTAAAGCACTGGAGTTTTTCAACAATCACAGAGCTTTTCTGGAAAGAGGCGATCCTGAACCAAAGAAACAAGAAGAAACGGCAGTTGAAGGAGCGGCCAAACAAAGAGAGGAGGAAGAAATTAAAAATACATATTCAGAAGAAGGAGCAAGACCAAGAGACCAGAGACAGATAAGATCGACTAGAAGACTAAGACCTAGATATAACTGAAAGAGATGGAGGAGACTGGTATTTTATCAATAAATATAAACGGACTAAACTCTCCTTCAAAAAGGAGAAAGATTTTCACACAACTACAAAAATTAAAAATTGATATAATTTGCCTTCAAGAAACACATATTAAGAGACATTTCAAATTGCTAGAACAACCGAAAATTGGTAAACTCTACTTCGCATTAGCATCTCAAAAGAAAAGAGGAATAGCTTTTTACATTTGTAGCGTTACCTCCTCAGAGGCCACCAAAGCCCAGGCTCTCCCAGCCCCGCCCTGCGGCATTCGATTGAATTCATAAAACCCCAGTGGGCAGAGGAACACAGTTTTCTCCCTATCCTCCGGATGCATGAGGATCTGATGGTAACCACTCCTTAAATCTAGCACACTAAACCACTTCGCCCCTGACAAACACTGCAAAGCATCCTCTATCCAAGGAGTTGTATACTGGTCAGGGATGGTCCTCTGGTTAAGGGTGCGATAATCTATACACATCCTTAGGGTCCCGTTCTTCTTTCGGACCACCACTATAGGGGAAGCATAAGGACTTCGGGATTCCCTAATGACCCCAGTCTTTTTGAACTCTGCTAGATGCTCCCTAAGATCATCTAGGTCGCTTAAGGGAATCCGCCGAGATCTCTCCCTAAAGGGTTTATCCTCCCTCAATCGGATTTCATGTTTGGCACTCCTAGCGCAGCCCACATCAAAATCGTCTCGCGAGAATAAATGTCTCCACTTCCAAAGCTGGTCTCTCGCTCTCTCTCGCCACTCAAGAGGAAGCTGGGTATTCTTAGGATAAAACTGATCCATCGAGACCTCTCCCCCCATCTCTCCCTTACCATCCAGAGACTCAATTGGGGTAGCTGGGCTCATCTGCCCCAACAACATCCGATTTCTCAATTGCACCGGGAGGCCTGTGATATTCCGAACTCCAACTGAGATCCGCCCCTTTCCCTGTTGCAACACCCGCGTGGAAACTACCTCTGGAATTAATTCCACTCCACCATCCCGTCCCTTTGGGCCAGGTTCAAGAATGAGATATGGCCCAGGCTGCTCCCAATCTAACTTAACAGAAGCCCTCAAGCACACCACTCCCCCTGGTGGTATTACCCTCTTTTTCCTATCCAATTTCCATAACCGCCCCACTCCCTCTGCAGGGGCCTGCTGCTCCTGCACCAAACCCTGACATACTGTCCATAGCGCAGGATGAACATCCCTCACTATCAAGTCATTCCCTAATGGAATGACTGAGGTGAGTAACTGCCTGACTAAACTAGTATTAGTCCCCACAATCAATGAACCCTGGCTAACTCCCGGGGGGCGAGTACACACGATAGCCAAAGTATCCAAGGTCTCCGTATACCCAGCAACAGAGGGCCCAAACGTCAATTGTATAGGCAAACATCCATCATAGGGGAATCTTTCAGTACCAATACCACAGATCTTCAAATCACCCAACTCCTGTATGGGCATATACGTCAAATACTTATCATAACAATCCCTATATAATAATGTCACCTGCGCACCTGAATCCAAAAGGGCCTTAGTAGTAATACCTTCCACCTGTACCAACACCACAGGAGAGGGGCCCACCAGCTGCTGAGGAGCCATAGCTTTGGCCTCTGTCAATTCAAGAGGATGGGGGTTTCTTATCAGAGGGGATACTCCCATTACTCTCATTTTTGCCGAGGATTTCCAAGGGGACCCTCTTTTGTCGGGGCTGATATCACCGGGCACCCAGCTAGCTCCTTCACTGGGGGCCCTTGGCAGTTTCCCAACTGCACTGGGTTCCCTGATCTTCTATACGGTTTTGGACATGCACGCTTATAATGCCCCACACCCCCATAATTATAACAGACCGCTGATCTCATTGGTTTATTATCCCAGACGGGCGGACACAAATTTCTCCCATCAATTGTTCCAACCCGACCTCCATTCAGGGGTGGGCCGCCCATGGTTGACTGAGAGGCTATCATCTTGCTTAACTCCAGTATCTGGGTTTGCATCATTGTTATCCGGTCATCCTCTTCTCTTATCTTTCTCACCCCTGGGCCTAAGGGCCATCCCATCGACAATTCAGCTGTCATCTCCTTAGCCTCCTCCACAACCTCCGTTGCCCGTACTCTCCTTATAAGTTCGTGATACCCCCAGGCATTCCCTCTAGCTTCGACCTTTATTTGGCTCCAGACAGGGTCCGAAGCCAAAGCACCCCGGGAGAGTTGTTCTATCCTGGCCTGTTCCACCCCAGCTGGATCCAATCCCCCCTTCTCCACTACCTGATATAATAATCTATTTAAGCACCTTATATATTCGGACAGCTTCTCACCCCTCTTCTGGTACATATGTTCCAACCGGAACAATAAACTAGATACCGTCTCAACGGACCTGAACTCATCATGCAGCAAAGAGAGGTAATCACGCACAGTAAACTGCCCCCGACTCAATGTTAAACTTCTAATGGCTTCTGCCGCAGGGGTCTTTAAACTTTCTCTAACCTGTTGTCTTTTCTGGGTATCTGGTATATCCCATTCCTCAACTGCTTGTATGGCCTGTTCCATCCAAGCTTCATATTCCTCTTCTCCCTCTGGCACTGGTTGCATCCCCGAAAAAATACGTAATTTCCTATATCCAGCCCCTATACAGTTAACCCCCAGTCAGGTTTTGGGCAGAGGTCAAACTTCCCCCCGCCTGTGTAAACCCTACTTCCGCTATCCCTGCAGATGGGGAGACACACCTCTCTTTCTCCTGGCCTAGTAGTTTGGTCAAAGGTGTGTCCCATGTAACAGGGAAAATCACCCCCACCCTGGCATCTTCTGTCAGTTGCAAACTTTGAACCTGAAAGCACTCTGGGATGCTTTTTTTCCATTCCAGCAGTACATAAAAATAGGGGGAATCCCTATCCACCCTCGTATCTACCACATATACCCTCTGGTCTGGGACAAAACCCCTCAATGTCTGTAGAATTTGCTCCTCTGACCAAACATCACCAGGAACCTTGATCACTACACTTGTCCTTACTTCACTATTCTGCTCCTCATACGACCTGGTGGCCGCACTAGAATCCATATTGTTCTCCTGGCTCGTATCCTCACACAAGACTTTCCTTCCTTACTAAGGGGAGGGGCCAGGCAGGAAATCCTGGATGAGCCCCCACGTGTAGCATTACCTCCTCAGAGGCTGCCAAAGCCCAGGCCCTCCCAGCCCCGCCCCCCCCCTTCGTCAAGCTCTGCCGCTGTATTCTCTAGGGGTTGGTAAGGTATCTCTTCTAACCGGAGCTTCAGGCAGAGTTAGGAAGTAGCAGGCTCTTGTCACCAAGAAGGGGCTTCCAGGAACAAAGATGACCAGCCCCCCCAGTCCCAATAGTCAATGCTGTGATGGTATCCAACCGGCGAAGCCTGTTGTAGCAGCAATGGTTAATGATTCCTCAACGACCATTCAAGATCAAGTGGGGTGGAGGAAAACCCCGGCTCCAGGCAGTAGTAGAAACAAAAGCAGTCAGCATGCTATAGTAATGGCTTACCCCCACACACACAAAGTCTAAAACTTGTACAAGCAGCAGTAGTCACAGTCCAGGTAGCCTCCAGGCTTCACAGCCACAGTAGCTACAACCAGTCTCTTCTCTTCTTCTATTGCTTCTTCTCAGTCAGGTCTCGGCGTCAAAACCCTCCTCCCTTATCTTTATTGTTAAAAGTCCCAGGCTAACAGCCCCAGCCACTTCCTTTCCACACACTCTCTCTCACCTCCGTTTGAGATATCCTCTCTACGAAGGAGAGCAATAAAATTCCACTCCCTCTCTCTCACTCTCTCTTGCCTCCATTTGAAATATCCTTCTCATGAAGGAAAGCAATAAAATTCCACTCCCTCTCTCACTCTCTCTTGCCTCCATTGAAATATCCTTCTCACGAAGGAAAGCAATAAAATTCTACTCCCCCTCTCTCACTTTCTCTCTCCCCCTCCTCCACACGAAGGGGCCAGCTTAAAACCTCCAATCCCTCTTTACCTTCACCTGACAAACTCCAACAGCCACCCCTTCCCTTTTCTTCCTTCCCTTTTTCTATCCTTTCCCTTCATCCACCCCTGCCACACCCAAAACCAGCAGCAGCTGTCCCAATCTCTCCCTTCCCAGCCAAACTCCTGCAAACACTCAAAGACAGCCCCACTACACATTAAAGAAAAGATGAATCCCAAACAAATTTATGCGGATGAAGAGGGGAGAATATTAATGGTGGAAATCATGATGGATCAAAAACAGATACTGATGGTAGCAATATACACACCTAATGATAAACAAGAGCAATTTTATCAAAAACTATATAAAAAAATACTAGATCTAAATTATCAAAATCTTTGTATATTGGGAGATTTTAATGCAATAGTAGATGGAACTCTGGACTACAAAAGTGCCAAACAAGGGAGAAAAGGAGGAAATATATTACCTAAAGCGTTTTCAAAAATGATAGAAGAATTCTGTATGATGAAATTCATCCAGGGAAACAAATGGCATTAATATTCCTTGATGCACAAAAAGCGTTTGATAATGTAAACTGGCAATTTCTGTTTCAGCAGCTTGTAGAAATGGACTTTGGAAAAAAAATTATAAATGCAATCCAAACAATTTACCATAAACAGACCACTAGAATAATTGTAAATAGAGACTATACAGAAAATTTCTGTTTTTATACTGGAAGAGCCACTTGAAACAAGCACTAAATTGCTGGAGAAAATAGAAAAATTTGGAGAAGTGGCAGGTCTGAGAAGGGGCGTTGTCTTACCTGAACGCCTTTTCTCAGCATGATGATGGATAATCCACGGATTGGGTTTCCTGAAGTCCCTTCTACCCAATAGACTAAGTCTGAGAGTTAGCCATGCCTCCCGCTGGGCCATGCTGCCCCAGTTCCGACGAAGGCAAAGCAGCAAAGTCCGACACGTTGGTTCCTCTACCCCTGACACAGGACCTGACAGGCACCAAAGGGGTGGGAGTGGATTATCCATCATCATGCTGAGAAAAGGCGTTCAGGTAAGACAACGCCCCTTCTCCAGTATGAGGATGGATAATCCACGGATTGGGACATACTAAAGCCTACACTGTCCCTATGGGGGGGAAACAGTCAGGGCATGTGCCCCTCCGGACGGCACCACACATTGTAGCACCCTCTGGCCAAAAGAGGCATCAGCGGAGGCAAATTTATCAATCTTGTAATGCCTAATAAACGGGGAGGGAGATGACCAAGTCGCCGCCGTACAAATCTCGCCAATGGGCGCTTGAGTCGCCCAAGCCGCTGAGGTTGCCGCACTGCGGGTGGAATGAGCAGTGATACGGCGAGGAATGGACAAGGACTGGGATTGGTAAGCCTTGGCTATACAGGCCTTGATCCATCTACCAATGGTGGTCGAAGAAACCTTCTGCCTCATGGAAGAGTGCTGGAAGGAAATGAAAAGCGTCTCTGATTTGCGGAAGGCAGAGGTCCGCTTGATGTATCGTCTCAACACTCTGCGCACATCCAAGGTGTGCCACTGGCGCTCTAGGTCGTGAGTTGGACGGGGACAAAAACTCGGTAGTATGAGTTCTTGAGAAGGATGGAACAAGGAGTTTACCTTAGGAATGAACGTTGGGTCCGTTCTAAGGATTACACAGTCATCACGAAAAACGCACAGGTCCTCCCTGACAGAGAGAGCTGCCAGCTCAGAAATGTGTCTGGCTGATGTTACTGCCACCAAAAAAGCTACTTTCATTGACAAAAAACTCAATTCACAAGACTTAAGCGGCTTGAACGGTGGCTTGGTAAGAGCATGTAAAACACATGAAAGATCCCATGAGGGGTATTGATGGACCGTGGGTGGCTTTGTGTTGGTCGCCCCCTTAATGAAGGAGCGAATCATCGGGTGATGTGCTAGAGAGGAAGAATCTTCGCTTGTCAGCACCGTAGCTAGAGCTGTTACTTGTCTCTTGATGGTATTCGGCGAAAGACCTTTGTCAAGCCCCTCCGGCAAATATTCCAAAATGTTTGGGACAGTGACAGATGACAATTTTATTCCTGGTACACCAGGTGGAAAAATTCCTCCAAGTAGAATCATAAATTCTGTTGGTAGACGGGCGCCTGGAGGCCTGAATCATGGTGATCACCCTCGATGGATAAGACTGCTGAGTAAGGCGTTGCCGCTCAAGTGCCAGGCTGGAACCATTGCGGATCTGGGTGTTGAAGAGCTCCCTGGCTGAGCACAATGCGATCCGGAGGGATCCTCCATGGGGACGAGATGGAAAGGCTCACGAGGTCAGCAAACCACGGACGCCCCAGCCAGTGTGGAGCAATGAGGATGACCTCTGCCCTCTCCTGCAATATTTTGCGTATGACCACCGGCATTAGCGGAAGAGGGGGAAAGGCATATAGTAGACCCCCAGGCCAAGGACTGCGAAGTGCATCCACTTCTTCCGCCCCCGGAGACGGGAAACGGGAGAAGAACTGCGGGAGTTGTGAATTCTCTGGAGACGCGAACAGGTCCAGAGCCGGGTGGCCGAACCTCTCCGCTATCTCTGCGAATAGAACTGGAAGCAGACGCCACTCCGAGTGGTCTATCGTTGCTCTGCTCAAGGCATCTGCCTGCCTGTTTATCTCCCCCGAAATGTGAGCCGCCTTGATGGAAGAGAGGTTGGACTCTGCCCAGGAGCATAGTAGCCTGGCCTCTGTCATGAGCAACTGGGACCGGGTGCCTCCCTGCCGGTTCACTTGGGCTTTTGCTGCTATGTTGTCCATGAGGACTAGAATGTGCTGCCCCTTCACCCTGTGTCTGAAGTGCCGTAAATCTAGATGTATGGCTCTGAGCTCTAAGCAGTTTATGTTGTGCTTCAGGTCTCGTGGGGACCACTGTCCCTGAGCCAACTGGGATTGGAGATGAGCTCCCCAGCCAAAGAGGCTGGCATCGGTGGTGAGAGTGAGTCGTGCCGGTTCCTTAAAGTGCACACCTCCAGCTATCGTTTGGGAAGTCCACCAGCAGAGAGACTTCAACATTAGGGGTGGCACCCTCACTTTCCTGTTGGAAGATGTGAGTTTCCACCTTTGAAAGGGGAGGAGGAACAACTGTAGAGGCCTGGAGTGCAGTCTGGCCCAAGGCACTATGGAGATGCACAAGATCATTTTCCCTAATAGTTGGGAGAGGGTCATCAGGGAAACCACACGGCCGTGTTGGACCTGATGTACTAGTGACCTGAGACTGACCTGGCGGCCTGGAGACAGGTAGACCATGCACTGTTCCGTATCTATGACTGCCCCCAAATGGAGAAGACGAGTAGAGGGAACTAACTGGCTCTTGAGGAAGTTCACAGAGAACCCGTGGTTCTGAAGTACCTCGATGGTGAGTGCTACATCCGCCCTTGCTGTCTGAACTGACAAAGACTGTGTGAGAATGTCGTCCAGATACCACTGGATCCGTATTGGAACCAGTCTCAGGTGTGCGGCTAGAACCGTCAAGATCTTTGTGAACACCCTCGGAGCGGATGACAGGCCAAATGGTAGAGCTCTGTACTGATAATGACAGGAGTTGTAACAAAACCTGAGAAACCTGCGATGTTGGAGAAGGATTGGTACGTGTAGTTACACTTCTGTGAAGTCGATAGACATCAGGAAGTTGTGCCTCCTGATGCTGGCCAGGATGGATTGTAGAGTCTGCATCTTGAACTTTTTGTACAGTAGGTAAGTATTTAGCCTCTTTAGATCGAGAATGGCTCTCCATCCTCCCGAGGCCTTCGGCGCTACAAAGAGGATGGAGTAAAAACCCTTCCCTATCTGATCGGTCGGGACTGGCTCTACGGCCTTTATGTCCAAAAGATGATTTATCGCCTCGTTCATGAGGTTCCTCTTGGTTGCGGTTAAGGAAGCTGGGCACTGGATGAACCGATTCAGTGGTCTGGATAGGAACTCCAATGACAGACCGTGTTCTATGGTGGATAGAATCCAAACGTCTGTGGTGGTGGCTTCCCAGCTGTGAATGAAGAGGGAAAGCCTGCCACCTATGGGGGGTCCCTCCCTGGAGTCATTTATTCCTCCTAAAGGGACAACCCCCCGCACCTCGAAAGGGCCACTTTGATTGAACCTGCTGCCTGGGCTTGGGCCCAAAGCGGTCCGATTGACGCTCGGCTCTGGGGGGGGGAAGAGCGGGGTGGTTGAGAACACTCTGTCCCTGAAGTAGTGCGAAAAGCTTGCTTCCGATAATACGGGGTAGCTTTCCTGTCCGTGCATCTGGCCTGGTGTACTAGCACCTTCTTTTTGTCCTGATTTTCCACCAAGTAGGGATCGAGAGCTTCCCCAAATAGATGACCCCCAGTGTAAGGTGCAGTGGCCAGACGCCATTTGGACTTTAAGTCTGCCTGTCATTGTTTCAGCCAGAGCAGCCTGCGAGTTGATATGTTTGCGGCAATTGCCCTGGCCGAAAATCTGCCTGCATAAAGGGTGGCATCCGCCGTGTACTCTGCCGTAGCAAGTAACTTACCCAAGGTCTGGTGGGCCCGCACCTGTTCCTGGGGAATCATGGCTTGAAGCTCCCAAAGCCAAATGATAGAAGACCTGGAAAAGAAGGACGCTGAAGTGGAAGCCTTCACTGCCCATCCAGATGCCTGATGTGACCTGCGCAAAGAAAATTCCAATTTCCTTTCCTCCAGCTTCAATGCCTCCGCCATATCACCTGGTATGGTGGAGGGAGAGAAGATAGGGGTTAAGGATGTGTCTACTGCTGGTACCTCCAATAAATCTGACAGTGACAGGGCCACATTGAAAAGTTTTTTATCAGCAGCCCCTGGAGCAGGGGGGGCACTAAGACTAGCCCATTGCTTCTTTACCATATTGATGAAAAAAGGGGGACACGGTATATGTTTTTAGGTCACGGTCAGCTCAGAAAACAGTGGGTCTGGTGTATGACTGGTGGAAGGGGTGGGTTGTGGTTCTTGCTCGGGCGCAATCTTAGATGCTGCGGAGGCCTTAGCTAGAATGGACCTGAACAACGTGGGATCAAATAATCGCACAAAGGGAGAGGGTTCCTGATGCGTTTCTTCATCCTCTGACAAAGGCGGACCCCGTGTTTCTTCAAGATCCAAATATGACCCTCTGTCATGAGATGAATGCTCAGAGGCGATAGAGTAGGCATATTCCAGAGGCTCAGAATAAGACTGGGTAGAGGATAAAGGCTTAGGCCTCTGTAAGGAGGCAATACTCTGTGCCAAGACCTGAGTGAGCATTGATTGAAGCTGTTCTGGCCAGACAGTTTGAGGCTCTTCGGGACGGAGACCAGCTGCAGTGGGTGTGAATGTGGCAGAGGGTCCTGGTTGAGTACTGGGTGGTGGGGCCGCCCAGCTGACACTTGGATCTGGAACCATAGGAATGATGGACCTCTGCTGGGCCTCCATGTCCGGGGAAAATGGTCTGTGGACCTGAACAGCCGTGGTTAGTTGTGGGCCAAACAGGGAGCCCTCAGACGTGGTAGTGGGAGCTGGGGGAACCTCCCTCGGAGTCTCCCTCTGGGCCTTTGAGAATTGCCTCTCTAGGGCTAAATGTCTCCTGGTGGCTTCCTTTTCAGCTGCTTTGGATGGAGCTTTGCTAGCCAAAGTTTTGGCCCTTGCTCTCAGCTTCCCTGCTGTCTCCAATTTGGAGGATTTACGTTTCTTTTTACTTGGAGAGCTGGTAGGAGACAGGACAACCTGAGGCTGTTTATCTTCTGCCATTATGATGGAGATCCTTCAGTACAGGACTGAGGATGGATCTCAATGAGAATAGGAGCAAAAAAAGGCCTGTTTGGAGACTGTTGAAACAAAACTGGTAAAACCAGTGTGTGCTCCTGAGAATGCTACTGTGAACCACAGTGTAAGGCCTGATTTGATGACTGCTGGAAACTGGTAAAACCAGTGTGAGCTCCTGATAATGCTGTTGTGGGAGGCCAGCAATCCTTTAGAGTAGTGATTGCAGAACAACAATTTCAAGCGAGGAAGTAGTGAAACTCCCAAGGCACCAAAAATATTGCCAGAGGCAATGTCAAGTAGATGTGGCTGGATAAATAATGGGAAGGCCCCAGGGCGCCAGCAGCATGAACGGATTGCTGCTCAAAATGGCGGCCGTCCACATGTGAAGCTACCACAATGTAGGCTGAAGGTACGCTAGATTGGATCTTTGTGAAGAATAATGGTGAATTAAATTTTCCCCCCACAGTTACACTTCCAGAATACAACCAATTATTTAGGATAAACAATTCTGGGTACAGAGAACTCGTGGAAAAGCTATTCAAAATGGCGGCTGCCAGCTACGCGGCAAGCCAGGGAGTCTGGTAACCAGTGGGCCAGAGCCCAGCCGATTAACAGACAATCGCAGCTCCCGCTGCTCAATTTAGACAGGAAATTCACAGTGAGATTTTAGCAAGATGAAAACTGCTCGAGAAACAGAAATAAGCCCCTTGAATTACACAGCTGGTTGCCGGCCCCAAAATGGCGGCTGCCGATCGCGCGGCAGGCCGGGGAAGCCGCAGATCTTCTGGCTGAATCCCAGCCGACCAGCTGCAATTTTAAGAGGCTCTGGTATTTGGGAATCTATTTAACAGCAAGATGTGTAACAGTAAAAGAAGATAACTATGTAAGATTGCTAAAACAAATAAAATTGGACCTCGAAGTGGAAAAACTTTCAACTGTCAATGCTGGGGAGAATAGCTACAGTGAAAATGAATATTTTACCAAACATACTGTACTCTTATTTCAAACGATTCCTGTAAGACTGGGAAAAGCCTTCTTTGATGAACTGAACGTAATAATATTGAAATTCATTTGGCAAGGGAAAAAAGCACAAATTAAAGTGAAAATGCTACAACAAGCTAAAGATAGTGTAGGATTTGGACTCCCGGACTGGAGGTTATTCTACCAAGCAACTATCTTAACATGGCTCAAAGAATGGATAATGCTTAGAGATAAAGGACTATTGTACCTAGAGGGGCATGACCTACAGATTGGCCTTTCTGTGGTACAGAAACAATAAAATACATAGATACTTTCAAAACCATTTTATAAGGAATGCACTTCTTTTAGAATGGGAAAGAATAAAAGAAATAATTTATATTAAGATACCTGGATGGCTTTCAACAATGGAAGCTTTTGCTTACCCAAACTTAATTAATTATGATAAAGTTGTGACTTATAAAGATATTTTGGATAATGAAGGAAAACTGAAAGACAGACAAGATCTACAACAACAAGGTATTGATTTAACGTGGTGGCCATATTTGCAAATTCAAATGAGATATGAAAAAGATGTGAAAACAACGGGGATTTTACAAAGAACAGACAGAATTTGATCAAATATTGTTAAAAACAGATGAAAAGTTGATCAAGAAACCTTACAGATTTTTGCTAAATTTAAAGATGGAAGAAGAACAAGTAAAAGAAACAATGATAATATGGACAAAGAACTTTGGATATACTATAGAATTAGAAGAGTGGCAAAAACTATGGGATAGAAATATTAAATTAACTAAAGCAGTGCCATATAAAGAAAACTTGTATAAAATGTTTTACAGATGGCATATGACACCAGTGAGATTAGCAAAAATGTTTAAAAATACTTCAAATAATTGTTGGAAATGCAAACAAAGGCCAGTTACTTATTATCACATCTGGTGGACATGCCCTAAAGCAAAAAGGGGTTGGGTTAAAACACATTTATGGTTGGAGAAGATGACTAAAAAACAAATAGATTTTAAACCAGAATTGTTTTCGTTAGGAATAATAGGAGCTAACTACAAGAAGGAGAGCGGATATTTAATATTACATGTACTAACAGCAGCAAGAATTGTATTTGCCCAATATTGGAGAAACAAAAACTTACCAACTGAAGAAGTATTAATCAAGAAAATTCTAGAGTGCGCAGAAATGGATAGATTGGCTTTAGAGATTAAAGAGAGAAAATTAAGTTTACTTTAGAACATGGGATAATTTTTATCAATGGCTAGAAAAACGAATCAGAGAGAAAGGAATGTGATATGTAATTTTGAATACGTATTAGTAAGAAGAACACCATGGAGTGATTAACACTGCTTATGATAATTAACCATATCTATTACTGTTTTTTTTATTATAAATTTTTACAATTTTACAATAAAAGCCCCTTTCCCAATCCCTCCCAACCCACCCCAAAACCCTCCCTCATTCTTCCCAGAGCTGAATACAGGGTTAACTAGAACTTAAAAGAAAAAACTTTTAAACTCAAATAAACCTCAAACAAATATGATTACATTCAATAAACAAATTGTTAAGTACTTTAACTCCATTATATATAAAAAACAGAAAGAGAAAAAGAAGAAAAGAAAGAAAATAAGAAAAATAATAAGAGGAGAAAAAAAAAACTATTCTACACTTCTAAATAATAACTTAAACTTTAAATATAAATTATTCAAAAGCTAAATGATATTTCCTTATATCATACTTATATTGTATAAAATTTATCCATCTTTTCCACACCAAGAGGTACTTCTCTTGCGATTGATCTTTCAAAAAAGCTGAAATTTTTGCCATTTCAGATAAGTAAGAAACTTTAAGAAACCATTCCTGCAAAGTAGGCAAAAATTCCTTCTTCCAATATTGTCCTATTAACAAAATTGCCGCTGTAATTAAGTTTAACATTAAAATAATCTCTTTGTCATCACAATCAGAAACAATACCCAACAAAAACAATTGTGGGGTAAATTTTATCCTTCTTTTGAAAATTCTTTGAATATTCCACCATATCTTGATCCAAAAGGCTTTTATGCTTTTACATGACCACCAGATATGATAATACGTTGCATCCAAGCAACCGCATCTCCAACATTTAGGCTGCAAATTTGAGTACATACGAGACATTTTTTGTGGATCAAGGTGCCATCTATAAAACATTTTCTAGAAATTTTCCCGTAAATTTTGCACTTGTGTAAATTTAACATTCCTCACCCAAATAATCTCCCATGTATCTAATGAAATCGGTTCATCAAAATTTTGAGCCCATTTAACCATACAATCTTTAACTAATTCTGCTTCTGAATCCAATTCCACTAATACACCATAAATTCTTTTTATGTGGGTTCGGCTTTGATCTCTAATTTGTTTTAACAAATTCTCATCCTCTCTAAGCAAACCCACTTTATAATCTATCTTCCACCTTTCCAATAATTGTCTGTACTGAAACCATGAATAATTAATATTTTCTTGTGCTAATTCCTCTATGGATTTTAATTGCCAGTTTTTACCATCCCATTTAAGTAATTGTATATAAGAAATACTATCCATCTTAACTCCTTTCCTTATTCCTTCTATTGCATGCCATGGAATAGCCCATAATGGAATTCTTGAATCAATTCTATAATATTTCTTCCAAACCCAAAGTAAAGAAGTTCTTAAAATATGGGACTTAAAAGCCCTGTCAAACTTTTTATTATAAATTAAATAGGCATGCCATCCATATAATAAATCCCACCCCTCCAAGAGGAGTATATCTACATTTGTTAAATTAACCCAATCACTAATTAATGTTAAAACCACAGCATCATAATACAATTTCAAATTCGGTACCTTGAGTCCACCTCTCTCTCGTATATCTTGTATAATTTTAAGTTTTACTCTTGGTTTTTTCCCTGCCCAAATAAATTTATTGATACCTTTCTGCCATTCATCTAGGTTTCCTTCTTTCTTTAGAATAGGTATCATTTGGAATAGAGAAAGAAACCTTGGCAAGACATTCATTTTAATCGCTGCTATTCTCCCCAATAGGGACAATTGCAGCTTTTTCCAATTCTCTAAGTCCTTTTGTATTTTAAACCACAGCCTTTCATAATTATTTTTAAACAGTTTTGCATTGGAAGCAGATAAAATAACCCCCAAATATTTTACCTTATTAACAACCTCGAAACCTGTCAGTCTAACTAAGATCTCCTTATCCAATTTGGTCATGTTTTTTGACAATATTTTAGTCTTATTATTATTAATCTTGAAACCTGAAACTTGTCCAAACTGATTTATCAATTGTAGCAACTCCATTACAGAATAAGTTGGTTGAGACAAAGTAACAACCAGATCATCTGCAAAAGCCCTTAATTTATAATCATTTTTTTTGATTTCTATTCCTTTTATTTTAGGTGATTCACGAATTTTGATCAGCAAAATTTCCAAGGTTAAAACAAACAGCAAAGGCGACAATGGACAACCCTGTCTAGTCCCCTTTTCAATTGGAAATACCTCTGATAAACCTCCATTAACTATAAGTTGTGCCGTTTGTTTTTGATAAATGGCTCAAAGAACCTGTAAAATTTTATCTCCAAAATTCATTTCCTCAACCAATCTTAACATAAATTGCCAATTTAACTGATCAAAAGCTTTTTCAGCATCTAAAAATATCAATCCTGCAGAAATCTGGTTGTTCTTATCCAAATATTCTATTAAATTAATAATTTGTCTAACATTATTTTTCATATATCTTCCAGTTATGAAACCAGTTTGATCCATATGTATTAGTTGATTCAACACAGTCATAAGTCTATTAGCTAAAATTTTCGAAAAAATCTTGTAATCTACATTCAAAAGAGATATAGGTCTATAATTTTTGGGTAGAGTAAGATCTTGGTCCTCTTTTGGGATCAAGGATATAAAAGCTCTACCCCAAGACAGGGGAGTCTCTAATCCCTGTAATATATTATTAAAAAGTTCCCTTAAAGGTTCTATCATCTCATCTATCAAAGTCTTATAATAAATTGATGTCAATCCGTCAGTACCCGGTGCTTTACCTACTTTTAATTGTTTAATTGCTGTAACAATTTCCTCTATAGTAACCAATCCATTAATTTCTTGTTTCTGATCTTCTGTTAACTTAGGAAAATGAGCATCTTGTAAATATTTATCTATATCTAAAGCCTGTACTTTCCTACCCTTATATAATTTTGTATAATAATCTAGAAAAGATTTCTTGATCAATTCCTTCTGATATACCAATTTACCATTATGATTTATTTTATCTATAATTCTCGACTTCTGTTTCTTTCGCAATTGATAAGCCAGCCATATCCCTGGCTTATTAGCGTTACAAAATGTATTATGTTTCATATAAAGTAAATTGGTTGCAGTCTGATCCGCCATTAACATATTAAATTGCATTTTAAGCAAATTTATAGATTCTTTAACCTTCTCATCTGTAGGATTCAAAATTAAAACTTTTTCTTTTAATTTAATCTCATCTTCCAACTCCTTACGTTTTTGCACCTGTTTCTGTCTATAAGCCTTATTCATTTGTATCAAAACCCCACGCATATAAGCTTTACTTGCATCCCATACCATTGCCATTGAAGTTCCCTTATGCATATTTAAAACAAAATATTCCTTTAAATACTCTTTAAGTTTCTGAACATTCATTACTTGTCTAAATAAATTTTCATTCAACCTCCAAGATTTCCTCTCCTCTTTTTCAGTAGCCAGTTCCATCCACACTGGGCTGTGATCTGTCAATGTCCTTGGAAATATCTTTGCATTCTTTACCCTAAAATATAAGTCCGTTGTAATAAAAAAAAAATCAATTCTTGAAAAAGATTGATGTCTATCCGAAAAAAAGGTAAAGTCTCTCTCTTCCATATTATGTTCTCGCCAATAATCTTGCAACTCCCAGTCCTCTTTCAAATCAAAAAAGGCCTTAGGTAAGTTAGCCTGTTTAAAAGTAGAAAATCCTTTTTTATTTCTATATGTGTCTAAAACTCCATTCCAATCTCCCATTAATATAACAGATCTATAATCCAATAAAGTCAATTTTTGATGTAACAACCTATAAAATTGTTCTTGTTGTTGATTTGGTGCATACAAACCTACTATAAGTATTTTCTTGCCATACAATCCCACTTCAATCATTACATATCTCCCTTGAGGATCAGAATCTACTAAACAAACTGATAAATTTTGCTTAACATAAATAACTACACCCCCTTTTTTCCCAAGAGCAAAGGATACAAAATGAGATCCCAATCGAGCATTAGCTAAATATTTTTGATCCTTAGAAATAATATGCGTTTCCTGCAAACAAATAATGTCATTATTATGTTGCTTCAGATAGTGAAATATTTTCTTTCTCTTCTGAGGGGAATTAAGGCCATTAACATTCCATGTCAGAAACTTTACCATCTCCATCATCCAGTAGCCTAGAGAAGACTGCTTGAAGATCTGCCATTGAGGATTGCACCGAAGATCTCTTAGGTCTTGCTCCTCCCACAGGCTCAGAAACAAATTCTTGTGAGACTTCTTTAACCTCTTTCTTCTGTTGTTCCTTTTCCTTACGTTTATGTGCAGCTCGAGTCATTCTCTGCTCTTTCATCTCAGCTTGTTGAAACCACTCAACCTGTAGTTTTCCAGCTTTCATCAATACAGCTTCTTCAGACTGCTGTTCTGCCTCCTTCTCTTCCAATGCTTTTAACATTATAGGTGGTGATGAGCGTGCTCCCAGGACCGAAGTATAAAACTCCTTTGCTTTAGAAACAGTATTAAGTCTATAACATGTCCCCGCATGGCTCACCACTATTCCAATCGGAATATCCCATCTAAATGGCATCTGCCTCTTTTTAAGTTCATCTGCTAAAAAAGCAAACTCTTTTCTTCTTCTTAAAATTTTAGATGGGATCTCCTTTAAAATTATAACATCTTGTGCAGCAATCTGAAACCTCTTATTGTAAAAAGCTTGTATAATTTCATTACGCAGAGATCTTTTCCCAAAGTAAATTACCACATCTCTTGGCAGATTTCTTTGCTTTGCAACCCAAGAATTGACTCTGAATATTTTTTCAATTTCTCTGAATATTTCCTCTTTTTCTCTGTCCAGAATCACAGCAAAAGCATTTGCTACCATCTCTCTCAAGTCTTCTTGCATATTCTCTCTCAGACCCGATTCTTAAAGCAAATTCCATCTCTCTATATTGAAACATAACAATCTCATCTTGTGAATTTTCCATCTTATTTTCCATTCCTTCAAATTTTTCCTCCAACACCTCCACCTTATCTGCAACTTCTTCAACACGAGAATCCAATTTTTCAACCACAGAAGCAAGTCCTTTTAAAGCCAAAACTATATCTTGCCTCAAAATACTGTTATTCTCCACTAAAAGCTCTTTCACTTCACCTCTAATTTGAGATATAACATTTCCCATTATATCTTGCAAGTCTTTTACCGTTATTGGTTGCATAGGAGGAGAAGATGGTGGTGTGGCTTTAGGTTGTTGTGCTGGTAATATCGCCGGAGAAGAAGCCACCTTAGGTACTGTAGAAGTTGCTTGGCGCTTTGAAGCCATCTTTTTTTTTAAAAAAAAAATAAAAATATTTCTTCTTTCCTCCTTCTTAAAAAATACAAAGAAAAAATCCCTTGGAAAAGTAAAAAAAATAAACAAAAAAGAGGGAAATAATCCTCCTAAAACCCAAATCCTCCTTCAAAAAATCATTATAATAGAGAAAAAAAAAAGTAAAAATGAAATAATTAAGTAACCAAGTCCGTTCCGTTCCCTTAAAAAAAGAGAAAACCTCCAATCGCCATTTTACTTTCCCTCTCAACAAAAGAAAAAATAAAAAATAAAAATAAATCTTTAAAATTAAAGTCCAAATAAAATCAAAAGGTAAAATCCTCTGTTCAGCTCTGTCCGCTTTTTAAATAACTCACCAGTTCTCTTTGGTCACGGAGGTGGGAGCGGCGTCTTGCTTTGTCCCAAACAACGAGAGACAAAGACAGCTGAGAAGCGGAGACACCCTGAACTCCGTGGGAGCACTCTTTTCACCCCACAAAAAAAATTCTTTGGGGGATTTCAGAGGCTCTACCACTATTCAGGGTGATACTCCCCTCCTTCCCTTTGCCCAGGAAGGAGGTTTTAAACCGCGGAACAGCTGATGTCTGCTGTTCTCAGCAGTTCTAACACTTTCTCAGGAGGACGGCTACAAAGTAGCCGCCATCGCCAGCGCAGCGCCACCGGAAGCATATCTATTACTGTTATCTATTACTATATCTATTACTGTTACTTAAATATATGTACCCAGACAATATGCTGTTTGCTAAATATTGAAAATGTTACCTGGGAAAACCCTAGCCCCAACCCCAACCCTGACCCCAACCGCAATCTAAACCCTAATCCCAACCCTGACCCCATTCTATCCCTAACCCTATAAAAACTAATAAAACATTTAAAAAGAAAAAAGAAACTGGCCGAGTGACTTGTTAAGGGAAATGCGTGGGAGTTAAGAATAGAAAGGAATTCTAGGTGGACTGGACTTAGCTCTCTTGTGGGCACGAAGGGACCAGTGACTTATGATGTGTTTGACCCCTCCCTCAGGTTCAACCTGGTCATCTCCTACAACTGGTGCTGATTGTGTTCTCCCAGAAATAATTAAAAAGAACCCTAGCTGGTGGGCAACCCTTTTAGCATCTCTTTTTACATTTATAGATCAGACTGGTTGTATGCCAAGAGATTGGGGAATGGAAATTATTGTACCAATCTATAAAAAGGTCAATAAAAATGATCCATGTAACTACAGGTCCATTAGTCTACTGACTGTTGTTAGCAAGTTGTATGTTAAGCACCTAAACCAAAAACCTCAAGATTGGATAATCTCAGAGGGTGTTGTTGTGATTCCGTGCCAGCCTGTGATCCCGGTAGTTGAGTCTGGGGAATCAGAGGAGGAGGAGGAGGGGCCTGTAGAGCCATCAGAGTCAGAGGGAGGCTCTGATGAGCTGCAGGACTTACAGACTGATGAGGAGGCTGGTCCTTCCACTCATGATCGAGCTGAGAGCCAGCTGTGCTGGGAAGATGAGTCAGACTCAGAGGAAGCACACCTGGAAAACCTCAGAGACGCCTGTAAACGTAGGCAGGTCACACGAGTAAGACAGAGGGAGGCAATGGGGCAACTCCAGGGGAAGAGGAGGAAGCAGTGAGAAACCACGCCTTGAGGGCTGCGTAACAAAAAGGGAATGTGTGGGCAGGGCTGGTTGCTGGAGGCAACCGTTTGCAAAGAACTTCAGAGTCAAGAGATGGGGCGTTGTCTTACCTGAACGCCTTTTCTCAGCAGGATGATGTAGAATCCACCGGATGGGTTATTCACAGCCTTCCTGCCCAGCAGACTAGGTCAGAACTTTGGCCACGCCCCTCCTTGGGGAGTGACTCCAGTTTTGACGAGGCGAAGCAGCTCTGACGAATCTCCACTCAATCGCTCCATTTGTGATAACCTGCCTAGACTATTTATACGGGAGGGTGTGGATTCTACATCATCCTGCTGAGAAAAGGCGTTCAGGTAAGACAACGCCCCTTCTCCAGCAGGATGCCTGTAGAATCCACCAGATGGGACATACCAAAGCCCTCATGTCCTCATGTCCCCTCGGGAGGGATAGTCTAGGCCCTTGAATCATGAGAAGAAACGACTTGTTGAAGTACACGCCTGGCAAAAGCAGCGTCAGCCGCCGCAAAGGAATCCACGCGGTAATGTCTGACAAAAGCCGAAGGAGAAGACCACGTTGCGGCTCTGCAAATCTCCTCCACCGAAGCCTGCGTGGACCACGCGGCCGACGTAGCAGCGGAAACGAAGAAGTACGCTTCACATAATAACGCAGAGCCCTGCACACGTCCAGCTTATGCCACTCACGTTCCAACCTGTGCCTAGGATTAGGACAGAAGTTAGGAAGAATCAATTCCTGAGATCTGTGAAAGACAGTGTTAACCTTCGGAACAAAAGAGGGGTCCAGTCTAAGGACCACCCTATCCTCGAAGAAGGTGCATAACTCCTCTCTCACTGAAAGAGCCGCTAATTCCGATATTCTTCTGGCTGAAGTAATAGCCACCAGAAAAGCTACCTTCAAAGACAAGGAATGTAAAGAACATGAACTGAGAGGTTCAAATGGGGGCGAAGTCAGGGCCTTCAACACCTTGGTTAAGTCCCAAGAAGGATAGCGATGAATAACAGGAGGTCTGGTATTGACCACTCCCTTTATGAAGGCGCTGGCTGCCGGATGTTGCGCCAAAGGACTGGAATTGTTGCAGGAAAGGACAGTTGAAAGAGCCGCTAGTTGCCTGCGGATAGTACTGGGTGACAAACCTTTATTCAAACCTTCCAATAGATAATCTAGGATGTTTGGAATAGTGACAGAGAGTGGATCTAATGTATGCACAAGACACCACTTGCAGAAACCCTCCCACGTGGCATCATAGATCCTGTTCGTCGACGGACATCTAGAAGCCTGTATCATCGAGATCACCTCGGACGAATATGCCTGCCTGGCTAAACTTTCCCGCTCAAATGCCAAGCGGCTAGTTGGAGCCACTGCGGATCGGGATGAAGAAGGTTGCCCTGGCTAAGGACCACTCGGTCCGGAGAGAGTGCTCAAATTTCTTATCATCAGCCTTCAGAGCCTCTGCCATTTCCCCTGGAATAGCGGATGTAGAGAATAGAGAAATCAGAGGACTATCCACAGTAGGTACCTCTAACAGAGAGGAAAAAGATGGAGAGACATTAAGCAGTTTCTTTTCTACGCTGTTAGGCGCAGGTGGAGCAGCCAAAGAGCACCATTGTTCCTCCACGGAGGTATGGAAGACTTCTGGGCAAGGAATATATTTGTCCTCTGTGACCTTCTTTGCGAACAGAGGGTTGGACTCCTGATTGGTAGAAGGTTTCTCCTCCTGTACAGAAGTGAGATTAACAGTGGAAATTGCCTTGATTAATAGAGATTTAAGAAGAGAAGGGTCAAAGAGCCCCGCAGTCTGGGTCTGCTCAGTAACAGTCTCCTCATCATCCGACAAGGGAATATCAGCTACGTCAAGGTCAACCGACTCAGCCTCACCTAACTGAGAGGAGGTTTCTGAAACCTCTGTGGCAGAAACCGTAGCCCTCCCTTTATGGGAGGAAGATTGAAAGGACAGTTGACCCTTGGAAGACATAAACTGGTTGAATGCATTCTGCATAAAAGCCTGAAACTGAGCAGACCAAATATCCTCCTGAGACCTGGTACTATGGCCCACTGTGGCTGGACCATGATCTGATGATGCAGATGATGAGGAGCGAGGAGAACCAATCTGCTCAGTTTCCCCCCGAGGAGACCAGGTCCTGAGAACCTCCTGATGAGGAATAAATGCAGACTCGGGTCTGGGTGACTCCAATGGGGCGGGAGAAACCATGTCAGCCTCATTGGCCCTAAGTCTTTGTGCTCTGGAAAATTATTTTTCTAATGCCAAATGTCTCCTCGAGGCCTCTCTCTCAGCCATTTTTGAGGGCTCCTTCTGTGTTAAATGTTTTGTTTTGGCCTTTTTCTCCCCCCCCCCCGACTCTGATTCAGTGGATCTGCGTTTTTGTTGTTGTGGGGGAGGCATAGAGGAGCCCTGCGAAGCTGAAGGCGAGACACTGTCTGCCATTGCGCACAGATATACCAAGTAGGAAATACCTGTGGGGGGGGGAGCACCCAGGTACGCAGATCAATTGACAGAGATGGAAAGAATCAATCCTCGCTCTGTACAACTGCAATGGCCGGACAGTCAAGTGATTTGCTAAAACCCCTTGATAAGCCTGTGACAATGCCACACTAACAGAACAGTTGGAATAAAGTTCAGTCTTCTTGCTCCTTCACCAGGTATTAGTGAGGTAGAGTATCAGTACTCAGATATTGCTTCTCTTCTAGGAGCTGAGATTGTCTTGTTCCCCCCCCCCACAATATGGGGCTGAAATCAGACTCCCAAAAAAATAGTATAAGCCCCCTCTGAGGGCTAATCAACTCTTAATAATACCAGGAAAAAATCTCCGTGCAAAGTGTCCACCCAATATGGCGAGGGCCTAAGGACACACTCAAGATGGCGTCCTGAAGGAGACAAAACACACTCTCAAAATGGTCGCCCCCAGTGAAGACACGCGGCCATGATGGCGGCCGCACTCTCTGTTAGTAAACAAACATTGGAGCAATAATAAGAAACCAGGAAAGGAACAAAGACAAAGAGCACTAAGTAAAAGCAGATATTCTCAGTAAACAGGGAAAACCCTGAGCAACTTGCATTTCCTGGTCACCTTAGATCCAAATCTGAATCAGGTGTCCTGAAGAAAGGTAGCTGACGAGCCGAAGCTCTGAGCCTGTAACGGAGCCAATCCAACGCTCCAAGGAAAAAAACCGGCTAATTGAAGCTCTGAGCCTGCAAGGAGCCAGTCTGCAAGGAGCCGATCGAACTCCAAAGGAAAACCAGCTGATTGAAGCTCTGATCCTGCAAGGAGCCGAACTAATGCTCCAAAGGAAAGCCGGCTGATTGAAGCTCTGAGTCTGCAAGGAGCCGATCGAGGCTCCAAAGGCGAGCCGACTGATCGGCCAGAAAAACCGGGCACGTAGCCAGCTGGCCTGAATGCCTACAGCCTCCAAAAATTTAAATTTATCAATTTGAGTATTCAATTTAAACGAGGCCAATTAAAGAACAAATGTATGCTAACTAATTGAAACTGTGTCAATGAAATCACTGTTAAAGAAAACCTAATCTATCCAGAGCAAAAATAATCATGCCGAGCTCAAGACTAAGTCAAAACTGGAGTCACTCCCAAAGGAGGGGCGTGGCCAAAGTTCTGACCTAGTCTGCTGGGCAGGAAGGCTGTGAATAACCCATCCGGTGGATTCTACAGGCATCCTGCTGGAGAACATGGTCTGTTTATTTTGTCTGTGAGTTATTTCCTGTTTGACTTGTGCTCCGTTTTTGCTTTTGGACAAGGTCTCCATTGGAAAAGTGTTCTGTTGCTTTGGTTTTCTGGGACAATTATCAGGTCTGTAACTCAAATAAAAAGGGTTTATTTTCCAGTCTACTGTTCAAAGAGGGGTTGTCTTTGTGAAGTAACAAGGACGTACGTAGGCTGGGACAGAACAGGTATAATTTAAAACAAACAAGCTGGATTCAGGTGTGGGAGATGAAAATATAGCCCCCCTCCTCATATAACAAGATGAGGCTAGAACAAACCTGAAATAGGCCCCCACAGAAGTGATTTGAAGCTCTAACTTGAACTTTATGCTGTTTCACAAGATGAACGTACTATTTGTAATCTGCTGAGCTTTGTGCAATATGAAATTGCAAAGTAGATAGTTCTATGTATATTTGAAACATGAGTATTGTAACTGTGGGAGAAATAGGGAACTGAAAGTAGCTGATGGATGTGGGTTCCAATGTACATGGGTATATGTGGAAAGTAGGTCAGCAGGAAGTCAGTAAAAAGTCAGCAAAGGTCGGCAGAAGTCAGCAAAAGTCAGCAGACCATCTGACTACAATCTTAGAGCAAGAAAGGGTATAAAAGGTTGGGACTCGACCTGATTGATTTGCCATTGGCCTATAGCTGTCCTGTTGGATTCTGCTATGTCATATGGTCCTCATTGCAATGGATTTTTAATGGAAGTGATGTTGTGTTAGTATGCTTGCTATGTTCCAAATTATTAGAGAAATAAACCTCTGAATCTTAAAGTAAGAATTATTATGTTGTATTGCTGTCTCTTGTCTTTTTCACTGGGTTTTTCCATGACACAGGGAAAGGAGAACAACAGTTGACCATATTTTGGTACTTCGCTATATACAAAAATATACATATAAAAAGAAATCTCTTTTTGGGGCCTTCCTTGACTTTATTTTTTTTAAAAATATGTTTTATTAATTTTTTAACATAATCACCTTAATATTCGGTAAACAGTGTGTTGCCTGGGTTTACATTTAAGAAACATTCACTAACAGTTGATTTCTATAATCTATAATCCACATAATAACTTTACTTGGTTTCCTCTTTTTCCCATAATGTTCTCTTTTACCAACCTTAAGTTAATACAATTCTTGTTGTTTTAATGAATGACGATTGAGTATAAAAGTTTTCTAATATTTCTACAGATAATAATCACATCAATATAATATTCCTTTTCTATCTAGTCATTCTGGTTGTCTCATCATAGATCCTGTTTACAGTTCTTGTTTACATTTGTTTTTCCCGCAATGTTCAAAACATTCTTACTCGTTAAGATTTTCTCGAAGTTAATTACATTTAAATATTTAAGTCTATTTTTTCTCATGTAAGCCAACCCAATACTTTTACCTTTCTTAAGGAATAAATAAGACTAAAAAAAGAAAAAAGAATAAGAATTTAAAAAAATAAAAATATAGTATGCTACTTAAAATCCCTATTTCCTATAAGCTAATACATATTTCCAAAAAATTTTCATTCTTTTTTACCATAATTAAAACTATATCTAATCTTTAAATATTCCATTTAATAAATCTAGTCCTCTAGACTTTTAACTCTTATTCAAAACATTTTTAATCCATTGTAATTTTCTTAAAGTCAATCACCTTTAGATATCTAAAACATTTCCTTTATATAAGCCATTCCAACTCTTTTATATTACTCATATCAAAAAATAAAATAAAAAAAGAAGAAAAAGAAAGTACTATGTTACTTGAGGGGCTCTTCCCTCTTAAAGTCAAATTCACATCCAAAATTCTTCTATTTCTTTAACCATATTCGAACAGGTGTTTCTTTTTTAAATATTCTCTCTGATAGGCCCCATCATCTATTTTCTTAATTTTCACTTTAGCCTTTTTCTTTTGCCCAGTATATTTCTTAATCAATATGTTCTGCTGAGTCAAAGAATCTTTCCATATTCTTGTAGGTGTTACTGTAGATATAAAAGGTAAGTCAAGTACAATATCTTTGTGAGAGGCATTTGCCCATTCATTTTTGTTGAAAATCTTTTTCTTTCTTTTTCTCTCTGCTTCTCTTATCATTTTTTGTCTCTCCAGTTCTAGTGTTTTTCCTGGCATCTCTGCAGTTCATTTTGTCCAATCTTTCTTCTTATCTTCAAATTTTTTTGTGGTGTTAAAGTTTAAGTTGTCTTTTCCAAATCCAGTATTTCTTTTAATTTTTTTTCCATTTGGGTTAAATCATACTTCTTTGTTTTGTTAGGTTCCATCTTTAAGTCTCTATCCTCAAATTTGTATTCAGTTGTCTGTTTTATCTGTTCCTTCTCTGTTGTTGTTTCCTGGGATTTTTTTTTTTGTTGTAAAGTTAAATTGGAGATGAATTGGTTTATATTTTCAAAGTTATTATGGATTTCTTTGTGGTTTGAAATCATTGTTATTTGAATTAGTTGCAACGTATCATATGTCTCCCCTTGAAAAGTATTTATTTTTTCTTGATAGGTTCTTTCTATAAATCTCTGATTTTCCATGATGACCAAGAATCCAAATTTTCTTTTCTCTGCAAATAGCTTTGGGGTCAGAGTTAAAGAGATACTTGTAATCCAGAAAGTTCAAAAAAGTTTCTTTTTTGTTCCCTGAAGTTTGTAAGTCTCACTTTGTCTGCAGCCCAGATTGTTTTCTTTTTTTGTCACAGCTGTTCTCTATTGTTAGAGCTTTGAAGGTCACAAGTAGAGATTAGTTTTTTTCCAGATTTTGCCAAATCCTGCATGAAAGCCATAGCTGTCGTAGTCTTCATCCATCACTAGATGTCAGCACTGGTTTATTTTTCAAATTTTCAAAATGAACAAATTGCCTTTAAAAGGAGAATCTTAACCATTCAGTAACTTCAAACTTATCCAAATTTAAGTTTTATAGTCATTTCATTTCAATACATTTTGGTCCTCCATAAAAGGTTTAATTTGCCGCTTCCGTTAGTAAAAGGGTCGGGCAAAAATCCCCCTCCTTCACTTTCGGGGTTTTTTTGCTTCTTGGGATTTTTTTTTTCCTTCAGGAAAGTTGATAAGTAGGATAGAGAAAATCAATGTTCTTACCCAGATTCAAACGCGCTGTTTACAATCAGCTTAAAATAGTGCTTTTGACTTCGGTTGCTTGCAGCTTGGGCTAGACTCTGAAGTTAGGCTAGCCTTTCTCCTGTTGGTTTCTGGAAGGCTTCTCCTGGACTGATTGGGTCGACCGCCGTCTCTCCGAGGTCCCCGGGACTTTCTTCCTTCTTTGCTGCCTCTTCGGGGCGGCTTCTGGCCCATTTAGGGTCCCCTAACAGGAAGAAACTCAGCCGAAGGGCATGGAGTCCCGAACCCCTCAACTGCTGCGCTCCTGCGCAGGACCGGAAGTCAGCCTTCCTTGACTTTAAACAGGCCTTTGATTCAATATCCAGAAGTACCCTCTGGGATAAATTAAAAAGCACTATCAATAAACGCCTCCTCTATCTCATACAAAAATTATATTCTAACTCCACCTTAAAAGTGAGGTGTAATCCTCAAGGGACTTTATCTGGCTCAATAAGTGTACAAAAAGCAGTACACCTGGGATTTATCTTGGCCCCTTCCCTTTTCAATCTTTACATTAATTCCTTGATTGACCTTTTGCACAACCCAGACTTCCTCCTAACTTAGCACAATGCAAAATACCAATACTTCTTTATGCTGACAATGTGGCTATTATTTCACAAACCTCTATTGGACTCAAGAGAGATATTTCAGCAACATTAAAATACTGTAGACAAAATAACCTGATCCTCAATTTCGATAAATCGAAAATCCTAGTTTTTACTAAAAGAGTTATTCAATACCCTTGGAGAGTAAGACATAACCTAGAACAGGTCAATGTATTCAAGTACCTTGGGATGGTTTTCCATATGAAAGGTACAGCTGGACCACACGATTCAATCAGCCCTTAGGTCCTCAAATGCTATCAAATGCCTTTTTTACACAGGTGGAGGACAATTAGTCCCCACAGCCTTAAAACTCTTTGAGGCTAAAACATGGATGCAAATTCTCTACAGGGCACAAACAGGAATTTTGAAGAAAGAGTCTCTAGAAACCATACAAACAAAATTCCTGCGATCCATTTTAACTGCACATAGCAGGACATCAAACGCCCAGTTGAGAATTGAGACAGGGATGCCTCAAATTCAGGTAAGGGCCTGGAAGATGACGATAATTTACTAGCTGAAAATTCAATTCTTCCCAGAAGGCTTGACCCCTTTAGTCCTGATAACTTCCCCTCTCCCTGGAAATCGGCAATAAGAGCATAAGCTGGCCTTCTATGGGCTCTCCCCACTGTTTTTAATATCCCTAAGCTACGATCAAGCCAAGCAAGTGGTTACCAATAGAATAAGAGACATGGAGTACCATCTAGAACTTAATAGGATATATCTCCACAGCAGAAATCGGATTAAATGGGGTATGTGGGAACTAGTAATGTATCTGAAAGACCTGATTTTTCCTAAGAGTAGAATAGCATTTTTTAGAGCCATACTTAATATCCTCCCCTCAGCACTCCTGCAGGACAAGTATGATAAAAACCCCAATAGCTGAGTGAATGTGCACACGTGGCAATGGGGAAGTTGAAGATATCTCACATGTCCTATTGCGCTGCAAGTTCTACAGGGATATCAGATCAATGTACATTCTCCCTCCACTAGGGAGATTTCTAGGGAGATCAGATAATTTCTATGTGCACCATCTTCAGGATTCAAATCCAGCCACCACTCATGCAGTAGCATAATTTTGTGCTGCTACAATGATAATAAGGAAAAACCAATTAAAGAACTAAAGATCCTTATTCGTATTAATACTCTGCTTAGTTATTTTCTAATAATATTTAGAGAACATATATTTTGATGTATACTTTTATTGTATTAGTTTTATTAGTGTTGGATGAGTGGACAGGGTATTGTGGTGGGGTGTTTGGAGTGTACCATATTTGATTTGTTTTGTAGTTGCTGGTATGTAACTGCACCTGCTTCTCTTTCTTGATTCTGGTTGTGTTTCCTATTTTTAATTGCTCATTTTGTTGTTTGATGTTGCTGGTCATTGACCGAATAAATAAATAAATTTCAATTTCAATCTCATACTTTGTGTTCATACCATCATCCTGTTTAAATAAATTACTTCTGAAAGCTGATAAAATGTGGCTTTTCCAGAAGGTTTTTGTGGATTGACAAAAAGAAGAAATAAAATTATGTGTATTATGTACATGAAACCTTTATTCATATCTGTCTTTACCAAAATGAAAAAGGAGGTTGTATCTTGCCCTTAAAAACCCTCCCCTACTTCATCACCAGAATCTACCAATCCATGTTTTACTTCTGAAAAAGAAAAGATTGTCATTTATCAGTGAAGTGCATATTTTGCTAGTAGAAATTTCTGGTTCAGTTATTTATATCTTTGGTGGAAAGAATTAGGTAGCAAGTGATGGGAAAGACAGTATTTGATCCCCTGTTGATTTTGTACGTTTGCCCACTGACAAAGAAATGATCAGTCTATGAAATGCGTTTTTCTGGATTTTTTTTTGTTGTTATTCTATCTCTAACTGTTAAAATAAACCTACCATTAAAATTATAGACCAATCATTTCTTTGTCAGTAGGCAAACGTACAAAATCAGCAGGGGATCAAATAATTTTTCCCCTCTCTGTATAACCTCTGTGAATACAGAATCTTGACTGTACTGCTTAACATATGTTAGAAAAAAAATTGCTTGGATTCAAATTACAAATGTTCTATTTGCTTCTTAACATACAATGCAATTAAAATGCAGCTCAAAGTGATAAGATGCCACTGTGTACAATGATAGACTAGGACTTAGAGGACTTAAATTCATCTTCAACCATGGATGCTTACTGGGTACTTTTAAGCCAGTCACTTTCTCTAATCTCACTCTACCTCACAGAATTGTTCTTGTGGGGCAGAAAACTGAAGGACAAAGTGATACGCTTTCTACTTGACCTCTCAGTGGCTTTCAATATCATTGACCATGGTATCCTTCTGGAGCAGCTCCGGGGACTGGGAATGGGGGGGACTATGTTGTCCTGGTTCACTTCCTTACTCTGAGGCTGTTCTCAGTCAGTGTTGATTGGGGGTGAGATGTCTGGTCCCCCCCCCAGTCCCCGCTCTGTGGAGTTCCTCAAGGATCGGTACTTACTCTGCTACTGTTTATTTTTTTTATAAGTTTTTATTAATTTTTTCCATACATACAATAATAATTTTTCAACCAACGTGCTGTCTGAGTATAAATACGCTAATACATATTTAATTCCTAATCCTTTATTCTTTCCTCTAACCATCGGTAAATAAGTCCCAAGTTTGATAATATTCTGTTTCTTCTTTTTCTTTCAGTCTCATAGTCAAATTGTCCATCTCTGCGCATTCTAGTATTTTTTTAATTATTTCTTCATCTGATGTTAGTCCTTCATTTTTCCAATATTGCGCAAATATTATTCTTGCTGTTGTTGTGAAGTGTAAAATCAAATATAGGCTTTGTTTGTTAGTCTTTTCTGGCATTATACCTAATTTAAAAAGTTCAGGTTTAAAATCTACATCTTCTCCCAACATCTTTTCTAACCAAGTATGTATCTTTTTCCAATAATTCTTTACTTTATCATATCTCAACCAAACATGATAATACGTGCCTGACTTATGTTTACATTTCCAACATCTATCTGACATATTTTTAAACATTTTTGCTAATCTTGCTGGTGGCAGGTGTCATCTATAAAACATTTTATATAAATTTTCTTTATAAGAAGTTGACATTGTCAGTTTATAATTTCTTTCCCATAAATTTTGCCATTTTTCTAATTCTATATTATATCCAAAAATTTTCGCCCATCTTATCATTGTTTCTTTAACTTGTTCGCTTTCCATTTCCAAAGTTAATAAAAAATTATACATTTTCTTAATTAATTTCTCATCTGAAGTTAACAAAGTCTTATCAAATGCCATTTGTTCTTTATAAAATCCATACAGTTTAACATCTTTTTCATATCTAGTTTGCATTTGGAAATGTGCCCACCACGACAAGTTGATGCCCTGATTTTCCATTTTTTGTTTAGATTTTAAATTCCCTTCAGAATTTAGAATGTCTCTATATGTCCAGATTTTTTCAAAGTCCACCAAATTTCGGTGTACAAATGCTTCCATAGTTGACAACCACCCTGCAATTTTCAAATATATTTTACTTTTTATTTTTCCCATACTGTTAACAATGCATTTCTTATATAATGGTTTTAGAAATATTTATGAATTTTGTTTTTCCCATACCATAAAAAAGTGTGCCACCCCAGTTGTAAATCATGCCCCTCCAGATATAACAACCTTTTATTTCTAAGAGTTATCCATTCTTTTACCCATGTTAATACAGATGCTTGATAGTACAAAACCCACTCCGGTAAACCAAATCCTCCGTTTTCCTTAGCATCTTGTAATGTTTTCATCTTAATTCTAGCTTTCTTTCCTTGCCAAGTGAATTTCAAAATTAATGAATTTAAATCTTGAAAAAAAAATTCTCAAGTTTTATGGGTATTATTTGAAATAAAAATAAGATTTTCGGCAATACGTTCATTTTCACTGTAGCAATTCTTCCTAGTATTGACAATTACAAGTTTTTCCATTTTTCCAAATCCAGTTTTATTTGATTCAATAATTTTGTGTAATTATCTTCTTTTATTGTTGAACATCTTGCTGTTAAATGTATACCCAAATATTTAACTTTTTTAACTATCTGTAATTCTGTTTTTTCTGAAATTTGTTTTTTTTTTGTTGTTGTTGTTTATCTGTAAGGTTTTTAGCTATTACTTTAGCTTTTAGCTATTACTTTAGCTTTTTCTGTTTATTTTCAGTCCTGCCATTTCTCCATACTCTTCTACTTTTCCCAGTAATTTAGGAATCATCTCCAAAGGTTCTTCTAAGATAAATACCAAATCATCAGCAAATGCTTGTAATTTATATGTTTCACCTTTTATTTCCAGTCCTTTAATTTCTGTATCTTGTCTGATATTTCTATTTAAGACTTCCAGAATGAAAATGAGTAACAATGGACAAAGTGGACATCCTTGCCTTGTACCTTTTCTTATCTCAAAGTTCTCAGTATACTCTCCATTCACAATCACTTTCACTGTTTGTTTGTTGTATATTGTTTTTCTTATATTTATAAAGTTCTGTCCAAAGTCCATTATTTGTAATTGCTGAGTCATAAATTGCCAGGAAACGTTATCAAATGCCTTTTGAGCATCTAGCAATATTAGTGCCAATTGTTTCCCTGGATGTAGTTCATAGTATTCTAATATGTCCATTATCACTCTTAAATTGTTTTTAATTTGTCTCTTTGGTAGAAAACCATTTTGGTCTAGATGTATAAATTCAATTAGGTATTTTTTCAGTCTCTCTGCCATTATTGAAGTAAAAATTTTATAATCCACATTCAGCAACGATATCGGTCTGTAGTTTTTTATCTGTGTCAAGTCTGAATCTTCTTTTGATGTTAAAGTAATATTTGCTTCCATCCATGTGGTTGGGAGTTTAGCCTCCATCAAAAGTCCATTACAAACAGACTTCCTGTGGCGATCGCTGCACCGATGGAGGCTTTTTTCTTAGCCTCCTGTCTTGGAAATGTGTAAAAGCCGGCAAGACAGCGACAATCAGCTGTTTTGTGGCTTGGAAACTTCCTCCCGGGCAAAGGGAGGAAGGTGAGTATTTCCAGATAGAAATTGAGCTCCTCTAGCCTCCCAAAGTTTTTTTGGGGGGGAGACGAAGGGTGAGAGCGCTTTCGGAGTCTGGATTGTCTCCGCATTCCAGGAAGCCTTTGTTCTTCGGAACGAAGCCAGACACAGCTTCCACATCTGCTGCTTAAAGAGAACTGTGAGTAATATTTAAAGCAGACAGAGTTATTCAGGAGGACTTGAACTGTGATTTTGAATTTCTACTTTAACTCAAGAAAGAATTAATATCTTCTCCAGTTAATTATTCTAACAAAGGGAGTGAAAGGAAAAAATGGCGGAGGAATCCTGTTTCTTTTTCTGAAGACTTTCACTTTTACTTGGCAACAAAGTTTCAATAATGAGTTGTTTTTAATACCCCTTTATTTTAATTTGCTATAAGAAGTGGGTTTTTTTTTCCTTTTTCTTCATCTCTTTCCCTTTTTTTTTTTTAATGGCTTCAAAACGTCCTGGAATTTCTTCTCTGCCTAAAGTTTCAATTTCTTCTCCAGTAACACAAACTACACAGCAAACTAAGCCGAAGTCTCCACCACCCTCCCCACCTCCTGCATTTACACTTAAAGATATACAAAATGTGGTTCAGGATTCTTTGGAGAAAGCTATACAAAAGATCAGATTTGAGACAGAAGAGCTTTTGGAGGAGAAAAATCATGAGATGAGGGAAGATATTCTGTTGGCTCTTAAGGGGCTTGCGGCCCATGTAGAAAGGCTGGATGATAGGGTGGATGAGGTGGTTGGAAATGTTGAAAGATTGGAAGGAAGAGTTGAAAGAGTTGAAAATAATGTGGATGCAGCACAGAATGAAATTGTGATGTCACAATACAGAGACATGGAGTTTGCTTTGAGAATAAGAGGGTTGAAGGAGAATGTGAAAGAGAATTTGAAAGAAGAGATTGCTGCACAACTGGCATCCATTTTGGGATGTGGAATTGAGGAAATGTTGAGAGATATTGAAAAAATCTTTAGAGTTAATTCATGGATTGCGAAGCAGAGAAATTTACCAAGAGATGTGGTTATTTATTTTTCTAGAAGATCACTTCGCAATGAAATTATACAGGCTTTTTACAATCAAAGATTTCAAATTGCAGCGCAAGATGTTATAATTTTAAAAGAAATACCTTCTAAAATTTTGAGAAGAAGAAAGGATTTTGCTTTTTTGGCTGAGGAGCTTAAGAAGCGTCAGATTCAATTTAGATGGGATGTACCTGTTGGTATAGTGGTGAACTATCTTGGAACACGTCATAGATTAAACACAATTTTAAAAGCAAGAGATTTTTACGTTTCTGTTCTGAAGGCAGGTGCACCAACATCTCCAAGATCTAGAAGAAATGAAGGTCAGTTGGCTGCAGGAGCAATGTCACCAACAGGAGAGGAGTTGTTGGTTGAATCAATGCAACAGTGTTTGGAGATAAGAGAAGAACCAAGGGAACAGAGAATGACTCGTGCAGCCCATAAACGTAGAGAAAAAGAACAACAAAAGGTAGATGCTGGAGTTACTACACAGGTTTCTACCTCTGAGCCAGTGGGAGGAACAAGACCGAAGAAGTCTTCAACTGCGGATTTGGATGCAGTGTTCCAAAGGCTTCAAGCCATTAGATATGGCAAAGTTCCTGACATGGAATGTTAATGGTTTGAATTCACCACAGTAGTGTGGTGCAGCAGTGTGCTGCAGCTGCCAAAAAGGCCAACACAGTGCTAGGCTGCATTAACAGAGGGATAGAATCAAGATCACGTGAAGTATTAATACCACTCTTCAATGCCTTGGTAAGGCCACACTTGGAATACTGCATCCAGTTTTGGTCACCACGATGTAAAAAAGATGTTGAGACTCTAGAAAGAGTACAGAGAAGAGCAACAAAGATGATTAGGGGACTGGAGGCTAAAACATATAAGGAACGGTTGCTAGAATTGGGTATGTCTAGTTTAACGAAGAGAAGGACAAGGGGGGACATGATAGCAGTATTCCAATATCTCAGGGGCTGCCATAAAGAAGAGGGAATTAAGCTATTTTCCAAAGCACCTGAAGGCAGGACAAGAAGCAACGGGTGGAAACTAATCAAGGAGAGAAGCAACCTAGAACTAAGGAGAAACTTCCTGACAGTGAGAACAATTAATCAGTGGAACAGCCTGCCTCCAGAAGCAGTAAATGCTCCAACACTGGAAGTTTTTAAGAAGAGACTGGACAGCCATTTGTCTGAAATGGTGTAGGGTTTCCTGCCTGAGCAGGGGGTTGGACTAGATGACCTCCAAGGTCCCTTCCAACTTTACTACTATTACTATTACTATTTGAAACAACATAAGAATGATGTTATATGTTTGCAAGAGACTCATATTGCTTCAAAGGATGAAAAATATTTGATTAACTCCCGGCTGGGAGTACATTTCACAGCCTCTGCTCCGCAGAAAAAAGCATGAGTAGTTATTTATGTGAGGAAAGACTTATCACCGAAGTTAATTGATTCTGATCCACAAGGAAGATATGTTATTATTGACTTATTATTAAATGTCAAGAGAAGTCTTCTTATTGGACTATATGCTCCTAATCAGCAACAAAAATATTTTTATAAGATGATACATCAGAAAATAACTCAATTGGATTATAAATCAGCAATTATGATGGGAGATTGGAATGGTGTTTTAGACTCAATTAAAGATAAAAAGGGTTCTTTTAAATCTCCTAATCATGCAAAATTACCTAAAGTTTTTTTGATTTGAAGGAGGATTTGGAACTTAGAGACATTTGGCGTGAACGGAATATGGAAGAAAGAGACTTCACTTTTTTTTCGGACAGGCATCAGTCGTACTCCAGAATTGACTTTTTTTTAATTACTAATGATCTCTTTTCTTTTTTTCTCATTAAAAGTTTTTATTTTTTTCCATATAAACATTATATATAAAAAAAGTACAATACAATTTTAAAATAAAATAACCATTGGTACGACCTGCCCACTCCCCCCAGGCCGCGTCCACCCTCTCTTAAAACATTCCTACTTCCCTCCTCTTTCTCACCTCCCATCCTACTCTCTTCCCCTCCCCCTCTCCTCTCACTACCCTACTTCCTCTCTACACTTTCTCACCTCTCATCCCTATCAAACCCATGAATGCAGCATAAGGGGAGTGCCCAGGCTGCACCCCTATAAGCAACCATTATCTATATTACACTTACCCCCCCAAATTTCCTCCCCCCCACCCCCAACCCCCCTCCCTTCACTTCCCAGAGCAGAATACAGGGTTAATAGTAAGAAAAGTTGTAATAATAAGAAAAAAGAAAAGAAAAAGAGAAAAAAAAAGAAAAAAGAGAAAAAAAAGAAAATATCATACTTAACCTTTAACTCCAATAACCTATAAGACAATTCTCTATAATATTTACTATAATGTTCATTCATAAAATAAATGAAACTTTTTAGTTCCATACTTTTTCTGAATATAATCTATCCATCTTCTCCATACAGTAATATATCTTTCTTGTGTATGATCCTTTAAATAAGCAGAAATTTTTGCCATTTCTGCAAAACTAGATACTTTAAATACCCATTCTTCTAAAGTAGGCAAAGAATCTTTCTTCCAGTATAAACCTATTAATAACCTTGCAGCAGTTAATAAATTCAACATCAAAATAGTTTCTTTATCATTTAAGTCCACAAAAATACCCAATAAAAATAGTTGAGGAGTAAACTTTATCTTCCTTCTAAAAATCTTTTGAATGTTCCACCAAATCATAATCCAAAATGCCTTCACCTTTTTACAATTCCACCAAATATGAAAATATGTCGCATCTTTATTACCACATCTCCAACATTTGGGCTGTATATTAGGATACATACAAGATAATTTTTTAGGATCTAAATGCCATCTATAAAACATCTTATAAAAATTTTCTCTCAAATTTTGAGCTTGTGTAAATTTAACATTTCTAGTCCAAATTGTCTCCCATAAATCCAATGAAATTGGTTCCTGTATATTTTGAGCCCATTTAATCATACAGTCTTTAACCAATTCTGTTTCCGAGTCTAACTCTAATAAAACATTATAAATTCTTTTTATATGGGCCTGACCCTGATTTTTAATCTGAATAACCAATTGTTTATCTTCTAATGTTATTCCCTCTTTCTTATCTACAGTCCATCTATCCACTATTTGTAAATATTGAAACCATGACTGTAAAATATTTTCTTGCTTTAATACGTCTAGGGATTTCAAATGCCAGTTCGAACCAGACCAAATTAACAGTTCTTTATACGAGATTTTATCAAAATTTGTCCCCTTAGAAGTTCCCTCAATTGCATGTCTGGGAATCCCCCAGATAGGTATTTTATAATTTAATCTGTAATAATACTTTTTCCAAACACGAAGTAGGGCATTCCTCAAAATATGTGATTTAAAAGTCCGATCAACTTTCTTATTAAAGATCAAATATGCATGCCAACCATATATTAAATCCCAACCTTCCAAAAAAAAAAGTATCCTTATTTGTTAAATTAAGCCAATCACTTAACCAAGTTAAGGCGGCTGCATCATAATATAATTTCAAGTTAGGTGCCTTAAGTCCTCCTCTTTCTCGAGCATCCTGTAAAATCTTAAACTTAACCCTTGGTTTCTTTCCGGCCCATATAAAATTGTTGATGCCCTTTTGCCATTCATCCAAATTTGCCTCTTTTTTAAAGATAGGTATCATCTGAAACAGAAAAAGGAATTTTGGTAGAACATTCATTTTTACAGCTGAAATTCTCCCCAACAATGACAATTGCAATTTTTCCCAATCTTTTAAATCCTTTTGTACTTTTACCCATAATGGTTCATAATTATTCTTATACAATTTTCCATTTGAAGCACTTAAATATACTTCCAAATATTTAACCTTTTTTACCATCTGGAAACCTATAGCTTTAACCAAACTTTCCCTATCCTTAACTGACATATTCTTAGATAGAATCTTAGTCTTATAATTGTTAACTTTAAAACCAGAAACGTTCCCATACTGTGTTATAAGTTCTAATAAACAATCAATCGCTTGATTCGGTTGTTCCAAAATTAAAACCAAATCATCCGCAAAAGCCCGCAATTTATACTCATTCTTCCTTATCTTTACGCCCTTGACTACCTTTGATTCTTGAATCTGAATCAATAAAATTTCCAACGTTAAAACAAATAACAATGGGGATAATGGGCATCCTTGTCTTGTCCCTTTTTCAATATTAAAATTCTCAGTCAATCCCCCATTTACAACAATTTGTGCAGATTGTTGCTGATATATAGCTTTAAGTGCATGTAGAAAATTATCCCCAAAGTTCATTTTCTCTACCAATGAGAATAAAAATTTCCAATCCAATTGATCAAAGGCTTTTTCAGCATCCAAAAAGATAAAAGCCACAGGAATCTGATTATTCTTATCCAAATATTCAATTAAATTTATAATTTGTCTAACATTATATTTCATATATCGCCCTGTTATAAATCCTGCTTGATCATTGTGAATCAAGTCCCTCATAACCTGCATTAATCTATTTGCCAAAATTTTTGTAAAAATCTTATAATCAACATTTAATAATGAAATTGGCCTATAATTCTTAGGCTCTGTAAGATCCTGATCTTCCTTTGGAATCAGTGATATGAAAGCTCTTTTCCAAGAAGGAGGAACTTGTGTACCCAACAAAATACTATTAAAAAGTTCCTTTAATGGCTCCATCATTTCTTCAGATAAAGTCTTATAATACCTCGAAGTCAATCCATCTGTTCCCGGAGATTTTCCAACCTTTAACTGCTTAATAGCTAAACCAATTTCCTCCACAGTGATTAATCTATTCATCCCATTTTGTTGTTCCTCTGAAAGTTTAGGAAAATGCACTGATTGTAGGTATTTATCTATATCCACACCCTTTATGTTATCACTTGAATATAGTTTTGTATAAAAATCTAAAAAACTCTTTTTAATCAAATTTTGCTGAAAAACCTCAATACCTTTATATTTTACTTTCTCTATAATTCTGGCTTTCTGTTTCTTTCGTAACTGATAAGCCAACCACCTCCCAGGCTTATTCGCGTTACAAAAAGTACTATGTCTCATATACGACAGATTGGTAGCCACCTGATCTGCCATCAACATATTAAATTGTTCCTTAAGCATCTTTATAGATACCTTTAAATTATTATCAGTTGGATTAAGAACAAACTCTTGTTCTTCTAATTTAATCTCTTCTTCTATTTTTCTACGTCTTTGTAACCCTTTTTCCCTAAAAACTTTATTCAATTGAATCAAAATTCCCCTCATATATGCCTTACTGGCGTCCCAAACTATGGACATCGATGTTCCCTTATTCATATTTATAGCAAAAAAGTCCTTTAAATGCTCTTTACATTTTTGTACAAACTCTTCCCGAGTAAACAAGTTCTCATTCAATCTCCAGGGTCTTCTATTCCCATCTTCCAAATGTAGTTCCATCCACACCGGACTGTGATCTGACAAAGTTCTGGGGAAAATTTTCACCTTCGTCACTCTAGAGAGAAAGTCACTAGTAATCAAAAAAAAGTCAATTCTTGAAAATGACTGATGTCTATCCCAATAGAAAGTGAAATCTCTATCACTTATATTCCTTTCTCACCAAATGTCAATAAGCTCCAATTCTTCTTTCAAATCAAAAAAAGTTTTAGGTAACCTAGTTTGGGTAAAAGTTTTAGAGGAGCTCCTTTTGTCTATAGTTGAGTCTAGAACCCCATTCCAATCACCCATCAGAATTACACATTTATAATCCAACTGAGATATCTTCCCATGCAAAAACTTGTAAAATTGTTTCTGTTGCTGATTAGGAGCATATAATCCAACAATAAGAACTTTTTTACCTTGTAATGATAATTCCACAAAAAGATATCTTCCTTCAGAGTCAGTCTCAATTAGTTTAGATGAAAAATTTTTCTTCACATAAATTACCACTCCCCCTTTTTTCCCTGGAGCTGGAGCAATAAAATGTGAACCCAAACGAGGATTCATCAAAAGTTTGGAGTCCTTTAGAGTTATATGAGTCTCTTGCAAACATATCAAGTCATTGTTATGTTGTTTCAAATAATGGAAAATCTTTCTTCGTTTCTGTGGCACATTTAAGCCATTAACATTCCAGGTCAGGAACCTGGCCATCTCCACCGGCCTGGAGCCTCTGGAGCATGGCCTGCAGATCCACTGTCGAAGATCTTTTTGGTCTTGCCCCTCCCACAGGCTCTGTGATAACCATGCCTTCAGCTTTGTCTCCACTCTTCTGCTGCTCCTCTTTTTCTTTGCGTTTATGGGCAGCTCGTGTCATCCTTTGCTCTTTTATCTCAAAATTGTGTACAGCTTGTTCCATGACCATCATTGATGAAGCTCCTGCCATAACAGGCTCTTCCATTATCCTTGTTTGTGGGGGTGAGGACGATCTTGCCTTTAAGATAGAGTGATAAAAATCTCTTGCCTTCGGAACTGTAGTTAATCTGTGACGTATCCCCTCATAATTCATTATTATTCCTCTTGGAATCTCCCATCTAAACTGAATCTGACAATGCTTTAACTCATCAGACAGAAAAGCAAAATCTTTTCTGCCTCTTAAAATTTTGGGAGGTATTTCTTTTAAAATTATCACATCTTGATCTGCAATTTGAAACTTTTGTTTATAAAAAGCCTGTATAATTTCATTACGAATAAATCTTCTGGAGAAATAGATGACCACATCTCTTGGTAAGTTTCTCTGTCTAGCAACCCGTGAGTTGACTCTAAAAATTTTTTCTATCTCATTCCCAATTATTTCAGGCTTCCAGCCCAGATTAAGAGCAATATCTTTCACAATAAGCATCTTTAAGTCCTCCTGAAGATTCTCTCTCAACCCCCTGATACGCAATGCATACTCCATCTCTCTATATTGTGACATAATTTGTTCATCCTGTGTAATTTCTATCTTATTCTCTACCTCCTCCATCCTAGATTCCATTCTTGTTGCATTTTCAGTAATCTCCTCGATTCTGTCGTCAATCCTCTCTATGTGCAGAGCAAGGCCCTGGAAAGCAAAAAGTATGTCTTCTCTAATTTGCTTATTTTTTGTCTCCAATAGTTCTTCTGTGACAGGCCTCTCTGCAATTATAAGATCTTTTACTTCCTCCTTAATATCCAAAGCATGCTTTTTAAAAGCTTCTTGTAAATCTTTAAGAGAAATTGCAGGAGGAGGAGAAGGTGGAGGTGATTTTGGTTTCTGGGAAACAGGCTGGGTCATTGGGGAAGAGATAGTAGCTTTAGGAGGAGGAGGCAAGCGTTTAGAAGCCATTTTCGTAAGTTCTAAGAAGAAAGATTCTTGTTTGGAAAAAAAAATCACAATTCTTTTAAATATTCTTTAAAAAAAAATTACAGAGAAAAAAGAAAGGAAAAAAAATAAAAAGACAAATTCTTGCTTCTATATTTAAAACATTAATCTGTATCCAGATTTTAACTTTGTGATGCAGCTCAAACAAGAAAGACAATCGCCATTTTGCCTTTCACTTTCCCTTTCTTCAAAAGGGAAAGTGAACAATAAAAAAGAGAAGAGGATACTTGCTGGAGTTAAAGACACCATCAAATTTAGGCACAATTTCTCCTGGTCTGCTCCGTCTGCTTTTAAGTACTTACAAGCGGCTGAAAAAAGCAGATGTGCAAGCGGCAGCTTGCTTCATCCCAGAACTTCGGGATGAAGGCTCCCTGGAACGCGGAGATACCCAGGCTCCGAGGGAGGTCTACCCTCCGATACCCAAAAATATAGGGATCCAGGGGAGCTCTTACCTCTACCTGAGAGCTCTCCTCCTCCCTTTTGCCCAGGGAGGAGATTCAAGCTGTGGGACAGCTGATTGTCAAAGTCCCGCGGCTTTCACACGGACCAGGAATGGGCGGCTTTGTAAAACGCCGCCATCGTCGTCGCTGGAACCACCGGAAGTCAATGATCTATTTTCTAGGGTGAAGAATGTCAAGATATTCCCAAGAATATTATCAGACCATAGTCCTGTATGGATGGAGTTATCTACTGAAGATGGGAACAGAAGGACTTGGAGATTGAATGAAAATTTATTTAGATATGAGGGGAATTTACAGAGATGAAGAGATTATTTAAATGAATTTTTTCTTTTGAATATGCATAAGGGTACTTCGATGCCAATGGTATGGGACGCTAGTAAAGCTTATATGAGAGGGGTATTGATTTATATGAATAATATGCATAGACGTAAACAGATGCAGAAACGTAAAGAGTTGGAAGCAGAGATTAAATCTAAGGAAAAGGCTCTTATATTAAATCCATTGGACAATAATTTAAAGGCTTCTATTAGTTTGCTTAAGGAGCAATTTAATACGTTAATAGCTGATCAGATTGCAATTAATTTGAGGTATATGCAACATAATACATTTTGTAATGCAAATAAACCTGGTAGTTGGTTGGCTTACCAACTACGAAAGAAACAGAAATCTAGGATTATAGAAAAAATAAATTATAAAGGTAAAGAAGTTTATCAACAAAATTTAATTAAAAGGAGTTTTTTAGATTTTTATTCAAAGTTATATGCTAGTGAAAATAAACAAGTTTTAGATATAGAAAAGTATTTACAGGAATCACATTTTCCTAAATATTTGGGCAATTAAACAATTGAAAGTTGGTAAGGCTCCAGGTACAGATGGATTAACAGCAATTTATTACAAAATGTTATCTGAAGAAATTATAGAACCATTGAAGGAACTTTTTAATAATATTCTGTCAGGAGCAGAGGTACCTCCATCATGGAGAAGGGCTTTTATATCATTGATTCCGAAGGAGGATCAAGATTTGACCCAGCCCAAAAATTATAGACCTATATCTCTTTTGAATACAGATTATAAAAATTTTTCAAAAATATTGGCAAATAGACTAATGCGAGTTTTGAAGCAATTGGTTCATAGTGACCAATCTGGATTTATATCCGGAAGATATATGAAATATAATCTTAGACAAATTGTTAACTTAATTGAGTATTTGGATAAGAACAATCAAATCCCTGCTGCTTTGATTTTTTTAGATGCTGAAAAAGCTTTTGATCAATTAGACTGGCAATTTTTATTCAAAGTAGTAGAGGAAATGAATTTTGGGGATAAATTTTTACTTGCCCTTAAGGCAATATATCAACAACAATCTGCACAAATCATAGTTAATGGAGGTTTAACAGAAGCGTTTAAAATTGAAAAGGGTACAAGACAGGGATGTCCTTTATCCCCATTATTATTTGTTTTAACCATGGAGATTTTACTTATTAAAATTCGAGAGTCACCTAGAATAAAGGGAATAAAAATAAATAAGAGTGGTTATAGATTGAGAGCTTTTGCTGATGATTTGGTTGTGACATTATCTCAACCGACAAATTCAGTTAGAGATTTGGTTGAAATTTTAACTCAGTATGGGAAGGTTTCAGGTTTTAAGGTAAATAATAATAAGACTAAAATATTATCAAAAAATATGTCTATGAAGGAAAAGGACATTATGGTTAGATTAACAGGTTTTGAAATAGTGAAAAAGGTTAAATATTTAGGAGTTTATTTAACTGCTTCTAATGCTAAATTGTATAAAAATAACTATGAGACATTATGGATAAAAGTGCAAAAAGATTTAAATAATCGGAAAAAATTACAATTATCTTTGTTGGGAAGAATTTCGGCAGTTAAAATGAATATACTTCCAAAGTTTCTTTTTCTATTTCAAATGATACCTATTTTGAAAAAAGATGCTAATCTGGAGGAATGGCAGAAGGGGATTAATAAGTTTATTTGGGCAGGGAAAAAGCCGAGAGTTAAATTCAAAATTATGCAGGATAGACGGGAAAGAGGTGGATTGAAGGCACCTAATTTAAAATTGTACTATGATGCGGTGGCTTTAACGTTGATTAGTGATTGGCTCAACTTGTTGCGTGTCTGGAAGAAATATTATTATAGGTTAAATTATAAAATCCCAATTTGGGGGGTTCCAGGACACGTGATAGAGGGAGTATCTAGGGGAGTAAATTTGGATAAGATTTCTTATAAGGAATTACTTAGTTTGGTTGGGCAGCATTGGCAATTAAAGCCTTTAAATGAGTTGAAGCAAGAAAATATTGTATATTCTTGGTTTTATTATAATCAATTGTTATTGAGGTGGAGTATAGATCAAAAGGTTGGAATTACTTTAGAGGATGTGAATTTGGTAAAACAGATTAAAGATCAAAGTCGAGCTCATATAAAAAGAATTTATAATGTTTTAATAGAATTGGATTCTGAAACAGAGTTGGTTAAAGATTGTATGATCAAATGGGTGCAAAATATTCAAGGTCCGATTTTATTGGATACATGGGAGACAATTTGGGTTAGAAATGTAAAATTTACTCAAGTGCAAAATTTAAGAGAAAATTTTTATAAAATGTTTTATAGATGGCATTTGAATCCCCAAAAGTTGTCCCGCATGTATCCGAATTTACAGCCTAAATGTTGGAGATGTGGAAATTTAGATGCAACCTATTTCCACATTTGGTGGACTTGTAGAGATATTAAAGCTTTTTGGATCAAGATTTGGTGGAATATTCAAAAGATTTTTAAGAAAAAGATTAAGTTTACTCCGCAATTATTTTTGTTGGGTATTATTGTAGATTTTGATGTTAAAGAAACTAATTTGATGTTGAACCTTGTAACAGCTGCAAGATTATTGGTGGGGCAATATTGGAAGAAAAATCTGTTGCCTACTTTGGAAGAATGGATACTTAAAGTGTCTAATTTAGCAGATATGGCGAAGATCTCCGCCTATTTGAAGAAAGATATATTATGGTTTGGAGAAGATGGATTGATTATATTCAGAAGAAATATGAAATTGAAAAGTATTATCTTGCTTTTGAGTAGATTTTAGATAATTATTAATAGCTTTAATTATATTATTATTTTTGACTTAATTTGTTAATATTTGTATTGATAAGGAGTTAAAGTGTCTTATGGTTTTGATTGATAGTATAGTTGGTTTATGTTAGTTGGATTATATTTGTTTATTCTTTTGTTTTACCCTGTAATCAGCTCTGGGAAGTGGGCGGAGGGGGGAAGGGGTGGGGGGGTTTATATTGTAATAAATTTATAAAACTTTTAATAAAAAAAAGTCCATTACAAACATCTTTCAACGGTTCACTTAGTGTATCTTGTAGGGTTTTATATAACTCCGCTGGTAATCCATCTGGCCCTGGTGCTTTTTTGGTTTTTTCCCTTCTTATGACCTCTGTTATTTCCATCATTGTGATTTTTTTCCTCTAACATAGTCTTAAATGTTTGTGGAATTTTTGGAAGAATATTTTCTTCCAGATATTGGATCGTTCTTTCTCTTGGAGTTTCTTCTATGTCATACAGTTTCTTGTAATATTCCTTAATTATCTTTTTTATTTCTTCATTTTTAAATTGTAGACAGCCTTTTTCATCTACTAAGTTGTATATCATTTTCTTCTCCTTCTGTTTTGTAAGTTTATAAGCTAACCATCTTCCTGGTTTATTTGCATTTTCAAAAAAAATTGTTTTGCTCTTTTTATCTGCTGTGCCAGTTTTTCTGAATACAACAGATTTAGTTTGTGTTTTATTGTTTCCATTTCTCTTTTCAAAGTCTTTTTCTGCGGGGGTTTTTTTTTTGTAGTTCTGATTCTAACTTTCCAAATTTTTCTTTTAGTAGTACATATTGCTGTCTTCTCTCTTTGTTTTTCTTTGCCGTGTATGTTATAGCTATACCTCTAAAATATACTTTGGCTGTGTCCAATACATTTTGTAATGTTGTATCTTCTTTTTTGTTTTCTCTAAAGAAAAATTCCATTTCTTTTTTTTGCTAATTCTATAAATTCTCTTTCTTTTAGTATAGATTGATTTAAAGTCCATCTTGGTCTTTTTTGAATTCCTCTCCATGTCACTTTTAAAGGGTTATCGTCTGCCCATGTACCTAGTTCTATCTCAATTTCCTGTATATTCATCCTCAATTCAGACGTCATCCAAATCATGTCAATTCTTGACCAGGATTTTTGACTATTTGAATAAAAAGTATATTGTAGTTTTTCTGGATTAATTTCCCTCCAAACATCTTGTATTCCAATTTCTTCTATCATATTAAAAAATGTCTTAGGTAGTCTTTCTTCTTCCAATTTTCCCCGTTTTACTGCTTTTATAGTCTAATGTCCCATCCACTATTGCATTCAAGTCTCCTACTAAACAAATATTTTGGTACTCCATTTCTATTATTTTTCTATGGAGGCTTTGGTAAAATTCTTCCTGGTTATTATTTGGTGCAAAGATTACTACTAACAATGTTTGTTTTTGATGTAGATATATTTCTACCATCACAATTCTTCCCTCTTCATCTGAGTAAACCATTTTAGAATCTATTGTCTCTTTAATATATACAGCAACACCTCTTTTTTTCTGATGCACTGATACATAATAAAGTTTCCCAATTTTGGGGTATTCTAACAGTTTATGATGTTGTTGTTTTTTATATGTGTCTCTTGCAAACAAATTATATCTATATTTAATTTCTGCAGTTTCCTGAAAATTTTGTTTCTTTTTGATGGGGAATTTAGTCCATTTATATTCACTGAAAAAGTTCCGTTTTCTTTCTCCATTTCCATTATTTATATTTAGGTCTAGTCGATCTCATGGTCCTCTGTTCTCTGGCAGTTCCTTCACTCTCTTGTTCAAATTTCTCTTTCTGTTCTCCTGTTTGTGTAGTTACTTCTTCAATTGTCTCTTCCGTTTGTTTCTGTTCCTTACTCTCCTCTTGCCAATGTTGCACTCCTTCATCTAAGACTGCTCAGTTTCTTACTTCAAAGTCTTCTGCTTTCCAGATTGAATCCAGTCGATATCTTGTATTATTCCAGTTGATTAAAATCCCTTCTGGCATTAACCATCTAAAATTTATGCCTTTTGCAATCAGCTTTGTAGTTAAAAAATGATAATGTCTTTGAGTATCTCTTACTCTCTTAGGTATCTGCTTTAAGACCACAATTTCTTTATTGTTGTATTGTAATGGCTCATCTCTAACTTTTCTCAGTATTTCATCTCTTGTTGTTTTCTTTATGAATCTCACATGCACCTCTCTGGGTAGTTTATATTTCCTTGCATAGCTTGAGTTCATTCAAAATATTTCATCTATCTCCATTTGCATCTCTGCTCTGTCTGCTTTCAAAGCCTCTGCCAGAAGCTCAATGATCACAACTGCTATATTTTCTTCTCTGTCTTCAAGGATATTTTGAAATCTCAAATAGTGTTCCACCTTCTCCATTTCTAAGATTGCCACTGCTCCTTCTAGATTTTGGTTTGCTTGTTCTAATTTTTCATTTTCTTGCAATAGTATTTCCATTTTTTTGTCAATATCATCTGATTTATTTTCCATTTTCTGGATTCTTTGTTCATTTTTGGCAATCATTTGATGGTGAACTTCAAATTGTGCCTTTATATCCAAAATTTCTTCGCTTAATTTATCAAAATTGCTTTTTGTCTCACGATTTTTTTGCATTGACTCTTGAATCAATTTTAGTGTAGTCTGCATTTCATTTTGGGCAGTGCTTATTTTCTCACGCTGCAACATTGTTTCAATAGATCCCTGAGTTGTTGGGCTAGGTGTTCCAACAGAGGAAGTCTTCTTCATAAGTCTGGTGATGTTTGATGTACTCATTTTTCAGCCAACAGTCTTAGGGTAAAATCCAAAATGTAAAAATGTAAAATGTACTTTAGGCTAAATCCAGTATCTCAGGGGGAAAAAAACAACATAGAGCAGGCAAAAAGAAAAAAGAAAAAAAAGCCAACTGTCTTAGGCTAAAATCCAATTAAAAAAAACAAGCCAACTACTTTAGGCCAAATCCAATGCCTCCAGTCGGGTCTCAGATGTAAAGCGTTCACTGTCTCCAAATATTTCCTGTTTTAGTTATATCCAGAGTCAACAAATATAGCTTTGAGAAGTCTTTTCCATTGTAGACTCACACCAAGGGACTTTGTTTGCACCAGGTGTTGTCTCAAGGTCAGATATTTCCAAATTCTTTTTAGTATTTAATACTGTAATTTCTTCTTTCGCCACTAGATGTCCTCATACACTATTTTATCAATATCTGATTTTAGAAAATTTTTACAAAGTTTTTCTTTTAAAGTTCTTTATAGCTTATTTACCCTTGAGATTATATCTAGAAAATTTTTCCACCTCTTGTAGATTAAGTAGTTCTTTGAATCAATCTGAGTTCAATTTTTATAAGTTTTTTTGTATTCCTTAAATATCTTCCCCTTTTGTAATTACTTGCCTTTAGATCTCAATCCTTCTGGGGTCTTTACTTTTTAGCACTTCCCAATCAGGAGCTCAATGTTTTTAGTCCAAAAGGAAAAGGAAAAAGCACTGGCTCACCCAGCTTCAGCATGCTGTTGACAATCAGCTGTTTGGTGGAGCGCCGCAGCTCCTCGCTTTCCTTCCAGCTGGCGATGACTTGGGCTGCCTGGGCTCACCCGGCAGCCTTTCCTCTGTCCTTTCAGAGGGTTTCTTTAGTCCGCTCAGACCAACCACTGTCTGGTCAGGGCTCCTGAGGTATCCCTCCTTCTTCGTTGCCCCTCCAGGGCAACTTTCCGACCCTTTAGGGTCGCTGGGCAAAGCGAAATCGGGCTGAGAAGCTGGGGCACCCATCTCATCGGCCGTTGAAACCGGAAGTCCTCTGCTACTGTTTAACATCTACAAGTAACTGCTGGGGGAGATCATCCACCACCATTGGGTGAGATATCATCAGTATGCTGATGATATTCAGCTGTACCTCTCTGTTCATGGTGAGTTAAATGATGCTGCAACTGCCGTCTCTTGATGCCTGGAGGTTGTTGAGGGCTGGATGGGGAGCAACAGGCTAAAACTGAACCCTGTCAAGATGGAGTGGCTTTGGGTTAGGGGCTCTTCAGTTCTTGGAGTATTACCACCTTTGGTCATGGATGGGGTTGCACTATCCCAGATTGACCCAATGCATAATCTGGGGGTTTTCCTGAACTTGCGACTCCTGCTCAAGGAGCAGGTGGCAGTCGTGGCCAGGAGGGCCTTTGCACAAGTTTATGTTGTGTGACAGTTACACCCATTCCTGGACCAACAGGCCCTTCTCACAGTCAACTACTCCCTGGTCACCTCCTGTCTTGACTATAGTAATGCACACTACATGGGGCTGCCCTTGAAGAGTATTTGGAAGCTTCAGCTACTTCAGAATGCAGCAGCCCGAACAATTTTGTGCAAGCCTAAATTTGTGCATGTGTCACCTCTTCTGCAGGAGCAGCACTGATTGCCAATCTGCTTCCACATACAATTCAAGGTGCTACCATGTTTCCCCAAAAATAAAAGCCGGTCTTATTTTCTTTTGGGCTCTGAAATAAGCACTAGGGCTTATTTTCAGGGTAGGTCTTACATTACCAGCAGCTGGCGAGCACACGGGGGTGTAGCATGCACATGGGGTGGAGACACAGCGCAGTGGAGATGGGCCAACTTCGGAGTGTGGTGGCTGACCAACTAGAGCAGACATGTCAAACACAAGGCCCAGGGGCCAGATGCGGCCCACGAAGTGGTTTCATGTGGCCCGTGAAACCATCCTGGAAGCAGTGAGGGAACGGTCCCCGCTGCCTTGGCCCTGGCCCAGGCCGGCCGGGAGCCAATGTACAATTTTTTAGTGGCCATCTATGCTGAAATACATTCAGTCTTAGCTCCACAAGGCCATCCAGAAACAGCCAGGAACCAGTGCCTGCTGCGTTGGCCCCGCCCCCTGGGTGCATGCTGGGGAGGTGTCACCCTTTGTGAGAAATGAAGAAATGGACCATGCCTTGGCGCTTGCCCCAGTCCCACCCCCTTCTGCCAGAGACCCTCAGATCTGTCCCACTCCTGCCCAAACCCCCACAGGCACCCTTGATGTGAACAATTTGAAAGAAGATATGAATCAAGATCTGACAGAGATGGTGCTTAATGATCTAGCTCTTGTTTTGAATATGGATAAAGATGAATTACGCAGAGAAGTGGAAAAAGTTTACAGAGTTAATTCTTGGATTGCGAAACAAAAGAATTTGCCAAGAGATGTGGTGATTTATTTTACAAAGAGGCCTCTGCGTAATGAAATTATACAAGCTTATTACAATAAGAGATTTCAGATTGCTGCCCAAGATGTCATTATTTTAAAGGAAATTCCATCAAGAATCTTAAGAAACAGGAAAGACTTTGCTTTTCTAGCTAATGAACTTAAAGCAAGATCGATGTCATTCACATGGGAGATTCCGACGGGTATTGTTTTGAGCCATGCGGGGATGCGTCATAGGCTTAACACGGTTGCTAAAGCTAAAGAGTTTTATAATACGGTCCTGGGAGCAGGCTCATCTTTATCTATGATCCAGAAACCTTCGGGCGGCAAAGAGGTGGAACAGCAATCTGAAGGATTAGGTCTGATCTCTGCTGGGAAGTCACAAGTGGAATGGCAACGTCAAACAGAGGTTAAAGAGCAGAGGATGACCCGTGCAGCACACAGACGCAAGGAAAAGGAACAACAGAAGAAAGAACCCAAAGAATCTTCTTCTGAAAGTGCTTCATTGCCGGTGGGAGGAGCAAGACCCAAGAGTTCTGCAACACATTCATCAATGGCAGATCTTCAGGCAGTCTTCTCCAGGCTCCTGGTTAAGGGAGATGGCAAAGTTCCTGACCTGGAATGTTAACGGTCTCAACTCCCCTCAGAAAAGAAAGAAAATCTTTTATTATTTAAAGCAACATAACAATGATATCATCTGCTTGCAGGAAACTCATATTTTACTTAAAGATCAAAAATATTTAGCTAATGCTCATTTGGGATCTCATTTTGTATCTCCTGCCCCTGGGAAAAAAGGGGGAGTGGTTATTTATGTTAAGCAAAATCTACCAGTTTGTCTGGTAGAATCAGATCCTCAAGGAAGATATGTAATGATTGAACTTGGATTATATGGTAAGAAAATACTTGTAGTGGGACTGTATGCACCAAATCAGCAACAAGAACAATTTTATAAACTGTTACATCAGAAAATAATTTCGCTGGACTATAGATCTGTGATATTAATGGGGGATTGGAATGGTGTTTTAGATACACAAAGGGACAAAAAAGGTTCCTCTATCCTTTTTAAACAGGCTAAATTACCCAAAGCCTTTTTTGACTTGAAAGAGGATTGGGAATTGAGAGACTATTGGCGTGAACGTAATCAAGAGGAGAGAGACTTTACCTTTTTTTCAGATAGACATCAATCTCTGTCAAGAATTGATTTTTTTTTTATTACAACTGACTTATATAATAGGGTAAAGAATGTAAAAAATTTTCCTAGGTCACTGACGGATCATAGTCCAGTTTGGATGGAGCTGATTCATGAAAAAGAGGAGAGGAGATCCTGGAGGGTGAATGAGAACTTATTTAGACAAGAAAAGAATGTTCAAAAGTTAAAGGAGTGTTTAAAGGATTATTTTGCTTTGAATATGTATAAGGGGACATCAACATCAATGGTATGGGATGCAGGTAAAGCTTTTATGCGTGGGATTTTGATAAAGATGAACAGTGTTCATAGACAAAAGCAGACTCAGAAGCGTAAGGAATTGGATCTGTTTCTAATGTAAAATTGTTTAAGAATAACTATGAAAGGTTGTGGGTCAGGGTACAAAAAGACTTGAAAAATTGGGAGAACTTACAGCTATCTCTCATGGGAAGAATTGCAGTGATTAAAATGAATGTCCTGCCAAAATTTCTCTTTTTATTTCAAATGTTACCTATTTTAAAGAATGAGGTTAATTTAAACGAATGGCAGAAAGGCATTAATAAATTTATTTGGGCAGGGAAAAAACCAAGGGTAAAGTTTAAAATTATGCAGGACTTCCGTGAGAGAGGTGGACTCAAGGTACCGAATTTGAAATTATATTATGACGCTGTGGTCTTAACATTAATTAGTGATTGGGTAAATTTAACAAATTCAGAGATACTCCACTTGGAGGGATGGGATTTACTTTTTGGTTGGCACTCCTACTTAATATTTAATAAAAAAGTGGATTGGGCCTTTAAATCTCATATTATAAGGATTTCTCTACTTAGGGTTTGGAGGAAATATTATAAAAGTGATTTTAAAATACCATTATGGGCTATACCTTGGCATGCGATAGAGGGGATAAAGAGAGGTGTTAAAATGGATACGGTGTCTTATACACAATTACTTAGATGGGATGGTCAAAATTGGCAGTTAAAATCTTTGGAAGACCTAGTACATGAAAATATTACTTATTCTTGGTTTCAATATAGACAATTAGTAGATAGATGGAAGATGGATCGTAATATAGGCCTGCTTAGAGAAGATGAAAATCTTTTTAAGCAAGTAAAGGATCAAAGACAAACTCACATTAAGAGAATTTATGGGGTGCTAGTGGAACTGGATTCAGAATCAGAATTAATTAAAGATTGTATGATTAAATGGGCGCAGAATTTTGGTGAACCAGTTCTACTGGATACCTGGGAAACTATCTGGGTGAGAAATGTTAAGTTTACACAAGCTCAGAATTTAAGGGAGAATTTTTATAAAATGTTTTACAGATGGCACCTTGATCCACAAAAGATGTCTTTCATGTATCCTGACTTACAGCCCAAATGTTGGAGATGTGGCTGCTTGGATGCCACTTATTATCATATTTGGTGGTCGTGTAAAAATATAAAAGCTTTTTGGATTAAGATATGGTGGAACATTCAGAGAATTTTTAGAAAGAGGGTAAAATTTACTCCACAATTGTTTTTGCTTGGCATTGTTACTGATTGTGATGCTAAGGAGGTTATATTGATGTTGAATCTGATTACAGCCGCAAGGCTCTTAGTAGGTCAATACTGGAAGAAGGAATCTTTGCCTACTTTGCAAGAGTGGTTTTTTAAAGTATCTTACTTGGCGGAAATGGCAAAGATTTCGGCTTTCTTAAAAGAGCAAACACAAGAGAAATTTTTTGATGTATGGGAAAAATGGATAAATTTTATACAATTTAAACTGGATTTGAAAAAATATCATTTAGCCTTTTTATAACCTGTATTTTTCTATTTTAAATATTTTCTTTTTTTAAGGATTATAACTCTTTTTTCATATATATTTTATTTTTAATTATTTTATAATTTTGTTAATTTTTCTTTTAATTAAGCCTATATTCTGCTCTGGGAAGCTCCGGGGGGGGAGGGAGGGGGTGGTTTGGGAGGGGTTGGGGGAGGGTTGTATTGTTTTGTTTTTTTTGTTGTTGTTGCTGTTATTGTTTTTTTTTTTGTTTTTGTAAAAGTTTTTAAAATTTTTCAATAAAAAAAAAAAACAATGTAGAGCTGGCCATGCCCGCCCAGTAGGCCACACCCACTCATCCACACTCACCCAGTAGGCCACACCCACCCTGGCCACACTCACCTGGCCCAAGGGCAACCACAATGCTGATGCGGCCCTCAATGAAATTGAGTTTGACGCCCCTGGTACCGTATGACAGAGATCAGGTGGGGTGCGCGCGTGTGCCCTTCTTGTGCTAGGCCAGGCCCTGCAACCCCAGGGCAGCCATGCTGGGTGGTGGCAGGAAGGGCGCCAAGGCAGTGGCATCCAGGCCAGTGCTCCTCCGAGTGGAGCAGGGGACCGTTGCCCCAGGGTGCTGGGGCACTGCCTTCCTGGACTGGCCCACCCGAGAGGTGAGCGGGGAGGCGGTAGCCCAGGGCCAAAGCAGCAGGCAAAGTGCCAGAGGATCGGGGAGGGAGGATGCTGAAGTGAGTGGGCGTCCTGCTGTCAGCGCCCATGCTGGCTGAACCCCTTCCCCGCCAGAGCCGGAATGCCACCGTGTTTACTGTAAGTGCTGGTAGATGCCGGCATTCCCTCTGGTGGGCCTGGGTAGCTGCTGGAGAGCGACGGGCCCATTTCAGCACCTGACACCCTTAGGGGGGTTGCCTTGAGACCTGCTTTCCAGCTCCATCACATTTCTCTGCAGGTGTGAAGCTGGAGAGCTTGCCCCACCACCACCCAGATGCCCTCGCTTCCCCCAAGCATTTCTTTGCTTACCTGATTTCCAGCTCCGTCGCATTCCTCCACCACTGTGTGCAGTCCCACAAACAAAAGAAGTTTGTGGAACTAAAAAAAAAAAAAGTTCAATCATTTCCAACTTTGCGAGATCTGGTTTTTCTTTTTTTTTTTGCGAGAAGTTGGAATTGATTGACCTTTTTTTTTTTAGTCTGTACACGGCAGCGGCGGAGGAGGAATGTGACAGAGATGGAAATCAGGTAAGCAAAGAAATGCTTGGAGGAAGTGAGGGCATCTGGGTGGTGGTGGGGCAAGCTCTCCAGCTCCATGTCCACAGAGAAATGTGATGGAGCTGGAAAGCTTTACAGCTCCAGCACTCCACCTGCCACTTCGGTGGCTGTGTGGGCAGAGCTGAGAAGAGGGCCAGGTGGCCAAAAGCGCCACCAGTCTGGCTGAGAAGGGGAGTGAAAGGGAAGAGGGTGGGCAGGTGAGGGGGGATCTGCCCCACGCCACCCACTTGTTCTGCGGCTGGCCACTTTCGGCCGAGCCATGTCATGCCCACCAATGCTGCTGCCAAGATGCTTGGCAGATCCCCTCCGATCTGACCCACATGGCATCTGCTTTCCTGCTCCGATGCAACCCTAACCCCCACTCCCTCCAACCCTACCCACAATGCCTAACCCCAACCCTAACCCCCACCCAGGGCAACCACAATGCCTAACCCCAATCCTAAACCCCATCCCCCACCAGGGTAACCACAACCACAATGGTGATGTACAGCAATCAACATTTATTCAAAAACAGTCATGTCATTTTCTTCTGTAACATCTTCATATAGTAACTCTCCCAAACCCCGAATTCCGGCCTTAACCTCTTGTGACTCCAGTTCCTGTAGAACCATTGGCCCCAAACTCTCATGTCCAGCAATAGACCTCTCCTTAAATGAGCACTTCTTGTCCATGTAGCCTGCTCATAGTGCATTGGCAACACAGCTGTCAGTGATTTTATCCCATGAATTCTTCGCCCAAGTCACGACCTCTGGCAGGCTAGGCTTTTCCCTGTGCAAATAGTTTTTGAATGGCTTGTTTATCATAATATCCAGAGTCTGGAGATAGGCAGTCATTCCTGCAGGAATCATTATTTGATCGATTCCTCTCTCTCCAAGGAACTTCTGCATGTCTTTTGTGCGTTGAGTGCTGGCTGAATCCCAAACTAGCAGACCTCTTTGGCCACCTCTCAAAACAAGTGGCAGCATTAAATCAATCCACTTCCTTGTAACAGCTTGTGTCCACCAGGCTTTTTCGGTTTCAAGAACATAAATGCCTGAAACACGTTCAATTTTATCTTTCTTACCCTTAGTGATGATTAGAGGTGGGACTTTTGTTCCATCCAGACGAACTGTCAAAATACAGGTAACACATGCACTTTCATAACCAGTGGAGGGAATGTAGATTGATGAGGCACCCCTCTGATCAACTGTCATTTGAGATGCTTGGCCCATAAACACTGCAGTTTCATCCATAGCAATCATGTTGTAGAGTTGGTATATTGAAAAGTCTACACCATTAACAAAGGACTTGAATGCAAGTGCACGTTTAATAAGTTCAGCATCCTGCAACTTGAACAGTGTTGTCTATCTTCTTAGAGACAGTTCTTATAGCTGAAGGAAGCCATCCGCCAGTGTTGTGGTGCCTTGAATTCTCCTGGGGGTAACAGAGCTCTCAATCTCTGTTGCAGACCCTCTACAGTTTTAGGTTTAGAATGTTTTCTAAACCAGAAGAAATCTCCCTGGAAAAGGGGAGGCTTTGGAAATCAACCCTTTTGCTCCCCTGAGTAGCCAGATCCTCTCAGACCGCCTCTTGAAGTAGTAGTAATCTGGTGAGTCTCTGGCTGGGGTGGGGCAACCAGACAAGTTCACTGTGAAATAATCAGCCATTTATGACGGACAATAAGGGGTGGCTCCATTTCTTAAGCACTAGTTTTTCTGCATATTTACCTTTCATGCTGAAAGAGGCTTTCCCTAGTTGCAGTTTGCCGTTTCCTTTTTATGGAACTATTGTCACTTTGGAAGCTTTGTGATTTCAACATGGCTAAGGGGGAGGAGCTGATCTACCCGAGACAAAACAAAGAAGCTGGAAAACATTAGAACTTAAATTACTGTGGAAACTACTTTTGAAAATCTTGTATTTAGATTTAAATCCTTTAGGGGGTTTTATACTGCTAGCCAACTTTTACAGAAGGTTTTTTCCTTTCACTTCTCTTCTTTTAAAGAAAGACTGCTCGAAGAGTGTTTTGTGCTTGCCGAGAGATCGGATGGAATAGTTTTGATTTCAAGTGCTGCTTGTAAAGAGTCCTTTTTTTATTTGCATAATAATGTTATACGGACCATACAGTGAGGGAAAAAAGTATTTGATCCCCTGCTGATTTTGTACATTTGCCCACCGACAAAGAAATGATCAGTTTATAATTTTAACGGTAGGTTTACTTTAACAGTGAGAGACAGAATAACAACCAGAAAATCCAGAAAAATGCATTTCAAAAAAGTTATAAATTGATTTGCATTTTAATGAGTGAAATAAATATTTGACCCCTTTGCAAAACATGACTTAGTACTTGGTGGCAAAACCCTTGTTGGCAATCACAGAGGTCAGACATTTCTTGTAGTTGGCCACCAGGTTTGCACACATCTCAGGAGGGATTTTGTCCCACTCCTCTTTGCAGATCCTCTACAAGTCATTAAGGTTTCAAGGCTGACGTTTGGCAGCTCGAACCTTCAGCTCCCTTCACAGATTTTCTATGGGATTAAGGTTTGGAGACTGGCTAGGCCACTCCAGGACCTTAATGTGCTTCTTCTTGAGCCACTCCTTTGTTGCCTTGGCCATGTGTTTTGGGTCATTGCCATGCTGGAATACCCATCCATGACCCATTTTCAATGCCCTGGCTGAGGGAAGGAGGTTCTCGCCCAAGATTTGATGGTACATGGCCCCGTCTATTGTCCCTTTGATGTGGTGAAGTTGTCCTGTCCCCTTAGCAGAAAAACACCCTCAAAGCATAATGTTTCCAACTCCATGTTTGATGGTGTTCTTGGGGTCACAGGCAGCATTCCTCCTCCTCCTCCTAACACAGTGAGTTGAGTTGATGCCAAAGAGCTCGATTTTGGTCTCATCTGACCATAATATTTTCACCCAGTTCGCCTCTGAATCATTCAGATGTTCATTGGCAAACTTCAGACGGGCCTGTACATGTGCTTTCTTGAGCAGGGGGACCTTGTGGGCACTGCAGGATTTCAGTCCTTCACGGCGTAGTGTGTTACCAATTGTTTTCTTGGTGACTATGGTCCCAGCTGCCTTGAGATCATTGACAAGATCCTCCTGTGTAGTTCTGGGCTGATTCCTCACTGTTCTCATGATCATTGAAACTCCACGAGATGAGATCTTGCATGGAGCCCCAGACCGAGGAAGATTGAGTTATTTTATGTTTCTTCCATTTGCGAATAATTGCACCAACTGTTGTCACCTTCTCACCAAGCTGCTTGTCGATAGTCTTGTAGCCCATTCCAGTCTTGTGTAAGTCTACAATCTTGTCCCTGACATTCTTGGACAGCTCTTTGGTCTTGGTCATGGTGGAAAGTTTGGAATCTGATTGATTGATTGCTTCTGTGGACAGGTGTCTTTTATATAGGTAACAAGCTGAGATTAGGAGCACTCCCTTTAAGAGAGTGCTCCTAATCTCAGCTCATTACCTGTATAAAAGACACCTGGGAACCAGAACTCTTGCTGATTGATAGGGGGTCAAATACTTATTTCACTCATTAAAATGCAAATCAATTTATAACTTTTTTGAAATGCGTTTTTCTGGATTTTGTTGTTGTTATTCTGTCGCTCACTGTTAAAATAAACCTACCATTAAAATTATAGACTGATCATTTCTTTGTCAGTGGGTAAACATTCAAAATCAGCAGGGGATCAAATGCTTTTCCCCCTCACTGTAAGAATCTGGAAATGCTGCAGAAAGCCACTTTACACAAGGTAAGTGAGGTGGAGTCAATTTTTCTCTTGCTTTGACTTTTATATCACTTATGTGCCAGCATAAATAATTTGTTGCCAGATGCACTGTCCTGTAAGCCTGAGTACTTACAGGCACAGGAGACACCAGTTCCTGCAACCATTTTACAGCCTTCTAACTTTCTGCAACATCTGGTGGAAGCAGCTACCAAGGTCCTGTGGGCTGCACGAGTAGCACAGGACTTAATTGGCAGGATTAAAACACAGCAACTGCTCAACCCATTCTCATGGGCCCAGATGAATGATCTTCAGGGGACCCTGCCAGGTACTGTATCCTTGTTTTCCATGGAACAAGGGACTTTGCAGCACAAAGGCAGAATAGTGGTGCCTGCGCCTTTGAGAGAGGAGGTTTTGCAGCTTTGCCATGATAACCTGACAGTAGGGCATTGGGGGAGGGGGGTGTTCAAGACACTGCACAGAATATTAAGACACTTTTGGTAGCCTAACATGGCAGCAGATGTCAAGGGCTATGTAGCATTTTGCAATACCTCCAGAAGGGCTAAATCCCACCATCAGAAGCCAGCAGGTATCAAGCGCAAATAACCAGGAGCATTTGTTGAGTTCAAAGCACAGAAGAGTTTATTATTGCTACCTATACACAAGAATCTAGTCAACGGACAAATCTAAATTGGCACTAGATAAGGGTCAATGGAATTCACATGGAGCTGGAATTGGGTCTCTTGTGGCAACACAATGACTTCAAACTGATGACACGTTACATACCCTCCCAACTCCCCACACCCTTGGCACACAGTATCAATGGATTTGATTACTGGTTTAGCTCCAGTCTTTTTACCAAAATAGCACATTACATCCCTTCAAAGGGTTTGCCCACTGCCAAAAAACCTGCCCAACTCTTTTTGGACCATGTCTTTCACTATAGAGGCATGTGAAATTTCAAGATTTTTATAAGACAGAGGCAGTCAATTTATTTCAAGGTTCTGGAAGGCACTGTTCCAACTTTTGAGGGTCCAGGTCAGCCTGTCATCTGCCCACCACCCTGCCATGAATGGTGAGGCTGAGAAAACTAACCAGTTGCAGCAGCAGTATTTGAGATGTTACTGTACTTACAGCCAGGATAACCGGCTTCATTGATTCCACTCACAGAATTATTTTACAATAATGTGCTCCACCGATCAATTGCTATGACCCCCTTTCAAGCATTTGATGGCAGTCATCCCAGGGTGATACCAGCTCCGCCACAGGAGGGTGCTGCCCCAGGAACAGTGGATTTTTTGCAAGAACACCTAGCAGCCCTGGCCCTGTTGAACCAGCAACTAGGGTCATTCCATGTCAAGTGGTCTGATTTCAGAAAAGTGCCCCACTCGACCATCACGGATTTCGATTAAATTTTGTGTGAACATGCACACATGTCCCCAATGAACATTGGTAAAGTGTTACATTTGCCAATGCAACACTTGCGGAGATATAGTCATTTGTTTGACCGCATACCGCAGCCTTCTACAGTATGACTCTGAGGATCCAGCAACTTTGAGACATAATATCTCCGGCAATATTTTGTTGAAACAAACTTGGCCATCTTGTACAACTTTTTGTGCTCTATTAAACAAAATAATAAAAGCATTCTCATGAGCGATCTCCATCTAGATAATTTGGAGAAAAGTTGGCTGAAAATATTGTGGCTCGAAAAAAGTTTAAAGCTTGGCTTTTTATATCTCTGGAAGGAAAGGTATGATAAACGTGAAACTTTGCGCATAATAACTTAGCAACAAAAGGTTTTCAAATATAAAATTTCATTCTCCTACTGCTTTACAATAGTTTACAAATTGAGTGTAAAGTTGACGTTTTTTGTAAAAATGCCAAAAATAGGGTATTTTCAGCCCGCTTTTACAAAAAAAGACCTTCTGGAAACTCTGTTAAATCACTCATTAGAAAGAGCATGTTTCAAGCCCCCTAAAAAAGTAGGGTTGGTTTTTCATCACTGACATATAAAGCCCTAAAAATAGGGACAAAGTTGAGAATGTTGCTATGGCAATGTCATGTATGTCAACATACATTCTTTTATATTGTGCTGTTGTCATTTCATTTATGCTGGAATTTCAAGTGTGTAATTCATTTCTTGCATGCTATATGAATCTGTTAGTCTACTAGCGGTGCTTCTACACTAATGACAGCAGTTAAATGTGCTGTAAGTACTTTAGTGACACCACATATTAGCATGTTGCGGCTATAGGATTCTGAACTGTATGTCAACATTGCTAATATTGAACATTCTTGCTTTGATAAAATATGCAGAACTGTCTGGTACTTTTAGAGTTAAATCAGAGAAGGGGAGAGGAGAGAAAAGCACACGGAAGGGAACGGAAGGGAATCTTTGCCCTCCAGGTTAATTGGAAGATGTGAATCATGACCCCACAATAGGGGAGGGGAAATGCCTGGAATGTTATGTGCAAAGGAAGGGAAATTCAGATCTTGGCACTTCTCCATGCCGTGCTGACACTCCGTAACACTATTAAAGGCTTTTTAGGTTAAAAAATGCCTGAAAGTTCTTTGAAGTGTTTCATTAATCAGACATATGACATCATGCCAAGATCTTCAAAACTTTCAACCCTAATGGGGGTCCCGAGCCCCTGTCACTGTTCCTAAAACAAACAAACAGGGAATACGCTGGCAGAGATTCGGGGAAGATCTCATTATGGAGAAAGAAAGATTGCCTGAGGCCAGCCCTTTGGCGGCAACAGCTTCCCCCGGGGGGGGGGGGTGACAGCCAGCAAGCCGGGGGAGAGCTCTGGCAGATCTCCCAGCTGGAAACAGAGACTTCAAAAGCACAATGGTGGACAGCTAACGAATCACCTGCCACTCAAGCTTTGGGTGAGTCACTGGAAAGATTTCAAAACCCAGAGGTGAAAAGCAGAAATCAATTCCTGCAGAGAGAATCCTACAGCCCTTCCATTGCAGATGTCCCTGCCAGGGACCCCAGCCATGAAGAGAGAGGGAATCCCAGCCTGAGGCCTCTGCAGCAATGGGGAGATTGGGTTCCCCAGCAGGTGGATGGTCCGCGACCTCTGAACTTGCCACAGCTAATAGAGGCCTTGCAACGGCTTGGGGTGGTACAGAAGCCAAAAGATCAGCAGCTGGTGGGAGAACGACCACAGCAAGGAGACTGGCCACAGCCCCCAAACGTGCAACCCCTGTGCACAAATCTGCAGCCAGGATGGGGCCAGCAGCAACAGCCACCGTGGGGGCCCCAACAGCCTATAATTGCACCACTTCTCAGAGCAACCTTCAATGGGGACCCAGAGAAGCTGGCTTTTTTCCTCAACCAAGTGCGTTCTCATTTGAATTGCTGGGCCTATCTCTACCCGGACCCAGGGGCCATGGTCAATGTGATTGCGTCCAGCCTAGAGGGAGAAGCATCCGAATGGCTGAACAATTTATATAATGAGCAAGCCCCTGAATTGGAGGACCCCCACCTCTTCCTCCTAGGGCTGAGAGAAAGATTTGAAGACCCATCTATTGGTCTTAAAGCAAGAGAAAAGATCCACAAAATAAAACAAGCTGGCAGGCCTGCCCTGGAGTACGTGCGGGAGTTCCACAAGATAGCAGGTCGAATAGAGGGGTGGCCTGAACAATCCCTAATCCATCACTTCATAGAGGGATTAGACGATCACCTCTCTCAGGCCTGCATCTATCGAGCCGTACCTGATCAGCTGCAAGAATGGTACCAGGCAGCAGTGAAACTAGACATTCAGCTCACCCGCTATAAGAAACCTCCAACTGATTCAACAGAGATTGCAGGACACCTTAGGCCACCCAATGAGTGAGCGGACATGGCTGCCTCACCGCCGCCAGGCAAGCCACTCATTCCCAACGAATACCGGGACCTAGCGGAGGCATTTAGTGAAAAGGAATGTGATGCCCTACCTCCTCACAGACCCAATGACTGCTCCATCGAACTGGTGCCAGGAGCCAAACTCCCACGCCCAAGAATGTATGCTATGTCCCCCCTCAAAATGGAGGAGATGCAGTGATACGTGAACAAAAACCTAGCAAGGGGGTTCATCGAACGGGCCAAATCTACCGTGGGAGCCCCTGTGTTGTTCAAAAAAAAAAAAGATGGATCTCTTTGTCTCTGCGTAGACTATAAGGGTCTCAATGCTGTGAGTGTGGAAAATAAATATCCCCTCCCCCTCCTAAAGGACTTATTAAACCATCTGGCTGAGAGAGGCATATTACTGGGTGAGAATAAAAGAGTGACACAAGTGGAAAACTGCCTTCAACTGTCCTATGGGGAACTATCAGTTCAAAGTCATGCCATTTGGACTACAGGGGGCGCCAGCCGTATTTACGCAGTTGATTAATGAGGTCCTACATGATCACTTGTACAAGGGGGTTTTGGTGTATCTTGATGATATCCTGATATACAGCACGAATATGACTGATCACATAAAGCTGGTGAGAGAAGTGTTAAAGAAACTATTGAATGCCAAGCTTTATGCCAAATTGTCGAAATGTGAATTTCACCAGACCTGATTAGATTATCTTGGCTACAGAATTTCCAACTAAAGTGGGAAGCTGGAAAAATACTGATTGTCCGACAGAAATTGTGGGTGAAAGGGAGGTTTTCCTGTCTACCAGACAACATTTAAATTTAGAAGTGCCAGACCAGCCTAATATCCTGTTTTAACTTTGCACATGATATATTGCAAACTGTCTATCACGTGACATATTGAAAACTGCTTAACACTTGAAATATTGCTAAAAGCATTCCTATGTTAAAAGAGGAACTATAGATTATAACCATGTCTAGTAACTTTCCTATGTTAGAATAAGGAACTATAGAATGTAACCATGTATGGAATATGTCTTGATCAGGAAATACTGACGTATTGGGGGTTATAAAAATGATCATCCACGCCCAGTCGGGTGTTCAGACTCTTTTTTGCTATGATAGCTCTCTGAACCTGTGCAATAAACTTCCCTTTCCTTGAAAGAGCTGACTCAAGTCTCTCACTTCTACAACAGTTTCTGGTGCATTGGCCGGGAAACTTGAGTGAGGCGATGTTTCGCTGAGGATGGCTTGACCCTTCGGACCTGCTGGAAAGCCATCTCTGAACAATTCTCCAGGCGCCATGGGGGTGTGTTTCCTCCAGGAGACAGCTTTGGCTTCTCAGCAGAGCCGACAGTGCTGAGAGCTAGTCCAAGAACCCTTTGGGAAAGGAAAGGAGGTCTGAACCAGCTCCTGGCCAGGACAAGTGTAACAACAAGGCAGGCGAATATGTGTTTAAAGTAATTGTACCTATCTCACTTGAAGATAGAAGAGGGGACCTGATCAATCCCCTGGACTCGGGACGGCGATCCTAAAGAAGTCCATGTTAAGCTGTGTGGGTGGTTAAGCCAGTGCATTCCCTACTAGTGACCATTGGAACGTCCGGCACTGTAGGTCATTGGCAGTGTGTTAGGATGGGGGGGGGCGTAGTAGTGTTCCCAGCACCCCGCTGGAATGCATGTTAAAAGGATTTGATAAGTACTTTAATCATACCCAGTATAGGGTCCCCTACCCTAAGGTAGCCAGGGATAGGCTGCAGTTTTTATGTGAGCATCAATGGCCTCACATGGATGTGGGGTGGCCCCTGGAGGGAACTTTTCAGCTCCAAATCATTGATGATCTCACTTCTCTGATAGCAGCCCATGAGGAAAACTATCCAAACCAATTTCAGTATATAGATCAGTGGGGGGATGCAGTAGCAGGGCAGGCAGATGAGTTATTGCAATGTCAGGCTGAAATGGTTCGTTTGTGTGTGGCTAGACTTAAAGGGAAAAAGCTTCAGGTTGAGACTAAAAGAGTCAAGGATGTGAAGATTTTAGAGACTAAGGTATCAGATGTAAAGAAAGAGATAAAGGTGGAAGTAGAGGAAGTAATCCTTAGACCCCCTCCCTATGTGCCGGCCTTTCCCCCATGCCCCCAGTGCTGGCTGCAGCAGCTGCTGTGCCTGGGGATGGGCTGACTGCTTCTGCTGTGCCTGGGGACATGCAACCAGCTGTGAGGCAGAAACAAAGGGGGAGGCTGTCGGCCCCCAAGGAGGAAGGGGATTTGGAAGGTCTCTCTGTAAATGTGAGGGGAGAAGTAATTAAAGTGACATGGCAGGATGTACAGCAATTGTTGAATACTTTGTTGACTCCTGAGGAAAGGGAGAAGTGGAAGGCTGCTGTTAGGCAGTGCTTGAAAGATAGGTTGCAGAGCTGTATGGGATATACAGCCAGAGTTGGAAACAAGGGCACCAGAGAAGGATCCAGAATGGAATGCACAGGATCCACCACAGATGAGATTGCTGAAGGAATATCAGAATTTAGTAGTAGAGGCTCTTCGCAAGGCTGGAAAGCCTTCGGTGAATATGTTAAAGCCGTCTTTTGTGATGCAGGAAGCAGATGAAAGTCCGGAGAGTTTCCTGCAGAGATTGATTGAGGCTTATGAGCTTTATACTCAGGTTGATCCAAGGAGTGCAGATAATGTGAGAATGTTGAATGAGAGGTTCATAGCACAGAGCTATGATGATATAAGGAAGCATTAGGGAAGAATGCTACAGAGTTGTTGGAAGTAGCAAGGAAAGTGTTTGTTAATAGGGATAAGGTAGAAAAGAAGGAGAGAGAGGCGAGGATGCATAAGAAGACAGAGTTGGCTGTGGCATTGCAAGGAGGGACCATGCTGGGACCTAATCAGTGTTCTAATTGCAGAGAGGAAGGTCATTGGCAAGGGGAATGTCCTAGAAGGCAGATGAGAGGAAGAGGTTGGAGAGGAAGAATAGGTAGAAGATGTGGGGGTGTTGAAGGTGGACCCACCACTAGGCTTCCTTTTAGGGGAAGGGGACAGAGAGGAACCCGAGGGTATAAAGGAGATTGGGATAGAGAGAGGGAAGTTGAAGGAATTGGATTGGCAGGGACCGGATGGATGGATTGAGCAAGGACACAGAGCTTTAGGCTGGGAAAGGAAGCAAGCAGTGTTAGCTATTGCTGAACCCCTAAATAGGCAACAGTTAAGGGATTTTTAGGTTTGGCAGGATTTTGTTGAATATGGATACCAAATTATGCCTTATTAGCAGCACCTCTTTATTTGGCTACAAAAGGGGGTGATACAGAGCCCTTTGAATGGGAGGGAGAACAAAGGAGAGCTTTTAAGGAAGTGAAGCAAGCCCTCACATCGGCACCAGCTTTGGCTTTGCCTAACTTAGAAAAGCCTTTCAACCTATATGTAGACACTAAAAAGAATATTGCATTGGGGGTGTTGACACAACAGTTGGGGCAGTGGCAGCGCCCGGTGGCATACTTATCTAAGCAATTGGATGGGGTGGCCACATTGTTTGAAGGTTCTTGCTGCTATAGCAGTCCTTTTACAGGATTGCAATAAATTGACCTTCTCATGTCCCATAAGTGTCCACACTCCTCATGCAATCCATTCTATTTTGGATAGATAGTAAATATGCTTTTCTGACTTTACATGCTCATGGTGCTGTGTATAAGGAGAGAGGATTTAGGGATTCTGCTGGCAAACATGTGTTACATGGACACTTAATCAAGTGTCTTCTTGATGCAGTACAAAAGCCAGCAAAGGTTTCAGTTATGCATTGTAAAGGGCCATCAGGGGGGAGTGTGGACTCTGGAAATGTTGCAGGAACTGAATAGGCAGGTGGAAAAACTTAGAAACTATGTTATTGAACAAACACCGCCTAGGTTAGTAACAAGATGTCACCCCCCCCCCCCATTGGTTGGAGATTGGACCAGAGTCAAGGGCGGCAGCAGAACCCCTGTGGACAGTGACCAGGGATCCAAAGGTTTCTACCAAACTCACTCTTAAACGTGTTTAATGTGTTTAATGAATATTCTATTGTTTGTATAACAGACATTATAGTAGCACAAGTGTATCCTGTACATATATCTACGGCTGTTCAGCTGGAATTCAACCCCCTGCTAAGCCACTCCCGGAAGCTGGCTTTCTACGCACGGGAGAAGAAAGGATGAAAGGATTATTTCTGCTTTTATATAGTACTATTGTTGCATGTAATAATGTTTGTCTTTTTAATCTAGGCCAATGGAGCAAACCAGAAGAGGCTCCACGTATTGTTCAGTCTTATGCTATAGGCACTGGCACTTGTGATGGTCACCCCCTATTGGTTTTTCACCAGAATGCTGAAATGGTATCTTGCCTCATCCTTGTCAATTTCCACTAGCGCTTGACAGAATAGTTAAAGAAACTTGCATTACAAGACAACCTGTCAACCCCGAAGCCTGTCAATATGCTGGATATATTCTTAGAAAAGGCATATGTGTTAGGGCTCCTTATAAGAAGCCTCCTCCTCCTGTAACATTGGAATGTGGGCCTCCTTTATTTTGGGGTTGGGAGCAAGTTACCCTAGTCTCGCAGTTAAAAACGGGATGGAAGGGGACTTGTATTGTAAAAGAAATAAAAGGTCCAACCAGAAAAAGGATGTGCCCCATCCATTGGAGTCAAGGATGCAATATAATTTGTGGGTCCAGTTGGCTAAAATAGCCAATACAACAGACTTTTGCCTTTCTGAAGCATATGACATGGAGAATTTACTGTCCACATGTTTAATACCAGTATGTGTTCCAGTCACAGTGGCCAAGGAGTTTGGTCACTATGTGTTTAAAGAACATATAGGCTATGAAACACTGTACAGCTGGGGTCACATTTCCAAGTTTCTACCACCCGATGCTCTAGCTTTACATACTCCTAACGTAGCCATTCCAGAAGACTTACAATGTGCACATATTACAGGTTGTGAGCAAAGTACACCTCTACCTCATTGCCTGAAGGTGAGCCAAGAAAAGCTGAATTGCACATCTTTCCAAACAGTGTCCTTTGGTTATGCCAACATATGGTTACCTAGAGGGTGGTTCTTCACTTGTGGAAAAGACACTTTTAATTACATTCCTGCCAATCTAAGCACTACATATTGCTGTCTAAGTAGACTGACTACCTTCCTACCAGATAGATCATTTTTTACCTCCTCTAACACCACACGTTACAAAAGGGCAGAAGTTTTGAATGAGGATTGTGATTCCTCTCATACTCTTCTGAACGCTGCTGAATACAATGCTTTGGCTATTTCGTTAGTGGGAGTTCCTGCACTAGCTCTGAGGGCTCATGTCAATATAAATTCTGTGGCCTGCAACTTGGCTAAAACTATAAATGCCACTTCAATAGCCTTGTCTGCTATCCATCAGGAAATGGCAGAACTACGTAAGGCGATTTTACAAAATAGGGCAGCCATAGACTATCTCCTACTCCGCCAACACATGGGATGTGAGGCCTTTGAGGGGATGTGCTGTTTTAATCTATCAGATCAATCCCCAGTTATAAATAAGCAAATTAAAGTGCTCCATAAAATGGCATTGGATTTGCAAATAGATTCCCTGGGAAGTTGGTGGAGTAACTTATGGTCTTGGCTCCCAATGGAAACATCATAAGAGCAGTAGTCATTTTTATTGCTATTCTGATTAGTAGTTGTTGTCTTATGCAATGTACCTTTTCATTGATGCATAACATAACACTGCCTAAACGAGTGTCACTACTTGCAGAAAGAAAAGCAACTGCTCAAGTTATGGCTATGTGGGAATTCCAGAAACAGGAGTATAACAACATACATACATCAGACCCAAGTGTTACAGATTGAAACTTATCTGCAAGGTTGAGATAAGTGTCAACAGGGGGGAGTAAAGTGGGAAGCTGGAAAAATACTGATTGTCCGACAGAAATTGTGGGTGAAAGGGAGGTTTTCCTGTCTACCAGACAACATTTAAATTTAGAAGTGCCAGACCAGCCTAATATCCTGTTTTAACTTTGCACATGATATATTGCAAACTGTCTATCACGTGACATATTGAAAACTGCTTAACACTTGAAATATTGCTAAAAGCATTCCTATGTTAAAAGAGGAACTATAGATTATAACCATGTCTAGTAACTTTCCTATGTTAGAATAAGGAACTATAGAATGTAACCATGTATGGAATATGTCTTGATCAGGAAATACTGACGTATTGGGGGTTATAAAAATGATCATCCACGCCCAGTCGGGTGTTCAGACTCTTTTTTGCTATGACAGCTCTCTGAACCTGCGCAATAAACTTCCCTTTCCTTGAAAGAGCTGACTCAAGTCTCTCACTTCTACAACACAACGAGGGCATTGAAATGGATCCAGCCAAGGTGAAAGCTATAATAGAATGGCAGCCACCAAAGACTTGCAAACAGCTCCAGTGCTTTCTGGGTTTTGCCAACTTTTATCGTCAATTCATCCCCTCTTTTGCCGAGATGGCCTTACCCCTTACAGAACTACTCAAAACAGGCAAAGGAGGAGGGAAGCCACGACTGGGCCAACCACTAGCATGGACGATGGGCTGTCAAACAGCTTTTGAGAATTTAAAGAGACTATTTGCTGCTGAACCGGTCCTAAAGCACCCCTGCCCAGGGGAGCCCTTTGTGATTCAAGCCGATGCCAGCGATGTGGCAGTTGGAGCTGTGTTACTACAAAAGAACAAAAGTGGGGTCCTGCAACCCTGCACCTATACCTCTAAGAAATTTACTGAAAGCAAGCGGAGATGGGCAATCTGGGAGAAAGAGGCCTTCGCGATTAGGTGGGCACTATTAAACTGGCGACACTATCTAGAAGGGAGCAAGGTGCCATTTGAAGTATGGACAGATCACAAAAATCTAGAAGCACTGAAAACTCCCCGCAAATTGTCCCCAAAGCAAGTGCGGTGTGCACAGTACTTCTTTTTTGAATGTTTTTTTTATTTTTCATTTTTCAATACATTTAATACTTTCAATACATTATAAAAAATACCTTTAAAATAAATTCATACATATAACCTTAGGTGTCACTCGTCCATCTCCCCCCCCCGACTGCATCCGCCCTCTCTACCTTCCTTCCCTACTTCCCTCCTCCCTTCCTCCCATCATACTTCCTTCCATCCCTTCCTCCTCCCCTCCCTCTTCGGATACAGTTCAGGGGAAATACCCGAGCGGCACCTTTCTCAAAATTACTCTATTTTATACAATAATATTTCTGTTTATCTAACCTATTTAATCCCACCCATCCCCACCCCCCTACACACACACCCACTTCCCGGAGCAGAATACAGGGTTATTGTGAACAAAACAAACACAATCTACATAACTTATAAAACAGAAAATTTATACAATAAACAAATTCATACTTAACCCTTAACTCACTCTAAACTTTAACATCATAATAATGTAAACAAATCTATTTTAAATCATTTATTATAAAATTCTATAAATAATAATTATTTCAAGAAAAAATTTAATCATAAAATAAATGGAACTTTAAAGTTCCATATTTATTCTGAATATAATCTATCCATCTTCTCCATACTTTAACCGCTTCAACTTCACTCTGTGCAGAGCTAAGTATGACAGTGGACTGGAGTGCCCACAGTAGCGACTGAGAGCAGCGCGGCGGACCAGCTGTGCAGCAGCTAAGCGGAGCAAAACACCCAGATCAGCACATCATACCTGAAAAGCCCAGCAATGGCCAGGCAACCGAAGGGCAAGAAGGCAGGGAGGAAAAGGATAAGTACATATCACTTGTGGACAGTGGGAAAAAGGACAAATGTTCAAGGCAGTGTGTAGAGGGTTAAGAGCTAAGCATGTTCTAGAAAACAGCCTGAGATTTCCCGTCAAAAGGAGTGCATATCATTTCATAAAGGGCAAAGAACTTTTGTAATTTTTTTTAATTTAAAACCTTTTTTATTTTTTTAAAAAAATTCAATTAAAACATTAAAAACAGTTTACTTATTTCAATTCTTTAGACATTTTTAATTTTACAAAAAAGTTTACTTATTTTAATTTTTTAGACATTTTTAAATTCTTAACAATCTAAGATAAAAAAAAATTTAAAAAATCAAAGAAAAAGAAAAAGACACTTCAAAACAGGGACGATAGTGATGATTTTTTCAAGACAGAGAATAAAGGGCCAAGAACTTTTGTAAACTATTGTAAACTGACACTTCACAACAGGGGAAATATTTAACTTTTAGAAATTTTTAATTTTGTAACAAACAAAAAATGTCATGGAAATAAAGAATGACATTATAGTGACTTGCAAAATACGTCATATGTTTGAGCTTATGCCCACAGAAGACCCAAACTATATCAAGTGTAAATTATATGAATTACTAGAAGGAAAGGGTCTAGAGGCAACTCTAGCCACTCTGAAAATCAATGAACAAAGCCAGAAACCCCAACCTAAACAAGAAGACTATACCAATATTAAACACAATAGGGAGCAAACAGCTTCCATAAAAAATGAACCTAAAGAAGAAAACCAATACACTCAAATTGAACACAATAGGGAACAAACAGCTTCCATAAATAAATGAGCCTATATATGAACCTAAAGAGGAAGACTGATGGAAACATGTCACTTTTAGAGGAAAACAACAACCAAGAGCAAAGCCCCTACAACCTACCCTAGCCCACTCCAATGAAGCCCCTCTGGAACTGAACAATCACTTTCATAGCCTCCCACTGAAAGAAAATATGCAGACACCCATAAAAGAGCAGTCAACAATAGTTTCTAAGAAAGAGGCAAAACCCAGCATTCCTGTGACAGGAAGAAAAGTATCCCAGACTTCCCTAGGGAAAAAGGTGAGTACTGGTGATAGGAGATTCAATTCTTAGCGGAACAGAAACTATAGTCTGCAGACCAGATAGTCATTCTAGGCAGGTATGTTATATCCCTGGAGCAAAAAATCAAAGCTGTAACTGAGAACCTTACTACAATAATCAACCCAACGGATTACTACCTCTTCCTTCTCCCACACATGGGGACCAGTGACACAACAATGAATCTGAAAACAATAACAAGAGATTACAAACAGCTAGGGAAGAAAGTTAAGGAATTAGGAGCACAAGTGGTGTTTTCATCTATACGTCCAATAAAAGGCCAACATCCAATGAGGGAGCAAAGGATTTTAGAAATGAACCACTGGCTTAAAAACTGGTGTTGTCAAGAGAACTTCGGTTTCCTAGAGCATTACAGGTAGTCCTCGAGTTATGAATGTAATGGAGCTTGCCCATTCCATTCGTAACTCAAGAAGTCGTGGGACTGAATCCCTGCGTTTTGAAGAGCCCCACAGGCGCACAAACACTTTTTATCCAAAGAAGACCTGAGAGAAATTGGAAACTCCATGTGATTGCCAATGGGGCACTTCAGAAATGGAAAGGAACGCTCCGTTTCTGAAGTGCCCCATTGGCAATCACACAGACTTTCCAATCTCTCTCAGGTCTCCCTTTGTATAAAAAGTGTTTGAGCGGCAGTGGCTTGAGTTTCTTCGCTCCGTCCGAGTGGAAAGAAGCAGAGGCGCAGAGTGGGGTTGCTCTTAATAAGGCCAGTGCATGTGAATGAGCAGCACACCCGCGTCTTCTTGAGAATAATCCTGCTCTGCGCCTCCGCTTTCTTTTCAGACTGAGCAGAGAAACTCAAGCGGCTACCGCCGCTTGAGTGGGCAGGACAACAAGGAGAACAGCAGTCAGGATTTGTGCCATCGGCATTGGTTCCTGCGCCCGACTGACTCCAATTACACGCTTTGCCCCATACGCATGCAAACGAAGCAAACACATGCCCCCCAGAATGGAAGCTTCTGGGGGCCATGACCTCTTTTGCAGAGAACCTATGTTTGAACTTGCGCAATATTATGGCACCTAGGAGCTTCCACCGTTGGCGCAAAAAGCATTTCCAAGCGGACTCTCCTCTCCCTCAACAGGAAAGAAACCGCGGCAGAAAGGAGGCAGATTTTGCAAAATAAGTGAGTCCGGCGTGGCAGGAAGGGAGGGGGAAGCAGTTGTGGGGAGCAGGGAGGGGGGGGAATAGAGTGAATGTTACAGAGCCTCTGCGGTCATTCGTAAGGGCGAAAAACTGCCGTGGTGCTGAAATATTCGTAATTTTGGGACTTCCTCAAAAACACTAGGGGGAGCTGATCGCATAACTTTGAATGACTGTTAAGTGAATGCTTGTAACTCGGGGATTACCTGTACCTACATGAAGGGCTTCTGGTAAGGGATGGACTGCACCTGACAAGTACTGGAAAGAATATATTCGGAAAAGGACTGGCTCATCTGATCAAAAGGGCTTTAAACTAAAATTGAGGGAGGGAATTGGGGAAATCTTCACAACCTTTAGAACTTAATTCCAAGCAAAAACCACTAGATAACCAATCATATAAGGAGGTGGGGAGTAAAGAGAAAGAATATATATATATATATATATATATATATATATATATATATATATATATATATATATATATATATATATATAGGTCTTTGGTTGTTCGGGTTTTCTCCCACGTAAAATTGGAAGTGTCTTGGCGACGTTTCGACGAAGTCCCATTCGTCATCTTCAGGCTGGTGCTTTCAGCTTCGTGCCTCGAGCAGCAGTGTGTGGTCTTGGCTGTTTCTTCCTTTTAACTGCCAGTGGAGGTATGAACTGATTGGGTGGGAGCTTGGCTGTGTTCTGATTGGGTGGAGGTGTGTTCTGATTGGGTGGAGGTGTGTTCTGATTGGTTAGGGGCTTGGCTGTGCTCTGATTGGCTGGGGGGTTGGCTGTGCTCTGATTGGCTGGGGGGTTGGCTGTGCTCTGATTGGCTGGGGGAGTGTTCTGTTTGGTTGTGCTCAGGTTAGTCTGAGTTGCAGAGGGATTCAAGATTTTGGGCTGCCCTGCCATTCCTTGGCTTCGCGTTCGTGGTCGTGCTTCCTCTTCATGGAGGGTGTCAGTTTGCTTCATGTATGGATTGGGGGGGTTTAAAGTGGCTAATGATGCAGCTGTGGTCTGGCTTCTGGTTTGTGGTCGTGCCTCATAGTCAGTGTGGCTTTGGGTTTGTTTTTTGCGTGGATGTTTGGTGGTGACATCTTGTGTGGTTTTTGTGAGTGTGGGTCTGGTATCATTTTTTGTGTTAGGGAGTCGTTTGTCAATGAGGGCGGGTTTCCAAATGGTTGGTAGGCGGGAGGTATCATCTCGCTTGTTCATGCTGTGTGGGCGTTTTTCTATCTCGATGGCTTCTCTGATTATTCTGTTATTAAAATGTTCACTTTTGGCAATGGTTCTGGTATTTTTAAAGTCAATTTCATGTCCTGTAGCTTTAAGGTGTTGGACCAGGGAAGATGTTGGTTCCTCTTTTTTGACTGAGTTCTTATGTTCTTCAATGCGTGCACTTATTCTTCTGTTGGTTTGTCCGATGTATGTGGTGGGACAAGTGCCTATCAAAGAAGCCTTGACAGCTATCCAAAACAAATATAACCCCCCCAAACACATCTTAGATCTGACCAACCACTGCCTATCCAACACATACTTCATCTATAATGGACAAAAATACAAACAAACAGAAGGAGCACCCATGGGATCACCCCTCTCACCTGTCATTACCAACCTCTACATGGAACACTTTGAAACCCAAGCTCTAGAAAAATCGGATCACAAACCCAAACTCTGGCTCAGATACGTAGACGACACCTTCATAATCTGGCCACATGGGAAAGAAAAACTGGACAACTTCCTCACACACCTCAACAGCCTACACCCCAAAATACAGTTCACCATGGAAACAGAAACTAACAACCAACTTCCCTTCCTGGATGTCTTAGTCTACAAGAAATCCAATGGCTCCCTAGGACACACCATCTACCAGAAGAAAACACACACAAACCGCTATCTGCACGCTCTCTCACACCACCACCCAGCACAGATCAACTCTGTAGCCAAGACACTCATCTCCAGAACAAAACGCTTAGCTGACGAACAACACCTAAAACCCGAACTACACACTCTCACCAATGTACTAACATCCAATGGATTCCATAGAAATAAGATTACAAACCTAATCCAAAAAGAAACCCCCACTAAAATCCAAGACAAAGAACAAGAAAACGGCAAAGCCATCCTCCCATACATAAAAGGCATCACAGACAGAATCAGTAAGATCCTCCATAAACACAACATCAAAACAGCATTCTGCACAAACAGAAAAATATCCACCATCCTTAGAAACCCCAAAGATAAAATTGAATTAGAAAATCAAGGAGTATACGAAATCCCATGCACCACTTGTCCCACCACATACATCGGACAAACCAACAGAAGAATAAGTGCACGCATTGAAGAACATAAGAACTCAGTCAAAAAAGAGGAACCAACATCTTCCCTGGTCCAACACCTTAAAGCTACAGGACATGAAATTGACTTTAAAAATACCAGAACCATTGCCAAAAGTGAACATTTTAATAACAGAATAATCAGAGAAGCCATCGAGATAGAAAAACGCCCACACAGCATGAACAAGCGAGATGATACCTCCCGCCTACCAGCCATTTGGAAACCCGCCCTCATTGACAAACGACTCCCTAACACAAAAAATGATACCAGACCCACACTCACAAAAACCACACAGGATGTCACCACCAAACATCCACGCAAAAAACAAACCCAAAGCCACACTGACTATGAGGCACGACCACAAACCAGAAGCCAGACCACAGCTGCATCATTAGCCACTTTAAACCCCCCCAATCCATACATGAAGCAAACTGACACCCTCCATGAAGAGGAAGCACGACCACGAACGCGAAGCCAAGGAATGGCAGGGCAGCCCAAAATCTTGAATCCCTCTGCAACTCAGACTAACCTGAGCACAACCAAACAGAACACTCCCCCAGCCAATCAGAGCACAGCCAACCCCCAGCCAATCAGAGCACAGCCAACCCCCCAGCCAATCAGAGCACAGCCAAGCCCCTAACCAATCAGAACACACCTCCACCCAATCAGAACACACCTCCACCCAATCAGAACACAGCCAAGCTCCCACCCAATCAGTTCATACCTCCACTGGCAGTTAAAAGGAAGAAACAGCCAAGACCACACACTGCTGCTCGAGGCACGAAAGGGAAGTCGTGTGTGGGATGGTTATGAGCAGAGAAGGTAAAAAGATCTTGACCCCCAACCCTGAAACAGCTAGTGGAGTAATGTATGACAGAACGCAAACTAGCAATGGAAAGAGGATAGATGCTGATGTGGGGCGTAGGCTTGAGATTCAACCCGATCAGCTGGGGCCTATGACACGCTCCAGGAGCCGGAAACAGGCATTAAACAACTGTATATAAGACTTCCCCCCGGCGTTTGCCTTTTAACCCTGACGATGTCAAATGTATTTGACGAAAGCTCGGTGGATTAAATTCTATTTTTGATAGATATTCTCTTGGTGATCATTACTATTTGGACAATATATATATATATATATATATATTGAGGTAGATAGTGATGGGAAGGATGGAAAACCTATATATATATATATATATATATATATATATATATATATATATATATATATATATATATATATATATATATATATATATATATATATATATATATACACATACATATATATATATATTGAGGTAGATAGTGATGGGAAGGATGGAAAACCTAGTTACAAAGTAGAAGATACAAGAAACATACCCAAGACCCATAAAGGACTCAAATGGCTATACACTAATGCTCAAAGTTTAGGGATCAGGGTGAACTTGAATTACTAGTACATGAAGGCAAATATGACATAGTTTCCATTACTGAAACTTGGTGGGATGAAACACATGATTGGAATGTACTGATGGAAGGATACAAACTATTCAAAAGAAAAAGACCTAGCAAAAGAGGAGGTGGAGTTGCACTACATCTCTACAGAAATCCAGAAAACCAAGGATGAAAACCTCCTTGAATCCATATGGGTCAATATAAAAGGAAAAAAGGACATTGCTATAGGTGTATACTACAGGCCACCCAATCAAGCAGAAGAAATATATGACCTTTCTGTTAAACAATTAACAAACGTATGTAGGAAACATACCACAGTAGTAATGGGAGACTTTAACTACCCTGAGATCAACTGGAAGACAAACTCTGCAGCAAGTGGGAGATCAAACAGATTCCTAACCAACCATGCTGACAACTTCGTCATTCAAAAGGTAGAGGAGGGAACTAGAGGAAAAGCTATACTGGACCTAATTCTTACCAACACTGAAGAAGTGATAGAGGGAGTTGAAGTTGCTGGAACCTTGGGCAAGAGTGATCATGTCACATTGGAATTCAATATAATGCAAACACAAGCAGGAGAACATATTCCAGCCAATATGTTCCAACTCAGAGACATCCTAAGAAACATTCCATGGATGAAAATCCTAAAGGGGAAAACAACTCAAGGAGCATGGGAAACTCTGAAAAATATGATCACAAAAGCCCAGTCCAGCACAATACCACTGAAAAAGAAAAACAAGAAATTCAAGAAGAAACCAGCATGGCTGCAAAAAGATCTTTCTGACAACCTGAAAGACAAAAAGGACAAGTACAAAAAATGGAAAGAGGGACACATAACTAAGGCAGAATATCAGCAGATAGCCCGAATCTGCAAAGATGAAGTAAGGAAAGCTAAGGCTCAGAATGAACAAAGATAATTTTAAAAGTTTCTTTCAACATATAAATACCAAGAAAAAAGTCAAGGAAACAGTTGTTCCACTAAAGCAGGGGTCCCCAACCCCTGGTCCATGAACCAGTACCGGGCCACGGCATGCCAGCAATCAGTCCGCACAAACAAGCAAAGCCCCATCTGCAAGATGCAGGCAGCACACAAAACCACGCACCCTCCGGTCCGCGGAAAAACCTCTCTCCACAGAACCGGTCCCTGGTGCCCAAAAGGTTGGGGACCTCTGCACTAAAGAAAGAAGATGGCAAGGAAGTAAAAGGCAGTAGAGAGAAAGCAGAGCTGCTTAACTCATTCTTTGCATCAGTCTTCACACAAAAAATATAGCCCAACCTACCAAAAACATAACCATAAAAGACAGACTAGAAATAAAGATTAAAATAAGCAAGAAAATGCTAAGAGAACACCTGTCTGATCCTGACGAATATAAATCACCGGGGCCTGACCGAGTATATCCCAGAGTTCTGAAGGAGCTGGCAGATGTTATCTCAAAACCATGGTACCATATCTTTCAAAATTCCTGGAGCATCAGGACCTGAGTATTGGAAAAGAGCTGAAGTGGTTCCCATCTTCAAAAAAGGGGGAAAAAAGCACACCCAGGAAACTACAGACCAGTCAACCTAACATCAATACCTGGGAAGATACTGGAAAAGATAATCAAAAAACAGATATGTGAGCATCTAGAAACAAATAAAGTTATAACTAGAACCCAACACAGGGTTGTTAAAAACAGATCATGCCAAACCAATCTTATTTCATCCTTTGACAAAGTGACTAAATTAGTAGACCAGTGAAATGCTGTGGACACAGTTTACTTAGTTTTCAGTAAAGAATTTGATAAAGTAGACCACAACCTACTTCTTCGTAAGCTTGAAAAATGTTGGATAGACAGCATCACCACCAGATAGATTTGTAACTGGCTAATATACCATACCAGGGGTGTCAAACTGCCGACCCACAGGCCAGTTGCATCATGCAGAGGCCGCGCCCACCCCAGCTGCAAAAAAAGTCACGATATGTCATGACACGTCATGTGACGAGGCAGGTTTGACACCCGTGAACCATACTCAACAAGTAGATCTTAATGGCAGTACATCTACATGGAGGGAAGTAAACAGGCCCCTTCCAGCTCTATTCTGATTGATTTACAGCTGTAATGGGGTACACTATTGGAAGCCCTGAAGAACCAGGTTGGGGACAGATTCCCCTGGAGAAAAACTAACTATGTGGTTGCTAGGAGTCAACACTGACATGATGGCAAATAATCCAACAAATACAACCACATAATTTAAAACACTTATCTAAAATATCTATTTTTCTGAATAATATTAACCACCAGGCGGAATCACTTTACCAGTTTCATTCTTATTGGGAACTGTCAGTACTAGCATTTTACCCTTAATATCAGCTAACCCTACGATATTAAACAGAAAAGCAAATTACATTTATAAAAATAAGAAACATATTATGAACATTTTGATGGTACCCCAAAGGCCATAGGACTCAAATTTTCCTACATTCAAAGTTGCACAGGAACTGATGATAATAGAAATGAAATATCCATGCTGTTTACGAGAAACATACATATCATAATCTGAGATTAGAAATCACTGCACAGTTCTGGTCACTGCAAGACACAAAATAAAGATAAAAGTTGCCCTTTAGAGAAGAACCTAGTAGAACAGGACTTTTCAACCAGTGGTACAGGTACCACCTGTGGTACATTGGCACCTGGCAGGTGGTACGCGACCATCCTAGAAAAGTGGTAGCGGGGGAGGGGAATGAGCTGAACTGGTGGCAGCACTGCACAAGCCTGAGCGAGAGATGGCTGGAGCTGCAGGGCTGTCATGGCTCAGCGGAAGCGCCAGGATCAGCGCCAGGTTCCAGCTGGAGCTCGGTGCTGATCCTGGTGCTTCTGCTGAGCCCAGAAGAAGTGCCGATCAGCTGGAATGCTGCAGCATCTCCAGGGTCTTGTGATTTACATTCAGATGCTTGGCAACTGATTCATATTTATGACGGTCACAGTGTCCCAGGGTCATGTGAAGTGACCAAAGCCTGCTGCAACCACCCAGCAGATGGGGGAATAAAAACCAAACACCCCCCACCCCACCCCCGCTGCCAATCCTCAACAGAAATGCTCACAACAATGAAAACCTCGGACAGGAGGAAGAGCGCCGCCGGGCAGGCAGGTGTCTTGCTCAGCTGTGGCTTGGGGGGGCACTTTATTCAGTACCATTGTAACTGCTAAGAGTCACTAAGTGAACTGTTGTAAGTCGAGGACTACCTGTACTTTATCACTTTTTTCCTTTTATTTTTTTGGGGTCATCAAGTTTTTGACACCTTGCTAGGGGACTGGTGGTACTCGGATGTTGCCATATCCTAAAAGTGGTACAATGGGTGAAAAGGTTGAAAAGCCCTGTAGTAGAACATAGGATGGCATTTTCTGGATCATACTTTCCACAATAATATGTACTCAAAAGAATACCAACTATAACAGATAATACATTACTTTACTGTGTCACTTATAAGAGAACACAAATGTTAAATAACTTTCCCCAAATTTCTTTAACGTATAGAAAAAACTTATAGTTAACAATTTAGGTACATTCAAGGAAAGGTAGAAATGAAGAAAATCAAATAATTTTGCACATTTCCATATGCATGTGCAGAAAATGTGAAATGAAGAATGCTGGGTAAGTAGAAAATGAGTGATACAAAGGCAAGAAAAATTACTTTACCAAAAGCATGCAATGCAATTTCTTACACAATCCACTCTTTCAATACTGGAAATATAATTAATTTACATTATTCATGAAAGCATTTAAACTATGCAAATGAAGCTTGAATTACAAGGAAATTTGGAATTATATTATGGTTCATCGCACAGTCAACCAGATTTTTAAACTGGACTTAGCATTTTTATTCATGTAAGCCACCTAGAGTAGTCCCATGGCGAGATAGGGGGCAAATTTAACAAATAAATAAGATAAAATAATAATAAACTATTATCCAACTACAGAATACTTCCCAAGGATTTGGGACAGGCAGATATTGTTTGATGGTATTAAAGGTATCATCGTTTAGTCATTCTATTTCTATTTGCAGGTCTTTGTATTTCATTATTAAATCAATGCAGCCACTAGGAACATGGTAGCCACTTCCAGAATTGCGCTACATGGTGGCATAATTAATCAAACCATTCCAGCACTGCGGAAAGCTGCACAGCTCTTCAAAAGGTGAGAAGGATGCATGGCCTGGTGGGGTGGAAATCGAGCCTAAGGCCTGTGGGGACCCATTGGGGGGTAAAAGACCTGCAGGAATCTGGTGGGGGGGATGGGGGGAAATAGGGAGGGAGCGCTGCAGCGTCCCTCTGGTCCATTATAAGGGGCGGACAACCAAGGGGGTGCTGCAGTGGCTGTAACTTTGGGACTGGGTTGTGTAGCTTTTGGGGGAGGGTGTACACCATAACTTCAAATGGCCATTAAGCGACCAGTCATTAAGCAGGGACTACCTGTATATGTGCAGATCCAAGCAGTCAGCCTTTTGCAATTGACAGATGGAAATTCTGTCAATGCACTGTCCAAGATTTTTTTGGCACGGCACCCAATGTGCTGATAACCACTGGGACCACCATGGCTGGTTTATATGTCATAATCTTTCAGTTTTAGATTTTCAGCTCGATACTTTGTGATCTTCTCCAATTCTTTGTCCTTCATTCTACTGTTGCCTGTTATTGCCACATCAATTATCCATACTTTCTTTTCAACCACAGTTAAATCTGATGTGTTATGAACCAAGAGTTTACCAGTTTGTATTCAAAACTCCCACAATATTTTCACCTGTTCATTTTTTTTAAACATTTTGTTAAGTTGTAAAGTAAAATACAAAATACAAAGCAAATATTAGGACACAATGGGTGGGAAAAAGGGAGAAGAAAGTGAGGGAAAGGGAAGAAAAAGAAAAAAAAAGAGATTGACTTCCAACTTCCCATTACAGTAGAGCACAGGTTGGCAACCTGCGGCTCCGGAGCCGCATATGGCTCTTTGAGCCTTCCCCTGCGGCTCCCAGCCTCCTCTGCCATTTGCAGAGAGAGACAGAGAGAGGCACTTGCGCTTCCCTTCTTTCTCTCTCTCTCTCTCTCTCTCTCTCTCTCTCTCCCTCCCTCCCTCCGTTTGTGTGTGTGTGTGTGTCTGTGTATGTAAAAAAGAGTGGACTCACGGTGTTCTCCGACGAGCTGAAAAACTTACTGGGCCGGACTCCTCCCTCTGCTGCGTCTCTGCAAGAAACAGGAAACAGGAAGCAGGAAGGGCAGGAGAGAGCTAGCTAGCCCAGCTATGCTGACTCAGGAATTCTAGGAGTTGAAGTCCACAAGTCATAAAGGAGCCAAGATTGCCTACCCCTGAGCTTGTTGGAGAACAGCTTGAAGCCAGCTTGCCAGGTGAGCAAAAGATCGGAGAGAAGGAGAGAGGGGGGGAGAGAGAGAGGGAGAGAAAGAGAGACCCTTTTGACATCTAAACTGAAGATAACACTGCATATATTCTTTTTTACTTTTATGATTATATATATATTGCCTAGAGTGCTGGGAGGCTTTTGCAGACAGGTTTTACAAACTTTAACTCTTGGCAGGCTGCAACACAAAGGTAACTGGGGCCCTCGTTGGATCTCCATTGTATCTGGCTGCCTAGAGTGCTGGGAGGCTTTTGCAGAGAGGTTTCACAAACTTTAACTCTTGGCAGGCTGCAACACAAAGGTAGCGGCCCGCGCAAATAATGGCGCGTGAATTATATAAGTAAAAATCAAAAACAGCGGTACATTCAGGGCAAGTGTGTCTGAAATTACCTGTATCTAAGAATGTCTGGCTTAGTTCAGTGCAACACTTGCTTTGCAGCTGTCTTTCGCAATACCCTTTTCAAACTTGGTAACTGTCCTATCTGTAAACAAATCACTAGTCTACAAGGACAGATTATTTACCTAGGGTCTGTAATCTGTGCTCTTCAGGCAGAAAGTAGGTGTCCAGTTCAGTCCCACTACTCTACTGAGCCTCTGTGCTATCAGCCCCCTCTGCCACAAAGATCCTGCAGGAGAAGGGCAGTGTGGAGAACAGTGGGATCTGGCAGGGTGAGAGCTGTGAACTATAAACACAAAGCTTTTGCTGTGTCCCTGCACAACAGATACAGTGCCCTTGCTGACCTTAATAGGGACATTAAGGAGACAGGGAAAGGTATTTGTGATAATAACTCAAATAAGCAGGGGATCGTGGTCCGAGATGAAGAACTTGTTTATGACAGGGAGAAGCGTGAATCAGGTATTACACATCAGTCATGCAAGAACAAAAAGGCATCCAAAAAGGGAAGCCACCTTCTGGTAGGTGATTCAATTATAAGGGATGTAAATTTAGGAAAGGACACAGAGGTTTCGAAAGAGGTCAGATGTCTTCCAGGTGCTACTGCCAGTAGGGACAAGAAGCGTATTTCTAAAATAATCAAGAATGCCAGCAAGCACTGTGATCTGGAGGCTATTGTACATCTTGGCACTAATGATCTGTCCCAAAAAGATATACTCTCTGTGCAGAACGATTTCCAGAGCTTGGGGCAGGAACTTAGCGGAACAGGCTGTAGGGTTACTTTTTCAGAAGTTTTACCAGTATATAAGGAGCAAAATGGAAAAGGCCAGCGTATAGCACAATTCAGTGTGTGGCTAAAGGAGTGGTGTAAAGGGGAAGGCTTTGGATATATTAGTCACGATGTCTGTAGCTGGTCCAATGAAAAAATGTACAAAAGAGATGGTTTGCATCCATCAAAGAAAGGGACTGAGTTGCTCGGCTATAAATTCACAGATTTTCTGGAGGAGTATTTAAACTATACAGCGGGGACAGTGAGTTAATTGATACAGAACATCCCTGTCCCCGGCAATCTAAAAACTATAGGGCTACCAGTGCATGTAACATAGATGTGTGTGCGGACAAGAATATCAACCTTGCTGTCAAGCAAAATCAAGCTTCTAATAGCGAGTGTCACACAAAGTGCACTAACCAAATAGATAGTAAGACAATAGGGGAACTCAGGCACCACACAGGTTATGTAGAAAGTAAACACAGGGTCAGTCATAAAGGACTCAAATGTCTATACACCAATGTACAGAGTATGAACAGCAAACAGGGTGAACTAGAAATTCAGGTTAATGAAAGCAGATATGATATTGTTGCCATTACAGAAACATGGTGGGATGAAACTCACAAATGGAACACACAGCTAGAGGGATTTAAATTATTTAAAAGAAACAGACCAAATAAAAGAGGAGGCGGAGCTGCTCTATATGTAAGAAATCACTACATCTCTACAGAAATAGAGCACAACAATGATGAAAACTGTCTTGAATGCATTTGGGTCAATATAAAAGGGGGGAAAAACGACATTACCATAGGTGTATACTACAGGCCACCCAACCAAACAGAGGAAATAGATGAACTTTTTGCTAGTCAGCTAACTAAGGTATGTAGGAAGCACATCACAATAGTAATGGGGGACTTTAACTACCCTGACATCAACTGGGAGACAAACTCTGCACCAAGTGGAAGATCAAACAGATTCCTTGCAAACCTAGCAGACAATTTTGTCTGCCAAAAAGCAGAGAAGAGAACTAGGGAATTAGCCATTTTGGATCTAATTCTCTCTAACAGAGATGAAATGATAGAAGGTGTTGAAGCCACAGGAACCTTGGGAGGAAGTGATCACGCAATATTGGAATTCAACATTATGGAAGCACAAGCAATAGAACACAGTCAAACTAGAGTCTTGGACTTTAAGAGAGCTAATTTCAATAAACTTAGAGAGGGCTTGGGAAGGATTCCATGGATGAGAATCCTCAAGGGGAAAACAACTCAAGAAGCTTGGGAAATTTTGAAAAGTGAGATAATAAAAGCACAGTCTAGCACAATACCAACAAAGAGGAAAAACAATAGCTCTCAAAAGAAACCAGCATGGCTGCATAAAGAACTCTCTGATAAATTGAAAGATAAAAAGAACAAGTATAGAAAGTGGAAAGAGGGGCACATAACTAAGTCAGAATATCAACAAATAGCCCAAACCTGCAAAGATGAAGTGAGGAAAGCTAAGGCTCAGAATGAACTAAGGCTTGCGACCAAAGTCAAAAATAACAAAAAAGCTTCTTTCAACATGTAAAAAACAAGAAAAAAGTGAAGGAAATGATTGGTCCATTAGTGGGGGAAAGTGGCAAGAAGGTGACAAGCAACAGGGAGAAAGCAGAACTATTTAACTCGTTTTTTGCATCTGTCTTTACACAAAGGGAAAAAACAGACCAACCTACCAAAATAGTGCCATAAAAAACAGAATAGAAACGCAAGTTAAGATAGGCAAGAAAACGGTAAGTGAGCACCTGTCCAGCCTAGACGAGTTCAAATCATCAGGACCAGATGGATTACACCCCAGGGTTCTCAAGGAACTGGCAGATGTAATCTCAGAACCATTGAAGTATATTTTTCAAAGATCCCGGAGCACTGGGGAACTACCAGAGGACTGGAAAAGAGCTGATGTAGTTCCCATCTTCAAAAAAGGAAAAAAAATGGACCCAGGAAATTACAGACCTATCAGCCTGACCTCGATACCTGGGAAGATTCTGGAAAATATAATCAAACAACGAATCAGCGAACACCTAGAGGCAAACAAAGTCATTACTAAAAGCCAACATGGGTTTGTCAAAAACAGATCATGCCAGACAAATCTTATTGCATTCTTTGACCAAGTGACAAAATTAGTGGATCAGAGGAATGCTGTGGATATAATTTACTTGGACTTCAGTAAGGCATTTGATAAAGTAGATCACAACCTACTACTTGATAAGATAGAAAAATGTGGGGTAGACAGCATCACCACCAGATGGATCCGTAGCTGGCTGACCAGCCATACTCAGCATGTGGTCCTCAATGGAACCGCATCTACATGGAGGGAAGTGTGTAGTGGGGTGCCCCAGGGCTCTGTTCTGGGCCCAGTGCTCTTCAACATCTTCATCAACGATTTGGATGAGGGGATAGATGGGGAAATCATCAAATTTGCAGACGACACCAATCTGGCAGGAATAGCCAACACTCCAGAAGACAGGCTTAGGATACAGGAGGATCTGGACAGACTTGAACACTGGGCGCTATCTAACAAAATGAAATTCAATGGTGAAAAAAGTAAGGTTCTACATTTAGGCAAGAAAAACCAAATGTACATGTATAGTATAGGGGGTACCTTGCTCAATAGTAGTAACTGTGAGAGGGACCTCTGAGTCCTATTGGAAAATCACCTAAATATGAGCCAGCAGTGTGCTGCAGCTGCCAAAAAGGCCAACACAGTGCTGGGCTGCATTAACAGAGGGATAGAATCAAGATCACGTGAAGTATTAATACCACTTTACAATGCCTTGGTAAGGCCACACTTGGAATACTGCATCCAGTTTTGGTCACCACGATGTAAAAAAGATGTTGAGACTCTCTAGAAAGAGTACAGAGAAGAGCAACAAAGATGATTAGGGGACTGGAGGCTAAAGCATATAAGGAAAGGCTGCTGAAATTGGGTTTGTCTAGTTTAATGAAGAGAAGGATGAGGGGGGACATGATACCAGTATTCCAATATCTCAGGGGCTGCCACAAAGAAGAGGGAGTCAAGCTATTTTCCAAGGCGCCTGAAGGCAGGACAAGAAGCAACGGATGGAAACTAATCAAGGAGAGAAGAAACCTAGAACTAAGGAGAAACTTCCTGACAGTTGGAACAATTAACCAGTGGAACAACCTGCCTCCAGAAGCGGTGAATGCTCCAACACTGGAAGTTTTTAAGAAGAGACTGGACAGCCATTTGTCTGAAATGGTATAGGGTTTCCTGCCTGAGCAGGGGGTTGGACTAGATGACCTCCAAGGTCCCTTCCAACTTTTTATTATTATTATTATTATTATTATTATTATTATTATTATTATTATTATTATTATTATTATTATTATTAATATATAAAATAAAGGTAAAAAAGGATATATGCAGTGTTATCTTCATTTTAGATGTCAAAAGGGTTTTGCGGCTCCCAGTGTTTTGTTTTCGGTGGGAAACGGGTCCAAGTGGCTCTTTGAGTGTTTTGGGTTGCCTACCCCTGCAGTAGAGTAAAGCATTAACGTCGAGCCTCAACTTTTTTACTTTTTCACAATAGTAAAAATTAGCCATTTCTGTAGCAACAAATCAATCCAATCAGTGAAATCCAAAATCAAAGTTTCATTTTTTTCCACCTCAAGCACAAAGTCCAGAAGCGGTCTCCATGTAGAAACAAAGGTACTTGTATTCTTTTATTTAATCAAAACAGTCCATTCAGTCATCTCTGCCAGCTCCATCAACTTCTGTAGCCATTCATCCATAGTGGGAATCGAAATGTCCTTCCAGTTTTGTACATACAGTAGACTTGCTGCTGTCAACATACACAGGATCAAAGTTCCTAATTTTTTTTTCCAAATCTTTTTCCATTAAACCCAAAAGAAAAGTTTCTAGTTTCATGTTTATTTTTACTTTAAGGATTTTCTGTATCAAAATGTGAATCCTTCTCCAATATTTATTTGCTTTATCACATGTCCACCATAAATGATAAAAAGTCCCTTCTTGGCATTTACATTTCCAGCATTCATTTGAAATACCTTTATACATTCTAGATAGCTTGTCTGGTGTTAAAATACCAGTAATACATCATCTTGTAGAATTTTTCTTTTACGTTGTAATTCAATGTAAATTCTAAACTTTTCACCCACATATTCTCCCATTGTTCCAGCATCACATTATAACCAAAATTCCTTGCCCATTGTATCATACGTTTTACATGTTCACTTTCCAAATTCAATTTCAATAGCATTTTATAAGCCTTAGCAATATGTTTCTTCACTGCCACACAATAATGTTTCAAATTCATTTTTAATGAAGTCAAACCCAAAACACTTTTTATCTAGTTTAAATCTTTCTTTCAGTTGTCATGTAAACCAATGACAAACATAACCCTCTGATTCTAACTCTTCCCTTGATTTAAGAATAGGGTCACCTGAGTTGAAAAGTATTACTATTCTTAAACCTGTTCATTTTTAACTACTTTTTCAAACTCTACATTCCCACCAATTTTTCATTACTGGCCCATACTTTTTACAGATGTTCCAGTGAATCATTTTGGGGACTGTGTTATGTCATTTATTATTTTTATTGTTGGTTGCAAAGTCAGCCAGATGTTTAGACTGCATTTCGCATTTTTATTCACCTATCGAGTCCTTCCAAAGGTAGATGTTGTTTCATGGTATTAAAAGTACCATCATTATTTACTGTTCTCTCTGTTAGAAAGACTGGCTGAACTGGAATCTGTGATTAAAGAAGGATGTGATATAATGTACCTCTACATTAAGACTATAATAGTTTTAAAATGTTATTTAACCATTTTACATAGCTGTCTATTTCATAACAGTGACTCTGGCAGCACAAAGAGAGTCAAAGCCAAAGCAAACAAGCAAAAAAATCCCCCAACAACTTAATATACTGTAGACCAGATGTCCCCAACCTTTTGGGCACCAGGGATCGGTTACGTGGAGAGAGGTTTTTCCATGGACTGGAGGGGGCGTGGTTTTGTGTGCTGCCTGCATCCCGCGGATGGGGCTTTGCTTGTTTGTGCGGACCACTTGCTGGCATGTAAATGTAGATGTAATTGCATCTTGATAGTAGCCTTTATGAGGTACTTTAATTACCACCCTCCATGCAGGATGCAGTACAAATACAAGATGAGGTCATAATAATGCAGCATATATTAATTTCACATGGCATGCTATAGTCTCGTTTAACATAAGAAGTCAGGATATACTAACAAATGAATCTATTCCATTATTGAGTTGCTGTAATTTGGGGACAAAAGGGTGGTCAAAGTGGAAAGAGGATTGACATGAGCAATCCAAGCAAATAAACATGTATTCACTGTATCCTCTTTTTAAACTTGTGTTTTTTATATTAAACAGAAATTCTAATAAAATACAAAAACAATGCTAAAGTAGATTTAAAGGAACATTTTAATCTAAAAAACAATCTCTATAACATTAACATCAGCACTCCCAAAACAGTCATAGGAAGAAAATGGTACATAATCTTGTTCCAAATAATTCCAGGCCTGAACACCAAACAATCTGTTACTCTATGCATATCTGTACAGTAAGTTGAAAGAACAAATGTGCCCCACAATTAACACAGATTATTACAGCAAGTGCAGTTATTGCCCTTTCTTATCTGGAACAGTTTGCTGGGAAATACACACTTCCCATTGATTGTAGTATCTCAAAGTTGCAGTGCATCTGGCCAACATCCATATTTTGAAATTATTGTTAAGCCTGCTGGTACTAAAAACTATCCTTGTTTTCAATGCAAATCATGATGCAACTACCCTAATGCCTACCTTAGTCTTTTATTTCTCCAGCATATAACACATATACCATCAGAATAGCAATTTCATTTGTACCACTAGTGCCACCCATTAATATTACAGAATATGAGTGCGACTTAGATAAACATCTTTCTCTTGTTAAAAGTGGTGTTGTCTTTCTGTTGATAGTGGTGTTACTCATACACACACTGACCTGAATATATTTTTTACCACCTATCCATTTATTATTTTATTTGTTAGGCTGATATGCTGTTCCAATTGCTATAGACTCTGTGTGGCTTACATTACTTCCTTTGCAAATCAGATTAAAACAATAGAGAAAAATAGAGAAAAAAGAAACCACAAAATCATCCATTATTTATTGACCAAGTAACTCTATCATTCATCAACAACAAATACAACCCTACTTCAAAAAACCCAAACCCATAACATATCCATCCCAAAAGGCCTAATGGAATAGCAAGTTTTTAACAGCCTCTGTAGAATCAGCAGTGTGTGAATATTATTCTGGGGGGGAGGGGTCATTGGGTGAGCAGATATAATCAGAACTAGGCGATCCCAAATACACCCTGGTCCAAAGCCCTGAAGGGTTTTAAAGATGACAACCAGCACCTTGAACTGCATCTAGAAGAAATATATACATACCTCAACATAAACTGGAAACATTTTTCTAAATGAGGTAAATTATGCATCTGTAAACTACCTTGTTCCATAAAGTTGTTGTACACTGAAACAAAATCTGAACTAGTACAGGTAGTCCTCAACTTACAACAGGTCACTTAGGGACCATTCAAAGTTACAATAGCACCGAAGAAAGAAAGTCTATAATTTTAATGGTAGGTTTATTTTAACAGTGAGAGACAGAATAACAACAAAAAATTTCAGAAAAACGCATTTCAAAAAAGTTATAAATTGATTTGCATTTTAATGAGTGAAGTAAGTATTGGATCCCCTATCAATCAGCAAGAGTTCTGGTTCCCAGGTGTCTTTTATATAGGTAACGAGCTGAGATTAGGAGCACTCTTAAAGGGAGTTCTCCTAATCTCAGCTTGTTACCTGTATGAAAGACACCTGTCCATAGAAGCAATCAATCAGATTCCAAACTCTCCACCATGGCCAAGACCAAAGAGCTGTCCAAGGATGTCAGGGACAAGATTGTAGACCTACACTAGACCAGAATGGGCTACAAGACTATGGACTAGCAGCTTGGTGAGAAGGCGACAACAGTTGGTGCGATTATTCACAAATGGAAGAAACACAAAATAACTGTCAATCTTCCTCGGTCTGGGGCTCCATGCAAGATCTCACCTCATGGAGTTTCAATGATCATGAGAACAGTAAGGAATCAGCCCAGAACTACACAGGAGGATCTTGTCAATGATCTTAAGGCAGCTGGGACCATAGTCACCAAGAAAACAATTGGTAACACACTACGCCATGAAGGACTGAAGATCAACTCACTTGAAAGAAGTTACACTATACTGTCAGGCAGAACATCAAGAAGAATGTTTGCTTCCCAAATAAAATTTCTGAATTTCTCTCACAATATCTTTCTGAACATCTATCAAAATAAATATACTATTTTCCAACATACAAGGAAGGATTGGCACTTGAAGCATTCTTATGTCTGAACTCAAATTTCATATGGATGCATCATCAAAAGCCTAATACACAGCCATATTTTATGAAAACCACATGTCAAGTATTTTATAACCATGCACAGGTTGAAATATTATTTATTGACATTATTTGGGCACCTTCAGTAAACTGAAGGAAAGGAAAATAACTTAGGATTTCTTTTATTTACACTATTTGAACAACAGCAAATCTTTAAGTAAACATTTAATAGGAATTATTTTTAGTAGACATATAATGCAGTCTCCATAGCTCAGAAAAGGAAAACCATGCATATGTCAGAAAAATATTATATAATATTTCTTGTTTATAATGACCAAGAAAGTCTATGCTTCCAGGTACAATTCAGAAAAAAAAAGGAATTGTTAATGTAAGGATGCAAAGTACACATAATACAGCTTCCTAATCCTGAGATATTTCAATGCCAAACATTTCAGGTGATGCAGTCCAACCATTTTTAACGTGTCAAAGTAAATACTTTTTGTACATTTATCTCAACCCAACTTCTATCTCAACTTTTCCAAATTTTGTTTCAAATAACCTTCAAGTCTTCAACACTCATAATCACCTCTATTAGAATTATAATCTCTACTTCTGCAGAGTTAAGGATCGCTGCAGGAAATGTTGCTCCAAATATAAGACTTTCAAGATGACCATGCCTACCTGAAAGCCATGTCTTCTGGGCTAAATCTTGCTAACTTTATCCAAAGCCTATCAATACCAGTTACTTTGTACATGCTCATATGTACATTTGACGAAACATACTTTTATTGTGCTGGAAAACTGCACCACTGAACTTCCTGGAAAAGCGGAAGATAAACAAATGAGGTTCGGAGGCCCATCAAGTAAAACTTGATCTACCCCTTCTGCCAACTACTGGGCCTCTTGCCTTGCACGAACTCACCCAGGCCGGGATCATCCGCCTGTCGTCGCCTCTATAGCTCCATCGCCGCCGCCGCCGCCACGGTGATCCATGCTTAGGGGAGGGGAGAGGGAAGGGAGAGGGCGGCCAGGGCCCTCCTTCCTGCCTACCCTCCCCTGGTTAGAGCACCCGCCTGTTTTAAGGAGCAGGCCTTGCCCCCTTTTGCAGCTACCTCTACGGTGGTTCTGCCTATCCTTCGTTCGCTCGCCCTCCCCGCCGCTCCCACTGCAACGCTACGTGGCCCTTGCCACAGCCAACCAAGTCAGTCAGACATTCAACCTCAGGATTACGTCCGCCACCCCACTTGCTTTTCCTTAAGGGTCCCTCGCTGGCTAGTCCTGCGTAAGAGGATGAATGCGCCTGTGTAGAAATTCTCGCGCGATAGCGCGCGGCTTTCCTCGGCTTCCTGTTTCATGGATTTTTCTCTCTCTGATCCTTTCTCTCGTCCGGTTCGTTTCCTGCGCGTGCATAAGCGCGAGACCTTCTATGAGTAGCAGTTAAAAAGCTTTAGTTTAGTCCATCGTCATCTCTTGTTTCGCCCGCTGTATCGCTGCCTCCCCCTCCCCCGGCCCGGTCCTGGGCGAATGAATGCGCTCAGGTTACAATGAAAACGTTGGTTGGCCAGTGCGTTGTGTGTAGAAATCAATGTGAGGGAAACTAGCGAAGAGAAAGAAATATTAAAAGGGCAGAAAAATATATTTTTCCTCAAAAGGCCTTTTTAAAACCAAACCTGGCCCCAAATCTATCTCTCTGCCCCAAGCAAGACTTTAGCCCCATACAAATGCAGATGTAAAACCATCAGAGAATTGAAGCCAGAGCAATAAAGAAGACAAAAGAGAAGATCTGCAAACCCCACCCAAACTCTAGGAGTCATTAGCCCCATCACCTGGGAAGCAGGATATGATAATAGGATTAAACCAAAGATATCAAGGCCTAGACAAACACTCAGAAGCAGCCTCAAGGTTCATGCCACAGGAACAGGAAACTATTCCAAACAAAAGGCTAGAGGGGGTATAAAAACCTACTACCCCATGTGCTCAGCCCTTCTCTCCTCTGCTCTTTCCTGAAGAACCATCTTTCTGCAATAAACTGTAACCTTCTTCCCAAAGCAGTTGCCATGTTTGCTTATTTATTCCCAGCTTGGATGAACCAGGATGAAGACTTAGACTTACTTCTGACAAATGTCTCCATGTTCGTGTGGAGTTCTCTTTGCCTCAGGTGAGAACCGAAAACAAAAAGGGCAGGGAGAAAATAAAACATGAAAATAGCATCCCATCACTGAAAAGGATCGGCGGGGTGTGTGTGGTGGAAGAAGCCTTTAGAATTGTAAGCCGCCTGGAGTCATTTGGTTCAGTTGGGCGGCTATAGAAATTGAATAAATAAATATAACTAAATATGTGCTGAAGAAAACTTATTTTTTTGCTGAAGGCTGCTAATAAGCGTATAACATCTGATACATTACAAAGCATTATTGAAGGGGGGGAAGCAGAAAGGGAATATTTAATTTTTGTGACGTACAAAGTTAAGTTGTGCAAAGATTTAGAGTTAATGCAAATTTCTAAATAAAATCGAAAGCAAATTAGCTGAGTGCCTCCAAACCGATTGGATGATTCAGGTAGACTAAATCATGCTAATTTTTTTTGACTGTGTTTTGAGAATAGTTTCTAATCATCGGATTGGGTTAATCTAAATTGAATTAGATCACAACCAACCCTCATAACTTTTAAAGTTTTGTTTCCTCTCCCCCCAGCATTTCAGCATATATTAAGAATGGTTCAGATTTTTTCATTGGGTTGAAAGAAAAATCTTCATCAGGGTCCAGTCCAAGCCGGGAATAAACAACATGGAGACTGCTTTAGAAAGAAGGTTGTAGTTTATTGAAGAGGAGAGCCAGACAGAAAGATGGCTCTGAAAAAACTGACCACATGTAGCAGGGTGTGGTGGGCTTTTATACCTTCTTGAGCTTTTGTTTGGAGTTGTTCTTGTGGCATGAACTTTGACCTGAGTCTGAGTCTGCCTTTCTGGTATTCTGATGGTGGTGGGTTAATCCTATTATATCCCAAAGGTCATATCCTGCTTCCCTTATGGGTCTTGGGGAGCTCTACCACTATCCAAGGAGAGCTCACCTCCTCCCCTACGCCCAGGGAGAGAAGTTCTGAACTGTGGATCAGCTGTTGTCTGCTGTCTTTGTGGTTTTGACACCTTCTCAGACGGACAGCTAAAAGATAGCCACCATCGGCGCGGCCAGCGCCACCGGAAGTTAGCACAAATCTTAAGCATAACACATGATTGCATAGAAAGAGAGAGAGAGTAAATCACTATTCCTATACTTTATTTTCCTTTTCCTTTTAAGTACCTTTATTTATCTAAATTGGTTTCCCAGCAGAGCCCTGAGCAAAGCCCATTCTTCACAAATTTCCTTTTACCATTTTTTCTTCATACCGGCTAGGATGGGCACTCGCCTCTCGTCCCACGCCATCAACAAATCACTTAGAGGGGATCCGGGTACGACCCTCGAGCTACAGCTTCCCATGTTTCCCTTCGGATGTGGGTTCAATTAGCTCTAGCTGGGTCTCCCTCGTGGTAAAATTCATACTGCACTGCCTGTCAGTTTTCAGACTAAAAAGTGTCCAGGAGGACTCTGGTTCCCAATGTAGAGTAAGGGCCCCTCCTTTAATGGGAACACTGCCTTCAGTTTGCAGACCAAAAAGAGGTCTGAGAGGACCTGCTGTCCCCAACCAGCAGGTATGTGCTCCTCCTTCCACCGGCTTTTCACAGCTACTTACAACTACACTTTTATTCACAACTTTTCCTGAACAACTTTTCCTGTGTGCACACTTCTACTTTTGCTATTTTGGAGTCTGGGAGGATCTGCTTTCCTTTTTCCCAAGCAGCTACCGTGAGCACCTCCTTCCCAGACCTGGGCTTTGCTTACAGGGCCTTACCAGTTGGTTGCCCAAATCTGATTCTCTCATTCACTTTTCTATTCCATCTCACACAGCCTCTCCCTTTTCCCTAACAAAAGGTCCTGCGCTCTGGCCAAACCCCCATGCTTTCCAGGGTCTGTTGGTTCAACAGATCCTTTCTGCGGTTAGGAAAGGCCAGAGGGAGCAAAATCCAACTCTGATTGGGAAAAGGGTCTTCTCATTTACACACATAGACATACACACATTTCTCTCCTCACTCACCTTCTTTCCAAAGCAGCCCTTGAGCTCAAACTAAAAACTCCCTTTACTACCTTTGCTCCTGGGAAACCCATCCACAGACACAAGGTGTCTGCTGCCGGCAAGATGGGGCTTGCCAGTCTCGGTCCATTGGAGCAGGGCTTCAACCTTTTCACAGATTGTACCACTTTTAAGACATGACAATATTTGAGTACCACCAGTGCTTAACAAGGTGTCAAAAACTTGATGACTAAAAAGAAAAGGGGGGGGGGATTTTGGGTTTTACAGATTAGACTCATTTGTTGTTATAGAAATGGCTAGTTTATAGTATTATGGAACAGTAAAAAGTTGAGGTTCAGTGTTAATGCTTCCTTCTACTGCAACAGATAGTCTGTTCTTTTTCCTTTCTCCCTCTCACTTCCCCCCTTTTTCCTCCCCACTATGTCCTACTATTTGCTTTTGTATTTTTGCATTTTTTTCCTATAATCTAATAAAATATTACAAACCGTAGAAAAAAAGGAAAAAAGTACCAGTTTTAATTTCTTTGGTGGCTGTTCCTTTGCTGAATCACTTTCCCTTTACACTGACAAATGTATGATGAATTTATCCATGTTTATTAATATGCACCACTACCAGCTAGCTCAGGGGTCTTCAAACTTGGCACTTTTAAGACTTGTGGACTTCAACTCCCAGAATTCCTCAGCCATCATGGCTGGATGAGGAATTCTGAGAGTTGAGGTCCACAGGTCTTAAAGTTGCTAAATTTGTAGACCCCTGAGCTAGCTGGTCGGCCCTTCTTAGCTCTCCTTCCACAGTGTAGTAAGAACGAACCCCCCCCCCAATCCCTTCCCTGTACCCTTAAAGACACAAGAAAGGCTCACAAAGAAAAACATAAACTCCATTTTTTTTCTTTAAGCTGCCTCAGGTATGTCACGTGTTACAATGTTGCAACTCGAGACTGAAAGGCTCCGGCAAGTGTGAAAAGCTTTAGCTTTAAAATTAAGCCTTTTTACCTTCAAAGAAAACTTTCTAAAAGCCATAAACAGACTCAAGATAAGGGGGTAAAGCTAATTACATTTGTTTAAAGGGATTAAACCTACAGAAGTCAACACTTTGGTCTCATTCCTAGCCTAAAATACAGACTAAAATATTCCAATAACCAAAGCACACAAAGGAGCCTCTGAATTACAAAACACTGTAAAAACTGTACAAAAATCCTTATGGTAACCCAATCAAGCTGCCAGCTGATCCAGAACTAAATAAACCCACCTCCTTTCCAACATGCTGGCTTTTCATTTCCTCAGTGCTAATTACATTCTCCTGGCTGGAGAAAACAAACAAGGGGAGCTTTTCTTCCAGCAACAGCTGCTGCTTCTTCTCTATCACTGTTTCCTCCCTGCCAGCTGACCTCTCCTTCTCTTTCCCTGTTGTCTTTTTTCCCTTTCCCACCAAAACCACCTCCTTTTATAGCCTCTCCTCTCTTTCCCCCGTTTTCTTCAGTTCACCTCCAGCTCCGCACTGCTTCCAGAAGTACCAATCAGCTGGAGCCAATTCGCTGGAGCCCTGCTGGCTCCTAGGGCTTCTGCCGAGCCCAGACAGTCCTGCAGCTGCCTCTCCCTCAGGCTTGGGTCGCTTCAGCTCATTCCCCTCCCCTGCTACACTTGGCTAGCAGTCGCATACCACCTGCCACGTGCAAAGTACCACAGGTGGTACGTGTACCACCGGTTGAAAAGCCCTGCATTGGAGAGGTTAGTTTGTAGTCCCTTCATGGTCGCCAAATTGTTGAAAGAAAAATCTTCATCAGGGTCCAGTCCAAGCCGGGAATAAACAAATGGAGACTGCTTTAGAAAGAAGATTGTAGTTTATTGAAGAGGAGAGCCAGACAGAAAGATGGCTCTGGAAAAACTGACCACATATAGCAGGGAGTGGTGGGCTTTTATACCTTCTTGAGCTTTTGTTTGGAGTTGTTCCTGTGGCATGAACTTTGACCTGAGTCTGAGTGTGCCTTTCTGGTATTCTGATGGTGGTGGGTTAATCCTATTATATCCCAAAGGTCATATCCTGCTTCCCTGTGGCTGTGGCTGATGACTGTTGGATTTTTGGTGTGAGGGACTATTGATTCTAGGTATCTTTCTTTCTAATCCAAGCTTCCTGGCTCCAATCTTTCTGACAAGATTACCATATCTGCATTTCTGCAGACCTGGTTTCTGTTTGGGGCAGAGAGACTTGGGGGGGGGGGTTGTTTTCTGACTTTAAAATCCTTTGGGGAAATATATTCTGCCTTTTTAATATTTCCCAAAATATTTCTTTCTCTGGATTCTTCACACAATTGAATACTTTTATTTATCTGGAATATTTTAGTAAGCATTCTTGTTATACATTTTTTTTTTATTAAAAGTTTTACAAATTTAATACAATATAAACCCCTCCCACCCCATCCCACCCCTTCCCCACTTCCCAGAGCTGATTACAGGGTAACAAATAAACAAACATAATCTAACTAACATTAACCAACTATACTATCAATCAAAACCGTAACACACTTTAACTCCTTTTCAAAACAAATGTTAACAAATTATAAACTCAAATAATAGTGTAATTAAAACTATTAATAATTATCTAAAATTCGGGGACTTCCGGTGGATCTGCGTTGGCGATGGCGGCTACTTTGTAGCCGTCCTCCTGGGTAAGTGTAATGAACCGCTATGAACAGCGTACATCAGCTGTTCAGCGGCTCAAAATCCCCCTCCCGGGCAAAGGGGGGGGGAGAGGGTTGTCTGAATAGTGGTAGAGCCTCTTATGTACCCCCAATTTTCTTTTTGGGGGGTGACAGAGTGCTCCCACGGAGTTCAGACTGTCTCCGCTTCCCAGCTGCTTTTGTCCCTGGGACAAAACAAGCCCTCGCAACCACCTCCGCGTTTAAAGTGATCTGGTGAGTTTTTTTAAGAAGCGGACAGAGTTGACTAGAGGATTTATTTTTCGCTTTCTTTGACTTTATATGTATTTTAAATTTAAAGGTTTATTCTTCTGTTTATAGTCTCTCTTTTTACTTTTTGCTTTTTGCTGAAAGGGAAAGTAAAATGGCGATCGGGAGACTTTCTAGCGTTTTTTTTTCGGGAAGCTAGAATGGCGAGCGGCTTTTTTTACTTTCTCTTTTTTTTTTCCTTTTAGTGACTGGATGGATTTTAGAAGTATTATTATTTTTTTTTTTTGTTTAACTTTTTAAACATTATTGTTCTGGTTTGATTTTTTGTTTTGTTTTTTGTATTTTTAAAAAGGCAGGCATTTTGGTCTTTTCTTCCCCCCCCCCCCTTTTTTTTCTTTTACTTTAATGATTGGAGTGCATATTTTAACTTCTTTTATTGATTTATTTTTCGCCTTCTTTGATTTTATATCTATTTTAAATCCAAAAGTTTATTCTTCTGTTTATAGTCTCTCTCTTTACTTTTTGCTTTTTTGCTGAAAGAGAAAGTAAATGGCGATCGGGAGACTTTCTAGCGTCTTTTTTTTGGGGAAGCTAGAGTGGCGATCGGCTTCTTCTACTTTCTCCTTTTTTTTTCTTTTTAATGATTGGATGGATTTTAGAAGTATTATTAATTTTTGTTGTTTAACTTTTTAAACATTATTGTTCTGGTTTGATTTGTTGCTTTGCCTTTTGTATTTTTAAAAGGTAGGCATTTTGGTTTTTTCTCTCCCCCCCTTTTTTTTCATTTTAATGATTGGAGTGTATATTTTAATTTCTTTTATCTTTTCTCTTCTTTTTTAACTCCCTCTTTTTTATTTTTTTATTTTTCTTATTATTTTAAAGATTTTCCTTTGAGGGAGTTATGATTTTTTTTTGAAGGAATTTTTGCAATTTTTAAGAAGGAGTAAAGTTTTTTTTTTTTAAGATGGCTCCAAAGCGCCCAGGGAATTTCACAGTTCCTAAATCTTCTGTGGTCCAGCCAACAACTGTGAAGGATATGCAAGAAATGATGGGAAATCTTACAATTCAAATTAGGGCAGAAATGAAAAAGATTTTAGAGGAAAATAATAAGATTTTGAGGCAAGACATAGTCTTGGCTTTAAAAGGAGTTGCTTCTGTTCTTGAAAAGTTGAATTCCCATGTGGAAGAAGTAGCTGAAAAAGTGGAATTAATGGAGGGAAAAATTGAAAGTATGGAAAAAGAAATGGAAAATGAGATTCTTATGCTTCAATATGGACAAATGGAATATGCCTTAAGAATTAGAGGCTTGGGAGAGTTCTTGCAAGGAGATCTGAAAGAGATGGTTGCAAAGGACTTCGCTGTAATTTTGAACAAAGAAAAAGAAGGAATACTTAGTGAAATTGAAAAACTATTTAGAGTCAATTCTGCGGTGGCAGTACAAAAGAATTTGCCAAGAGATGTGGTAATTTACTTTGGGAAGAAATCTTTACGCAATGAAATTATACAAGCTTTTTATAAGAAGAGATTTCAAATTGCTTCACAAGATGTTATAATTTTAAAGGAGATCCCATCTAAAATTTTAAGAAGAAGAAAGGAGTTTGCCTTTTTAGCAAATGAACTTAAAATGAGACGAATTTCGTTTAGATGGGATGTTCCGATTGGAATGGTGGTGAATTACTTGGGGATATGTTACAGACTTAATACTGTTTCTCAAGCAAAAGATTTTTATACTTCAGTTTTGGGGGCATGCTCATCTCCATCTATTAAGTTCAAGACTTTGGAAGAAATGGATGTAGAATTACAGTTTGAAGACTTTAAAATTGGGGAACCCCTGTTTAAGAGGTCTCAACATGTTCAGATTGAGGAGCAGGAGACAACTTGTGTAGCACAAAACTGTAAAGAAAAGCAGCAACAGAAGAAGAGTCATGAAATTTCACACCTAGTGGTTTCTGAATCTGTGGGAGAAGCAAGACCTATAAATCCTTTGGAGCAATCTTCAAGGATGGAATGGTTATCTGAGATGAAAAATGGGAAATCTCAGGTTGAGGGGCTTCAACAAGTTGAGAGGAAGGGGCAGAGGAAAATCTGTGCAACATATAATTGTAAAGAAAAAGACCAACAGAATAAGGAGCTTAAGGAATCCCCACATGTATTGGCTTTTGAGTCGTTGGGAGACTCAGGAAATTTGGAGCAGCTTTTGAGGGCAGATCCTAAAGCATTTGTTTTAAGATTCATAACGAAAATGGACAATCGAGGCTGACAATAATAATATCAGTATGATAATGAATGGAGAATGAAAATGGACAATTGAGATTGATAAGGACTGGGTTTTTTGTGGTTGGAACTTGTTATTGATGAAGACTTAAATATCTATTGTGTTTATTGTGGATGGAATTTGTTATTGTGTTTTTTGTGGGTGGAATTTGTTATAAACTGTCTACTGTGGACGGAATCTGATAAGATTTAAATGAGTATAAAGGTGTTTTTTTTCTTTTTTAAGTTTTAAGTAATGTATAAATTTGTGTTTTGGGGGAGCTTATAAAAATGATAATATGACATTAGAAGGATTGGAGTATATTATAATGTGTTTAGTGTTTGGGTGGGGATTCTAATGTTTAAAGTTTTAAGTAATGTTTAGATTTGTGTTTTTGATTGACTATAATTTGTTTGTTCTAATGTCTTAAGTTTTAAGTATTGTTTAAATTTGTGTTTCGGAGGGACTATAACTTGTTTAACTAAATGTATTTAGATTTGCTTATGATTTATGTTAGACTTTATATTGTAGTTATAGATGTTTAAAGAAAGTAGTGCTTAAAATTGTGTCTTGGAAGAAATTTATGTAGAATGATGGATAATATTATAAGTAAGATTAGAAGATTTTTAGAGTATACTATAATGTGCTTAATGATTATTATTTTCTAGAAATAATCCATTTAATTTAAGGTACTTAGATTTGTTTAGGATTTATAGGTGTTTTAAGTTTTATATGTGTTTTAAGTTCTTTTTCCTTTTTCCTTTTTTTTTTTTGAAACATTCTGGATAAGCCTGTAATCAACTCTGGGAGGTTCAGGGGAGGGTTAGGGAGGTTTGGGGAGTTGGGGGAGGGTATGGGTGGGGGGGGGGGGTTGGGGAGGGGATTTATTCTGTAAAATGTTAAAAATTTTCAATAAATAATAATAATAATAATAATTATCTAAAATTCAATCATATGCAAGATAATACTTTTCAGTTTCATATCTCTTTTGAATGTAATCAATCCATCTTCTCCAAAGCATAATATATTTTTCTTGTGAGTGGTCCTTTAAATAGGCGGAGATTTTCGCCATTTCTGCTAAGTTAGACACCTTAAGTATCCATTCTTCCATAGTAGGCAGAGAGTTTTTCTTCCAATATTGCCCCACTAATAATCTTGCAGCTGTTATAAGATTCAACATCAAGTTGATTTCTTTAACATCAAAATCTACAATAATGCCCAACAAAAATAACTGCGGAGTAAACTTTATCTTTCTCTTAAAAATCTTTTGAATATTCCACCAAATCTTAATCCAAAAAGCTTTTATATCTCTAAAGGTCCACCAGATGTGAAAATAGGTTGCATCTAAACTTCCACATCTCCAACATTTGGGCTGTAAATTCAGATACATGCAGGACAACTTTTGGGGGTCCAAATGCCATCTATAAAACATTTTATAAAAATTTTCTCTTAAATTTTGCGCTGGAGTAAATTTTACATTTCTAACCCAAATTGTCTCCCATGTATCCAATAAAATCGGCTCTTGAATATTTTGAGCCCATTTAACCATACAATCTTTAACTAACTCAGTTTCAGAATCCAATTCTATTAAAACATTATAAATTCTCTTTATATGAGCTCAACTTTGATCTTTAAACTGTTTTACCAAATTCACATCCTCTAAAGTGATACCAACCTTTTGATCTAAACTCCACCTCACTAACAATTGATTATAATGAAACCAAGAGTGTACAATATTTTCTTGCTTCAACTCAATCAGAGACTTTAATTGCCAATCTTGCCCAACCAAACTAAGTAATTCCTTATAAGAAATCTTATCCAAATTCACTCCCCTAGATACTCCCTCTATCACCTGTCCAGGAATCTGCCAAATTGGAATTTTATAATTTAACCTATAGTAATACTTCTTCCAGACACGCAACAAGGCACTTCTCAAAAATATGGGTTTTAAAAACCTGATCAACTTTTTTATCATAAATTAAATAAGCATGCCATCCATATAATAAATCCCATTCCTCAAGAGAAAGGATATTTTTATTTGTTAAGTTGAGCCAATCACTAATCAAGGTTAAAGCCGCCGCATCATAATACAATTTTAAATTAGGCGCCTTAAGTCCTCCTCTTTCCCGTATATCTTGTATAATCTTAAATTTAACTCTTGGCTTTTTTCCTGCCCAAATGAACTTATTAATCCCCTTCTGCCATTCCTCCACATTAGCATCTTTCTTCAAAATAGGTATCATTTGAAACAAGAAAAGAAACTTTGGAAGTATATTCATTTTAACTGCTGAAATTCTCCCCAACAAAGATAATTGTAATTTTTTCCAGTCATTTAAGTCCTTTTGCACTTTTGCCCATAATGTCTCATAATTATTTTTATACAATTTAACATTAGAAGCTGTAATATATACTCCTAAATATTTAACCTTTCTCACTATTTCAAAACCTGTTAATTTAGTCAAAACATCCTTTTCCATCATAGACATATTTTTGGATAATATTTTAGTCTTATTATTGTTTACCTTAAAACCAGAAATCTTGCCATACTGAGTTAAAATTTTAACCAAATCCCTAACCAAGTCTATCGGTTGAGATAGTGTCACAACCAAATCATCAGCAAAAGCTCTCAACCTATAATCATTCTTATTTATTTTTATTCCCTTTATTCTAGATGACTCACGAATTTTAATAAGTAAAATCTCCATTGTTAAAACAAATAACAATGGGGGTAAAGGACATCCCTGTCTTGTACCCCTTTCAATTTTAAATGCTTCTGTTAATCCCCCATTAATTATAATTTGTGCAGATTGTTGTTGATATATAGCCTTAAGAGCATACAAAAATTTATCCCCAAAATTCATTTCCTCTACTACTTTAAATAAAAATTGCCAATCTAATTCATCAAAAGCTTTTTCAGCATCTAAAAATATCAAAGCCGCAGCGATTTGATTATTCTTGTCCAAATACTCAATTAAATTAACAATTTGTCTTACATTATATTTCATATATCTTGCAGTTATAAATCCAGATTGATCGCTATGGATCAATTGCTTCAAAACTCGCATTAATCTATTTGCCAATATTTTTGAAAAAAATCTTATAATCTGTATTCAAAAGAGATATAGGCCTATAATTTTGGGGCTGAGTCAAATCTTGATCGTCCTTTGGAATCAGTGATATAAAAGCCCTTCTCCAAGATGGAGGTACCTCTGCTCCCAACAGAATGTTATTAAAAAGTTCCTTTAATGGTTCCATCATTTCTTCAAATAGCATTTTATAATAAATTGCTGTTAATCCATCAGTACCTGGAGCCTTACCAACCTTTAATTGCTTAATTGCCCAAATAATCTCATCAGAAGTAATTAAACCATTAATCTCATCTCGTTGATCAGTAGTAAGTCTAGGAAAATGTGCTTCCTGTAAATACTTTTCTATATCTGAAACTTGTATACTTTCACTAGCATATAACTTTGAATAAAAATCCAAAAAACTCCTTTTCATCAAGTTTTGTTGATAAACATCTTTACCTTTATAATTATTTTTTTCTATAATCCTTGATTTCTGTTTCTTTCATAGTTGGTAAGCCAACCACCTACCAGGTTTGTTTGCATTACAAAATGTGTTGTGTTTCATATATCTCAAATTAATTGCAATCTGATCACCTATTAACATGTTAAATTGCTCCTTAAGCAAAGTTATAGAAACCTTTAAACTATTGTCCAATGGATTTAATATAAGAGCCTTTTCCTTACATTTAATCTCTTCTTCCAACTCTTTACGTTTCTGCATCTGTTTGCGTGTATGCGCATTATTCATATAAATCCTTCAAATCAAAAAAACTTTAGGTAATTTTGCATGATTAGGAGATTTAAAAGAGCCCTTCTTGTCTTTATTTGAATCTAAAAAACCGTTCCAATCTCCCATCATAATTACTGATTTATAATCCAATTGAATTAATTTCTGATATAACATCTTGTAAAAGCATTTTTGTTGCTGATTAGGAGCATATAGTCCAATAACAAGAGTTCTCTTACCATTTAGTAATAAATCAATAATAACATATCTTCCTTGTGGATCAGAGTCAATTAACTTTGGTAATAGATCTTTCCTCACATAAATAACTACTCCTCCTTTTTTCTTCGGAGCAGAAGCTGTAAAATGTACTCCCAGCCGGGAGTTAATCAAATACTTTTGATCCTTTAAAGCAATATGAGTCTCTTGCAAACATATAACATCATTCTTATATTGTTTCAAATAATGAAATACTTTCTTTCTTTTCTGTGATGAATTCAAACCATTAACATTCCATGTCAGGAACTTCGCCATCTTTGGTGGCCTGAAGCCTTTGGAACACTGTATTTAAGTTTTCAGTCGATGACCTCTTCGGTCTTGTTCCTCCCACTGGCTCAGAGGTAACCATTTGTGTTGTAACTCCAACGTCTGCCTTTTGTTGTTCTTTTTCTCTAC